>CM057931.1:5033676-5633676 GCA_030141595.1 Chydorus sphaericus
TTGAATGGATTGCACTATTAAATTTGGATGATGAAGGTAGGTTACTTACGCTCTAATGATGTCTTCCTGGTAAAGGATATTACGAATTGGAATATCAGGATCCTTCCTACCAAAGACAGGTTCAATCTTTGGGGGAAAAGCTTCGTACACATCATACCATATGGGTTTGTCTTCAGGCTTCATGGCACCAGATCTGAGTAGACCTCTCACTCTATATTTTAAAAGATAAATTGATTAATGCATTATGATATAACAGTTATAAAATGTGCAAAGTGCCAGGGTGGTACATCAGCTCCCTTCTGAAGGTAAAGTTGGAAAAGATTGTTTGTACCTTGTGTAGATTGACCCAATCCGTTCTAAGCGGCTTGCTGCCATTGTCAAATTGATGGATAAGAGTCTTTTTTCACAATTTGATAGATTATTAAATACAAAATCGTTAAGAAAAACGGAATTAAATCACTTGAAACTCCCAAATTCGAGCACATCAAATACCGCTATCGGGCATGGATAGCAGACGATATTGACTTTAGTCTAGGTGGCAGCACTGTTTGTTTTCGTCCATGTCGGCACTTATTACGAGAGCGAGTGTCTCACTTTTCAATAGTTTTATTATTTAAAAACTAAATAAATTCGTTCTCAATTGCTAATTTATATCATAGAGCTTGAAAATTGTCAGCTTTCTATAGAGTCAATTCGAATGTGGAAGTTTTTGTTGCATGTGATTGTCATACTTGTTGAATGACGATCGTCTTTACCTCGGTTACTTCATCATAGTGACAGTGAATTAGGATAATTAGGGTATTTCCAATTTAATTTTTCTCTGAATTATTTCATCACTAAATTCTAATGGTTTTGAATTCTATAGTGATTCATTTTTCACAATGGCTACTCAAGAGATGGATGATTTTTTGGAGGATGAACTGATTAGTCAGTATGTAACCTTTCCACCTGAAGTAGTTGCAGCTTTGGAACAAGTACATCAAGACTTTTCAGAAGATACTTTTATGTACAACTTAAATTATGTACTTCATTTCAGGTGTTCCCTAGTCAGGATCCTCTTGATAAAGCAGATTTCAATGCTGTAGATTACATCAACAACCTCTTCCCAACTGAACAGTCTTTGTCAAATATTGGTGAAGTCATTGGGGATGTCCAAACCAAGATTCGCCATTTGGACAAGGAAATCAAAACCTGCATTCGGAGTCAAAGTGGAGTATCCCAAGACGGAGCCGCCGCGCTAGAGGAGGCTCAGCGGGCTATATCTCAATTATTTATTCGAATAAAAGGATATCAGATCCAAAGCCGAGAAATCGGAGCATACCGTACGAGAAATCACAAGAGATATCAAACAATTGGATACGGCCAAGAAAAATTTGACGTCGGCCATCACCACGCTAAATCATTTGCATTTTCTGGTATTTGGAGTGGATCAATTAGAGTAGGTCTCATCCTCAAAATTTTCTATTTTTAAGCAATATTACTTACTTTTGTATATTCTCTTTAGGTCTCTTTGTAATAACAGACAGTACATGGAGATTGCCAGTCTCTTGCAAGGTGTAAGTCGTGTCATGGAGCATTTCACCCCTTACATGGATATTCCTCAAGTTAAACAAATGGCTGATCAGGTATGAAGGAGAGTTTTATGCCAACTTTTTCACTGATTTCAGTTTATTTATTTTTCAATAGTTGGATCAAATTGAGAAAAGACTTGGTGATCAAATTACTGCCGATTTCAAAGTAGCATTTTCTGGTAGTGGACCAAAGCAACCATCAACTGTAACACAACTAAGTGAAGCTTGCTCCGTCCTAAATGTAATCGAACCGAGATTCAAGTAAGCACTCTATATTCAGAATGGTTTGAAACGAGAAACAAGAAATAATGGCTTCAATTCAACTCGATTATCCAGGCGGGAGATAATGCGCTGGTTTGTTTCCCTTCAATTGGTTGAATACACCCATCTGTTTCAAGAATCTGAGGAGAATGCATGGCTGGATCGTATCGATCGCCGTTACACTTGGATTAAGCGGCATTTGCTCAGTTTTGAAGAACGAATGGGTCGCATCTTTCCGGCTGATTGGGAGATGAGCGAAAGGAATAGCGGTCGAATTCTGCAATGTTACTAGGTTTATCAAGATTATTTTTACTTATATATTATACTCTTTGAAAAACTAATTATTGGTTTGATTATAGGAGCGAGTTGTCCAAGCTTATGACCAAACGAGTAAACTGACATTGACGTCAAACTGTTGCTCTTTACACTGCAGAAAACCACGCAGTTTGAAGATCTTTTGTCTCGAAGGTAACTTAATTTCTCTTATAAACAAAATCATGAGCAGCTAATACAGTAGTGATCCTTTAGATTTACTGGAATGACGATGGAAGAAGGGCCTTTGCACGAGAAAGAGTGCCAAGAAAGTACAAAGCACTAACCCGTTTGAAGAGCCGGAAGGAAAGAATCCTTTTGAAGAAGAAGAACGATGGTCAGCTAAGAGCAAGTTCAGCCTCCTGCAGAAATTCGAACTGTGTCGCCGTTCCACGGACTCATCAGTCGTTGTTTTGAAAACCATTTAAGCATATTCGTCGACGGCCAGGACAAGTAATCCATTTTTTAAATCACGTCTAAGATTTTTATAAAGAGTGAAAAAATTGCTTTTAATTATAGGAATTTGGCCGAGTTGATGGACCGTTTTGTGGCAGATTTAAAATCTCAAGGGCCGTCTTTAGCTCAAGCCGAAATCGAAGGCTGCTGCGTGCTTCCTTCTTGTGCCGATTTATTTGTTTTCTACAAAAAGTGTCTCTTACAGGTTGCCTTTTTTTATTTGGATAATTGTAGAATTATTAAAAATGCTAATTTTTAATCTGTTTAGTGCGCGCAACTTAGCACGGGTCAGCCCATGCTAACGCTGACGCAAGTATTCAAAAAGTATCTCAGAGAATACGCTTCCAGACTGCTGCAAAACAATTTACCTCGGTATAATGTCCTTTTTACCGTATGTTTAAAAATGATTATTAAAACTAGTTTCAAATATTTATGAATTGAAGGCTTCCAGCTGCGGACTTCCGTGACAGCTGCTCTCCCTACTATGAGTAGCATTACGAAAGAATTCACACGGGAGCTGCGAGACTTGAGCACAGCTGGTGCCGCTGGATTGATACAAAATTTTCAGAGTTTACTCAAAGAGGGAGATTTATCCAGCTCGACCAATAAATACAGCAAGGAAGATATAGCAGCGGATCTGCACGTTAGTTTTTCCGTGTTATGATTTGCTCATTTTCTCTACTAATGAACCTTTTTATTGTTGCATTCGTTAGGATTTTAACGACAGCTGAATACTGTTTAGAGACCACTCAGCAACTGGAAGGGAAATTGAAGGAGAAAGTCCAGCCGTCCCTAGTGGACAAGATCGATTTAGGTCCTGAACAAGATCTTTTTGGAAGGTTCGCTTCTGCTTATAGTTTTAAAATGTATGAACCTTTAACTGATGGCCATGGTCTATTCATACTATTTAGTGTAATCAGCCAGTGCATCCAATTGCTGGTTTCGGATTTGGAGGGGGCTTGTGAGCCGGCCTTGATTACAATGGCTAAAGTAAATTGCTTTCTAGTTAAACTTCTGTCGAGTTTTTGTATTCATTTTGCCCTATCATTTCTAGACGGCTTGGCAGACATGGGAATCAGTGGGCGATCAATCACAATACGTCACGTTGATGACATCGCAGTTCAAACAGAACATCCCCTTCATCCGTGAATGTCTGGCATCATCGCGCAAATATTTCACGCAGTTTTGCATGCGATTCGTCAAGTATGCATGTTTTATAAATTCACAGAAGAATCAAGTAAAATTATTTTGTATGTGCATATAGTGCGTTTATGGCTCGCTTCGTCCAGCAACTATATAAATGTAAACCCGTTGGAGTTGTTGGAGCGGAACAGTTGCTCCTCGACACCCACATGCTTAAAACGGCGCTACTAGATCTTCCATCCGTCAATAGCCAAGTGGCACGAAAACCACCTGCCAGGTAGATTTTTTGCACACACAGATTTTCGTTTGTCTCAATTAACCTTTAAATTTTGTTTCCAGTTACACTAAAATGGTTGTCAAAGGGATGACTAGAGCTGAAATGATCTTGAAAGTGGTCATGGACGCGTCGGATACCAACGCCAAATACGTGGCCCAGTACAATCGTCTCTTGCCAGAATCGGATGCATCCGAATTTCAAAAGATTTTGGATATGAAAGGAGTACGCCGGTCGGATCAGCAGCCTCTCGTTGACTTGTATCGTGCCCAACAGCAAGTTAGCCAAGGTGGCCGAGAAGACGGTCCGGCTCATTCCACCGTTGCGCCAAGTAACGCTCAGGGTACGCTCAGTCCCGATCACGAATCAAGTCGAATTAAGAAGCTGGAAAAGCTCATTAAGCGCCGTCTCTAATTTGATTAATGACTGCCATTGCATGCGCTGGTTTCAGTCTCTTATTTGCAATTTGTGCATTCCATTTTTTTTCATATCCAAATGTATTTCTTAATGGCGAATGTTGTTACCTTTGGCATTAAATTAGTAAAACCAAACGGGATCGGGCATTTGGCAAATTGTTTCTTTAAAAAAGTGAACGTCGAGATGGGAACAAAATGATTGTATTGACGTATTCTAATTCATTTTTGGGTTGATGTATTAAGTAAAAAAAAATATATGAGATGAGATGAGAAGCCAACTACTAAAAATTCCTAGAATAGTTGTTGATTGAAAAAATAAGCACATCATAGTGGTCAATTAGGAGGTAGTTGTTGTTTTAAATCAGTAATACATGTGGACGTTAACATCTTTCCAGGATTCCAAGAAGCCTAGGAAATCGTCCATACTTCCTACATTGTAATTTTTTTTTTAAAAATTGCTATCGCCTAAATTCTCGCATAAATTTTAAATATTATTTTACGAACCAGTAGCAATGGCATCTTCGTGAAACTGGATCGACAATTCTTTGATGTCATGCGACAGATCACAACATATTTGCTTCTGCTCTTCTTTGCTCCAGCTGCAGTTGATGGCATTGCGGATGAGATTAAAGACGGTTCGAGCGTTAATCAAAGTACCACCCTTAAAAAATAATTAAAAAGCGGATCATTAAATATGTTATTGTACCTACTCGATAGCATTATAGAAATATGAAGTTACCTTCAGCTCAGATGAGATGAACTCATTCGAGACGTAGACGATATCCGTCAGCATTTCGATTGCTTTTCCGCTTTTTTGGCTCATTGCAAAAGTCTCAAAGTATTGCTTTACAAGTTTGCTTTCAAATGATTGGAGACACAAGAGCAAACAGGATATAGCTCGCGAGGACCACTGACCCGGAACAGCTGAACATAGACGCAAAAAATAATTCGTTATCAATATTACACTCAGAAAAAAATGTTGCGATTCTTACAAAAAACCAGTTGAAGAAGCTCTAAGCCCGTTTCCGAAGCGAACTGAGCACCGGGGGAAGTAAGTCGTGACAATGTATCGGCCAGCTCCACGTAATTTTCCAAGTACAAGTGATATTCCGCATCTTCATCGAGGCAGAACTCGAGAGCGAAATCACCTGCAAGTATTCTTGTTATAGCACCGTGACAAAATCGTTAAATGATTTTTAAATAGATACCGTAATCGTCGAGAGGAGCATTGAGAAGCAGCAACAACTTGGCAACTTGAGGAGGCACTTGAGTTTTCTTACTGTAGAAAGGACTGAAGATTATGTCTAACCACATGGAGCGATCTGTCATCGGGCTAAAATCCAGGTAAAGAGTTCGCACGAACATTCTCAAAGTACTCTCCGAATGAGAGAATTTGATCTGAGAATCTGCCAGCTAGAATGTGAAAAATTGAATATTATTAACTATAAATGCGAACCACGGGAGTCAAATTATTACTAATGGAGCGATGTTGTAGAAGTGGTTCAAAATGTTGAACACTTTAGTGCACTCTTTCTTGTCCCAGCCCGCGATGAGAGAATGGAGGACAAGTCCGATCATCTTTTTGAGCGCAATAGTTTGATGCGAAGGATCTCTTTGAAGAATTTCGTTTGAAATCTATAGAGTAAGAAAAGACAGTTAACCATAATGAGATATTAATGCAATTTCTTTTTTCTTACGTTCTGCATGAATCTATGAAAGTAGCGGAGTCGTTTTCTTGTTGGAAAGAGGCAGGTTAGCAATTTAATCAGCAAACCAGTTCCATTACACTGAAATTAGAGAGAATTCATAGGTAAAATAAATTAATATAAATCGAAATCCAAGTTTTATTACCTCATCGTGAAGTTCAAGAGGAAACAAAGTCGTGCTGCACAGAGCCATAGCAGGGATCCTGGCGGTAGACATTCGTTGAACCAACCGACTTTGCATTCGCTTCGTATCCATCCACTGAATAAGAATGTCTCGAAAAGCTTTTGAAGTTTGTCCAAGATGACCAATGCTCTTCACTGCAGAAATTGCGACATTATTGATTAGGATTAAGTGATGCTAAAATTTAAAAATAAAAGTTGGCTGTACGTGGCATGTAGTCGAGAATGTAGAAAATAACTTCGGGTGAGAGACATTGAAAATCTCCGTAGGGGGCTGTTCCTTGCTGCGAAACAAGTACACCGTTCGGATCCAGACACGAAATATCCCTGTAGAAAATGAATAAGTTAACATCTCAAAGTAAACTCAAGAAATGAAGAATAGTTACTCAGAGCATGGGAAAGCGATCGAGCTAGTAACTGCTGAAACAGCACCGGATGATCTCGGTGTGTTAATGAGACTTTTGGAGCGCTTCACCTGCCTACCCGTGCTCCCAGATGATGACGCAGACTTGTTATAACATAAAAATCCACTTTCGTCTTGCATTTTAAAACTTGCAAATGAATAAACGTCTAAAAGTGATGAGCAAAGTCGAGAGACTGAAAAGTTCTGACGCTACCACGAGTCTCGGTCGAGCCGGCACGTTCCATGATTTTGTGGAACGTCCGTCGAACGCGGCGGAAACTGTATCGGCTATTTTGCAACTGTTCGGGTCAAATAAGTTGAAAGAAAAGTATTTGTAAATTTAATCATTGGCTGTCTTCTTATGAAATCGTAATTATGCAATTTCCTGTTAATTTTAATTTTGTTTTAAAGCTGATTGGTAGCTGCGTGCTTTGATTGTTTGTGTGTCTTTGAATCGATGATGGAGAATTTTAATTGCCTCGGGCATAGAACTCAAAAAATAAAACTTGATCTAAAATCGTTTAAATATAGTTTAAGAGATAAAAATATAATTTTCCCCATTAATATTATTTGCTTTTAGATTGTATATTTTGTTTCAACTTTAAAAAAAATAAAAAAAAATAAAAAATTTAGAAACGATCTGGCATCCGCCGTTCGCTAGATGTCGCTCTTTCAACAGTCGTTGCCGGGTCGTTGTCGTCTGCTTCAACGTCCATTGCGATTTCTTTCTCTCTGATATTTGGGATCTCGTAAGTTTGAGATATTTTATCTGCATTCATCTAGTTATTGAATTCATTATTTTCTGTAATATTTTTCATTTTAGATTATTAAGTTTTCTTCTTGGCTTTCCCAATTTTTTTGTGTCTGTGCTTCACTAATTTATATATTTTTTTAAACAGAAGGATTTCCACTCTTTTGAAAGATGGCCAAGTCGAAGAACCACACGAATCACAACCAAAGTGAGTTTCCCTAATATTTGTGCACACCATTTTAGATGTATAATTTATCTGTGGCTTATTTGTTCTACAGACCGTAAACACCACCGTAACGGTATCAAGAAACCCACTGCTCACAAGTGTGAATCCAACAAGGGGGTAAGATGAAAATGCTTATTCTCTTATTTAGCAAATTGAGGTTTCACCTCTTTTTGGTTACAATCTCTTTTTAGTTATAATTCATCACAATGTCTGTAGAACTTAGTCTGGTTCACATATTCTGTGTTAGAAGTACTTCTCCACGAGTGAATGTAAACAGTGCAATGAAACTGTCAAATCGACTTGCCAAACTAGAAGAGAAATAGTTGAAACTGCCTTTGTTACTTGAAATTCCTTAGTAAAATTGTAGACTTAGATCTATTTCTAGTAAATAATGTATAACCTAGCTAATCATGTTGCTGAGCTATAATGATCAAATTTTAAACATTTTTTCCTTAAATTTGCAGGTGGACCGTAAATTCTTGAGGAACATGAAGAAGTCGCGTAAGCGCAACCTGAGCACCGCCAAGCAGTTGAAGGTCGCCAGTTACAACAAAGCGCAAGCTGCCGCGTAAACAGTTCCATCGCCCTGAAGATCGGGAAATAGCAAATTGATTATGTTGGCTGTGAGACATGTAAACTAAAATGTTGTTGCCTCCCAATACAGAAAGATTTGCTATGTCCAAACTTTGTCTTGCAGCAGCTTGGGTTCTTGTCTTAAGTTTGATCATCAATTGACAAATGATGGAAAATTTTGCATCACTTTTTGCAGGAAGGGCAAGTTAAATTAAGGAATTGAGACTATACCATTATTGCAGTGAGAGCACGTTTAGACGTTACGAGACTGAGCAAAACTGGGGCGAATCTTATTAAAAATTAGGCTAATTATAAGGACACAAATTTTCATACAAAATAGTCAATTTTGTATTTTGAGATGTAGATAATATACTCTTTCAAATTTTTACATTAATAAAGGGATGTATGGAAATGTAGAAATAAATTTTGAACTAAAATGAAATCAAAAGAAATCATCAAGGGTATTGGTTTGAATTTTGCCCTTGATTTTCATTTTGACTGGGCCTCGTTTCTTGAGAGATGTAGGTCCGTCACCAAATTTAGAAGTGCGTGATGATGAGGGCTGCGAGGAAGAAGCACCTCTCGGATAGACATCGAGTTTCGAGTGCCCTCCAAATCCATCGTAGTGGTAGTCGCTTTTCGACGACGAGGCCGGTGGATCGGATTTCAAACGCTTGAAAATACTATGCTTCGTCTCGGGATCAGGAAGAAGAGTTTCAGCTTTGCGCGACTGGCGACAAAAAAAATAAAAAATAATAGCAATAATAAATATGAGTAAGCTTTGAAAATCACCTCTTTTTTTCGTTCACTCGGTCCGGCCGGACTCACTTCTAGTAGAGGATCAGACAGTTTGGGCCGCATGCTGGACAACTCTTGAGACGAAAGCAGTTGTGAAGGGACCATGGCGTTCTTTCTTTGCTTATTGAGAGGATGAGGCAGTGGAGGAGTTGACGAAAATCCGGCTCCAGAAGATAAAGAGGGAGTCTGACTGAGAAGAGTGGATAAACGAAGGTTAGACGGAGCTGGACTCTCGTTCAAGAGTCGATTGAGAGCTGAGTTTCGGGGATCGCCACTGGGTGATGAAATGGACTCGGTAAGGACGCGGAGCTTCTCCTGTAACTTGGCATTTTCAGCTGCGAAACGCTTCACCTCCTCTTCGGCCATAGATAAATGGTCTTCCTTCTCCTTCAACTCCTTTTTAACCGTTTGCAGCTCGACTCGGAAAGTGCTAAGATGACGGCGAGTCTTTCGGAGTTCCTCATCCACTTTACTCTTTTGATCTGTTTTTACATTCAACTCCCTGTGCAATATAAAAATGATTAAGTTATTTAAAAATAGTAAAGTGATTGAATGTATTTACTTGTTTAGGGCGACACACATAGTAGTGAGGGATCTTGCCGTTTCCGACTTATCACCGTACGGCTCAAGCATTTCTTCCACTTCCGTTTGAAATTGAGAAGCATTTACTATTTTTTTGACGTCCTCCATTAGTTTGAGCTTTCCTTTGCAAGCCTCAAGTTCTGTTTCCAAAGAACCTAGATTTTTTACTTGTCGATTTAGAATGTCGAGACGCTGCTGAAGGTTAGCTGTAATAATTTCAGAGTCCCTGAGCTTCTCCTCTGCTTCTTTTTTCTCTCGTGAGTACTTGTTGGCTTTCTTTTTAATCGTCACCAATTCGTGCCGTGCTTCACGAAGCTCCCGCTGGGCTGTTTGGAGCTCTAACGTAGTTTCATCCAATTTGGATTGCAGATCACCCGAATCGATGTCGACAGTGAAAGCGATGTCGAAAAAGATTCTGATAAGCTTTTTTTCAGTCGTGACTGTGCGACATGTTGGGCAAGACTTTTTTGTACTGAAAATAAAAAAAAAAATGTATAAATGCTAGTCAATATATTATTTTACTGCTCCTGCTCCATATATGGGTGTATGAAGAGGGAAGAAAATGTTAAAGAATTTCAGTAAAAAAAAAAACTGAATGCATAACATTGGAGGACATTTCACTGCAAAAATGCCATCTTAGTTTCTTTTTTAATCCTATAGAGTTGTCTGACAACCAAAAGAAATAGTTTATATATTATTAGAATGGGGAGTTGGGCCTAGTAAACAACAAGCAGGTATCGCTCAAAGCATTGTGAACAGAAGTTTCAACAATACTCACGCCAACCACTGGGTAATGCATGTTGTGTGGAAAGTGTGCCCACATTGTGGAGCTACCACGACGTCGGAATCAGAAAAAAGCTCTTGACAGACCGAACATTGGGCGCGCATTCTTCCAGTTTCCCTCTTTCACTTCTAACAGCACCACTGTGATCCAGCCAGGTTTAATCAATGCAATATTGTTTACGATATCCACAGCTAAAACATTTTTTTACACTGCTACTCTAAAATCTAGACGCGCTCATCAAACGATGAAACGCAATTAAAAGGCATCCAGTATAAATTTCGAATAAGAAGATTACGTCAAAATGTCAAAAATTTGATGGAATTACAGAATCAGAGTAGCGGCTGCTGCAATATGAAATCCCGCCATTTGGACTAGGGCGTTGCCAAACTTGATGAAAAAGTAAATAAAAGAATTACAAATATTTTTCTTTAACTGTTTTAAAATATATTTAAATCAGAATAAGAATTGAATATTTTTATGATCTTTTAAGAATCTCAAATAAATAATTAGGTATCGAAACTTAATTTGTTCTTATCAAATGGAAAATGCAACGTTTGTATCCCGTCAGACGTCAGTCGGCCAGTTTTCATTTACCTGTAAACAAGGAACATGGCTGATGTGAGTGTGACATATCCTCTACACGAGTGTGTTTTTCGAAATGACGTTCGCCAGCTTTCCTCATTGCTTCGTATTTCTGAAATTAATCAGAAAGATCCACACGGTAATTCAAATCTTTCAATCAAATTTATTCCTTAAATTTCCTTCCTGCCTGTTCGGATGGGTTGGGAATGCACCGTATCTACGGCTGCTAGTGCTACTTTTAATCAATATCAATCGATTATAGATAAAACGTAATGATATTGTATGCGAAATTGCAGGTAACACGGCACTTCACCTGGCGGTAATGCTTGGTCACAAAGGTAAGGGTTAACTTGAATGAAACTTAATATTCACTCCACATATGAAACATTTTCATATTGATTTTTTTTCCTGTCCAGATTGTGTTCACTTGCTATTAGCTCACAATGCTGCTGTCAAGGTCAAAAACAGTTTGGGCTGGAATCCACTGGCCGAAGCAATTAGTTATGGAGACAGACATACAAGTTTGTCCAAATTATACTTTAAAAATCTCCAAATATATGTTTGATTTTAACATAATGGCCTTTTACTTGGTAGTTTTGTTGCTGTTGAAGAAATTAAAACAGCAAGGCAAGGAACAAATGGAAGAGAGAAGGCCCAAACTAATCCAAGCTCTAAAGCAAATGGGAGATTTCTACCTTCAGCTCAAGTGGGATTTCCAATCCTGGGGTAATATTAACCTTAAAATTAATTAGATGGTGAATTATATAACAACTTTCTTCTCTTGTTACTCTAGTGCCACTTGTGTCACGTATCCTACCCAGTGACATTTGCCGTATTCATAAGAAAGGCTCTAAAATACGACTGGATACGACGTTGGTGGACTTTACCGATATGCACTGGGAGCGCGGAGACATCAGTATTGTTTTCAATGGAGATGTTCCTCGTACAGACTCGCTTTATATACTCGATAACAAGCAAAAGGTCTACCAACAAATTCACTATCAGGTATATAGATTTGGCTACTTCTGATTAACTTTGTTATGCATGTTTTATGTTTTAATAGGAATCGGAAAGTGAAATAGAAGATGAAGTGGACGTACTCATGAGCAACGATATCGTAGCTGTGCAGATGTCAACGCGTTACATTACCTTTTCTCGGGCCCAAAGCGGATTCTTCTTCCGCGCTGATAAAACAGTAATTTCCGCTGTTTTACATATATTTGAGTTTCGTGCGTTATCAGTTATAAATTCAACAGGAAATGGTTGGTCCATACCAAGCTCAGTTCTATTCCGTCGGGGGCTTGTCTTTGGAATCGCGTAAGCGAAGGGAGCATTTGAGTCAAGAGGACCTGAAGAAGAACAAAACGCTGATGGATACACTGACCAAAGGATCTAGCAGCAGTTTAGCTGAGACGAGCAGCAGTACCGAGATCGTTCGAAGAGGATCATTACCACCTCCGCCAAAGATCAACATAACTTGGAATGATTACATCAAAAGCGCTAGTCCTCCTTGTTTGGGAAGAACTCTACAGTGCAAAGATGTAACGAAAACATTCCGGGCCACTCTTGCCATGGTTAGTATCATACCATAGCCAGCTTCTTATTTTGTATAAATTAAATAAATTTTTTAATTTGCAACTTGCAGTGCCAAGATTTTCCGCTATCCAAATGTATGTTATTGGACGTTTTGGAGGTTGTAGCTCCGGTGAAGCATATCGGCAAACTTCGCGATTTTATTGAAATGAAATTACCTCCCGGCTTTCCCGTTAAAGTTGACATACCAATTTTGCCAACAATAACAGCCAGAGTAATTCAAGATGTTTACACATTCATCTTAAATTTTCAAATTTATATTTTAAAAATATTCTTCTTTTCAGGTATCTTTTCAAGATTTCGAGTTCCGTGACAATATTCCTGACTCTCTATTTCAAGTACCCAAAGATTACAGCGAGAATCCGGCAAGGTAGTTTCGTGTGGTTTTCCTCCATTTTCAATAAAATAGTTTTCTAACTAAATGTTGACGTCAGATTCCCAGATTTGTGACCGCTGGAGTGGAGCCGACTGCTCAACGTGGAGATGAAATTGGTCGAGCCCTGTCGCTGCCACCACAACCATAATCATCATCATAGCTCCCTTGTTCCAATGCCACCACCTATTACTAGTCACAATTCACGTGATGCAGCTGACAGTGCTGGTCTGTCTGCTGCGGCTGGAAGTTGCTACCAGCTTGAATTACCTTGGCAACAGCTGCTCACCAGTCCCTACGCCTCCCAGTGCACTCTTCATGTTCATCTCCCCTAAAACTCTGCCGATGATGTCAATAAGTGACCCAAATAATTTCACTCAGTTTTAAAAGAAAGAAATTCTACGAAAATCACATATTTAGCTCTATATATCTACGAAGATTATATCGAGTGTTATACAAATGCCATAAGACTTTATCCAAGCGATATCATTACATTAGAAATCTATTTACACGATTATAGTGTTTTGTTCAAACTATTTTGTGTTCTGGGACCCTAAATGTTCGTGAACTGTAATACCCTTAACCGTCGCATATGTAATAAGATATGTAAGGAAATGCCCCGGTGAAATAATTGTACGCAGAGATAGCGATGCTATCGAGACGATGTGGTCTCGTATTGACCATGTGAACAAAAGATATAAAAAAAATTGACAAATACACATTGCAATCAACCCTCAATGACGACTGACGAGTCAATAACATATTTAAATGCCTTAATATTGTTATGTAGCAATAACAGGTTTGAAAGGTTCCATTTAGCAGTACTTTTTCACGAAACCATCTCGTGTAACTAAAGAAGCCAATCAAGGGTATTTCAAGAAGTTGTTCTATGTTTTCAACTGAATTTTTTTTTCTTATCATTTACCAGCATTTGTAATGTTGAAAAAGACTGAGAAATATGCTTCCTGAATCTTTTATTATTTTTAAACTTCGACCGAATTTGTATAACCAAACCGATTATTATTCACAATTCGTAGCGGTATCCGTTATTATTCATCATCCAGATAATTTGCGTTTTACACAAAAAATTTTAACATTTATATATAGACTATACAAAATACGCTAAATTTTATTCTGTTTCAGAATCCGAGTTTGTCCAATCAAATCAAAATCTTACACAGCTAAACCGGTAATAATCCACAAACTGAAGCGAATTACCGTTAATATCAACGGAAATTGTATGAGACTTGAAAACTTGGGTTCTCCGTGAATTCCACATCAGAAACATATCTGTTGTAGAAATACACTCTCAAACCAGTCATTTTGCAACTAATCCTGTATTGCAAAGTTCATCATAATTTACCATTTCCACCGAAAAAAAAATCAGGAGCTGAATTTGACGCCTTTTCAGAATCACGATGGTTACTTTATTTTTATTTGGTCAAGATTGATACAGCCAAACCAATGATAATCCGCAAGCCGAAGCGGATTTTAGTTTTGTCCGTATGCAAATACCAAAATGGCCTATGGGTACGGAAAGTCCGCCAGTATTTCCATTTGTATGTTTGTATGTTGACTTTAAAATAAAGATATACAAGCAGGCGGTCGCAGATAGTAGGCTCGGGACATATGCTATAATGATGCACAACACGCAGAAGTACAGCACGCAATAACTACACCAACACACTTATTGGAAGATCCATTAAAAAGAAACAGAGGCCCTACACTCCTACAGAGTTATGTAGGTGCACACAACTTCACAACTTCCGTAATATTGTGGGATCACAAAGTAACTTCTCCTCACGCTCTCTTGGGCTCGGCCTCATCCGTCAGACTTTGTGACTTCCAAAGCAATCTGTCTGACTGTAATCTCGTTACTTGTGCGCAATATCAAAAGTAAAAAAAAAATTGTAATTCACCTATACGACGCCATTTTTCACTCTTCATTCCGTAGCAAGAGAACCGTAAAAGACCACATCGTACTCAAAGGCCAAAGGAAAATACGAATGAAACTGTTATTTCGTTTACATAGAATGAGTGTATCTAACGTGGTTCAAACTACTTGTTTATTTCTCGTTGAGCAGCTTGTTTTAATTTCGACATGACGGCGTCCCCTGTGAACCAAAGTCAGGTGGATTTTTCTAGATCGCGAGCGTGACGCTAAAAAGACTGTCTTTACATTTTATCTCGCTGATAAAATAACTTTTCAATGAACCCGCTTTTACAATCTCTAGAATAACAACCAAATGTTTTGTGCTTTTATCGCTGTGAATGCTTCGTGAATTAATAAGTGCCCCATGATTAAACAATAAAAAGACGGAAATAGATATAATCATCATCGTTTAATGGCCAGTGTTAGCAAAGGAGTGTTTTTGCTTGATAATTCAAGAGGAACAAAAGATAATTGGGAATCATACATTCACAAAGGATGCATATGGCTTCTTGATGAATGCGATCCATTCAGACGGTGAAGTACTCGGAAATGGTGGGACGACATCAAAGAGACATGAGCGGTTGAAGTGAACTTGTTGTCTTGTTTACTTCTTCTTGGTGTCCTTCTTTGACTCCTTCTTCGTGTCCTCTTTCTTCTCGGCCACCTTTTTGTCACCGGCTCCCTTTTTTTAAATTAGAAACATATTAAACAAACTGAAAATCAAACAAAAAATGTAAAAACTTACAGCTTCAGCTACTTTAGCGGGCTTGGTTTCTCCTTTCTTCGGCATCTTTGTTAGATTGTTGAGAAGACTTGTTGTGAAAACGTGTACTGCGCGTGTGAGGACGAACGGTTGCCTCTGAGAGCGCGTCCGTCCCTTATATACTCGGGGCGGTCCTGCTTTCAACCCCCCTTCCCCTTTATATATTTCAGAATGTTCTAGAACATCTACGTAAGGAAGCTTACGGGAAAACGTACGCTAACCTTCGATATCTGGCTTTCTCTCTCTCTACACTTCCTTAGAGGTGATCACCCTCGGAAAAACTTGTCGAGGTTCCTCTTTTACAGATGATTGTTTCATCTTTCATGAAATCTATTTTCGTCCCTGGATCATCATTAGCTTTAATATAATTGCGAGAATAATACAAGTGGTGTGCCATGTTATCTCTTTTTCATAAGACATGTGCTTCCTTGAAAATGTACTATCCATGAATAAGATTTTGAGGTAAAACAACAACAATTTATGCTGCCGATCAATACCGGTAGAGTCTCCAAAAGTAGAAAAAGACAACAACAGCTGAGAGGGACGCGTAGGACCGGTTACAACTGGATTTTTTGCGTTTGCTGCGCATGTGATGTGTAATAAAATAAAATGGAATAATATTTGATCCATAATCAATAAAAAGGGTAGAATTTCAATTTGAAATATTGCTTCCAGAACAATGCTTGGCTTCATTACATTTAAAAAAAAAAGGAAATATTTATTTGTTTTTGGCACAGGATTAAGAAAAACTAATACAGTAGGAAGGGTCACGTGACTTGAGCCAGCCAATTCCGTCCTTGGATTTAGACACAACAAACGAGCCCGCAATGGATCGACACAGCTGGGCCAGTTCCTGCAGGATATCGTGCGTGAGCGGACATTCCTTCATTCCACACCGAAGCGTCCTAGAATCAAGTTACTATACTCCTTCAGCAACTAATACACAACAATGCCTCCCAAGAAAGGTGAGATGAAGAAATATATATTTTGAATAATTATGATTTCGCGTTTTATTTGTGACTGTGTTTGATCCTGGATCGAGTAGGCGGTGACAGCAAAGGCGGAAAAGGCGATGTGAGTATCGATCTTTTACATAATTTAGCCAACTCCGATTTAACTTTATTCCATTAACTGCAGAATAAAGGTGGAGACAAAAAGGACGGTAAAGGAGATAAGAAGGATTCTAAAGGTATATTTCATTATCATTCTTTGGAAACCAAAACTCGATAAGATTGTTGTTTAATGATCTGAAAACAGGAAAGAAGTGATGCGCACGTATCCACGTAAACACTGACCACACGGGACAAAAGGGATCGATGTTGTCACATTTTAACTCGTCGTCATCCTACACCTCGAATTTTTGTTGATTTCAGCGTTTCCTTTCTCTCCTTCTGTTTTCCCACCGCTGTATGCCCTACTCCCATATCGGACTCTTTCGTGTAGCCGGACGTGAATTTGGCTCCCGTCGGTGATGACCAGATTTAGAACTTGGCGTCGAATATCTGCTGCGTACCCTTCACGTTTGATGTAGTCCTTTAGCTCACCCCTTGAAACCCGTGAATCGAATAAGGCGATCAAGACAGGTGCTACATCCTTCGATCCGTCAATCGACACAAATCACACATCTACCTGATTGTTATATCCCTTTACATTAAGCGTTGCAATAACCACTGTTTTTCGTCATCCTAAATTTCGAATAATAAACTAGTCATCCACAATAACTTTAAAGAGAATTTTCATATATTTGGCTGGAAGAAACTACATTGAGAAACTTGTCCATAAAGTTGACAGCCGTCCCCTAACTTTCTCCCATCGAGCTAGGCTGTATAAAAATCAATCGATTTTCAATTCAAGTGCGGAACGTAGTATAGAGTATCGATCAGCTGTAACTCTTATAGGGCTAACTAAATTTTATATCACACAGAAACAGTATCATTACAACTTTTATACTGATTAGGTAGTTGTGCTGCTGATGACTGGAGCAGTGGGTGGAATAATTGGTTCTAGGTTTAGTTGAACGGATTCGTCTACAACAGCAGGCTCCGTTTTAGCGATCTTGGTGGCATGAAGAGCGTAATTGATGTTGGTAAATCTTGTCCAATCCCATCGGTTATTCAAAGGGTTGTACGCCATTCCGTGAATCTGCCTCAATTGAAGATCACCTAAATAAAAATCGATTATATTAGTAGTGGTAAACAAATTAATCTTAAAATAAGCTACTTTTCTTCAGATAAGATGCAATTTCGTTTGGTGTAATAAACTTATTCCAATCGTGAGTTCCTCGCGGCACTATGTTTAAAATGTTTTCAGCTGCGCAGATGCCTAGTAGCCAGGAAATCGTTGTTCGATTAAGGGTGGTGATAAATAGGGATCCTCCAGGCTGTAAATAATAAATTTAAATGATTAATGTAATTTTAAAAATAAATAAATAAAATACCTTTAGAAGGTCACTGCAGTTTTGGATGAAAAATTGTGGGCTATCAACATGTTCAATGACTTCAGAGGCTGTCACAGCATCAAACAAGGGGCCACTGTGTTCAGCTTTCAGTTGTTCAATTGTGCTGATTTTGTAGTTGATGTTATAAAGCTGTTTCTTGGCTGCATGGAGTGAAGCTGCTGTTATGGTTTCTTCACCAGGATCAATGGCAGTGACACTGGCTCCAAGACGAGCCAGACTCTCACTCAGGATGCCACCGCCACAGCCTACATCTAAAATTTGACATCCTGCTAGTGGTGCAGCAGCATTGTTTCCAACTACAACAGATTTTTGATGAGCTGTGATCCCATTTCTTACAAAAGGAACTCTGGATCGGAAAAATGAGGATGAGTTACATAACGGTCGTCCTTCATCGTTTACCAACGTTGCAAATCATGGTACCTGAGTAAGTTCAATGAGTGTAGTCCTTTAAAGGGACCTCCAACATCCCACCATTGAGAAGCTAGCTTTTGAAATTTTCCCAACTCATCTTCACTGAGAGTAGAAGTGGAAAAGCTTTTTGAATTTGACTTTCGAATATACGGAAAAAATAAGTTGCGTAACATCATGAAAATAAAAATAACATTCGAAACAAAATTCAAAACAGCATGTACTAGCAACGACTGATCCTAGCAGACGAAACTGACAGAGCTCGGCCACTCGGATTCCCCAGCCGCCCCCAGGGCTCCCCTCGGCAACGACAATGCAGACGCTAGCAGAGCCAGACACGGCATGACGATACACGTGCGACCGTTGAGACTGGAGCGAACTCAGAGATAATCCCTGAGCGAACTGCAACTGTGACTAGCGAATCTGTCTGGTATTCGCGAGACGTGATCGTCAGTAATAGTAGGGACGCAATTTTACCGCCAATGTCAATCGGCGAGCTCAAAGAAATACCCAGCATTCTTTTGCGATGGGGGATAATAATGAGAATTTGTCAGTTTTAAAATTAAGAAGTGGTAACAGTTCAAGTGAAGGCACTCTAGAGCTTTCAGAAATTCCAGGTGATGTGGGTATGTGGCCATGATGGAGGTCTACACTGTGAGGATGCCAAGTTCTTTCTTGAAGTAGCCTAACAAATTTGCTGAAATACCTATGGAGCACAGGTTAGTTAAACTTTTCTCATTCTATTGTTATCCAGTATTTCCTTTCTTCACTTACTGTGTATGATTTTAATATATATTTTTAAATTATCCCTGCAGTTGGTCAAGAAATTACTGAGAAAGGAGAATTTGCACAATCTAAACATTGGCATGAGGGGAAAGGAGTGTTTAGCCATCTTCAGCTGGTGAAGGATTGGGAAAAGGCCATCACAATGTTGAAGCTACACAAAGTCAAGGACATCACTTTGGATGTGAAGGTATGTAATACTCTAAATTTATCATTTGTGCTATATTATGTGTGACTCTCTCTATTTTGTAGATGGTTATGAGGAGGACTCTTGGGCGGCTAATTGTAAAGGTGTTCTTGCTGGAGCTCATGGTGAAGTTAAAAGGCCCACGACAGAAGTTTCCCTTGCAGACAAGATTCTTCTGGCAGCTGGCCTTATGCTGGTATACCTTAAAATGCTCAACTTGAGCTCTAAAAGCAGAAGATAGTAAAGACTCTCCATACACTAACCACCACACCCTTGAAATTGTACCATTGTAATCTTAACACTGCTGTATTCTGTTACATCATGATGCCTAAAAGAGAGATTCTTCCTGGAGTGATTTGCCCCTTCACTGAAGTTCAACCGTCTCCTGTTCGTGAGAAAATTGAAAAAAGTGGGATTTCACTGTTGGTATGTAATCTAAGAAAATGAAAATATTATTAATTTGAATAATTTTATACTTATATCACTTGAAACAGGTGGCAATCCGGAAACGGGGCTGCTGACTGCTAGTTTCTGTGTGAGAACTGATTCTTCTACTGTCGGGCCTATAGATAATCTCCGCATCATTCCAGATGCCGTGTAGATTGCTGTCCAGCTATTTCAAACTGACATTAGGAACTCGGGATGTCGATCATATCATCCTGACTATCACACGGGTTTTTGACGCTAGCTTGTACTTCGTTCCAACTTAGACGGTCAAATCTGGCTATCGTTGTGCAACATCCTCAAGGTCTCAATTACGATGAAATGCAGCAAGTCACGATGGATTTTCACTACTTGATCGAAGGCATCGTGATCACTTCTCTCTATTTAAGAGCGATTGGATCCAAGAATTCTAATGAGGCAACCGTTGAACATTTGGATGGATCTATTCATCTCGTGGGGCAATTTTGTGATCTGGAATTTTCCATTTCTCCATCGGCTCCCTTCAAGGTTGGTTAATTTAGCTTTAAAATTGAATGGCATTTTAATGTAAAATTTGTTTCCTCACAGGTGAACACTCACACGACGAGCTGCGTTTTCGTTTCTGGAAAATCGTAAGATTGGTTGAGCCAATCGAAGGAAAGGCGAAGGAATTGGATGCTGGAATGCAGAAGATAGTCACCATCGTTAATCTTCGAAAACCTAGGCTTGGTACGTTTTATAATTTTTTTTATAGCATGGCATGACGTAGCATGGCATGACGTTTTATATTTTGTTTTATAGCATGACGATTGATTAATCGAATTTTTTTAAATTGTCAGATTGACGGAGTGTCCAAATTCTCCGAAAGAAAGACGTAGGCTAATCAAGTGCATTATCTACGTTTCTTGCAGTCTGGAATCTGACATGCCGTCATTTGTTGATCTTTGCCTACCGGATTCGATTACCCATGGAGGTATAGAACTTGTTCCTCCACGCTATTAATATAAAAATATTCAAATCAATAATATTTCATTTTCTTCGTTCAGCTCATTTGTCTCGGAATCCAATTCCTCAAACCATTCGACGGAATCATAGAGAATCTTCGTCGCGCGAGTGTTAACCTGTGAGGAAAAATTTTACATTTAAGTTCCATTCAATGATGTTAAATTATCCAACCTTGAAGGGAAGGGAGCGAGTGAGATATGGCATATTCCAAACCGCTAACTATCTCCAGGAGGTGAGTTGATCCAGCCAAATGCTCCACGATTGACTCAATCGAATTCCCAGATCCAAACGCTTGGAAGTAGAGAGATGAGACCTGGGTGGCTTCAATAAGGGAACGAAGATCCGGCTTGACTTGTAGCATTTCATCATATTTGAGACCTTGGGGATGTACCACAACGATAGCCAGGATTTGACCGTCTAATTTGGAACGAAGGACAAGCTGGCGCCAAAAACCCACGTTATTGTTATAATGATATGATTGACGTCCCGAGCTCGCTCGTAAGTGAGTTTGAAATTGCTGTACGGTAATCTTCATGG
Source organism: Chydorus sphaericus (assembly GCA_030141595.1). Lineage (NCBI taxonomy): Eukaryota > Metazoa > Arthropoda > Branchiopoda > Diplostraca > Chydoridae > Chydorus > Chydorus sphaericus. The sequence continues at coordinate 5,055,158 of CM057931.1, forward strand.
CATCTGGAATGATGCGAAGATGATCAATAGGTCCGAGAGCAGAGGACCCATTGCTCCCACGAAAACCAACAGTGAGCAGTCCCGTTTCCGGATCGCCACTTGTTTAAATATATGTAATTTAAATGTTCAAATTAATACGGTGTTACATAACTTTATAGCGAAAGCAATGTCCTTAACTTTGTGTAGCTTCTACATTGCCTTTTCCCTATATGCCAACGTTTCTACGACACTTGCTTTAAATTGAGGACTAATTTTGTCATGTTTTAATATTTCTTTTTTGTTTTATAAAAAATTTATTAATTTTTTAAAAATCTTTTTTACTTAAAGATGAGTTTTTCCTTTACTCTTAGTTCCATTTTCTCGACATTTAGCACTGATCTACTTGACTGATGACCTTTCAAATACAGAATAAAAGCCAGAACTGTTATCCATTCCCACACTATTTGTAAAGTGATTCGTTTGTCATTTAAATTACCGAACCAATGACGCTCGGCATTGCATTATAAAAATGAGGCCTCTTTTAAGACGGCGCCCATCCACCGACAACTTACTTTAGGGGTTTAGTTTTGCGAATGAATAAACTCTTATTAATTTCTCTCAGTGGAGGACGTAATCCTTATTATTATCCGCCCGAAGACCACTTACGTTATTTTTATATTTTCCCGCCAACTTCTCCTTATTCGTGTCATCTAAATGCCCCATATGCCGTAGAATATTGAAAACACATGTATAGATTATTAAAGAATTACCGTCAACATGTGTGAATTCAAATTTTTCCAATTGTGCTGGGATTTCCAAGATTTTTTTAGTTCTTTTTATTACTATCCGAGAAAGAACAGACCATTCAGCCATCCGTTCCCTAGCTAACGAGTAAATTCGTATCTTAATTGGTCAATGATGTCTCGTTTTAGTCCGTTTCAAATTAGGGAATTCTCATCTCATCAATAAAAGTTACGCAAACATTTAAAACGCGATCTGCTCTCCCTCTTCACTGGTTACTTGATTATCAATAAGGTCTTAGTTTTTTACGACGATCCATTTCCGGACGATTCACATTCGCAATCCGATATGGCCTCTAATGTAATGATGAAATTGCTACGGGAACTTTTTGATTACATTCTATTAACCTTATTTTGTAGTAATGGCTTCTAGATCCTTGAAGTCCCGTATTATAAAACCAAGTTCGTTTATTCACGGTTCCCGGGTAACCTAGTTGTACTACACTTAAACCGCCTTCGATTTTTATGCCAGACTAGGTTAATAATATCGTGTTAAAAAGAATATAACTAGACATAATAGCTACCCAAGTTAAGACTTGTTGTGTTATTTACATATTCTATGTATTTCAGGGTGTTTTACCTGATACAATGAAACAAAATCTATCCATAAGAGCCAAATTTTCAAGATTTTTTAATGAAAATTTGTTGTTATCTGCATCCATTCTAATGCTCTGCTTGTTCTTGAGCAGCTATTTTAGCATCCCTGGCAGCAAGACGTTTCTCTCTCTCCAACTCTTTCATCCGGATGACATAGCTGTAAATAAAATAAAATTGTAATCACCTAAATAAATTAAAGAAATAAAAAAAATAAAATTCCAGCTTACTCTTCATATTGGCAATGAAGGTATTCATGCTTCTCATGGGTACACTTATTTGCAAACAAAATTGGATGGTCTGCTCTACACGATAGAAACTTCAATAAGTAGTCAACACAGTAGTCCCGGTTCTCCATTGGGATCTTGGCTGACTCCATTTCTGCTTCAGTTGCTTTGATTTCTGCAACAAAATCAAGAGTCAGTTAAAATTGCTACAATAATGCAAACTTGAAAGTTATGTTACCTCGGCGTTTACGGCCATTAGCAAAGCCTTCCAGAGGGTCATGTTGGTAATCAGGCCCAGCCGGTTGTTTCATGTCCCTTTCATTCCGGGAATTCTGTTCTAGCTCTTTCGCGTTAACAGCACCCATTTTTTGAACAGTTTAGTTAATATTTTTCGCTAAAAGGCTGTAAAAAAAGAGAGAATAATTCTTTGACTGAGAAGTCAACAAGCCAGAAGGGCCGAGAGTGGAACAGCAGACGACACTTTGTATCAACTCGAACCTCGGTAGAAGCGCCAAAGTTTCATAGCGGCATTTAGGGTAACATTTTCCGATTTAATTTCAACCAAAGGGCGCCAGATATGAAGGTAAACAGTAAACACCAAATGCAATAAAGTATTCACGGAAACCAATTTTTATTCATCAGATTCTTAGACTAAATGGGGATTGTGTCATCATCTATCTTTCATCATGAATTTAAGACTGCTCTCTAAGCGGCGAATGCAGACTTTTGGTCCAAGGATTTGGATGATCTCGCCAACGGAGGGACCCTCTTTCAAGCCTGAAAGAGCGGAGCGCATTAGCTTCATTACGTCACCAACTTTGCAGCTCCCAGCATTATCGGTGGCCAACTTCCGAATGAAATCAGACACTTCTTTTTTGTCAGCAGTATCGCGATCCTGTAACCAGTCCATTACATTAGTTACTATCCTACCTAAAACCATAATAAGATTGATTAATTAATGAAACGAAGTAGAAATATATAATCAAAGAAAATCACTTGCTACTCTGAGGTCTATCTTAGTAATGATAGAAACTTGTGGGCGACTCCACAGAAAAGCCATATCTGGCAGAACCAATTCATCTAGACGATGGATACGACCTTCTTCGACGGCCCAGCGGAGAACTAATGACAAATTTGATTCTTCAAGTATCTCCTCGTCACGTGATTCTTCACTAAAATCAATTTGATAATAAAGAGATGAAAAGTCAGAAATTTTGTTCTCTTAAAATTAAGAATTTAATATACGGAATTGTACGACGGACAAGTTGCGATAGCTGTGACACAAGTTCATTGCAACTTTTTTCATCGCGCAAGCGGTTCTGGAGAGCTAACGAATTAAACTGTTCCAAACGAAGCATGTCCAATCTAGAAGGATGAGTAGTCACGCTTTTCAAGTCAAACTGTCTCAAAGAAATATGAGAAAGTTACTTTCGGATTTTAGAAGACTTAAAAAAATAATACCAATTCAGAAAGCCGGTTTAATGGAAACAAATTTTGTTGCATGTCAGCGGATGGAAAGCCACCACCAACAAGACAGAGGAGCCCAATAATGGCTTCCGGGTAGTATCCTTTTGATCGAAAATATTCTAATCGGATATCGTCTTGACGTTTAGAAAGTTTGGTCCCATCCGAATTCATGATCAATGGAAGGTGGGCAAATGCCGGTGGTGTCCATCCGAATGCTCTACACAATAGCGATAAAAAAATCACTCTTCAATCTTCATTTTTCTTCTGAAAAGAATGACTTACTTGTACAAGAGAACGTGTTTAGGAGTAGACACGAGCCATTCAGCTCCTCTAAGAACGTGAGTGATCTCCATGAGATGATCATCAATCACATTAGCCAAGTGGTAGGTAGGATAGCCATCCTGTTTCAAGATTACAGGATCGCCTTCATGTAGAACGGCACTTCGGTCAACGTCACCGCAAACGATGTCGGATAAAGGCTCGTCCAGCGGACTCAACTTTAATGTGAAAGGCAATAAAAAAATATATTAAAAATTTAGATAAATAAATGGGGCACATTTATGAATTACAGTAAATCGAAGACAATTTGGGATTCCTTTCCGTTTCTTGTCTTCTACTTGAGATTGACTTAAATGGCGACAGCGGTTGTCGTATCGGGGGATTGCACCTTCGCGGACGGCTTCCTTCTTCAAAACTTCGAGTCGCCTGTCGGTGCAAAAACACGGGTAAGCATGACCATTCTTGACTAATTCCTGAACGAAACTCTGGTAGATAGCAAGCCTCTCCGACTGCGTGTATGGTCCGTAGGATCCGCCTCTCACTGTCAAAGCGAAAAATTAATGTTTTATAACCTGAAAATTAGAAAACACTTTTTTAAAAAGCTATTTATTACAAGGACTTTCATCAGGTGTTAGGCCCATCCACATTAGATCCTCTTCTAGTTGTTTAGCTGCTCCTGGCACTAATCTTTTCTGATCAGTATCTTCAAGCCGTAACAAAAATTTCCCTCCATGGGCTCTGGCAAATAAGAAGTTGTACAAAGCTGTCCTTATACCTCCTAAATGAATGTAACCTGTGAAGACAATTGAATATAACATCTATATTTAAATTTTTTTTTTTTTTAAGTAGACGAAGGGAAGCGAGTTTTATTCTTTCTCTGCTGATGCTGCTGTCATCTACATTACGACCTACCAGTTGGGCTGGGAGCAAATCGAACTCGGACAGTTCTTGAATGGCACGAAACATGAAAAAATCTACGTGAAATTCTGCTAATCATGTTAAGACAGAATTGAAGCAAACATAATTTGTTTGAATAAAGACAAAACCAATTCAGCGGTTTAAACTTGCAAATAGGTCGGTTCCGGGACACGGCTGTTTTTAACGTGGTGTTTACATTAGCAAAGCAGACGAAATTTCACCGTTGTCAAGTCGTTTCTTTTCTCCTTCGCGTTTTTTTTTTGTTTTTTTTTTTGTTTTTTTTTTTGTTTTTGTTTTTTTAAGTTTCTAAATTAATTGTTTCTTTGGGTCATTCCGAGGGTAATGTTGTCACAGATAAGGAGGATTTTTTGCTGTGATTATGTCTGAAAGTTAATAAGTTCTGCAGTTTGATTTCCATGTAATGTATCGAAAAACCTAAAATGAAGCACACTTTATTGACGAGAGTCGATACCAACAGCAGAGTAACCAAGCAAGTTAATTTAATTCAACAAACGGATGGAGAATATCTGGAAACTTCTTGTACGCAACGTGGTTTGAACGAATAGTTCTGGCGCTCATGCATTTAAGTTTTTGGACTATTATTGGCTCGAGAATCAATGCAGATAAAGTTTCACCTCGTTTCAGTCCCTACCGCTATAAAGAAACTTCTGATTCTCGAATCACGCGTTCAAATTTGGCCGACAAGAGTTCACAAACAAATTGAAATTAATAGAAAATAAAACGAATCAAAAATACCTAGAAATGAACATTATTTCCAATTTTATTTCTTATATAAGCATCAAGACATTCCAAAAAAGAGCCGGTGGAAACGTAATTTAGTGCCACTTAACGAATGGGTGGAGAGTCTCAGGCGAATTCTCCTCGGTGACAGCAATCTTGTTCGAGCGTATTATCCTTGAAGATAGACATTTCAACTTCGGGACGGATCCGGGCTCGCGAAGCCAAACGGGCAGATCTTGCGACCTATTTATCTGCTTCCAAACATCAGCAGCCGTCTTCCTAACTTGATTCACTCTATCCAGGTGTGCTCCGTTATCCAGGAGTAAACGAGCAGCATCGGCAGTACGGTGAATCAAATGCTCCTGACCATTGTCGTAACGCAGTGAGGCCAGAACGTGAAGAGGTCCATTTCCATCGTTGTCACCTGCATTTGGATCGGCGTTAACTTGAAGAAGGAGACGAATGGTGGCCAAATCCAAATTGTCCACATCACAGGCCCTGTGTAGAAGCAATTTTCCACGTTTACTGTGACTTTTTTTAATCACCAACTGGCTCAACAAGTTCTTGATGCTGATTTCCTGCTGAAAAATATATAAATGATATTAAAAGATTCAAAACAAGAGAAAAATACGACAATTCTAACAAATTCTGTCAAAAATGGGGATGTTTCTGAAGGCTCTTTTCCTCTCCAAATAAATTACCGCATCTACTTAAAAATTAACGACCAAACAATAAATTTTTATTACCTGTTTTTGATCATCATTCAGGATCTCCTCTGGTAGACGAGAAAGAAAAGTGACAATCCGGAGTAGGGTACCCATATGGCTCCGCATGTTGCTCGGTAATTGCAGATTAGTGTAACATTTGTCGGAACAAAATCCCGAATGGGCACGATCAGTCACTAATAGCACCTTCAATATGGATCTGAAAGTTTCGGAACTGTAAAGCCGATCGTTCTCTCCAAGTTGCAAGATCGCCCAGACAAGATATACGATGACGTCGTCCGCCATTCTCCAACATCCACATTCATGGTGCATATCCGAAAGGCAAAGCTGAATCTTCTCAAATGTTGCCCACAAAACGTCAAGAAGATCTTCGAGTCTGTTCTGCTCTTTCAAATCATAGATGCAACCCAAGAGGAATTTCCATAGCGTATTCGAGGATTCATGACTCCTGTCAGACAAGATCCGCAACTGAGTTAGGTAGGACTGAAGCCTATACTCGGCAGGCTCCGCGATGACTTGATCCAATTGGGCTGATGTGGTCCATCCGACGGTCCGTCCGCGTTTCAGCTTCAAAGGAGTCATATGAAGTTGGCCAGTCTGACGAAGGCGCAGGGCTTGACGCAAATATCCAAAGGCTCGTTCCTGTTCCAAGTTCCCATCGTTGGAAGACAAGATTGTTGCAGCTGCTATTTCGAGGGCGTAAATCTTCTCCTGGCTAGGGATTTCGCCTCTCTCTAGCATGTAACGAAGAAGAGGCCAACTTTCTTTGGTGGACGCCAAAAGGATAGGAGTGAGGCCTTCGCTATTCCGAGCCATGAGATTTGCACCATTATTTACTAGGCGCCTGATGAGTGCCATTTCACGGTTGCATTTTCGGGGTTCCAGGTATGACCAGACACGTTTGATGCGATCGTGCAAGATTGTGTCGCCTTGATCAGTGCGCTGATCCAATTTCAAACCGTACCGAACTAGTTTGGTGGTTATTTTGGCGCTGCACGATGGCTCCATCCAAATGGGGCGTCCATCTGTCACATTTGGGTCGGCTCCTGACTCCAGTAATAAACAAACAATGGCCCGGATCTTTGCACGGATTTCGGGCTGAAAGTCATTGCTCAAGACTCCTTGAAGAGGTGTTGGGCCTTCGACATCTTTCAGACGATTTCCTTTACCATTGGGATCCGCGCCTTTTACAATCATGTATTGGACAATCTTGAAGTGCAGATTGCTAGCAGCAACAAACAACGGAGTCGCTACTTCAATTTTGTCACATTTGGAATACAACGGATTAGAGTAATAGACTCCCGGGGCTTGCCAGTCCACACCCCAATTCTCTATGAGGTGTTTTACACGATCGAGGTCTCCGAAGTAGCAGGCCAAAAGCAGAGGGGTGCTGCCATCCAGTGATCCATGTAGGGTGAGATCCTTTAGTGGAGGATGATGACACTTGCTTGCTGAAATATGCTTTTCTATCTCTTCCAAAATGCGCAATCCAGAAGAGCGCAATGCTTCGAGGAACGTAGAGGGCTCCAAAGGGCATTGCAGTGCCAACATAGCAGCTGATTCACTATTGGAACATAACACATAGAGTATAGTTGGAGGGAAATGCATTTTGTCATGATGATAGTAATGTTATTACCTGTGAATGTGTAACTGATTTGAAGAACCTTCAGACATGATGAGAGATGTAAGGCAACAAGTGGTGGTTGATCGTAGCTGTCAGAGAGTGTGAGGTTGACAAGACCACAAGAGGAAGCTGGTCTGTGAATGGGAAGATTTTCCAACACTGATTTATAAAAGAAAATTGTTAGACTCGAGTTTACATGAAGGAAATGCGATTAACAGCTATATTATTTTGCCGTTGATATTAAATATATCTAATTTGTAAATTACATCACAATATAAGCTTTAGTGAGTATTTCAACACTTTTATGAATATTTAAACAAGTAAACATTACCTTGTGGACTTAGGAACGAGAATGGCTTATGGATTTAAAAATACTGAAGCTTCTTAAAAGTTAAAACACAAGATTTCGGGACCATTAGAGGGAAAACACGACCGGCTCACGCGTTTTATATTTGAAACAACTGGAGCAGACGAATTTTAAGAGGCTACGTTGCCAACTGCAGTGTTACCACGGGCGCAACTCCGTTCGGCCAAAATTGTAATTTCATCATTTATAAATTGTCGCGATGTCATCACTCAAATCTATCTTCAGATATCCTATTTTAAGTCAAACTAAAAAGGCACGTTTTCCTCTCATTCAATTAATTCATACATTTTACAAAAAAAAAGGATATACCATTGCATACGCACAGTAGTACCGTCGCTCTGAAAATATCAAGTTTTACAAAGCTGTTCTTATTCGCCTCCTAAATGAATGAGACCTGTGTAGATAATTGAATTCAACATCCAATTATGTATTTTTTTAAAGTAAATAAGGTAGATGTGGGTTCTATTGCTGCCGTTTAATTCATAGCTTGATAATTTCACTGTATACCAGTTGGGCAAGGTGCTAATGGAACGCATCGGACAGATTTTGAATGGCACGAAAAGTGAAAATATCTTTCGCAAAATTCCCTTCATCATTTTAGTGTAGAATTTAAGTAACTTAAGTTTCAAGAAAAACGACATAATTTATTTAAAAATGCAAAAAACTTGCAAAATGTACAGGTTAATATCTGTTTAGACTGATGAAATTCCATTCGTTTTTTTTTTTTATCTCTGTCAAGTCGTTTCCATTCTTCTCCGTGTTTGATTATTAAAAAAGAGTTTCGAACACTTTGATTTAAAAATTATTAACTCCAGTATTTGCTTTATTGCTCAAATCACTTAGAGACAATCCTGTACGCAACATTGAAATTCTCAGGCGACGCGCACAATTTAAAGGATACTGTAAAATAAATTCAATCAAATAAGAAAACACCAGACATTCAAAACAAACCGCGTAAAAAAACTTATACTGTAAGACTCTCTCATCTCGAAGTTAAAGTTTAGAAGTTCAGCAGCAGTTTAATTTCCATGTAAGGTATCGAAATACAGAATATGAAACACACTTAAGAGCCGGTTCCAAGCAAGTTAAATTTAATGCATATTAACAAATCGTTGGAGAATCCCTGGCAAAAATTTGGTGCAGCTAGGACTCTGTTTGGTGTAAGGGACGCTCTTTGAACGAATAGTCCTAGCACTCAGGCATTGCAACATTGGGACTGTTCCGGGTTCACGAAGCCAAAGGGGAAGATCTTGCGAATAGTTTTTCTTCTTCCAAACATCGGCAGCCGTCTTTCTGTTTTGATTCACTCTATCAAGATGAGCTCCGTATTCCAGAAGTATACGAGCGGCACTCTCAATCACCTCACGGTTGCCATGATTCTTTGCGGCCAGGATGTGTAACGGTCCGTTTCCATCGTTGTCGCCTGCATTTGGGTCGGCGTTGAATTGAAGAAGGAGTTGACGAATGTTGTCCAAATCCAAATTTTCACAGGCCATGTGTAGAAGCAATTTTCCACGTTTGCTGTGACTGCCTTGATACACCAACTGGCTCAGCTGGTTATTGATGCTTAGTTCTTCCTGAAAAAAAAAAAAAAAATCAAGGCCAATTACATATTTATGGATTAAAAATTTTTAAAACCATGTTATTATACGGTAACGTAACCAAATCACCATATAGACATAATAATAACCGAAAAATAGTCGCATAAAAAAAATCTTTCATAGTCGTATTTTTTTTTTTAACCTTTTTTTTTAATTCAAAACCAGAACAAATGAACAATAATAACATTCTCTGACAAATTCTGTCAAAAATGGGGAAATTTCTGAAGGCTTATTTCTCTCCCAGTTACAACATCTGCTTCAAAATTACCGATAAATCAATAAATTTTTATTACCTCTTTTTTATCATTCAAGATCTCCTCTGGTAGACGAACAAAAAAAGGGACAATCCGGAGCAAGATACCCAAATGATTCGGCGATTTCAGGTTAGTGCAACATTTGTCGGAACAAAATCCGGAATGGGCACGATCGGTCACTAATAGCACCTTCAATATGGATCTGAAGTTTTCGGCGTTGTAGAGCGGATCGTTCTTGCCAAGTTGTAAGAGCACCCAGATAAGATGCATGACGACATTGTCCGTCATTCTCCAAAGTCCACATTCATGGTGCGAATCCAAAAGATGAAGCTGAATCTTCTCAAACGTTGCCCACAGAACGTCAACAATATCGTCGAGTCTGTTCTGCTGTATCAAATAATTGACGCAGACCGTGAGGAAGTGCCGTAAGGTAGTTGTGGCTTCACGAGTACCGTCACACAAGATCCGCAAATGAATGAGGTAGGACTGAAGGTGATACTCGGCAGGCTCCGCGATGACTTGATCCAATTGGGCTGATGTGGTCCATCCGACGATTCGTCCGCGTTTCAGCTTCAAATGAGTCTTATGAAGCGGCTCCGGTTCCATCTGTCGAAGGCGTAGGGCTTGACGCAAGTATTCAAAGGCTCGTTCCAGTTCCAAGAACGAATGGCTTACAGACAAGATTGTTGCAGCTGCCATTTCGAGTGCGTCGATTTTTTCCTTTCGAAGGATTTCGTTTCTATCTAGCATGTAATCAAGAACAGGCCAATTAAACTTGGTGGACGCCAAGAGGATAGGAGTGAGGCCTTCGTTATCCCGACCCATAAGATCGGCGCCATTGTTGACTAACAGTTTGATGAATGCCATTGTACGGTGGCGCAATTCGGGATCCTGGAATGACATTCGATTGATGCGATTGTGCAAGATGGTGTCGCCCAAGTGATCTCGCTGATCCAACTTCAGACCGCGCTCTACCAGTGCGGTGGTTATATCGGTGCCACACCAGTTGGTCCAATTGTGGCGTCCATATGTCTGAGATGTGGCATTCGGATCGGCTCCTGATTCCAGTAATAAGAGAATAATGTCCTGGACACTAGCCCGATTCTTGGGATAAGATTTTCTCAAGACTCCTTGAAGAGGTGTTGGGCCTTCGATGCCATACAGATGAGTTCCTTTGCCATTTATCTCCACACCTTTCCCGACGAGATATTCGACGATTGCGAATTGTTGTTTTTCAGCTGCAACAAACAAAGGAGTCGCTAATCCAAACCTCCTTATTTCCCCCCAAGAACGCACCGGATCAGAGTAATAGACTGCAGCGGCTTGGAGGTCCACATCCCAATTTTCGACGATGTGTTTAACCCAGCCGAGGTCCCCATAGTAGCAGGCCAAAAGCAGAGGGGTGCTGCCATCAAGTGATCCATGTAGGGTGAGATCCTTTAGTGGAGGATGATGACACTGGCTTGATGTAACATGCTTTTCTATCTCTTCCAGAATATGCAATCCAGAAGAGTGTAATGCTTCGAGAAATGTAGAGGGCTCCAGTGGGCATTGAAGTACCGACATAGGAGCTGATCCACTATTGAAACATTTATAACATTAGTATCAGTTGGAGGACAATGTATCGCCATTCTGATGAGAGTAGTGTTATTACCTGTGATTGCAGTGTAACTGATTTGAAGATTCTTCAGACATGACTAGAGATATACAGCATCAAGTGATGGTTGATTGCAGCTGTCAAAGAGGTTGACAAGACCACAAGAAGAATCTAGTCTGTGGTGGATGGGAAGTTTATCCAAGGCTGATTTGAAAAAGAAAATTGTTATACTTATTAATTTTAGAAGAAGGAAATTGTGATTAAAAGGTAAAATATAAATACACCATAAGATAAGCACAAACACATTTATGAATATTTACACAACTGAACATTACCTTGTGGACTTGAGAACGAGATATATGGTTTGTAGGTTTAAAAGAACTGGCGGAGCTTCTTAAAACACAATTTTTCGGAACCATTAGAGGATAAACACCAACAGCTCACGCAGAAATGTTTCATTTGAAAACAAACGGAGCAGACGAATTTTAAGAGGCTACATTGTCAGCTGCAGGCCTGCAGTGTAGCCACGGGCGAAACTCCGTTCGGGCGGTTCGGCCGAAATCGTAATTTCATTATGTTTAATAGCGTGATGTCATCACTCATCTCTTTCTTCAGATAGATACAATTTTAAAAAAATTAAAAAGGCACGTTTGCTCCTCATTCATTTATTTCATATAATGTACTGAAAAAAGAAGATACCATCGCCTACGTACAGTACCTTACAATGGAAAAATTATGATTTATCACTCAATTGGTGGAAAGCTTTAAGTTCGCAAGTATTGAGATTCAATCATAATCATAATACGTGTCATTTCCAGACTTTCCGAACACTAGCGGAACTGGCCAAGGTCTTCGAATCCCTGGCCATGAATTCATCCGGTAAGCATTACGGCAGCACAAACCCGCTTGTTTTATTTTCAGGTTCCAGCACGATTATTGATGAAATCAATAGGGAATATTTTAATTTTTAGCTCAGAAATAATTTGAGCAAATTAATATCCTACCGTCAATGGAAGCCAATAGTATTGCCAGCTATTTAAAAATATTTAGCGGCGTATCGACAGCGTCACCCGCCAAGTTGCAATAGTCCCACAAGCACTTAAAAAAATTCGATGCGCAACTTTGCTTTACCGTACGGATTTTCATAAGCCAGTTTGAGACGATCTTGTGGGAAGACGAATCCCATTGCTTTGTTACTATTTCACCTATTAAATGTAATAAAAGGTTGCTTAACAGCCAATGCTCAAAATTTCTGCAATTGTAATTACGTGAATTTTTGAGGGACTAGTTTGGGTGGCAATGATGAAATAACGACATGATTTGAATGATGGTGAAAGCCGCAAGCTGGCCTAGCTGCTGTAGTGAAGCTGGACTGGACATTAGGAATGTAGTTTGATGGTCATATAATAAGAGGATTTGGGTAATAGTGGACTTGGTACAGTTGATGATTATTTGGTTTTCATTTTTCAAATAACTTAAAAACTTAAAAAATATACCGGTTATCTGTTTAGACTGTTCACGGTTGTTAGTTTTTAGCCTTTGTCAAGTCGTTTTCGTTCTACTCCGTGTTGGACCATTAAAAAACAATTCGATACCATTTGCATGGGATCCAACTACAAAAAATTGAAATTTTCAGGCGACAAACACAATTGGACCGGCTATTTGGCGGACTTGGACCTCCAAAACGGCAGACTTTCGAGCGGGCCGAAAACAGCGGACTTCGTTACAAAAATGACTATTCAGCGGACTTACCTGGCGGACTTAAAAAAATAATGTTACCGCCTACTAGGTGAATTCAAATAATTATGCAACGCAGAATTCGGAGTAAAAACGGAACTGGTGTTTTTTTTTTTTAGATATTACCAATATTACCTTAAAAGTTCACGAGAAAGGCTTTAGTTCTTATATTAAGCCCCATAGAGAGTACTAAGTAGGGAGAATACGGTAACCTCGGGTATACACTACGGTTTCTGTTGGCGATGGCGGGATCAAGAGAGCCTGATCCCGCGAGTGTCTGTAGAACCCGCAGGTAGCCACCAGACGTTTGAAAGGTATAAACGGACCTCGAGGCCCAAAATGAAGCTTGATAGACCGGAGACGGTGGAAACGGTGGTAAGTTTTCATAAACGTTTTGATTGGACTTAGGATGACCAAAATTGGCCCTCATAGCGACGTTCAATTCAAAAGGATTTCAGCCCGTACTCGATAGGGGTCGGCCGTCAGGCTCGGACATTTTTTAAAATTTATTTTTAAAAAAATTATAATCTAGTGTATTTTTGGGTCAACCCGTGGCCGTACGTAAAATTCGAATATTTTGATTTCAAATTATTTATTTCAGTATTTTCTTTGCTATCCAAATCAATTGGAGCCAATCCTGCACAACATTTAAATTTTCAGGTGACGCGCACGCACAATTCAAGGGGTAAAAATCAATTCAATCAAACAAAAATTCAGATAAGAAAACATCAGAAATTCAGAACACACCGCGTAAAAAAATTATGCTGTACTGTACAGAGGCCCACTAATAAAAAATATTAATAAAATGATTGTTTATTTTCGATGATAAAACATTGAAAGGTCTTGGCTTCAAAATTTAAATTTTGTTGAAAATTGTTATTGTTGAAAATTGATTCCAAAAATATAATTCAGAAAATATGTATAATTATGATGATTATTCAGTATCTGAGCTGCCGAAATTTTCGATTTCCAAAAACTTATCTTGTTAAGGCACAGGGGAAGCAGACGTTACGAATGTAATACTGGTCATTTCAGAGTTCGTGGGAAAAAAGATAAGTTTCTTCATGATACTGAAATTTGAAAATGGGTGATTGGTACGCAGACATGGTCATAGCGAAAATGAGACAACACTTAATAGAAACTTGATTAAAACACGTTGGCACATAAGATTGCATACTGTTATGACGTCGTTTACTAGGCCGTGTCAACCATGTGTACGGTAACAGGCACTACCACTTGATTGCTTGACGAAAATGAATCCGAATCTGGCAAGATAGTCGTCATTCCAAGATTCGTGTCATCTAGCTGCCTTATAGGTGGTGGAAGTTGATGTTTGTTTTGACTGGTCCACTTGGAACTAGGCTGAGAATTGCTACCATCTTCTAGCTCATCCGCTGATTCATGGAGTGTCCCAGGCCGTCGCTGGTAGACGGGTCCCAACGGAGATGAAGCCCGCGAAGAAAAGGAGCCGACCGATGTGGAAGAGCGGACTGCTGTCGGCCGGTAGCGATCTCTACCAATCAGTAAGGGTTCGACGAACGAGGAAGAGTGATTATTCGCGCCGGTATGCTCCGAATCGTCGTGCTGATTCGAAGTAGAATACGAATATCCTGCTGTTGAGTAACCGTGATCCGAATCACCGCCTGCTGGCCGCCGGTACCCTGTATTGACTCGGTAAGGTGACACGATAGCCACGTTATCCAGACCGCCGGCTCTGCTACCAAGACTAAACTCGCGGGAAACGACAGCCGTCGTCTCGTCTCCGGCGTCTGGCTCCATATCGTCGTCTGCATCATCGTGACCACCGTCTAGATGGGTCATTCTCAATTCATGGCCACCGCCGGGAGATCCAGAAGCACCCTCGTATCCACCGGAAGCGTGACGCCGTCGCTTGGTCTGCTGTCGGTAGCAGTAGACGGAGAGCCCAACAAAGGCGAAGAAAGCCATTACGCCACCCAATACTGGGCCCACGGGTAGGGCTTTCATGAAAGAAGAATCCGAATCGGAACCTGAGTGAAGGCCGTCACCGAGACCGGAATCGTCACTGTATGGTGACGGTCCACGGAGTATACCGTTGTAGCACTTGGCGTGATGAGTGCAGAAAGGAACCTGTTTAAAAATTAAATTAAAACCCATTTTAATTTAGGAATTTAGTATATAATTTACCTGAAGAATGGAAGGTCCGTCTCGAACGCACCACTCACAGCCAACTACACCATAGCACTCTTTTTCAGTCATACGATCCTCGCAGTCTGGGATCAAACAAGCCGGTAGAAGGTCAAGGAGAGCATCTCGATTGCGTGAAGCCGAAGGAGGAGGCACAGAATCCATCCATGAGTGTGAGGATGTATGAAGGCTAGATGGAGGACTCGGCATAGCCGGCTCAGGTTGAGCTGGACATGTAGGAAGATTTCCAGCTTCTAGAGACGCCTCAGTTTCTGAAGAACATGCGTCCTGTTCAAGGGGGCACTCGCAAGGGCATTCGCATTCACTCTGTTCCATTCGGTGGCAGTTGAGACACAATCGATCCACCTGTGTACAACGTAAAATACAATTAAAGTAAATAAAAAGAAACTAGATTTAAACAGCATCAAATACCGTGGAACAAGGGCAAAAGGCAGTAGCAGATTCGCAAGTTTGGTTGACAACACCAACAAACAAGTTTGTCCCCGGCACAGCAACTATTTGATAACGAATGCAGTGCTCTCCGTGGATCAAGTTGGTTAAAACGGGAACAGGAGGATGGCCATCCAAGCCAGCTGCACCACCGCTAGTTGCAGCACCATCAGTCCGAAGTGTCCACTGATCATTGAGCGTCAAATTGAGTTGATAGAATCGTTGAGCTGTCCTGTCAGACCAGCTTGAACAAGCCTTCTTCAAGACAAAGCGGTCGTGATTGAGCAAATCTGAAGCAACTAAGGGTTCGTGGTGGGTTAGATGTTGGCCTTCAACTGCGCTTCCTCCTGATCCTAATTGGGGATCGAGTAGATTCGGATGCGCTAGTAGGTAACCTCTTTCGTCCATCAAAAAGCAGCGTACACTTGAATCCCGTAACTAGGTAAATTAAATGAAAAACATGTTAACTCAAAATCAAAACAAGTTGCACGACTCACGATGTGCATACCTGGCCGGCTCGGTCGGGACAGAAAGGCAATGTGACCCAGAGAAGCCGATGGACATATGATAGGGTCAGATCAGCACCAAGGACGGCAACAACACTGTCTGATTGACTGTGTACACCGGCCGGTTTTCCTTCGTAGACGGTATGGCTTACAGAAACTATGTAGCCTGAGCCTGAAGGGTCCAGTGACGGTCCTGTCATCACTACTCGGCCGGGGTAGTCGAGAGCCTTGCGATACCAAGGTCGCCTGTGAGGATCGTGTGATGCTGGTCTGACTGTAGCCGGGTACTCGATCAAAACGCCGCTGGGAGTCGATACATATCGGCGAACCACAAACTGGCTGAGAAGCGAGTGTCCAAATTGCGATCTGGATTTTTAAAAGGGTTTAAAGTTAATACAAAAATATAAGAGCTTGAATTGAAAAATGAATCTATCAATGAAAAAAAGAATTTAAAGAAATTCTTACTTCCAGTAAGGGACCAGCTGTGTGAGAGCACCAACATCAGAGCGGACAGCCGGACGGAGCCCAGGGTTAGCAATCAGCTTAGTTCGATCTCCAAGGTATGTCTAGATTGAAAAGAAAAGGTCAAATTATCTTCTCTAAAATGGAACATCAATGAACGTACCATGAAACTTTGAATGACGGAAGAAGATGGTTCAGCCCATGATTCGAACTGGAAAGAAGACAGGTGAGCTGCTGGGGAGAGATATAGAGAGGCAGCTGCAAGGGTAGACGCAGAACGGAAATAACGGCAAAGGTCTTGAGATCCTAACCCACCGCTGCCAGCACTACGTCCACCTACCCCAACACCAGCGGGCATCATCAGATCTAGCCGATGGTAGACCACGTCTTGAGAGGAAGTTGGTGGAACCCGGCGAAGCATTTGGATCACTCCTCCATTTCCCGAATTATCGTTGCGTGTTACCAAACTTTTGGCACAAATAGAAAATAGAATTATGAGCGATAATGTCTAAATTACTGAAGTTTTCCAAGAAACTCCTTTATCATTTTTTGAATATTACCAAGCAATGTAAGGTCCTGCTTTCTCCCACGTGTAGCTCAGGGTAGCGTTCATGTGCTCGTCGTCGTCATCTTCGCCACTGGTTTCCGCATCATCACCTTCATCTTCGTCATTTTCTTCTGGAAGTGGAAGTCGTTCTGAACCAGAAGGTGTAGAGAGCATGCGGCGCCGAATAGCAGCAAAGCCAGGATGCGATTCCAACAAGCCTATGTCCGTGGAAACGGGCTCGTGTATAACATTGCTAGGCCTTATCAACGAGGGATGCATCATGACGGTTCCTTTAATAATCAAAATAAAACAAATCAATATAAACAAAATGTTATCTTTACGATTAAAGAAACCGATAAATACCAATTGAGTCGATGAGAAAAACGTAGCTGCGACCTCCAGGTGGATTAAAATAAGTAAAATCTTCCACCAAGTCGGCAAGATGAACATCTAACCCAACGGCTCCAATCAGTTGGTCCAAATGGTAGCAAGGTGCTGTTAGGCTCACTACCAATCCTGTAGTAGTAAAGCTAAATAATTACTTGTTCTATTTGTGTGATTTTTTCAAACCAAAGACTTGCCTTTTCCAACGGGATCCCACCGAGGCGGTGAATAATAAGTCAGTTGCTGTTGATTCAAGCCAGAAACGGAAGAAGTAGACGAGCTGGAAGGAGAGTAAGACGAAGACGATGAAGCGGAAGCTGAAGGTGAAGCAGTGGAATTGATTAAGACGGAAAAATAGTCGCCGACGGTGGAAGAGAGCCAACGGGATGAGTTGATGGCTAGAGCCTGACCCCGCAATATAGGTAACCGCTCCAAAGCGGCAAAAGATACGTTGTAACGAGAATAATTTTGGCTGGCTATGTCTTGTAAGAAGGCTTTTTCGTACATGATCGGTTTCCCATCTGATAATACATCAATAAAGAAAATTAAATCAGAAATCTAAATTTCAAATCTAAATTTATCTCATTTACCATCAATGAGAGCATAGGTATTGATGACCAGACGGCCCTGAAGACAGAGTTGACCTAGAGCAATTAGTTCCAAAACTTGGCGCGGTTCTGCCAGTGAAGACAGTAAGCCTCGGCTGATATAGACCAAAAGAACTGGGGTGCTTGATCCGGCCGGCGGACAATCCCCAACTGAAGGTAGATGACCCGTTTCCGAGGAATGAGAACCCGTACTACTCATCAACATGGCACGTCTAGCCATATCCAACGCCTGTTGAAAACCCAGACTAAAAATGGAGAAGAAAATTAAATTAGAAAATGCTTATTTTCACATAAATCATAAAATATATTAGAAACCTGTGATTAGCCGGTGCTTTAGCCTTCGTAAGGCGATCGATGAAAGTTTCGAGCTGAAGTTTTGTGGTCTGACTAGCACGAGTCAAGCCTTTCGTGAAGCAATCACCTGTTCCGGCGAAGTGAACTTCATCAGAGAGAGCCACCAGTCCAACATGATCTTTCTCTGATAAGCCAGAAATTATGTATTTGGCAATAGATTTAGCCAAGTTGAGTTGGTTAGGACTGAGAGCAGACCCGTGATCCACTACCACAACAACCTGTTGCGGTTCAGGATGGACAGCTGCTAGATAGAGATCATTCCTACGGCGCAATGATTGCACATAAGATTGCACTCCGACAGGTACAAAAGAACCGCCTCCGTTATTGCATCCAGTGTTGCTGTCATAGCGATGAGACGGATATTCACTGAGTCCGCCATCCGCGCCCAAGAAATATTGCCACTTGATAGACGGTGCCATTTTTGCGTTACTGGTGAACACTGGAAAAGAATTTGAATCATTTAGATAAAAAAAAAAATTAGAGCTTTAAAGAAAATATTTACTATCTGTCAGATTGTGACCAGGTACAAAGGTGACAGGCTTGATGGTAGGGGTAGACACGTCACAAGCCAGTTCTTCAGAAACGGGAGCGCCAAAATGGCTATCAAACCTTTAAATATGTTTAAAATGTAAAGAACGAGTTATAAATTCATTAAAATAATGATGCACTACCTCAACATTGATTCAGGAAGCTCACAACAGGGTGCCGGCGTACTAAGCGGCCGGTGAAGATGATGCCAGAAAAGCTCCTCAATCGCTGTTCGGCTCGAATTGATCAGACTTGTGTAGTGGGTTAGCTTTCGCTGAAGCCGATCCCGCAACTCTCTAACCCGAGCAGCATCGTCCCTTTCCACGGCACCAAAAGGTAGCCCGTCATAAATTGCCTGAAAAGATATATGTTTGTTATGATTTTTTATTTTTAAATTAAAAATAAATAAAGACTTACCTGCAGAGCAGTTACTCCAAGCTCTTCATTACTGACTGTTCTGAGAAAGGAAGCCAGCATTTGAGATCCATCATCCAGGAAAAAGCCCTTGATGGATTGCACTTCCTCTTCTTCGGCTAAACCTACCCCATTCCATCTATCTGGATTTCTCAATTCCTTCTTTACTGAACCTCTATCTCCTAACTCTCCCAGGTCTCCGCTTGCAACGGGCGGGTTATCCGCCGCTGAGACCACGGACAGCAAAGTTATCAGCGGCAGTAGGTTCATAAATAGCCGCGAGCGGTACGCCTTTGACCGAGCCGCCATGATGTTTACGATTGGAGACGAGGAATCCTCTTTCTTTGTACGCTGTCTTCGACCGCTGCCTTGTAGATGAAACTTTTGGTGGACAAAAATCAACTCATCGCAAAAACGCTGTTGATTATCCTTCAGTTCTAGTCATGTTAACGAAATTAACGGGAACTAAAGCCCTACAAAAATAATAAAAATAAAAGAAGAACTGTGAACCACTACAAAGTACAAACAAAACTGACCAATTTTCACTTTTTACAATGTGACAGCGCAGCATTGCCTGTTTTCAAAATATAAGAATTTGACACGTTTTAAAAGAATAAAACGTAATAAACTAATTATATTTTTACAAAATAATATTCTAAATTAAAATATGTTAGTGTATTTCAGAAATACTAAATAATATTATATTTTTAAATTTCAGCAACGTCGTGGCCGGCAAACGTTAAAACTCAAAACAGTAATGGCTGCCTCCTCGTTGCGCACCTGGAGATGTTTACGTTTATTTACTGGGACGTGGAAATGGAACCAAAGCCCAGCATCTGACAGGCGTAAAAAGATATTTGTTAGATCAATTAGCAGTATTTACCATGTCCGAAGATTATCTCTAACTTCACGTGAGAAATTATTTTTATATAATTCAAATTTCACGGTCTCACGTGACTGAAAACCGTATATTTTGCCCACCACCAATATAGGAACAAATTCCGGCGAATATGAATGGCAGGATCCAAAATCAGAAGAAGAAGTGTATATATATATATATATATATAATACATTTCTTATTACTCTTTCTATTTCAATTTATTTTTGTAGGGTGAATGTCATATTTATTGACAGAGAAGGAATTCTAAGGCCCGTCAGGGGGAAAGTTGGTGACAATTTGATGTACCTTGCACATCGCCATGCTATTGAACTAGAAGGTAATTAATTCTGCCGAGTACCCATGTTGAACATATCTGTTACAAATTGCTATCTGCAGGTGCCTGTGAAGCTTCTCTCGCCTGCTCCACTTGTCATGTTTATGTTCAAGATGAGTATTATGACTTGCTCCCAAGTCCTGTGGAAGCTGAAGATGACATGCTGGTATGTAATAAAATATTTATTATCCTCAAACAAAACAAAAAGAGAATGTGTTAAGGCAGAAAACAATAGGAGGTGTATTCTTTCCCTTCATTGTATTTAATAGATAGGTGTTTTGTAGCCATTGAAGATGATTTTTCTTTATACCACTGCATGTTCCTGGAAAAATGAATTGCTCACTATTTTTTTTTCTGTCCGTGTCAAAAGGATATGGCGCCCGGTTTGAAACCCAACTCACGGCTCGGCTGTCAAATCATCCTTTCGCACGACTTGGAAGGCGCCACGTTCCGACTACCCGCCGTCACGCGGAATTTCTACGTCGATGGACACGTTCCACAGCCTCACTGAAAGTCAGATTAGAGACGACAACGCGGCCATATTCATCCAATGTGTTGTGTACATTAGCGAGTGTGTATTATTAATGACATGAAAAAACACTTTAAAAATTAAAAAAAAGGAAGCACATGCTGATTGAATAGGATAGAAAATAGAATTCTTCATATCATCATATGTTTCTTCAATGCGAAAGAAGGCAGAAAAAAATCGGATAAAGAAGGAGAAAAAGCAATAAGATGAAAGAAGAAAATTGTAAAAATGTATTGCCAATCCATCGGAATGTAAACAAAAGAAGTAATGAAAGTGAAGAAGAAGGAGACGAAAAAAAGTGGCCCATGTCATAACATGACCTCGACAGCTGATCCATGGCCTCTATATTGATGTGTGTTTAGCTTCATTTCATTTTCCTGTTTGTATTTTTTACTGCATCCCGTTATGAGTGAATTCTGCACGAGAAAAACAAAATTAGAGATGTTAGGCATGAGTAAGTTCGTATTAAACCCTTTGAAGAGAGCTCAAACGAGGATCGTGTTACGTTACGCTCGTGGAAGCCAAGCGGAAACCACTATTTTTCGATGGGAGGACCTAAGTGACGCCTGAATCACGCTTTCTTGCGGTCTTTCGCATTGTTTTTTGGAGACTATTCCGCCAGTGAGTAAGGTTTTGTCTTTCAAAACGTTTTCCCCCTGCCTGTGGTTTCTAATATCATCACTAAGGGTTGAATTTCAGTCTAGCTTCCCGGAATTAATAACGTCACGACTCCATTCAGACACAAATTGCAAAGTTTTCGACTTGGATAACAAATCATATAGCGTTGAAAACTAAATGACTACCAGAAATCCTGTTTTTAAACATAGCTATCATTCTTGTCCCGAAAATAGTTAAAAGTTATCGCCTTTCTTTTATCAATGATATCCAGATTTCTATTCTCTCACGGTTCTGTTTGCTTTTTTTGCCTTATTGAAGTCGCACTGCAGTAGGGGGATCTTATCGGGATCTTGATGGGAAAGACCTTTTGGGGACTAAAAAAAATTTCTCTTGAACGGATCATTTATTTATGAGCCGGGCTTTTGCTGGCCTTTTAAGGGAACTCTTGGCTCGTGTTTACTTGATGTCCCCCTCTTCAAACTCAAAAGGTGCGGCATTACTCAACGAGTCCAGAAAAATGGGAGGAACCAAGGTCGATCCCGGCTTTTGGCCGTCTGCGTTCCGGAGTGAATCATACCCCCGTCTAAATCCTATTTCTCACGAGGGAGCCCCTTGATTCCCGGTTCGGACGTTTATGGGAACTTCGGCCCTACACATAAGACCACAGGATTAACATATCCCGTGATGAATGATGGCTGACCGCGTTCTTTCCCTCTATAGAAGACATAATCTTTCCGGAATCTTCGTTCAAATAGGACATTCGCCCAGAGGGGAAAATACAGATTCATAATCAGAAAAACACGATAGTAAGCATCTTATTTTTAAATGCTGTAATAGAAGAAGAAAAAAGAATACCGTCGGGACGGATTTGCCGGACAGCGCCGTAGGGTGTCATGCCGGCCTGAGAAGCGCCTTTGTTACTGCCGTACTGGAGACCGATGATCTTGTGGCTCTCGGCGAGCACGTCCGGCGAGAACATGCGCTTGTTTTCATCCGCTACTTTGACGCCGATGGTCGGACCCATCCAATTCTTCTTCTGGGCCTACAAATGTGCCGATGCCGATCCATCAATCACGTAATCAAAATAGGTGCGTATAAGAATAATGAATAATTTCAAACGTATTTGGAAGATGTTGTCTTATTACCATTCCTCCTAGGGCAAAAATGGTGTCCACCACCTGTTGCAGCGCATGATGAAGAAAATAAAAGAGAGAGAAAAAAGAGTGCTCAATCATTTATGATAAACAGTGAAATTGAGTATCTATTGCTATCACAATTCCTATTCATTTTCTTCATTCGTCATGGTACCTACTCAAAATGAAGTTTCACGCGATTGTATGACTTATCTTGAGTTAAGCTATATTGACATAGTTGTAAAACATCCTAAAGTAAATTCGAGTTTCATAACCTAATATGGATCGTTTATTATGGTTTGCGTTCGGGATCAACCAGTTCCCGAACGCAAATAATCAGTCATCAGATGAGTAATGAAACAAGGCCACTCCCATTGATAAAGGTGGAGACTGTTATGTTTCCTAAATAGAAAATTCGTCTACATCATTCTTGACTCCTTGATTATTACCAAGTCCGCACACTCCTAATCAATAAACCTCAGGGAACAGAAAGAAACTTTATGAGGGAAAAATAATCATTATACATTCTATTCAAGGCGTGAGTCTCTACCCAATAAGTTTTACATAAAAATTCCCGAGAGGTACGGTCGGTATTTTACGAATAAGACGCACGCGAGATTTGTTACATGCTGAAAGTGATTTAAATCAATCAGTACAATATAATAGGCTCTTTTTTTGGGTATGGAGGCCAAGTTATAGGGTGGAATCGCGAGCGAGGTTATATGATACTGTCTCGATTTATATATATGGTGATAACCTATTATTTATAAAATAATGACTAAGGAAGAAAAAAAAAGAAAACTAGTCTTACCATATAGAGATTCTTGTGCTCGTACAAATCGTTGACTTGGAACAGGTCCTGGGATTTAAGGCCGTAGCTCTCGCAGCCCTTGAGGAACATCTCCACATTCTCCCTCTATATAAACAGACGATCACAGCTTAAGGAATATAATGTAAGGCACTCGAATTCACGCAGCGTGATTTATACGCTATAAGCAACAAGGGGCATCCTTTGTGTCACGCATCGTGCCTGACCTAGTCTTGATATCCTAAAATGGATGAGGCTCTCAGTATTTTAAAAATGAGCAGCAGCAGCAGCAGTTCTGTTCATATGAAAGACTTCTTATTCAGCTCCATATAAGGACCTAGTAGAGTGTCAGTCGGCCAGCAGCACTTGGTTTAGCGAGACTTGCTAAACAAAGTCGTCCCTGTCCCGTGTGTACCGTATAATCCAGCGTGTGGCCTCGTTTCACTTCCATTTAAACTTACGCAAGCTAGAGAAGGTCCCTTTCTCCTTTTGCTAAAGAAAGAACTTTCTACGATGTGTGCGACCTTAAGCGCGCAGAAAATCAAAGTATACACAGAAAAAAAAAAGTTTATGGTGGACCTTAGTAAATCTAATCAATTCAGTCATAAGAATGTTTGGTCTCCCTATAGTGCACACCTTTTTTGTACACAACTTTATAGTTAAAAATGGCCCCCCTTCATATGTATTCTACGATTGCATGACATCCTTCGTTGACTCACGAATTCAACAAAAAAGGATATCCCGGTCTCGGTTATTTACGTGATTCGCGTTCAGTCAATCATTTCTATTTCTGATTGTGTCCCGCTTGTGTGAAGGATTATTAATCAAAGAGGATGTATATAAAGTTGCCTAAGTCCTTATTTCTTTCCGGACATGTCGAAGTATCGCCTAATAAGGTTTGTTAGAAGGAGTTACATCTACTGGACACATGGGGTGGAAAAGAAAACTAGCTGGACGAGGAGACGGCCTTCCCTGAAACCACGAAAGTGAGTCATCTACGCTGGGCTTTTTTTTACTGATGGCTGTATTTTTCTCTCGTGTTTTTTCATCCCATTTAAGGCCACGCACAAGCCCAATGGTCGTCCCCCCCAGAAGAGGAATTTCACGCCGTCACGCAAACTGCTCTTCGGTCTAAAGAATGTGCGCAAAGTGGTCTAGCCATTGACACCAGCATATTCTGGGTAACACCTTTCTAAAAATGGGAGAAGACGATGTGATGGATCGGTGCAGCACAAATTTTTCGTAATCCATCATTCGAGATGTAATGACTACTGGCGTGTGCTAGACTACCGAATTAGTGGCTGAATTGTTCTAAAATAACAATACCTGCTTAAATGGTGCCTTCATAGTGTTGATTTTCTTGATCGTACCGGGTTCCAAAGCGTTTATTAACCTGTTGGGAAGAACAAGTAAAACATTTAGATTATCAAATTTTTCGCGGACAGACGGGCGGCGGACATGATGACGAAGAAACAATAAACGGACCGGCACTCGTTTGTGTACTTATTGTTGTTATTGTTCTCTCTCTCCCTCCGGATGAAGCCCACTTCCGCTGATAAACACCCGACACTTGTAATACTAAAAAGGTCGGTTCAAACTACTATTACCCTAGTCCAGCTTAATAAATGCAGCACATTGCATATTTAAAAAATAAATACAAGGAACCACGTGATGAATACATTACACCACAGGCCCAGATGGGACATTTTTTTTAGGCTACCGAAAGGAAAAGAAAACTCGTGATTGAACAATGCACGCTGCTACCGGCCCAGCTGGTGAAATGTTATAAAGGCAATCAGTCCCGATGATGAAAAAACATACACACGCACTCTATGCAACGTCATAGCCCCTTATTACGAGGGGAAATAGCTAATAAGAGATGCTTTCTCTCTACTTTTAAGCCTTGGTGAATGAGGTTATACATGCAAGCTGTCCAGCAGCTCAATGCGAGGTAAGAGAGAGTGAAATCGGGGCGGTTGTATAATCACTTTGATGTGAGAAAGTCTGAAGAACCGGAATCATTTGATGGTCTCTTTCCCGATCGATCCCGCCTTCCCCTTGATTTCCCTTCTGTCTTTTACTATAATGAGCCCGAACAAAGCCTTTTGCGTCATCAATGAGATACTGGGCGTGAAATAAGATGCTGTGGTGGTTTGATAGTTCTCATCTTTTCCCTTCTTGGGTATCGTTTTGAACGCACGGCTAGTACTCAAGCTCTTAATACTAATACACTTTATATAAAACTTACTCGCAAAGAGCTGTTCCGTCTTTAAGAACTGCAGCAAAGTCTAGTTGATCACGGAGTCCCTGGGACGGTTGAGGGTAGGCCATCTCTCGTCGTAGGACGGCCTCGACCCAATCTAGGGCCTCTCTGGCACGCTCCATGCTGAACTTGGCCTGGCTCTAAACGCATAACGAGAAACCAACAACAACAAATGGATTAAGAAGAGAACGTGACACGTCAAACGGTAGATCTTTAGGGTAAACGCCTGGCAGACCGCGGTAGGTGGCTAATGATGGCTTTGTATGTGCTCTGCTGCACACAATGCGTTGCTGCTGCTGCCGGACAAAGATGCAGCAACCGAACCAAGTAAGGTTGCAAAGGATAAGAGAAGCCCTCGCCTCGGGGGTCACTCAACTAAAGATCTTTTCGAACATTAAAACAACCGAGACGGTCATAATGAGTAGTGAACAATCCACACTCTTGTTTTTCCTTTACAACTGTTATGTAGATTTGTGTGTGATTTACGTGACGTTGGGCGGCGTCCGCCTGCTGTTTGCAGACGACACATTTTGTTTCCCTTTTGCAAAAGTTGAAACATGGTGCAGCAATAATTTTTGACATCATTTCCATTTCGGGACATTTATCTTCTTTCACAAAGAGAATTTATTATAGACGACGCGAAGGACTTACTTTCATCTGACATTCGCGGCTAAGCCCGTAAGCCGGTCCGTGGTAGGCCATGATTACACACTGATGATGATTACTTCAACACTTTATGAGGATTAATTAAAGCACGGCGATGATGAAACGCGCTGTTCCCGAACGATCCACGAGGGGGAGCGACAACTTGTTGCGATATCCACAAACGAGCACACCTTACCTGCCTGACGACTGAGAGTTGACTGACGGTCTGGCGGAGCACTCGGCTGCATACTTGGTCTGTGCCTGCGTCTACGCTGTAACCACGGGAACGGGCTGAATAGAAAACGAGTCGTGAGCTTCTCGAATGTTTCCTTACGGCGCCCTTTTTTTCTTTCTCTCTCTTTCTCTCTCGTCCTTATCATGAGCCTCCTCTCTCTCTCTCTTTCATTCCTTGTGCGTGACACAGTTTCCATCGCCCTTTTCCACATGTCTCCTGACCCCCTCTCTTTTGCTCCTCTGCTGGTCGTGTTCCTGTATGGTACCTAAGAGATCATGACCGCAGTAAAAAATAAAAAGGAAATTAAAGTCCTCCCTAGGTCGTCACCCGAGAATTAAAGGTTATGAGAAACAAATTGTGCGGGAAAAAGAGGTGCGTCCCGTGGTGAAGAAAAAATCAACAGGTGGTGAAAATTAAGTGAAAGTGATTTTTTGAGCGCTAGATGGCGTAGTATGCTTTGTTATGGCGGCAGTTTTTGACAGCTACCCGGCAGAGGGAGAAACAACCACCGACTCGCAAGCAGCGTTGTAGGGCTGTAGGGGAGCTCGTCTCCCGTCAGCTGTCCCGCGTTCGCCTTTGTTTTTTTATACTCATCACAAGCGAGGCTGGCTGATTTTATTTGTTTACATCCGGACGGAAGAGACTGAAAGGTACACAAAACACGTGTTGTACTACGTTAGGTTTCCCTTTTCTTCTCCTGCATACTTTCTTCGTGTCAAATTTCTTGTTGTTCTACCCCCTTGTTCTATTTCAATTCTGCGCACACGGCTGCATAGGTCTCAGAATCGTGGGCACCGTTCCAAAACGTCACTTTTTTTTCTCTCTTTCTCTCCCTCCGTTTTCCGTGTTTTATTTCGACCCTTCTTCTCCACTGAGAGCGGATCAATAAAAAAGCACGCGCCTTTTTTTCTCGCATTTGGCCGTCTTTCTAGTTTTAGGTTTCTTGTGTCCAACACCCAGTGAGTCCTAGTCTGAGAAGTGTGCATGCAGCTGGTCAGCAAAGGCAGGCAGTTTTTCTCTCTACTCAATTTATATTTGCTAGTTTGTTTTGCCTTCTGAAGTTTTCATGAGGCCCTTGTTCTGGACCAGTTGTCTGCCGTCAATCTGCCTTTCTGGTTCGTTGACAACCCAATCCTAATCTCTACCCATCTGTTTTCCACGCAGGGGAGGATGAAGTCTTCCAAGCACCTACCCAGCCGTCGCAAGCACTACCTGGCCCCAGACACAGTGGATGTGGAAGAAGATGATCCCTACAGCCCCAGTGCTCCTGTCGACAGTGGAACCCTCCCAAGGAGCAGGCCCAGAGAATACAGTAAGCAAGCCTTTCATCACAGTTGAGACATGCACCCATCACAAAGCAAAGTTTTTAAAAATAAAAACAAAAAAAAGTTGGTCCAGAATTGGCACAGAGTACTGCTGGTTGGGTATACCGGCAGCACCGGTCTCTCTCGAGTTTAAACGTGCCGACTCACACGCAGGATTCAGTTCAGGACCAGCTGGGTTCCAAGCTAGCATCAAATATTTTTTGCAGCGCTCTCGCGTCGTGGGAAATCAAGGAGGAATTTGCCTAATATATCACACAGGATGACCAGAAGCCGTTTTCGTCGCCCAGCTCTGCAGCAGTCCGGTTCCTCATCATCACGATCATCCAGTGAGAGAGACCTCCCATAAAGTTTTTCATCGTAGTCATCTGCCGTTACGCGTTAACGACGTCGTAGAAGGGATACTGTTCAGCACCGGCGGGTTCCGTCGCCCCCCGTCCAATGTTTGTTCAGGATTTTACTTCTTTTTATTTTTTGCTTCTTCTTCTATTTGCGTAGTCTTCCATTGGGACGACAGTAATAGGAGATAAAAAAACAAGGAGACGAGCTGTGCCGCCTTTGCTGCCGATACACTGCACGAGTCCGTCTCTGTGTATGTTTCTTTTTCGGACTGATGAGAAGGCTCACATGGTCGGCCTATTGGCGTATATACGAAGCGGGAGGTCGCTCCCATCTATGAAGAAGTGAGCCAGTCCGTGGCTCCTCCCCTCTTTTGTGTCTGTGTGTGACATAGGGGTGGTACATGGAAAGACGGGCAGATGGTTGCACGACGGGCAAAAGGCGACGACGACGACGGCGCCGGCCCCAAGTCTGTCGTACCCCTGTATAATAGTAAGCTCGACGAAGAGAGTAAGAAGGGGGAGCACTCGGGCCACCACCTGTGAGTCGGTGGTGAGCCGCCCTCGGTGGTTGCTGTGGGGTTTCTTCCTTCCTGCTGCGTACTACTCAGTTCCGCGGGAAGGGATTCCAGGAGGAGAAGGTTTTTGAAGATTGTAAAAGAGTGGCGACGAGCGTCGATCCAAAGGAGATGGTGAAGACGCGGATCACAGCGTCCCGCCGACTCCGGGCCCAAGTAAAGAAGCACCAACCATCTGTCCGAGGAGGGCGGACCGGCCGGACCGGTTACCCACCTCGGTTTCGTGATCGAGATATCAATTCCGGAGAAATTCCCTGGGATACGTGCTGCTCATTTCGTGAGTCACTTTTTTTCGTGTTGTTGTTGTTTTAGGCCCCTCGCCTTCATAAAGTATTTACACGGATCGAAGTTTTGGTTAGTCAACTTTTGGTTATACTAACTTACATCTGTGGGGAAAAGTCTGGGCGGTGGTGCCGATCAGTTATAGGTAGCGCACACGCATCACATTTGGCACTCACGTTATCGTAAGTCGAGCTGATGGAACCGAGTCATGCACACACGTAAATCGCATAGCAGTTCCTCTTTGTCACGGTTGGCCTCAAGTTTTCGCCCTTTGTAATCCTTCTCTCCCACAGGTCTGTATCCACCTTGCCAACTTTGAAGTCCATCCGGAACATGTTGGAGTGGAAAGTTACGGATGAGAGACTTTTCTGTAGCGATGCGATTTCCTTTTTTTTTTTGCCCTTCTACATTTATCTTTGAAAGTTGCATTGTGGAAATGTAATGCTTATTATCAATTCAAAGCATCGCACTCCATTTATTTCCTCTTTTTCAATTGGGCAGAGTGGCTGTTGCCTTCGTTCTTTTAACGTATTCTCTCCTACAATAGAAAGAGCAAGAAAAAAAAAATCTATATATTGCCGATATATATATATATATATAAGAAGTGGGAATGGAGAGATGACAGAGTGGGAGAGATCCTGTGTGCTCAATGTACAACTAGCAGCACTCTGGCGGATCGATATTTTTTGGAGGATGCCTCTTGCTTTTTTCTTTTTTTCTTCCTTTTTTTCTTGGTCTTTGCACAAGTCTGGGGTAGATATGTTCGCTTTTCTGTATCATTCCGCCTTCCATCCACTCCATCATTGCCGAGCCTTCTTCCGGCCAGCTGGGCAACTACTGGCTGACTTGCCCCTTCTTAGGAGTTTCCATATCCGGACCCTCTCACCTCCTACTGTATAGATGCTTGGGCCCCAGGCGGACCCCCTCTATCCCGTCTGAATGATTGAGGGATTGGGAACCAACTTGGGGCTAGGGTGGACCATAAGTCCATACGCGAAAGGAGCTGCTCCGAGGCAGCTGGTGGCTCGAGTGCCTTTTCGATCAGAAGAGAGCATCCTTATGCATACGTAATGGCTCCAAGGGAGTAGAGGAGGACTCGTTCCATAATAGATGTACGTGTCCTATGTGCATGTCTTGGTCTCCATTCCCATTCCATCCATCAAAATTCTGGAGCTCTTTTCCTTTGCAATAAAAGGAATGGCGCGTATCAGGATTGTTGTCGCTCCAATTTCTGAGAAAATCCCTCATCATGGAACCTGGAGAAAGATAGCAAAAGTCAGTTGGAACGTCAGGATCGTGCCGTTTTCTCAATCTGCATTTTATCTTTCATCATCAGGAACCAACTGGATTCCTTTCGAGGGGATGATTGAAATGTTCTCGCTTCGTAATTTGTCCCCTCTTTATTTATAGATTCCATTCGAATCTCAAAGGATTTTTCTGTCCAAGACCACAATTCTCTCCTCTTTTTTTTGTCTGTCTAGAAAGGAAACACATCCGGAAAGAATCTTTTTAGGGGGGCGTCAAAGAGAAGAGCTAAGGGTTTTGTGCACCACCATGTTCACGTCATTAGTTTTTTTTTCGCGGGAAGGACCGGGAGAGGGAACAGAGTTGGGTCATTTAGGAGTAGCCAGCGGGCTACGAGCCAAGAAAGCCCACCCGCACATACAAGAAGAAGAGAAAAAAAAAGTGGGCAACGGAAATATAGGAAAGGATTTTTAGCTACTGTCTCCCTTTTTTTCTTCGTTTTATTATAGAGAGAAGGAGGGAAAGGACACAAGTCTTGACTCGACAACGTTGCGCCTTGTCGAATTAACAAAAAAGGGGTCGCCCTCTCCTCTCTCCCTCTTCTTGATGGCAGTATAGGCTCTTCACCGCTCGATTAGACTTGATTGAGTCGCAACCCGTCCCGCAGCGGTGATGCGTGCTGTGGCAGTGGCGACTGCCCGCCTGCCCGACTTGATCAAAGCGTGCGCTCGGTTCGGGATTTTTAGTGCCCGGTAATGCAATTCCGCTCCTTCCGGGAATGGGAAGAAATAGAAGTCGAGTGAGACCTTCGCGTCTCTTTTAGTTGCATTCTCCACACTTCCTTCCCGTCTGCCGGCCCTCGTTCTTCGTCTTCTACTTTATTTTTATGAGGGGAGAAAAGAGAGCCGCGTCCAGTTGGAAAAGGAGTATCTTCACCCATGTTGTGTATGTATGTGTGCCCTGGGAATGAATTTTGATGTCTTGTTGTGAGTCGAAGGAGAGCAGGGGAAAATAACTTTTGAGAAGGAGGGGCCGAGTCGTTTGTAACTGTCAGTCCGTTTGAGAGAACTGCTGGAAACTGTGGGCTGTCGTGCCGGCCTCCAGTCCATCGGCGCCCCTAAAGCCTCTTTTTAAGATTGAAGTTGACAGCCAAGAACTGCTGGGCAGGAGAGAGTACAACCGACAAAAACTTTCCTTCTTACAAAATTGTCCAATCCATCTTCAATCGTCCGAATATATGTAAGAAGGGAAGAGATAGATGGGAATTCTCTCTCTCTCCGCCCGTCTGTTTCAATTCCATCCAACTTAAAACACGACGTCCAGGTTTTTTTTTTTTAAATAAAACGATATTTTATTATATCTTCTTCCCCAATTCCCGTGAGAAGAGGCTACTCTACGAAGTGAAATAAATCTTTCGGAAAAAGGCCCATTTAAAATGTCCAGCCCTCTACTTGAAAGAAATATCGCTTGCCTTCATTACAATAGAGCATCGGGACGAATTGTTGTAGGATTTCCTGCAATATATACAGGAACGACTACTATTTCTCTTTGGGGTTTCCTCAACTCATTCTTTAGTTTATATTTTGAAAAGAATTTGGGCAACATTTTGCTTGCCTTTGCTCAGTTTTATTTGTAAAAAAAAAGGAGGAAGCGATACTGCGGAGATGATGGACCTTGTCGGTGAGTACGTGCCGCCCGCCTTGCCTCGTGTTGTTTTCTTGTTGTGATTTACTGAGTCGGAAGAGGACACACACAGATATAAGAGCGTGAGCATCTCGGGCAACAAAGCAAGTCCTCGGTTCTTTCCTTTTGTTCCCTCCTCCTCCTTTTTCCTTCCTTCCTTCCTTGCTCTTTTTAATGGCCGCTCGATTGATTCATGGAGCTGATTAGATTGGCGTCGCTGTTACTTCCCTCGCCAAGCAGTAGGGGCGCCCTGACTGTAGAGGTCTTCTACACATTACGTCGACCCAGGTTCCACCTGGGAGCGGGGAGCAATGCCAATCCATCAATGCCTCCCGCGGTCAATAAAAAGGGATTCCTATGGGGTCCAAGAAAGTCCTTCTTATCCAATGAGGTCTCGTCGGAAGCAGCAAGAAAGGATTTACTTGGTCCACAAAGTTGTTGTCATCGGTTCTTTTTTCTTGTGTGAGGTCAAATGAAAGAAGAAGATCCTGATAGACGGGCTGGATCGATCCTTGGTAGATCCCTTCATCCATTTATAGATGGTTTTTAATCCTGATGTACGGTTGGACGGTAAAACAACATTTTTATCATCTTCCAGAGAGAGGATGAGAGGCTTTTGGAGAGGAAATCCCTTTTTCTTGAGAAGAAGAGAAAAAACGTTTTGACGAGGAAGCTAGGATGGATAGGGTTCTGGTCCCGATCCCCCCACTTCACGCACGTTGTAAATCCTCTTATTTTACGGCACCCCAAGCCTTAGAATAAGGGCTGCCTGCTGCTTTTGATGGATCTTCTTTCGTTTTTTTTCTCCTTTTCGCGAGAATCGACGTCGATTTCCATGTAGACGGGGCTACAAAAAGGAAACACAACAACAACAACTCTTTGATGAAGATGAAGGATCTTTCGTTTATTGAGCGTGGCAGGAATCGGCCGCAAATGAAAACATGGCTTCCGAATATTTCCCATAAATCTTGCCGAGTTTTACCATTATTATTCATTGAATTTATTAAGCTTGGTACAGCTTTGAGTCTCATTAATATCAATGCGCACGTCGTCCTCCTGTCGCCATTAATTCAATTGCGGGTGGAAACCTTTGAAGGTGGCCTCCGCCTTGCCGTTTTGCGGCTTCTAATATCTTTTCCCGATTGAAATATTTGAATTTAGTCATGCTTATTAAATTGGTAATAGTTCGAACATTTTCTTCGTCCCAGAAACGTGACGCACATTCGTCTTGAGAAAAAGTTATTCATTTCTCTCCGAATAGAAATGTCTGTCTGTCTCTTTGGTGTTGATTACTTCCCTCTTTCTTTTCCACTCATTTTGCGATTCCCGGGAGAACGGGAAAGATGCTTTCATCTCTCTCACTAATTGGAACCATCTTTTTCACTCATCTCCATTTGTTCCGGAGGGAAACACGAGAGATGGGAAAAGAAAAAGGAAGCAATATCATTTGCAACGTGAGAGCGACTAGTAGTAAAATAAGAATGAGAGAGTGTGTGTGTGTTTCTGATTGAATTGGGCGACTGGGATTCACTCTACTCTGCTCTGCTCCTGGAGCGTGCATCAGGATCTCTTCTTTACCCATATACTCATGAGCTTGGGGTCCCTGTTGTTTGTTGATTGAAGCGGAGACGAGACGAGAGAGCTTCTCTTCTTTGTCATCCAAGGAGAAAGAAAAGAAAAGAGGAAGGGTGTCTCGAATTTCATTTAGGGAGTTCCGACTCATCCGACCGGACTCACGACCGGACCTCAAGAAAAGAGAGAGAAGGAACAATATCCCATTACTTCCTCCTCTCTATCTCTTTCGAATTATTTGCCCAAGTCAGCGCAAAAGGCTCGTTACGAGCAACGAGGGGGCGAAAGTATGGGGAGTCTCCCGCGGAACCAAACAGAAAAAAAGAAGGTTCATTCGTCTTGTGTCAGAAGGATCGCAAGGAACGGTTGAGGAATGGACGAGGAGCAAGGGCATCCCCAGCCCATTTCCTTCTTTTTTTTCACCAAAGCTTCGATGAATGCTTCGGATCGATGGATTTTTCTTCTTTTTCTTCCTCGTCTCTCTTTTCCTCAGTATCCTTCTCTTGTTGTTGCTCCGCTGGATCGTTTGCGGGGGATATCCATTCATCACATCCGTCGCTCACCGCGTCGTCCCTTTTTTTCGTCTTGCCTTTCCCTCTTTTTTTTTTTTTTTAGTGTGGATAGGGCTGCCATTCGGGGATTCCTGAAGGATCGTTCATGACCATTCAAGGATCCATTGACGAGGATGACCAACAAGGATCGTCTTTCCTTACGGGGGTAGTAAATGGAGGCGGGTTTACCCCATTTGCAGCACTTGGGCTCGAGTGCTGATTCGATCAATCTTCACTCATCTGAAAGGATGTTTACCGTTACATTGTGTTTATCAAGTGACTTTTTTTTTAATGAAATGATGGAATAGCCATTAAAACCCGATTTTTCATCAAGCGCGGAAAACCGGGGTTTTTTATAGTGCTTTTTCCCATCAAACTCTTTTAATAGGAATGATTGAGAGACGAGCTTGTTGTTTTTTTTTTCCTTGATTTGTTTTTTCCCCCTCAACCAATTCCCCGCGGCCTGCTCCCATGTTGTTGTTATCCTGCGGGATTTTTTTTCCTGACCGGCCGCTGCCAGTCATTCATCATCCAAGCTCGAGCGCGTACATTTGTTATTAGGCTGCGGGATGATGAAGCGAAAAACAAGATCCTTCGGAACAAAGTTGTTGTAAGTTTTTTTTTCTTTCTGATTTCTTCCTTGACCGGCTGACGGTCAGATGGCGCGGCTTGGCTGAAACGGACGGGATCTGTGCTGCCACGCCCAGGCTCCAGTTGTTCCCTCTTTTACCAATTACAAAACAAAACAAATCTTTCTTCTTCTGGCTTAGAGAGATCACTCCTTTTTATTTCTTTCCTCCCTGGAAGGAGGATCAGTCCGGCTGCAACCGACAAGTCGCACAAAGCCGGAAGAAAGGGGAGCACTTCTTCTTCTTCCTTTGGCCCAATTGTCTTGTTTCATTATTAACAACCTCGCGGATTCAATATGAGGTCCTCTTCCTTATTGGCGGACGGAACTCGGCGTCCGTCAAGCGCTTCTTTATGGCGTAATGCTGTTCTTATTACGGCTGTAGGGTTGGGGCCATTAACTTTTTCCCTCGAGTCTAATCATTTTTATTGTCTTCTATTTGAGAGCAGGACATTCCGGTGGAGTTCAAGAGGATGACGTTACGCCGTCCGCCCCGCCGCTGGACCACATGGAGCCCATCTCTGGCTACGAGGCCACATCCTTTGATGCCGGTTCGTCTTTCTCTCTCTCCCTTTATTCTCATTACAATTTCAGATCTCACCTCCCGTAATGATCCATCTGTCTTATAACTAGATTGTATGGCCAACTAATTCCCAGCATCAGAAAGAGGGAGACGCAGTAGGGGAGCAATTAACTATGTTATTAACGTTCAAGTCACGTTCTTTCCTAATAGGAAGAGGAGTTAAGGGCCCAATTTCGCTCCACTTAAAAGGGCGTCTCCTATTTTACAAATGATCCCCGATGATAGAGAGATAACAACATTTCTCTCCTGAAAGAGAAAAAATCCTGAAACTTGAAACAGCTGCGTTGACTCTAAGCTGCTTTTCTCTCTCCCTTCTTCTTTCACGCTTTAGAAAGCTACTTCGATCAGATAAATTTTAAAATAAGATAAAAAGTAATACAAAATCGTTTTGTGCAAAAAACGTTTGATCATTTTTAACGAACCTCATGAGGGAATTGGAGAAGGGTCTCTGGTTCAACTTGATCCACCACTCGAGAAATGTGTCGACGTCGCCAAATTGCGAGTCATCACGTTCGAGTGTGCGTCAAACTGGAACGAGTTTTTTTCCCTCCTCAACCAAAACACAAGCTCCTTCACAATCATAAAGTCAAATAGGAGTGGGGTATCGTAAAAACCCCAGGAAACGGAACAAAATAGCAGAGCCCTTACGGCGTAAGAAAAAGTCTTGATACTTCCAGATGGGTTCCTGTAGCTTTGATCGCTCCACTCACGATCCTTGTGTGATCCCAGCGGGACTCTCTTTATATATGTTTACTAATTCAAAGAGAAGAGTTTTATTAAAATAATAAAAAGAGATATAATGATGGATGCAGTGTGCGTGCCCCCTCCTCCGGTGAGCTTGGCGGAATGGGAAGAGGAAGTGGCGGCGGCAGCAGCGGAAGCGGCCGGAGGAACTGGTGCTGGTGCTGTAGGGGGGCCCGAAGGTGCAGCTGGCGCCAATAATGGAGGAAGTAGCGGATCCAGTCCTCCATCCAGAACGTTCGCGGCCGACCTTCCGACAATTAGCGAGGTGGAAGCACGGAACGCTCTCCTCGGCCTCGTTGCGGACCATTGCTGCTGGGGCGGCTCTGCAGCCCGGAAGATGGCCATCGGCAAGATCCTCTCCACTTCGGCCTTCCATGTAAGATTCCCATTTTTATTTCTTTTTTTCCTGACCGTTGCTTTCATCTTTTCTATGTTTATAGTACGAGATCCAAACGTTCACAGAGAAGAGAGAGACGTCCTGGGCCTTTATGCCGCACGGTGGGGGAGAGGTGGACAGCCCCCGGTGTGGACCAGCACCTCGACCATGGGACATACCGTCGGAGCCGACGGATCTCTTCCGCAGCGAAGTAAAAGTGCTGCAAGTGCCGCACACAGCCTCGGTCCGCTCCTGTCACAGATGCCGCGGAGCTGGGAGCCTCCTCTGTCAAGAGTGCCATGGAAAAGGATGGGTACTAACTTTTAAATTTGGAATGATTTCATCTTCAATGTCATCTCGTTCATGATAAATATAAAAAAAGGAGAGAGATCCTGACGTATCTCTCCTTCATCATCAAAGTCGGATTATTATTCGTACATACGGAAGCAAATTTGGCGCCGGATGCTTCTGGCACGGCTTCAACATGCTTTCTCTTTGAAGGAAGGATAAAAAGAGATACAATATTAGGTTTTCATTTCAATGGGGCACATCTGCCTCTTATTTCTTCTCTCTTTCTCCTACAATATTCACATATATTTTTCTACACCATTTGAAATGCACTTAAAAAAAGAAGAAGCTCGTCTACTTTGATTCAAGTTTTAAAGATGCATTTTGTTGATGTTCTAACGTCTTTGCTTTCTATGTAAACAGACGAGATGTTTGAGTTGTCATGGAGACGGTTGGGGCTCCGACTCGGCCGGAAACAAGGAACGTTGCTTCTTCTGCCAGTCCTCTACTCACGGCCGCGGCCGCCAGGTATATATAACATCAAAATGTCCACTTCACTTCCTCTTTCTCCCGCCCACCCGAGATATCGGGTCCTGCACAAAATCGACTCTTCCATCATTCTCGGGTATGAAGGGGGGTCAGTCACGCTGGACACGCTACCATCATAACAATCATCATCTGCCCGGCACTATATAACATATAAACTCACACGCAAACACACCTCTCTCCCCCCCCCTCGTCAACTCTCTATCGATTCCCTATTTCTAGGGGAAGTCCAGTCCAGCGGTTTTTTATCACGAAACACTATGGGGTCCCTTGCAAAATTGCTCCTATCTCGCCCATTTTTTTGTGTTTGTTGAAATTTTTTTAGAGCCCTTTTGTATGCAAGAGTAAAAGGGAAGGTGGAGCTATCGGATGAAGAAAAAAGTAGAGTGAAGGCGTATTATTATTGTTGTTGTGATCGATATATATATACATATAGTAAGAGTTTGACTAAAGAAATAGAGCCGGAACGAGAGATGTCCGTGCTCCCAGAGAATAAATAAAACATATTTACAATGGGTTGTATATACTTGAAAAATAAAGAGGAGAGAAATCGATAAATGTAATTATTTTGATTCCGGTTCTCCCCAAAGCCATGCCATTAGTTTCTTCTCTTGAAAAGAGGGACACAGCTCACTCAGACAAAGTCAGTGAAAGATCCAATAACGGGTAGTACCCTCAAAGCCCTTTAAAGGATTTCCGGACGAGTCCATCTCTCTCTTAAATACTCTTCCAAGTCCTTATAGGAAATTGTTTAGATGCAAAGAACAGAGTTCTCAAGTGCAGTACTCGAGAATGACAGGACTTGTCCAAGAGATCCTTTCTGTCTTTTCCTCTTCGATCAGCTGATTCTTCCGTCCAGATAGTTTTTTTTTCTTCTTTCATCCTGTCATTCTTCCTCACTGATCCTGGCTCCTTATTTCTGCAAGAGTCCCCGGGAGGATCGCCAAGTGTGTTGACACGAAAGATTTATGCGATCTGCTTAATCCTCGTCATTTTTTTTTCTTTTCTTTCTTTTTCTAATATAAAAGGATTGTCTCAAGTGCAATGCCAAGGGCCGAGTGGCCTGTCCACCCTGCGACTCCTACGGCCAGATCCGGTGCTACATCTCGCTAACAATCACCTGGAAAGCCAACACGTCGGAGCATATTGTGGAAAAATCTTCATCCCTCCCAGAGGATCTCATCCGACAAGTGTCGGGTCAGGTCGTCTACGAGGAAGAAGGTGAAAGGATCACTCCACTGACGCGCTTCGCGGACCCGACCATCTCTCTTGCCTCTACTCAGCTCGTCCTTAATCACAACCGCCAATGGCCGGATCAGAGAATTCTCGCTCAGGTGAGATCTAAAGCTCAAACTTGTGGTACTATTATAATTGAAATGGATGATTATGCCGGGCCCACACCCAAACTTTGAGAGAGAGGGCTGGCAAATTCCTCCGAGTGGAATAAGCGAGGCAGCAATCAGCCACCGGATTAGAATACTATTATGTGGGGATCCCTAGTCTTGTCGTTAGCCTCGTGCCTCATTTCCAAAGCAATCTCGAATAGCTTTAGGAGTAGTAATACTCGGAGACGGACCAAAAGTTCCCAGCAGCGCGTGAAGCCTATCAAACGGAAGGATGGATGCAAGGCATACGAAAGTTTCAAGGATTAAGGCAGCCATCCTTGAAATAAGATTTAAAACACGAAACATTATACATATCTTTAAAATACTAATATTTTTGTGTCTCTTTACAGAGGCAGCAAGTGCGGATGGTGCCCGTGACAGAGGTTCATTACACCTGGAAGCGGCGCACCGGAAAGGTAAATTTAAAAAAGACCCTTTGATGATAATCGAAAACAATTGCTCATTTACTTGTTGTTTTATTTAGTTCTACCTCTACGGTTACGAGCACAAAGTCTACGCTCCGGATTATCCGCAGACCTGCTGTTGGGGCTGCTCCATCCTGTGAATCATCAGCTAAACAAAAAAAGAATAATGCGAAACTCTATTTCATCTCTAAATTACTTTCGAATCTCTCTTCCCCATTTGACGTCTCTCTCGTGTTCCATTTCTTGCCCGGCACTTAGAAACCTCCCGCAATTTTTTTTTCTTTCAAACGGACGGTTGATGTGTTCAGACTTTTCTAATTTTTTTATCAATGTAGAATGAGTAAAAGAGGAAATTTAATTGTTTTAAGTTAGAATCTACCTCCCTTTTTTGTGTTATGACGTGCCATGAGTTTCTCCTTTTATTAGTGTTAGACTCCAGCTGCTGATTTGTACTAAATGCATCACTTTTTTTCTTGTTATGTTGACGGGCATTTGTATGTATGCGTGAGTGATTGATTCACGAGTGTGAATGTGACGCGTGAGCGCCAAATCGGCATCAGACATTAATAAACACAAACTCACACACCCACCCGCAGAATTCTTTTTTTGCCTTTTCTGGTTGTGGATGAGCAGACTCGGTGCGAAATTTCACATTGGGCTCCTAAAAAAACATGTTTCAAATGGATTGGTATACAATTCCGTACCGTTGACAAGTAATCAGCACGAGACTTGGGTTGCATCACACCCTACGTGGTGTTTTACAAACAAGCTGCTTTACAAAGAGAGTGAGCTATTTCTAGCCAGCTGCAGCTTGATCTTGTGCACCTCAGCAGGGAGCGAGTTGAGGGGGAAGGAAGATGAACTTCCGGCCGCAAACATCTGTGAAAGAACCATCATCGTCATCAGGCACGTTCCCCCTTTTTTTTTATACACGTTGCGTCGAGGCTGATTCGTTTAGCTCAACTCACGAACAGAGTGTAGTGGGCAAACATACAAAAATGCGTAGTTTATATACGACGTAATAAAAAAAGAGCTCGCGAGAGTAAAAGAGTTTTAATGATTTACGTATACGCAAAATAAATTTCTTTTTCCTCCCAGTTTCTTCATATTTTCAGCACCGTTTTTATATAGTTAGTGGCAATTTAAGATTTACGATGTATATAAACCTCATGGAAGAAGGAGGAGAAGAGATGCGGGCGAATCTGTCGCAAGTAGTGGAAAAGTTGTGTCTCCATATCGGTTTCCAATAGAACGGGCATATGACGAGCACGCGAGAAAACAAGATATACAGGAGGCAATCCAGCGCGAAAGACGGATTGGTCGTATAATTCTAGGTTAGCACAACAAGAGACGGACAGTTGAGGGACGGGATTGCCGGGCTAGAAATGAGGGTTCGGTCAGGGGACGTCCCGATGACATATAACTTTGTTCATCGTCCCGCTTTACTCGTCGAGGTTTTTCTTTTTATGGCGGGCACTGCTGCTTCTATTTCTTCTGCTCGATGCGTGCACACAAAAGATGTTTTTTGTGCTGTGCAAAGGCCGGGAATCATCATCCTATAGACGAAGCCAGACGGCCGGAATGAATGGAGCCGGATACGAGGGATCCCTGTAATATCAGATGATCTGCCTCCGCACCCCGCCATTTCTATTTTTATTGATGTCTTTATCATCCTCTTTTTTTTCTTTGCAAGAGATGACACACAAAAAAAAAACGATATGAAAGATGGCTTCGGTCAACATGATGTACAACATTCCGGGATATTGTTTGTTTTGCCTCAGCCCAACATCCTAGACTACTGCTAAACCCAATTTCTTCCTGTTCGGATATATAACGGCGGTATCCATCAAACCAAGACGGATATATAACACTATCTTCTATAACTAGGTTCCCATCACAGCAACCTCATTACAAGAAATCCTTGTTTACGCGTACTCGTCCCACCAGTCCCTGTAACGTGTTTATTTCGGCCAGCAGTACACACGGTATATATGCGGTGGATTTGACGATCCCGCAAGAGCTTTCAAATGTTTATTTTTCTTTTTTCCTTATGCGGAATCCCCTCAGATCCTAGTTGATGTATGTAAACCTGGATAGTTTGATTTCTTTTTCATTCAGGCGCTGCTCCATCTCGTGTAAATTCAAAAAAAGAGGAGTAACCCATCTCACCCCTGAGGAAGGATCCAATTACGAATTCGCACGAGTGCATCATAGTTGAGGTTGGATTTTTTTTCAGGATTTTGTGTGTTGACAGAATCTGACATTTCTGGCACGATCCTGTCATTTCGACGGATGATTTCCTTCTTCTCATTCGTTATTTCAGTGTCGTCGTTCCGTGTTGTTGACGACGAAAGAGGGAGGGACGCGCATTTTCATCAACTTTTTCCATAGCAAACAAGTTCTTCTCCCTTCCAATATCCTAATGGTTTCCATGCCAAAAAAGATCACACAGACAGTTTTCTTTTAGAAAAAGAGCTTTTTATTGTATTACATCCAGTATCTCGTAGAGTCCTTCAAAGTGATTGCTCTTCATGCAATAAAAACTTTGGGGCTATTCGCCCAACTCCGCGTAGTGGATTGATATGTTGGGAACGTGTTCCCTCTGATCTTGGTGTGTATAAAGCAAAAATTCCTTCGCTGTCTCAATTAGAGGCGCAGGTTCTATGGGTGATGCCGATTTCTGCTCGAGTGGTTCTTCTGATTATATGCGATGCACCAGTTGATTATGCCGTCAGATATATATCTATATAGTCGACTCTGACAACAGCAGTTTCGTCTTCCCTTTTGATCTTTTTACGTCTCGACGTTTTATGATTGCCATTCCGGAGAGCAAAAATCTTATTATTGGATGCTGACGTTGGACTTCCGGGACAATTACTCTTCTTTCCTGCTGTCATACTATACTTTTTTTTTAACTCTCGCACTGTGATGGATGAACCATTTTGATGACGTTCTCAACCATGTCTTTTAACATCCATCTAAAGGATATATAGATATTTATATGGCGCCTCTTTTTTTTCTTCTTGCGGGATGACGCATCCTTTTGCTATAACATTAATCATAATAATCATAGTAATAATAACATTTTTTCTTTCACTGTTGTTTACTTTTTTTCTGGTGACTCCCGCACTTAATCACGCAGTTGGTACCGATGACGTGAAAAGAAAACGTGGCGACCGTCCTTAATTTCTTTCTTCAGTTTTAAAAGTGTAATAATATCATGGTGAGTCAGCCCTTTGTGACCTATAATAACTTACAGAATTAGAACATGCGGGGGTTCCAGTAGTTATCAAAACGAACGCTCACGTGATCTTTATTTTTATATTTTTAAAAACAAGGTTTCAAAACAACATTCATCAAAATGACGGGACCGTGTACACAATGTCGCCGTAAGCCGTAAACATTGCCACAGTACACGAATGCCGTCATAAGGAAACTCCTAAGTCAACGATCCTTCTGAGTCATCACCTGAGGACCAGATGAGTTAGAAGGATCCTCAAATCCTTTCATCATCACAACTTTCTAATAGCCCCATCCGCCACTGCTACATCGTCATTCCATATCCCAACTTAGAAGAGTACTACTACTAGCAAATGGATAAAGTTGAAGGAAAGTTGCGCCTTTTCTATATAGCCACATGAATAGGCTGCAGGATTTTCCTCTTTTCCCGCAGCTAGTACAGGAAAGTGGTCCATTAGCGTGCGGCTTTTCGGCTCGATCCCATGCGGGACCTTCTTCTTCTTCTTTTTTTATCCTATAGAATTGCACTCAGTAAGTGGTAGGGAGCTTTCCTTCCGTTAAGACAGGATTTCTTTCTTCGTCGTCGCCATCGTCGACGGATGATGTATGTCTACTTAAATCCTTTCAGCTCGAGCGCGAGCCGCACGTCGTCGTCATTTCAAGTTGGATATAAGGCTGGGGCCTATATGCTCGGTGACTGGTGGGGACGGAAACCATTTCGTCTCTCTATTGACACGCGGAGCGGAAGTTAATCCAGTCAGAGGCGCAACGACGTGTTCCTGTGCCGGACGGACGCATCCCCGGCACCTCCGGTTGGTTCTCCCTCTAGGACTGAATCCCGTCCTGCTGTCCTCACTTCCTCGTTGAATCGATATCGGATGCAGACCACGTCCTTCCGTCCGTCCGTCTCTTCTTCGCACATACTTTTTACGACCTTTTCGTCGAGTACATTTCAAACAAGACCTTGTCCAATAGAATCCTTATTTTCTCTTGGATCCCTTTGGCGCATTGGGTCACATATAGATACCGTTGTCGCCGTGTCGTAGCTCCATTACCGAAACCTTGGCGAGGCGCTCATTAAATCACAGTGCGTGATCAATCAGTCGCATCGGGATCGAACGACGTCGAGTAGGACTGCGAAGAAGGTCCATATAATAAGGAGACGAAGCACAAGGATCCTCCATAAAGAAAAAAAAATAGACATTTCTCTCTTCTTCACTGCCCCCTCTCGGGACATCCCAGAGCTCAATAAAAACATATCACCAGTGATGTAGAGAGAGCCAAAAAAATAGGGTTTTGGACTCGGAATGGAACATATAGAATGATATAGGAAGATGGGGGTCCTGAGAATCTGTCTTAACAACATTACCACCTTCATCAAAACATGGGGAGCAAGCAGAAAAAAGCCCTCGTAAATATATATGAAAGAAGTAGACATCGATCCAGTGGTCAGGCAGGTTGCAGGATGGGGAAACTTGTACTCGACATGGGGATATATAACTTTCAAGTTTCAGCCGATGCGCGTGTTGTAGCAACAGAAAATTTGTGTCGCTTCCGCGAGTTGCTCCAGAGCAACTCAAATCCCATCAACTTCAAACTGGCGACGAATCCTAGTATAGCGTGAATAATAGTAATGGCCGGAGCTGCAAGCCCAGCGGGAATTCCAAACGCTCTTTTCAAAGCCAGCATAATTCGATTCTCTCGTCGGCACTACGCATGCAAATTTCTCCTTTTCATTTTTTATTTTATTTTATTATTGATATAGAGCCCATTATACAAAAAAAAAATGGGGAGGAGGATCCCGCGCGCTCTTGTGTGTGCGTGAATGCGAAAGAGTACAAAATAAAAAAGAAGGGAGGAGCGAGCGCACAGGATCTCAATTTCCCCCCTTTTTTTCTCTTATCCGATCATCTTTAAAAAAAAAAGTAATAATAATGGAAGACACGCCAGGCACGATGAGATGGGAGGACGGGAGGATAGAGATAGAGAGAATTTTTTTTTCTTTCATGTGTTTCCGGTTTTCAGTTTTTGAGCGTCAAAAGGGCCGCCAAGTGTGAAAGTGATTTCTTTTATGAAGAAAATCTGGTCGTCTCGTCAAAAAGAAAAAAAAATGATGTGTGCGTAATTTATGGCGTGGTTGAGCTATTTATCGAAGGGAGCGAATGGGAGTGGAGCAAAAATATCAAAGGCAGCAGAATGTAATAAAAAAAAATTTGAAGTGGGCCGTTCTGACTGTGGAGGAGATGCTGGAGGAAAAATAAAAAGAAGATGGATGGCAATATCCACACAGTTCAGAAGAGGCCGCAATCTTTGAGGTTGTTCTTGATGACGACGTCTGTGACAGCATCGAAGACAAACTGAATATTGGTTGTGTCCGTGGCGCACGTGAAGTGCG
The DNA here is from genome assembly GCA_030141595.1 of Chydorus sphaericus. Lineage (NCBI taxonomy): Eukaryota > Metazoa > Arthropoda > Branchiopoda > Diplostraca > Chydoridae > Chydorus > Chydorus sphaericus. The sequence goes on from CM057931.1 coordinate 5,100,113, forward strand.
TGTAAATCTCTTTCTGGTCCCGCCGCTTGTTGAGGCTCTCAAACTTCATTTGGATGTAAGCGGCTGCCTCTTCGTAAGTGTTAGAGCCTGTGTACTCTGGGAAGCAAATGGTCAGCGGGGATTTGGCGATTTTCTCTTCAAAGAGATCCTTCTTGTTGAGGAAGAGGATGATGGATGTTTCGACGAACCACTTGTTGTTGCAGATTGAATCAAAGAGCTTCATAGACTCGATCATCCGATTCATTTCTTCGTCTTCCGCTAGAACGAGGTCGTAGCCAGATAGAGCGACGCAAAAGATGATGGCCGTTACACCTTCGAAGCAATGGATCCATTTTTTCCTTTCGGAACGTTGACCGCCAACGTCGAACATTCTGTAATGATGAAAAGAAAAAAAAAGAGTTAATTGATTCCCATTAACAGAGTAAACCCTTATTGTACTTTGTACAGGGATTTTCCATTAAGTAAAATATAGAGCTAATGTAGGCTAACCAGCAGCAGATAACGGCGACACAAAGCCGGTTGACAAAAAGTTTTTTTTTTCTCTTTCCACTATCAGCTTGTGATCATCGATTAGGCAATAAAACCACATAGTGTGCGTCAACTTTTTAGTGAGGGAAACTTGAACGTCATGACGAACGATTAATTTATATAACGATTTTTTTTTCTATTAAGATTCATAAACATTTGCGGATCACGTACGCTGAATTTCAGCATATCGAGTAACTATATTAGTTCAAGGATCAACTCACTAAAGTTCAAAATGGTAACATAATCTTGTTGTACCAGATATGCTCAATTTTGTTTAATTTAAAAATAACGTACTTGAACCGGAGGCCTTTAAATGAAAAGTGAGTTTCGATGATGCCAGTTGTCTTTACTCTCGTCCTGAGAACATCTTGCTGAGTGGGCACGTAGTTGGGTGACGAAATACGGTCGAGAGCGTTCAAATAATAAGCAGCAGAATCGTTGAGCTGATACTCGCGCGAACGAGAAAAGCAGTGCTGGACTCCGCCATCCATCCATAATCTCTTCATCACCTAATTATTGATAAAAATGTCAATTAGATGCTTGCAAATAAACACATTATTTTTAGAATGTTTACCTGAGCCAGGTCGTAGGTAAGCATGCCTTCATCAGCAGCGCTCGCCAATGTGAAAAATAAGTCTAGCATCATCCTGAAATAATAGAAAAATAAATTTTGAAAAATCAAATTATGAGAGGCAATTAAAAAGTAAAAGTTTTGGAGATGAGGAATGTTCGTTTAAAATAAAGGTCGCTCCTTTTTAGGTAACAATCGGAAGTGGGTCATGAAAGAGAGGGAAACTTACGACAGCTCTTGTAGAGTCGGCAAAGTTAATCCGGAGTTGGCCCATAGCACGGATGATCGCCATTAAACTTTGAATGGTGTTGCTGTAGACGACTGGTCGATATTGTTCGCATTCTTCTTTTGAGTAACCCGTTTCGTGGATAATTTTCATTTGTTTGACGATCGTACTCTTGCCAGATTCTCCGGCCCCTGGAATTAAAAAAATAAATAAAAGATTAAAAGAGGGCTTCTAAAATTCCTTTGTCTTGGTGACATTGAAATTGAATATCCAAATGTTTGGCAAGAATTGGAATGGATGGATTGCTTACCAAGGAGCAGGAGTTTGACTTCACGAGCAGCTCGCTCTCCATCAGCCCTCAAATCCTTGTCAATCTTTTTAGACCGCTCAACTGCCTCCTTGTCGATGTTTGAGCTAACTGCACAGCCCATGGTGGTTGTTCAGTAGGCGGGAACCTGAAAAATGCCACACAACCTACTTATTAATGTCACTTGCCACCAAACAGTAAAAATAGACAAGATAGTCTTAAAGTTAATTAATCATTCAAACAGTTGTAAGGTAACTAGGGATCCATACTGTAGTTAAAAAGGAAAAAACGATTATTCTTGAAATGTTCTAGTTAGCCGTGAGAATTCAAACGGTCGGTGTCAACAGTTATCCATAAGAGCAGTTCACTCTCGTACACTATCCAGTACTCGTCGCTTGATGAATCAAACTCGATAGATAAACAAACTCAAAAGCAAGATGCCAAACGAAACTTTTCATACCAGGCAAATGAATGACCTTTTCTCCCTTTCCTAATGAGTTATTTCTCGGCGAACTGGCGAAGAAACAAACTAACGGTGGCACGCCTATTTGACAGCGGGCCGCGGTCGTATGAGAAGCAGAGAGCGAGCCAGCGTTGCCATATTGAAACCTTTTCTTTTGCGCCCCTTTTTAAAAACCGTTACGATTTACGAATTATCATTGCGCCGGCCTCCAGCTCCCTTTCAAAGAACCCTCGAATAAAAAAAAAAGAGCCAACACACATGTGAATATAAAAAATCACGTCCTTATTCTAATAATTCGGAAGGCGTTCTATGATGGACAATACCGGAAATTCTCCTTTTTTCTTTCTCTCTCTTTCTTTGTTGCTTTAAAAATGTATGTATGTTTTCTTTTTCCTCATTTCCTTTCACACTCAAATGAGGAAATTGGAACCCGTGTGTATATTATCTCATCAACGATTGCCGCACCCTCCTTTTCGGCGGGGCTTGGAGAACAGAAGAAAACGTGACGTATTTTATGTGTGAGAGTCTTTTCAAAGTTTTTTTTTCTAGTTTTTTAGTTTTTTTAACTCACTGTTCCCGGCTATTAAACAAGCAAACAAGATCTCACTTGTATAGAAAAAGGCAGCATCATGAAAAGAGAGCTTGTTAATGCAGAGGGAGAATGCAAGCCGAGATAAATAATTTAGGAAAGAGGGGATAACGAGGGGAGAAGGAGAGAGAGAGAGATCGTAAACTGGTGGGGAGGCTGTTTTTGAAAGAAGACGCGCAACAACAATGCAACGGTCGATTGTTCGAGGTAAAGGGAAGGAAATCTATTAACAATCCAGCGGCGCTTCGCCTTTCTTCCGGACAATTTTCTATAGTTATGCAGACTCTTCGTTTTCTTTTTTCCTCTTTATCGCTCATTACCACTCACGAGCATGATCTTACTTGAGATAACCGCCTTTTTAAAAAAATGCGTGTGCGAGTATTGTTGGCGATAAAAAAAGGGGGAGAAAAAATTCCAATGCTTTCTAGTTTCTAGCTTGTAGTTTGTACCGGCTCAACCAGATGGTACTGATGTGCGGATTACGGAATTTTTGTTTACCTTGAGAAATGTCAGATTGTGCCCTTAAACTTGAAAAGGTATTTTAAGTATTTAAATTTAATTTATTGTTCAATTTACTGTATTGTAATTATTATTTTTAAATTGCGCATATTAAAATTTTATTTTGCTTGCTGAAGTTATTTTTTTTTTACACGATTGGGCTGTGTAAATTTTACGAGGACATGAGGGCGTCTTCTTGATCTAATTAAATAGGCCTACACAATCATTATTTTAAAAAAGTAATACGTTTATATAGGAATTGGCCGGATTGGCGTTCTTACAAGATGCGGCTGTCCGGAGCTTCCCAGCTTAACAAATGGAATGGTCAGTATCCTAACCTCATTTGAGGAAAGGTTGGCCAAACTTGAGAAAACCATTCTTCCGGTTTACACTGACACCAAGAATCTCCAACAGAAGCAAGAGAGTAAGTTATATAATTGTTATTTCCTTTTTTAAAAAAAACCTCAAATAGTTATATTTCTATTCTTTTCCTATGCAGACATTGATAAGACCCTTGCAAATTTGGATCATGTCATCAGCTACTACAGTGTTAGCAAAGAGGTTGAACCTGTCATCAAGGAGGGGCCCTCTGGTCAAGGACTGGAACTCTTTTCTCCAAGCCCTTGGTCGCCTTCAAGAGGCCATGACATTCTTTGAAAAGAACAATCCTCAAAGTGTGGAACTGGAGAATGTTGTATGTATATGAATGGAAATATGATCTGCACATATAATGAAGCTGATATACATTATATTTTTTAGACAAGTCTTTTTGAGACTGGAAGGGATAAACTCATCAGTGAATTTAAGGAACATCTGGCCAAGCATAGTCAGACTATACCAGCTATAAATGTGTTAGATGCTATTGCTAATGATGAAGGTATTTTGAATGTTTAGTTTATACAGAAACATATTATTTATTGTTATTTTATTGCTAATGTTATACTTAATTCTTTAATCACTTATTTTAATGCCACATCCTTCTCTACTATTTCAGAAGAGTTGAAAATCAACCATTTCCTGCCCGAAGTAAAGGAAAATCTAGTACAGATCGCAGACTGGCTGATTGCGCACAACGAAGAAGACTTTATGAATGTATTTTTGTAAAATTAATCAAGTCATGTAAGCTTTTCTTATCACAGTTTCTTTATTATTAGGTTTACGCTCGCTTCCGAGCCAATACTGTACAGAAAACACTACATGGTCTTCGAGATCACTTGAGGAGCGCCTCTGCTGGAACGCCTGGGAGCACCGGTCTTCCTGGTCTCAGTCCAACTGCACCTTTATCTGGAACTGCCACTTTGGTAGACCGCATTAAACCTTCATAATTGATTTTGAAATTTATGTATATACTTTTATTTCTTTAGCCGAAGCTGGGTGCAGGAGCTACTCGCTACGATACACCAAGTCGGAAGACGTCCAAGAGAATCTCGCAGTTATTGGAACGCAAAGCTAATCAAATGTTGCTGAAGGCTTCGCAAACAATCGAAAGCTCCACTGGTCTCGCTCTACCAGGTTCTTCTTCGCGACGATCCGCCGCCGCTGCCGGTATGACGGGCGAAGACGCAGTAGACGAGACAGAGATTGAAGCTTTTTTCACCGAGTTTACTGCCTTACTCCGACTATTGCAAAGTGAGCTCCGGCTCATGCTGGGCATCATTCCTTACCTGCACCAGAAAGCCGTTCTCTCCATCATCCTCCGCGATGGACTTGAAATGGTCTACCACGACGCTGAGGTACTTTTACTACCAATTAAGACAATCAATCCATAATACATTTTTTCATCCGTCGCAGAGCCTTAGTGGACGAGCAAAGCGAAGCGTGAATGCGGCACGAATTTGGGCCTGTTCTACTTCTCTTTCCCGCTCTGCGCCACCTTGTTACACTCAAGGCGGACTGCGACAAGTTGCTCGAAGGCTGTGACTCGACCGTCCGCACCCGTTTTCTACGCTATGGTCAACTCCCTTCACGCTACGGTATTTGACCAATTGATATATGATGGGCAATCAATTACATGAAAAAGAATTTATTAATGCAGTGCGGGAAAGCTTTGGAGGACTTTGCGGAGTCGGTTCGATTAGAATCAGCCGCTGCGCCTTTGCCTAAAGACGGCACCGTTTATGAGATGACGAGCAACGTTGTTCTCTTTCTCAGTCAGTTGACAGAAGCTATCTGACACAGTAGGGACCTCTCCTTGTTCAGGATCCATCGTATTCGAGTGCCCTTAGCTCACACGCAACCCTGGCCCAAAGCCCAACGCAACCAAGCGCTTCTTGGCCTCTACATCAGTAAAGTTTTAAATGAAACTCACTGCGAAAATGGTAAACTTAATAATTTTGTTTTGAAATAGAGAAAATTTTGGTTCAACTCAACTTGACACTTGTGAGTAAGAGCGATGCTTACGGAGATGCATCTCTTCGCTCCATTTTTCGTCTCAACAATAGTCACTACTTGTTGGGTGCTCTTCAGCGCAGCGGACTTCTGCAGCTCCTCAAGGTTCGATATTTCAATTTGTTTAAAAAGAGAAAGGTTGATCATTTTCGCGTCATTTAGGTAGTGGAGCCTGAGTGTGAGGCCATCTACCGCGAAATGATATCTGAACAAAAGAGGCTCTACGCGCAAAGGTTTTCTCTCTTTAAAATTCTGATTTTCGATTTGTCTGCAAGTTAATTTTATATTGCAGTTGGAACAAAGTTATAGCACCTATATGGAACTCGGAGGACGTACCAGCTTCTGTTCTAATGTCAGGTCGACTTCGTGAAAAGGACAAGGCTCTTATCAAGGAAAAATTCATTGTACTAAATCTAAACAGTTTATTTCACTAATATTATGGCCATTAAAACATTTCATTATATAATTACAGACTCTTAACAAAGAATTCGAGGAGCTTGCAAAAGAACAGAGAGGTTTTTCTGTACCAGACGTCGAGCTTCGAGAAAGCCTCAAACGAGACAACAAAGAACATATCTTACCGAAATACCAAGCGTTTTACGATAAGTACAGTGGCGTTCCGTTTGCTAAGACGGCTGACAAATACGTGAAGTATACACCGGCCACAGTTTCGTCCATCATCGATACCTTTTTTGACGTGGCTGCATGATCCATTGAGATAATGTTATTGTATTCACTCTTGCGGGCTGTGAGAATTTTCCATCCAAACATCCATTTATTAAAAAAACATCCATTTCCATCAAACAATTTATATTGTAGAAAACTGAAAAAAGGAACAAATCTTCCAACAAACCATGAAAAAATACACGAAACATTTAACATTCTCTTATAGAACTCTTCAAACGATAGGCACGGACACATTTTTGTGCTATTTCACAAAATATGGCTAGTGTCAGTATGGAAACCAGAAAATAAAAAACGGAAAACGTGCATCTAATTCTTTAAAAATAGATCAATGGGATGCTTAAAATCGGGGCAAGAAAAATAATTTTCGAAAAAAAGTACGCTCTTTATGATTCCTCTCGAATTGACTTGGAAGACCCTTTTGACAAGAAATATCAAAATTTGTAAAATTCCAGGTCCCCGAGAGATGACTTGTTTGTGCGTTTGTATGGTGGGGTAAATGAAAAAAAAATTAACAAAAAATGGAACAATTAAACATGATAAAAAACTCAGTTGTTTCCTTTCATTCCTCGGATTTCAAAATCAAGCTCATGAATTTTCGATTGTCTTTTGTTCCCTGTAAAAATTTTAAACTAGCACAACAAAAAAATTTGGGCATTCGTAGAATGGCACGGGAAACACACAACATGTTACACATATAAAAACGCGAATTCCTCCTCCTTTAAAAAACAAACAATGAATCCGAGGACTAGGTATAACTTTTCTGATTGCAACCTGGTACACGTGTGACTGAAGAATATCCCATGGTTTACGGCTTTGAGCATGTTTTCCCGTGTTCATCCCAATGAGCAACCTGTGTAGCAAAGAATGAATCATTATTATCTTTTCTTTTATGACAACCATATAATTTTATACAAGATCTATGACACGTACCTGACAACTTCGGGAGCAGTAAAAAGTGGTCTGGCAGCCAGAACACTTTTGGTGAGCTTCTTTCCCACACTTGAGGCACGTGTAAACCGGTACGTTTGTTGGCTGTTGCTGTTGAGCTGGCTGGGCCTGCGATTGAGCTTGCTCTTGAGAGATCCTTCGAACAGAAGTTGCTGATTGTTGGCTCCCAGAATTGTAGTGCTGCAGTCTCTGCTGCTGCATCTGCTGTTGTTGCAATTGTTGCTGTTGTTGAGCCGACATATTAGACAAAACATGAGCAGCGCTAGCTGGGGAATGTTGCGATACCTGAGCAGAACTCGAATGATGTCTCATCCTCGGCTGTGGAGCATGAGGATGCCCTGGTGGATGTAGCCCTTCCGAGCTACTCGACGACGAGGATCGTAAATGACGACGTCCTTCTGGAGGCGTCATTGAAGCACCTCCATTGCCGGGTCCTAAAAGTTGTTGAGCATGTTGATCCATTGACTGGTAGTATTGCTGTTGAGATGGCGGCGGCGGAGGCGGCGGCGGCGGTAGAGATGGCGGAGGTGGTTGTGAACGATAGTGCTGCTGTTGTGGATGCAGCGCTATCGGATGATGAGGATGGTATTGTGGCATCCTAGCGTTCGGATGATGCTGGTTCGGTGGCATCATCGGATGATGCTGTGGGTGATGATGATAGACGGGATGGTTACCAGGAAGTGACTGCTGAGGCGGCCAAGGGTGATGTCCTGGTGGCATAGGCATTCCAGAGCAATTGGGATTGTTGTTCGGCTGGATTCGTTGATGAGGCGGATGGTCTCCACCGCGATGTTGGCCGTACTGCAGGGGTACTACAACGGCAGTATTCTGTCCGCCTCCGCCTTGCTGATACGGCATCCCTCCGTTTCCAGGACCAGGACCTCCGTTCCAGCCTGGCCTCATTCCTACACCACTAACGACTCCAGGTGGATGATTTAGGTCGGTCATCAAGACTCCGTTCGTATTCCCTCCTCCAGCGCCAGAGCGAAATCCTTGCTGAGAGTTTATCATGGAGTTGAGCGCACCAATTGGCGAAGAAGAGCTGCTAGGCAATGCCGGAGAGTGATGGTGAGGAAGAGATGGGGGGTGTTGCTGATACGACTGTCCGTGCGAATTCGGGTAAGGTTCAGTTCCAGGAGCCGTTGGCGGATGGATAGTAAACGTTGGTAAGGAAGAGGCACCGGAGGACGGAGAGAATTCTACTCGAGACGGAGGGAGGTGGACGACCGCTGAAACACCAGTTCCTCCGCTGGCACTCGCACTGGACGAGTGAGTTACCATCGCCTTGTCTTTGTAGCGAATGCCGATATCGACAGCCAAACGGAGGTTATTTTCCAACAAGGTTCGTAAATAGGTTACGTCCATGGAGGGCATTCCATAGAAACCAGATTTGGCCGCTTGGGTCACGATCGAGTCTAGAAGAGCCGAAGCAGTTACACCACGGTTGAGCATCAAGCGATAAAACCTAAACAAAAATACAAATTATTTCATCTTACAAAAAATGTTACACTAAGTTGGAATTTTTTATTAAATAAACAAAAACAAAAGCCAAGTATTCAATTTATAGAAAAAAGTAATTTGAAGCTAAAAAAACAATAAGACACCTAGTGGTTATTGAATAACGGAACAATAACACTATAATAGCAGGTGGCTCGTCGTACTTGAAGGTCATAATAACTTGATAAATAAACTAGCACATTCGAATATTTTATATACTTACGGGATAAGGTAATCCTTCATGTATCCAGCACTCTTATGAAGCGTTGCAGTATCGCGAGTACAATTGTAAGTTGTTTTGAGGTAGTCCGTTGCCCATGTTACAAATTTACGGCATCCGTTGACAATCTCCTGATACATGAGCTTTTCGTCAGTCATAGTGCTGATCAATTCGGCTACTCCACGGGATGGACCACCACCAGGGGTGCTTAAAAATTGAGCATAAAAAGGTACAGCCGCTTCTAAGGCATTTAATGTAATCTGTTCTGGTGATTGAGCAGAGGGAATCGGCGTAATGAATGAAGATCCAGCGGATGAGACAGCACACGAAGTGAGGCTATCTACAAGTCTAAAGCCAGACGAAGGAGAAGGAGCCGGCGACGAAGTGGTTGGTGAGCTGACTGCCACGTTAGCAGTCACCACAGATGCTAATGCCATTGCGTTCGCGAGTGTCGTGGGAGAGGGAGCTCGCAAAAAGATGGATTCTGGAGAAGGAGATCGTGAAACGCCAGGCGGAGGAGACTTATCGACGGCTGGAGCCGCAATAAAAAGAAAACCTGCATCTGGCTCCTGATCTTGCTCTTCATCCACTTCCATTTCACCTCTAACAGGTGAGGGAGGATCAGCTGATGCTCTTTGTGGAGAGTCGCTAGGAATGGGATCGCTCGGCATCGGAGTGTTGACAGTTGATGTCATCCGTATGGGTGGCGAGTGGACTATCACCGAGGTGGGTCGTTCAGGCCTCGGAGAACATGGTGGTGGTGGACGAGGAGTCTGGATCTCCGTAATAACGGAAGCTTCCGCAGCTACAATTCTCGGAGTAAGAGTAGTTTGAGGATTCGGAACGTTACTAGGAGGAGGTGGAGGCGGGGGTGGTGGAGGAGGAGAGGGAAGAGGAGGGGGTTGAAGAGGCTCACTTGGTGGACTCGGAATGGCAGAATTTTCAGGAGTTTTTGGAATGGGGGTTACACAATCGTCGTCGTCGCTAGACGCGAGTATCTTAGCCCTCTTCTCCTCAACTAGTTGGAGCTTACGACACGCTTCTATTTGGATGAGCTCTTCTTCTAGTTTTAAAGACTTAAGAAGGTTATTTTTGCGTTCATTAGAGAGCTTTCCGAGTTTATCAGTGATCTCGTTGATTTTTCCTATCATTTCATCGACACCTTGGTCAATGGAATTGAGTCCAGAACGTGTTTGTTCTAACCGTCGTGCCAGCAGTTGATAGGCTTCGTTCGCTGATTGATATTCCGCTTCTGCTTTGGAATAGGCCTCTTCTGTTTCTTGGTGAGAGTGAGTTTTAGTTTCTACTTGCTCTTTCAACTCCGCCACCTGTCTTTCTTTCTCAAGAATGAGAGCTGTTAAAGTGGCAGTCTGTGATGCAGCTTCAACAGCAGCATCGTCGGTTTTAGTGCCGTCTGGTGTGCGGGCGTCTGCCTCTAATTGGTGCTTGCACAGTTCCATCTGGAGTTGACGGAGCTGGATCTCGGTCTCTAATACGGCCTGGTGAGATTTCTTTTTGCGGAGTAGGAATTGGTTTCTCGCTGATCGGCAACGTTCTACTGTGGCCTGCAATACGGCCGCCTCAGCATTTTCTGACTCGAAATTAGCTTTACGAGAGACCGCATCTTCTCTTTGGGTTTGTGATTTGGCAACCAGCATTTCTAACTCTTTTTCCATCGACTTACGATCATGCTTAGTGTTCGTCAAGCTTTCTTGAACTGAGGCTTGCTCTTTAATGATTTCTGATTCACGCCGATCCAACAAGTTCAGTGGGGTCGTTGTAGGCCAACAGCGGCATATGCAATCATTTCGGTCGGCAACGTCTTTCTTCACAAAAATTACTATTGCCTTGTCAAGCTTTGCTTGTTCCTTTGGTTTTTCCACTAACTCGGTATTTGAAGTTAATTTGGATGTCGTTTCAACTGTTCCCTCTATTCCGGGAGGATCAGTTTCCTGGTCCCCTAGCTTGAGAAGGGTTTCAGCGGTATCCATGGCGACAGGGGTTTCTGTGTAATGTACAATCAAGCATAAAATTAGGATTTCTAAGAGAGACCTTTTGACGTAGGACTTGCCTGAATCCGTAGTTTCCCTGTCAGACGGCTCTGAAGAGAAAGTACAAAGGAATTTAAATTAAATTTCACTAATTCGAATTTGGTTCAGGAAATGTATAATTAACCTGGAGTCGCGGCGTTTGAAGTACGTGTCTGGTTCTCCTCGCCAGTCACTTCATCTTTCTTCTTGGTACCACCTTCAGGTACCTCTTGATTTGGGCTGTCCTTCGGCAATGCATCATTCTTTATTTCTTCTTTGGTAGTAGATGACTTATCACCAACATCTGACTGGATGACAGAATCTCCTGAAATAAGAAAAAGTTTTAAAAAAATTCATTATATTTCGTCCGAAGGATTTTAAGTACCACTTGGATCGTTGGAGTCCGAAGATCCAGGTTCTACATTAGGTTGGCTGAGATCTGGAGGATCGTCATCATCAAAAACAGATGGAGTGTTGTTTTTCACGGGTGAGACTAAATCAACGGAAAGGGCATCTTCCCTTGAAACGTTGAGTTGGTTCTGATCTAATTCCAGGGGAAGAGTGGCAGCCGAATCACTGCGGGGTGGTTCTTCCTCAAAATTACCAACCCCCTCTCCATTCTCGAGTGCAATTAAGGCTAGCGCCGAATCAATAGCCTCTTTTCTTTCGTTGTCAAGCGCTTCTTCATCAGTAACTGCTTCATCCGTCGAAGGCAAGGGAGGCCGGACAGAGAGTGAGACCACAAGACCTTGTCCTTCTACTTGGGGATCTCCAGGTGATTTTGAGGTACTTTCATCATCACTTGCTGATCCTTCTGCACCATCCGACTGTTAAGACAAACAAAGTATTCCCTATGTTACAATGATGACTACATAAGAAAAAACGACAAGTCGCGATTGTGACAAAATAGCATAATAAGGAATCCGACGAAGAATCCTTTTAAATTCGTTAAGAATACAAAAGTTGGATGTTTTAAACAGAAAAATATAATATACCTTATTCCGGTTTCTTGTTGCGGAATATTTCACGTTACTTTTGCCTTCTACGAAAGCAAATTTTTCGCCTTTTTCCTTTGATTTCTTCTTCTTTTTCTCCTTTAATCGCTTGTCCTTTTTACTGGGAGACAAGGCAGTACTACCGCTGTGATGGGAGCCAGTAGGCGACGAACTGCCGGTATACCCGGTAGAAGTCCCGGTATCCTCGGAGGATTTAAGCCGACCATCTGTTCGCCTCTTAGGTTTGTCATTTTCGCCGAACTTTGGCGTTTTGTTTTTGTCCAAATTTTTACTGGTACTTTGTTTTAACTCTTCTGAAGAGGGATGACTTGTCAATCCTTTATTTTTTCTGCTACTACCACTACTGCTGTCTCCATTTTGGCTAGAATCATCTCTACTGCTGATGCTGTCAACAATAGCTAAGTCTGATGATCTAAGTTTCTTATTGGGCTTCTCTGTATAAGCAGAATCAGCTACAGCCAAGGCCTCAGCAAGTGAGGCTTTTCTCTTGATTCCACCAGGTTTCACCCCCGGAACACCTAAAATAAGAGATATTAGGTTAATACCTCTTGAAGAAGAGGTGACTTGAGTAGATAATTTCACCTGTTAGATTTATTTTCAAATTTAGTGAACCAGTGGCGGTAGGATCCCTGGGATCCAAAGTCTTTTTGACAATCTGATACCGCTGCATGGCATCCCCTCTTTGGGATTCCTCCTCTGAAGAATTTTTTGGCAATGACGAAGTAAAAGATGGCGTACTGACTGACTTTTGATTGGGTATTCTGTGCAGGATGACTACTGGTTCAGAATTCAACTGCTTTTGGCTCTTCTTATCCAGCTCCGGCATAGTCAACCATTATTTCTAGTGACTGAATAGAAAAAAGAAAAGTTGTAATGTAAACAAATAACATGTAATACACAGTTATGCATGATTTTTATATAAGAGCTCCTAAAACTAGAGATATGTAAAAAAATATAGCATTATTTCTAACACAGTATCCCATTATCTGATAACACTGATTATTGCCTGTGTCAGGCATGACAAGGATAACTGAAAATGAGGGGTGGCACAACAGGCATAAAAAAATACCTTGAATGCAGCTGCATTGTGACTAATCCTTCAACAGGTTTTCTTACTCTTGTGACTACACAGTTGACACTAGATTTTTCTATCATGTTTTATAATTACAAAAAGCACAAAGAAGTATATTAATTTTTTTGTTTTTGCTTCTGAATATCAGACACAGAAAGACAGACGCCGGCCACAATATCAACTTCCCATCATATACGCACACGTAGTCGTACACACGTTTATCTTATCTCTCGAGTGCACGAGCGTGCAGTCGTGCAGGCACTGCTGCCACTGCAGGCCCCTGATGCAGACTTGCAGCAGGCTGCCATAAGCTGTAGCAATAGGGAAGCCCGATTGCGCGTAAACAAAATGATACTATCAAATACAATACGTACGGTAGTAATGGAAGAAAAGTAAGTGTTCATGTCAAAAACAGAACAGTTTCGGCATAAATGATCTTACAATTCGGCAACTCAATACAGTTTCACTACTTCCACACAACCATGCACACGCGCAATCATTTTTTTCTTACTTGGTCGCTTACTCGCTCCCGATATCTCACAACGACGAATGACAACTCAATCAAGCCATCAGCGCCATCTCGCGTTCTTTTTCTACCATAATTTTTTTTCTTACGTCAGAATTAATTTTATTCTATTATTATAGTCTAAATAATAATAGCCTAACACACCTTTAAGATAGGAGCTGCCGCGATGAATGTAAAGTTGAAAACTCATATGGCTAGGAGAAAACCACTTGTGAAAAGCGTGACGTCACTCTTGATCGGACGTAAACGACGCGACGCAGGGAACGGGAGCAATCGCAATGGGCACGCAAGGAGATACAACAGAGAGGAGGGGAGCAGTACTCACTCTGAATGTGAAGAGGTAGTAACTACTTTAAAGGATTCACTTTGATTCCCGTAACAATTTTTGTCTCTTTCGTTGCTGTCCTCGTTGCAGTACTGCTAGGGAGAGAGGGGAAATCGAATGAATTATTACGAAGTGTCTATCGATCACCGGCTAGAAATAAAAACACCGTCGCTATGGGAGGGACGAAACACTGTTGTAGGGATACAAAAGGAAAGTATACGAGCACCAATGCACAATGTTGATAGGCAACGTGTCCGGCGGAAACGGAACAGACGCAAAAGAAAAGCAATCGATGCTTATTAATATTTAATCGTCTAGCACTTTCCCGAGGTACCACTGAGAGCTTCCTTTTTAGTTCATCGAAGAAATTAGCCGCGTCATCCTTTGGAGTGAGGTCCTTGGAAGTTGAAAGACAAAAGAAGAGGAAGAAGAAGAAGTGATGCAGCAGAGACTAAACTGACCAGATGTGCCGAAGAACAGGTTTTAATAAACGAGTTCTTTTACTCTCTTCGCTGTGTTTCTAAATAGAAATCTTGTTGTCCTCGAAAAGGAAACCAGTTGAATGTCGCTTTATCAAAACGAAGAGAACGAGATCTACTGCCATGCCAAGGGTAAGAACCACTCTAGGACGATGCAGTGGAACCGGTTGCACTACGAGCTTCAAATATCTTATGAAAGGGGAAGAAGTAGAGGCAAACAGGTATGCTCACGCATCTAATAATCCTGCAGGACGCGCAGCCAGCAGAAAGCTTACTCTCAAAAACTCGTATGTAACTCCACCCCCCTGTTATATGTATATGCGCTCCCGATGAACGCTTTGGTCGATCCCTAGCGGTGATGTAGCCAGGCATCTCGCTACGACTCCCGAATCATCACCTGACACGTCAGCTTGCTCTCTGCTTCTCGGGACCATACACGACAGCAACCACCACCGGATCTCTCATCGTCATCTGATCGATTTTGTTGCTTTTGTGAAACATTCAATACCCTGGCTGCATATTGGTATATTTTTGGAACGCCTATCTATATGTTGATTGCTGATCCAGTAAGTTTTAACGACGCTATCAGCGCCCATCAGGAATACTTTATTTGATCAATTTCCTTTGACTAATTGTTAAAGTAGACGGAAACGCTAAAATATGCCATAAAACTATCACGATAAAAACTATTATATATATATATATATATATTTCGAGAGTATTTTTTTTTATTTACACAAATGTATCCGCTTTTGATGATTATAGTTTTAAATTCTTCATGATGGATGGAAAAAAAGTTAAAAATTACCAAGGAATAGTATATTCTTTTTATCGTCGACAAAGTACATCTAGACATAATCCTAAAACTGGAATGGCAAATTTTTAAAGAAAAGAAAAAAATAAAAAAAAATCAGAATCAATCCAAGGTTATTTTGTGCTAAAACATGGGTGGTTGAACTTAACACTCACCTTGATGCATTGGTACACTTTTCTAATTTGATATTTAGAACTAACACATTCCGCTGAATCCCTATTATATTGATTCTTCGTAGATATTGTATATATATATATATATATATATATATATTTCGCCTTAGTCTTACTACAATTTATATACTGGAAGTTGTACAATTGATTACTTGACGTTTACAACAAATGTGGACAATTGACATTGTTGTCACGTTAAATTTGTAAAAGGAGTTGGTTTCTTTAAGTCCTTTTTAAAAATACATATAAAATACAATTTTTCAAAAGAATGAATAAGACATAAATGGATGTCTGAGGCACTGTACAAAGATTTTTAATACGATCGTAGAGTTGGTTATGGTCGGTGTAAAACACTGACTTGGCTAACCTTAAAAACGACCATGGATAAGAAAATATTGCCTATTGTGGGGACATGTCGTTCCGAATCAATGATATACGTGGTTTCTCTCCTAGATAACAGGAGAGGAATAGAAAGCTTTTTTTCCAGGGAATTATAAATTGGTAAAGAGACGGTTTGTAAGAATATCGTGTATTTGATTCCATTATTTATACATTGAATTGGTGAAACAACAAATTTCATAAACTGATTATTTTTAACGACGTGTTTTTATTAAACGGAAGTTCTGTATTTGTGATCAACAATACACAGCGCCATATCCTATGCCCATGCTTAAAATATTACACTTCAAATGCTCACCGCTAGATGGCTGGATGACCTTACAAAGTAAAAGTAGAATAAAATATAATTCTTGAGTTGTGGAATAATATATTTTCCAAAAATGTAATTTGGAAAATTTCACCTGAAATAATTTCCCATACTTGATTGCTATATAAAATCTCATCAATATAATTTTTTAATTTTGAAATGACATTTTTTAGTTCTTCTTGTGACCAACGTGGTACTTTGAAGCTGTAGGACTGGTCTTGGCCTCCTGGGAGTTGAGTGTAGCATCTAGCCATCCAGAGCCGCTAGCATCATCCTGAAGTACGCAGACAGTGGAGTAAGGACACCATTCACACAACTTCTGATCAAGTAAAACACGATTGAGAGGAAAGAGGTGGGCTAAATATTGCTAATAACTTTCCGTAATATTTTTATTTTAGTTTACAAAAAGTATGATAAGATATGCATATTATGTAACACACTAGAATAAATTTTTTTTTATGACGACCTTGAAAGTCTTGAAAAGAAATTTAATAGGAAAACGTAGCAAACATAAATAGAATTAAAATTTTTGTTTTCGGTGATTGAATTTATTTCTAGAAATCTTTATTCGGAAATTGCTTATGTGAGAAAATGTAAAAACTAAATCCGGTTGTAATGAGAAATCTTAATCCACATCTTTCGCCAAAGCGCCATCTATTAGGAAAAGTTCCAATAAGGTAATCAGTCTTCCTAGAAACTGACTTTCCCATTTGAAAAAAAGAAGTGCACTTGTAATACGCAAATACTGACTAAAGTAAATAAATTGTATATCTGTGGTTCTTTAAATAATGCTGTTCTCTAAAAATCAATTACATCGATGATAAAATTTTTTACACTTACATACAAAATTATGACTAAATAAAAAAAGCACTTGTAAGCAAGATAAAATTTTAAAGGAAAGAACTCTTTCCATTTTAGTTAGGCAAAACTTGAAAATGAAAACAAGAAAAATAGCAATAATTATTTTGATGCTAAATTTTGATAACAAAAGTGTAAAACTTAAGATTCTTGTTTTATTTAATCGAAAAAGTTATTACACATGTCATACAAACCTGCATAATTCTTTCATGTTATTCTAAATTCCAATCTATAGTACCTTGAGTAATTACAAAACGTAAAAATTATAAAAACAGAAAAATTCATAGAATTCTTCCGTGTATGGAAATGTGTGTCAAATGTTCGTCTTTAAAAATCAGTTTAAATCGACGAATTTGTCGATATTTTAAAATAAATCTTAGGAAACCAAAGTAAATTAAAAATGGTAATGTGCTGCCGTACGCACAATCTTAGTTTTGCGGCTAGAACGGAAAAATGTTCAAGTCATAGAATTCTTCCGTGCACGGGAATAATCGTGGAAGGTTTCTTTGTCAATAACAGCTATAAACATATCTTGTCATCTGCCGAAGTATTCGTTTAAAACAACAACAAAAAATACATAGCTTGATGGAACAGTCAAAAATTTTTTCAAGTCATAGAATTCTTCCGTGTAATTCGATAATCACTGAGTTTGTACGGTAAATTCAATATTTTTAAATGAATCTAAGTAAAACGATGTAAATTAGAAAATGGTAATGTACTGCTTTACGCACAATCTTCGTTATGCTGTGATAGCGTAAAAATGTTCAAGTCATAGAATTCTTCCATGTATGGAAAGTGCGTTTGGGGTTTCTCTGTCGATCACAGTTTTAAACCAATCTAGCCATATGCCGAAGTCTTCGTTTACATCACCAAATTGCCTATACCTTGATGGAACGGCAAACAAATTGTTCAAGTCATAGAATTCTTCCGTGTAATTCAAGTTTCGCTGGGATTGAACGTTAAATTCGAATTTTTCAAATAAATCTGGGTAATCGGACGTAAATTAGAAAATGATAATATACTGTCTTACGCACTATCTTCGTTATGCTGTGAAAACGGAAAAAATGTTCAAGTCATAGAATTCTTCCTTGTATGGAAAGTGCGTTTGAGGTTTCTCTGTCAATAACAGTTTTATACAAATCTTATCATCTGCCGAAGTCTTCGTTTACATCACTAAATTGCCTATAGCTGGATGGAACGGCAAATGAATTGTTCAAGTCATAGAATTCTTCCGTGTATGGAAAGTGCGTTTGAGGATTCTCTTTCAATTATAGTTTTAAACAAATCTTATCATCTGCCGAAGTCTTCGTTTACATCACCAAATTGCCTATAGCTTGACGGAAAGGCAAACAAATTGGTCAACTCATAGAACTTTTTTCGTGTAAGTAAAGGTTCGCTGAGTTTGTAACGTTGTGACGACGTTAAAAAAATGGTTATGAACTGCCGTACGCACAATATTGGTTATGCGGTGAGAACGGAAAAAATTGTTCAAGTGATAAAATTCTTTCGTGTATGGAAATGTGCGTAAAAAAATTCTCTAGGAATAACAGATTTAAACAGATCTTGTTATCTGCCGAAGAATTCGTTTATATCTCAAAATTGCCTAGATTGGAACGGCAAACCAATTGTTTAAGTCTTAGGATTCTTCCGTGTAATTCAAGTTTCGCTGAGATTTAACGTTAAATTCGAATTTTTCAAATAAATCTGGGTAATCGGACGTAAATTAGAAAATGGTAATGTACTGTCTTACGCACAATCTTCGTTATGCTGTGAGAACGGAAAAAAATGTTCAAGTCATAGAATTCTTCCGTGTATGGAAAGTGCGTTTTAGGTTTCTCTGTCAATTATAGTTCTATACAAATTTTGTCATCTGCCGAAGTCTTCGTTTACATCACCAAATTGCCTAAAGCTTGTTGTGTATGGATACGTTCGTTAAAGATTTCATGGTCAATTAGAGTTTCGAAGAAATCTTGTTATCTGCCGGAGGCTTCGTTTACATCACAAAACAGCCTAGCTTCATGAAACGGCAAACAAATTGTTCAAGTCATAGAATTATTCCGTGTATGGATACGCTCGTTAAAGGTTTCATGGTCAATTAGAGTTTCGAAGAAATCTTGTTATCTGACGAAGTCTTCGTTTACATCACCAAATTGCCTATAGCTTGACGGAACGGCAAACAAATTGTTCAAGTCATAGAATTCTTCCGTGTAATTCAAGTTTCGCGGTGATTTAATGTTGAATTCGAGTTTTTCAAAGAAATCTGCGTAAAACAACGTAAATTTGAAAAAAGATACTGTACTGTTTTACGCACAATCTTTGTTATGCTGTGAGAACGGAAAAAATGTTCAAGTCATAGAATTCTTCCGTGTATGGAAAATGCGTTTGGGGTTTCTCTGTCAATCACAGTTCTATACAAATCTTGTCATCTGCCGAAGTCTTCGTTTACATCACCAAATTGCCTATAGCTTGACGGAAGGGCAAACAAATTGTTCAAGTCATAGAATTCTTCCGTGGAATTGAAGTTTCGCTGAGATTTAACGTTAAATTCGAATTTTTTAAATAAATCTTGGTAAAACGACATAAATTAGAAAATGGTAATGTACTGCTTTACGCACAATCTTCGTTATGCTGTGAGAACGAAAAAAAATGTTCAAGTCATAGAATACTTCCGTGTATGGAAAGTGCATTTGAGGTTTCTCTGTCAATAACAGTTTTATACTTATCTTATCATCTGCCGAAGTCTTCGTTTACTTCACCAAATTGCCTATAGCATGATGGAACGGCAAATAAATTGTTCAAGTCATAGAATTCTTCCGAGTATGGAAGGTGCGTTTGAGGATTCTCTTTCATTACAGTTCTAAACAAATCTTGTCATCTGCCGAAGTCTTCGTTTACATCACCAAATTGCCTATAGCTTGACGGAACGGCAAACAAATTGTTCAAGTCATAGAATTATTTCGTGTAATTGAAGTTTCGCTGAGATTGAACGTTAAATTCGATTGTTAAAAAAATCTGATTAAAAATACGAAAAGTGCATTGGCATCTGCCATAGTAGATTCTAGAAAACACAGTTTTGTCACATTTGATGAAATGGCAACCTAATTTGATTGAATGGTTCCAATCATAGAACTCATGTAATTCAAGGTTCCTCAATGTGTGTGAGTGTATCTTTAATTCGATTATTTTTATTAATGTGAGTAAAACGCTTAAATTAGAATATGGTAATGCGAGAATGGTAATTAGAAATGTAATGCCTATCCCACAATCTTGTTTTGCGACGAGAACACAAAAATTTGTTGAAGTCTTCCATGTATGGAAAACGACATTTATTAGAAAAGTTATACAGTACAGTACCTTCTCACGTGGCAAATGCTTGTTTAATTTAATATTTGATTTCTCGTGTAATTCAAAGTTCTTTTAAAGCTGACATCTTTAGTCTTTTATTTGTTTGCTCTATACTGCATCAAAAACACAATTATGCTGCGAAGGCCAAAGGTTTAACAGAAGGTGTTTTTTATTCTCTGTAACAGGGGAAAAGTGAAAAAATTGTCGTATCATTCGTTGATGCTTTTCATGTGCTTTTAAATTTATTAATTATTATCCCATTTAAATGTTTTTTCAACTTTATTTATCGTGAACAATTATGCACTCTGTGAATAAGCTGTAATTGAAGTTAAGCTTTGTTAGCGTGTTAAGAAAATTTTACGAATGTATTTATGCTTTAATATTACTATTTTTTTTAGTTGTTTGTTATCAATTGTCCTTTATATAAAAAATTAATATTTCAAATAAATGCGCTATTTAGTACTTGGTTCACCTTTTGCATACTTGAGGTTTCTAACATACATGACCCATGTGCATAAGTACTGCTTCAATATTCAATCCAATTCGAAATGTTTTATATTTTCTATCTAGGTTGAAACACATTTTTAACTGTAACATAGGTAGGAAATCGGATAATAGTATAAATCTAAATGTGACTTATATTATTAATAATTAATTATATATTTATATATTAATTACCATATTATATATTTAATTTCGCAGCGCAATTTGTGTTGGTGATATCTTAAAGAAAATATGCACATTTCTTTCACAACTGAATCAAATCTTTTATTTGTAATAAACTATAAAGTATGTATGCATTGTTGAACTAATTATTTTTTTGCCTTTCCTTCAGTGTCATTTGTGATATTTCTTTGTATTGGCGTAATATGAAGATTTATTATCCTCTCTATTTCGCCAGCCGTGTTATCAAATGAGCAAGTATACCCTCCAGAATCAGTCGTTCTTGTCGAGAATAGTACCAATACAGATGTTACCATCAGTTCTGTTTTTTCTAATTTTATCAAAGTAGTTGAAGTGTTGGTAATCAATGATCCATCCTTGACATACGATTAAATTGTAGTTAACCGATTTATGATCTTATGAAAATAAATTAGATTACCTTTGTCCATATAGTCATAGAAGGTAGTGGGGAGCCATTAGCTTGGCAAAAGATGCTAGCATCCTCACCTTCTTTAGCGAAATTGTTAAAACTGCTACTGTTCCAAATGGATGGTCTAGTTGAAGCTTTAAGACATTTGTTGTTATTTAATATTTTTGCTGGCTGAAGTAGTGAAACAATCGAACCAAAGAAAAGTAATCATACCTTTTATTTTAAAAGCTAAAGTTTGAGTTTTTGTTTCAGTATTTTCATTGAACACACTGACTGAATATATACCTTCGGTGGCTTTTGTAACGTTTCTCCATACTAACATTTGAATAAAAGGACAGGGTTGATGATGCAACCCGAAAAAAATACAAGGTAAAGACATTGTCCTTAGACCTAGAATTATATTACAGTATAACGTAATGTGAATATCTAAAAAAACAATATCTTTTAGACCTTGAGGATTTGAAAAATCGTCCAACTTTATGGAAGTATCATTCTTAGGTAGTTTTAGAGACCAAATCAAATTATCGGATGAATATGGAATTCGGTTTATGTTAGAAGTAATGTTGGAAGTGGTACAAGATAACTGGATTTGATCGATATTCCTAGGCGATGATATTCGTCTTGGACCTATAGATTAATTTAGAAGGATGAGGTAAGTTTTAAAATTCTTTTAACGTAATATATTGTTTTACTCATTGTTTGAACTTCTAAATTCTTTGATGTATGGCCCGTCTGAGGTTGGACAAAGATGGTTATGGCGTTTTCTTCGCTAAGTAAAGCCACTGTGTTACTTTCCTGCTTTTGAAGCAGCTTTTTTAATTCCGTTTTTTATTACATCAAATTTGACAATATCCAAAGTTTACTTTATCTAGGTTAAACATTTCTCGCCACTTTTTAGGTGATTGTAATGATTGATCCCATCCAGGAAAAGTGAAACCAATAATAGGGGGGCGCGAATAGATCCAACAAATGAAGCCCAATTTATCATCATCCGATGGGGTCGTTTTGATAATAAAATAAGAAGGTTCGTCTGAAAATTATAACGTCAAGATTTAACATAAAAATGATAAAAATTCGAATACTGAAAGATGAGACCTCTAACTCTTAGGGTAAAATTTATCATAAAACTTGTATGATTTCCATCAGCAATATTGATAAATAATTGAAAATTTCCTTCGTCCGTTTTTGATACATTTCGAACGGTTAATGATGTATGATAATCCACACTATCCACTATTTCGTATCTTTTTTCACTGTCAGCGACTTTATTATTGTAGTTATAAATTGGTCTGCCATTTTTGTGCCACTGAAGGTTGAATAAGGGTTGATTGTATTCTGTATAATCAATCAAAACAGTCCAAGATGCTGTTTCTCCTACATCGTAATCGATTTTTTCTTCAAAAGTGGGCAGAGTTACATTCATGAAACCATCTTCAGTCATTTTGACAATGTGGTTTTCGATGAAACTTGATGACGATTTTGGTGAGGCATTCAATAACAAATTGACACGATTATTACCAGCTATTACAGCTAAGACTATGAAAATGAACTTATTAAGAAGAGTGGAAGTTAAAATACAATCCATATTATCCCATGCACTCGGAACATGCAAATGGGAACATATACTGTAATCAATGGCGTAGCCCGAGCTCAGCTGTGGTGATGATAGGGGGTGGGGTGTCTATGGGTCTTATGTTACATGCCATCCTATTCGATGGTTTCCCTCTATTCCTTTTAAATCAGTTTTGTCTTGTATTTCAAGACACCACTAATGCATATAGTATATGGATTCAAATCAGGCTACGGTCATATATAAGGAGGGTTGGCTCATAGACTCTATAGGATTCTAGCCCCAACAGCACTTTCCATACGAAATCACACAAGTAATTCTGCCTGAGGGCAGTTGACACAGACCCACGCATTTTTGCTTAAATTGTCACTTTGGCTCCCGATAACTCCCGCGCATATTTGATTAATAATACATGTATATTATGTTGTAAATAATAGTGCTTGGAATCTCGGATGTAAGAAACGAGGAAAGCTCAGTGGGGACCATAAATCCTTTGGATTCTAGTAACTAACTCCTTATTACGTATGCAACTGTATTGTTGGGACCAATGTGGCACTGGTGTCAAACCCTTAAACTTGAAAATATATTAGGATTTTCCTATTGAAAGTGAATAATTGAATTGCTTTTACGAAAAATTATTTATCATTACAAGTTACAATTCAAGGCATGGCCCCTTAAATCGATTATCATTCATTTTTATTAATTTTTTAATCGCTTGTATTTGAAAAGATTATTTTTTTAAATTTATATTTAAAAAATAATAATGTTACAAATTATTTTACGCGCATCAGAGATGCTGTTGAGACCTTTGTCTCTTGTTGTCCTTGTTTTGGGTTAACATTTTTTAGATTTCATCGCTCACGCCTTAAGAAGTCCATAGCTCTTGGCCAGAGATAAGGTAGAGATATGAAGCGTCTATGTTTAAATTTTCACCCCCCCCCCCCCTTCGGCTTGTAGGGAACATGTTTCAGAGCCACCACAACTCATAAATTGTTCAGGGGTACTATTACAATTTTGTCATAGGACTTTTGTTAACAAAACGCTGATTTACTTAAGTAAACTGGATGAAATAAAATAAATACAAATATTTTACAAGTTTTATTATTTGACAAGTGTGTTGTAAAACTGACTGAATTTTTTTCCCGACCATGGGTGCGTAAAAAACCAACAAAGTCTAGTCTGTTGCTAGGCAACGGAAGGCCTAAGGCAAACGCCACCCAATCAGAGTTGTCCAAATCGGTCAGCTGACACAAAATAGACCAACCTTGGTTGGATTTTTACGCACCCTATCTGTGTGACCCGGGCAGAGCCATGGAGGAAGGTTGAGGGACTCCATTATACACACCCCATAAGCCTTTGAAGCAAAGTGCACCCTTGCATAGGGTAGCGTTCCCGGCGGCTTTTCCCCGAACTAATGGCGCCAAATTTGAATTCCCTTAAATTTTTTTCTAAGTCCAGTGAGTCAATAAAATTTATTAGACTTCTACCTCTAAAATTAAGTTTTTCAATCGCATACAATTATAAACTTGAAACCTTCCGAAAAAAAAAAATTGAAAAAAAAAATTGGAAAAAAAATGACAAAACAGAACCTGGATTCGATCCCACCTACGCCATGTATACACCTTCATGAAGCCAGTACTTTACCGTTGCGCCATCAGCTGCTTGCTACTGAGATTAAAATCTACGATTTTATACTTGCTACAAGGAGACAGTTTCTAACCACGACCGCTAGATGCCACTACCCTATGCAAGGGTGCAGTCGGTTACACACCCGAAGAGAAAAAGTTGCTTCAAAGGCTTATGGGATATTTAACATGGAGTCCCTCAACCTTCCTCCATGGCTCTGACCCGGGCTATATCTGTACAATGTTGCCATTATTTGTAATTACTAATTTTTAATTTAAGTTTTACTATTTTTGAGCACTAATATTTTAATTAATTGTGTCAATACAAAAAAATAACTGTACACATATAAATTAAGAAATAATTTAACTTAAACCTACTTGGCAATTAAAAATTGTATCTGAACAACTTGTGGTGGCTCTGTTACCCTGTTCTCAGTCCTCCTGAGCAGACTACATTTCCCCCATCTGCTTCATATCTATACCTTATCTCTGCTCTTGGCTCTTACAGGGACTGTGGTTACAGTTTTTTTGTTCTTTCACTTTTTCAGGGCAATTCAATTGAATTAAGTCTTAATAAAGGTCTAGCGTGATATAAGTGCTGCATTTGATTGCGTGGTTTACTCACGGTTAATCGATGTAACATTTTTAATGTTGGAATTTGACTAGAAGTTTTTATTGCATGGGGAACACTAAGTTGTTTATCTCGTAAAGTCACATTCAAGAACTTTTAACGGGTGTTGAATAATTTTAATCTCTGAAACATGTCGAGACTTAAAAGCAGCATCACCAACAATGAAGAATCGTTTGATTATCTTTTTAAAATTGTGGTAGTGGGTGATTGTGGCATTGGCAAAACAAGCCTGGTACAACGATTCAAATCAGGGATATTTACTGAGCGTTACACCAACACAATTGGTGTCGACTTCGCCATGAAAACACTAGTTGTGGAGGGTAAAAAAGTAAAGGTAAATAAGCAGTGAAAATTCCAGTATTTTTTCCATACAATTTTCTCCTTGGCTTAAATTTTTTTTATTGTTTCAAGCTCCAAATTTGGGATACTGCTGGCCAAGAACGCTTTCGAACAATAACTCAAAGCTATTACCGTTCTGCCAATGGAGTTCTCTTGGGTATAAATAAAATACACAGTTTAAAACTATTAATGTTAAATTGTGGTAAAATATCAAGCTAATTTATGGAATTTGTATGTATATGCTGCAAGTGTATGATATCACCAAGCGATCATCCTTTCTAAGCCTTCAAAAGTGGATGGAAGAAATCAGAAGATTTACTGCCAGTAACATTTCATGGATCTTAATCGGTAATGGTTTTGTTAAGTTGAACAGAATGTATTTTAAAACCAACATTATTTTTAAATACTTAGGAAACAAATGTGACAAGGAGGCCATGAGAGAAGTGGAGCAGATTGAAGCCTCGACGATGGCCGAAATGGTACCTGAGATCATGCTAGTCTTAGAATCCTCTGCCAAAGAGAACACGAACGTAGAGAAGTGTTTTGTTGAACTTGCAACAGAACTTAAGGTTTGTGATGCAAAATCAAACTCGCTGTTGCTTGATACATTTAGCATAATTTGATTTTCTTGTCTTTCAGCATAAACAAGGTGGAGTTAACTTGGTTGAACAAGATATTTCCGAAGTGGTGAATCTATCTTCTGGCACGCGAAATCTTAAATGTAATCAGCCTTGTTCAGCTTCCTGTTCAACGTTTTGATAGTAAGATAAATAAGGAATCTCGGCATCAATCGGAATTATGGTACAAGTACCCATCTACTTCCGTCCTAAAATTTACAATGAAAAAAAGAATTAAACTCATATTTAACTGTGCCACGAATTTGTTTACTCTGTTCCATGGGCTTAGCCACTTCCTTGTGCTTCCTTAATGCTAACCATGATGCTAACCAAAAACTTTTTTTAATCGCAGCTATATTACCCTTTGTAACGCTAATGAACCTCCGGTGAATCTCCAGTTAAAATTATGTTCTTTCCTCAAGTGACTTTGTTCATAACTAATATTGATCATCATATTGTGCCTATATGTATAGAATCTTATAGTTTTTAATTAATGACCTGCTAATGATGACGATTCTACCCTGTTTATTTTTCTATTATTATTATAAAAAATAAATAATTGTGCCTGGTGTGATAATTAATTTAATCGTCGTCTTATCCATCGGATTAGGCCAACAACTTCTTATTTTCAAAAAGCTGATTTCCTTTGAAAGGAATAAAATTAAAAACCATTCTAAATGTGTGACTAAATAGAAATATAAATCAAGAACATCTTTCACAAAATGCGTAACATTGGGTGTGAATTGTGAGCGATACTGGTGTGAACCGTAAGAAGAGAAGCGCAAATAGCTTTTTACCTGATAATCTCCTATTTTTATATCTATGAATTTCAGGGACTAAAACTAAGGTTATTCTATAATTATTCGCAATTGAATAATAGACTTATGGCTGGCTATTGATTCTGAGGGAAAATAGTTTATTTTGATTAGTGCATCCGTAGTAACAAATCCGTCTCAACATTGCAGCCAGCAGCCGACAACATCACATGACACTTTACCTCTCTCTCCTCCATTTTTTCTGTTTGGTTAGTTTCGTTCTAGGGTCTGGCCTGAAAGTTACGAATTTCAAGGAAACTTACGACTTTAAAGCAAAGTAGAAATGCCTTTCTGCGGCCCGAAATGTTCAGTTTGTTGCAGCATCGTCAGTGTATGGGGCATCATCCAGTTGGTAAGAAACTGTTCTCATTTGAGAAATCCTTTGTAATGAAGAAAATAAAATTTTATTCCTATGTTTAAAAAAAATGGCAGAATCAGTAAACAGTTAAAGTGATAATACTTTCTTGTTAGGTCTTGATGGGAGTGTTCTTTTACACTCACAGCGTGGCCCTGGCTGAGGATCTCAGCATTGATACTGGGAATAGCACAAGTCTTGAGGATTTTTACCTAGCTGTCGATGCTAGCTACACACAAGTAGGTTATCAATCACTCTTTTTTTAAAAGAAATATTATTCATTTCTTTTTATATTCCATTACAGAATGCTTACAATTGTTGGATTGCTGCCCTAATCTATCTGGTAACTCTCTGCATTTCGGTCCACCAGTTTTGGCTGAACAATCGTGTCTCCTACCAAGTCTAAAGAGGGATTAAAACCAGGACTTCAATTCCAAATTACTTTTGTTCTTCTTCCCCCTTTCATCCATAGCTCTGTGTTTATATATTCTGTTGTAGATTAGTTGGCTTAAGTTAGATGAACATTCCTTTGTATGTGTACATATGAAAAATTAATTTTAATTCTATGTTTTGATTATACCTTCAATAAATCCCTCTTGATGTCTGAAATTTTTTCTTTGAGGGTTTTCACAACCATTTTTATTTCTCATATCACTTACTAGGATTTCTCAAAGAGGGGGTTTAACAAAAGTTTTGAAAAAGAACTGCCATAGCGAAAAAATAATAATTCGATAAGTGGTTTTATAAGGAAATTCATGTTAAGCTCGGGATCTCATCCGCTTTTCACGCAGAGCCATTCATTTAATGCCACCTGACCGTTGTATATCCACCGCAGTTCAGCAGTTTATTAAAGAAAATTAAACAGAATTATGACAACCGCTGTGTATCACGTTAAGCAGACGATCTCCATTTGATGTGCTTCAATGTTTTGAAACTGTCAAAGAGGGGATGTTGTAAAAAGTATTCTCTTCATGGATTTATCATTATTTTACTAGATAACTGCTGGGTTTATAATACCAGCTAAATTAGAAATTGTGTTATTTTCCTCGGTTTAAAATGCCGTTTAGAAATGTCATGAGTTTTTATCCATGTGTTTGGAACCGAAGCTGCTTGTTACACCGGACGCCGGCACTCCATGGAAATAACAAACTTTTCTTTAGACCAATCGTATATTTCGGCGGTACTTCAGCTACGAACTTTATAAGAGCCGCGGTTTCACCTAAATTGTCCTCAGTTCGCCGTAGGCTCTCTTCAGGAAAACAACAGAGCTTTACCAACAGAAAGGTTACTGTACATCAGTATGTATTGCTTAATATAACTTGTTATCTTTCATTTGTTTTATGATTAAACATCAATTAATTTTTTTTATGTCTTGGTGTGCACCAAGGATAGATCTTCAATCAAAGAAATGACAAGCAAAACAAAAGAGCAGTTTTTAGAATTTTATCCAGAGCTGCTGCAACAACTGAAAAGTTCTCCAGTTCTTCAAGAACTGCCAGACATGCAAAAATGGATTGAAAAGGTTTATTTTAAATTTCAAGCCAGGAAGAGGATACCAGACATCATTTACTTTACTAGTTTCTTTCCTTTAAACCAGATTGTGGATTATAATGTTCAAGGAGGAAAGATGAACCGGGGAGTAGCTGTATTGGAATGTTACATTTCCTTTACACAGAAGAAGCAATCAGATGATGTGGATCTTAAAGTTGCCATAGCCCTTGGATGGGCCCTAGAAATGGTTTGATTGCAATTTAATTTATGAATGGAAATAAGTGCTAAAATTAAAACAGCATATTTGTATTATTATTATCTGCTCTTTAGATTCAAGCGTTCTTTCTAGTCGCCGACGATATTATGGACGATTCTCATACTCGAAGGATGAAGCCTTGTTGGTTTCGCACCAACAATCTCGGAGTCAAAGCATTTAACGATGCGATCCTTTTAGAATCGGCGGTTTATCAGATCATATCAGCTTATTGCCGGGATCGCCCATACTATCTTCCTGTTTTGGAACTCTTTCATGACGTTTGTCCACCTCTATTTTAACAGTTTAATGGTTTCGAGCTAAAATTTATTTCGATTTTAGGTAACGATGAAAACCTCATTAGGCCAAGCTATGGATCTGCAATCAGCCCCTGGGTTAGGCGAGAGTCCTGATCTTGACAAATTTACCTCTACATTGTATGATGCTATCGTGAAGTACAAGACGGCCTACTATTCGTTCTACCTTCCCGTCGCTATTGCAATGCAAATGGTTCGGTTGAGAACAAATTAAAGCATTTCGTAAAAGTTTGGCTGATTAACACTCTCTCTCTCCAAAGGTGGGCATTGAAGAAAAATCCCTTTACAAGAAAGCTGAAGACATCCTCTTGCCTATGGGTCATTTCTTCCAGGTACAAGATGATTACCTAGACTGCTTCGGGGATCCCGCCGTGACCGGAAAGATTGGGACTGACATAGAAGACGGAAAATGCACCTGGTTGGTCGTAACTGCTCTTGCCATCTGCAGTCCCACTCAACGTCTTGTTATAAACGTAAGTAATCACTATAGCTGATATCAATTTTGAATAAAATTGGGATTCTAACTTGTATTATTTTTTCCAGGAACATTATGGTTCTAAAGAAACCGAGTCAGTAAATCGTATAAAAAAATTGTACACTGACCTGGATATACCCAAATTGTATTCTGCTTACGAGGAAGATAGCTATGAACAATTGTGCGCTGCAATTAGGGCCGTCAAATCCCAATTGCCCGCTTCCTTCTTCCAAGGATTTATGGACAAGATTTACAAGCGTTCCCAATGATGGTTGTTATTGCCGTGTACCACAAAAGAGCTTAACTGGAAGTAGTAATTAAATGTAACAGTTCAGTGGGTGTTCATTCACAGCCCGCCACTTCATGACTCGCTCAGAATTGACAATATCTGACAGCTAGTTCTATTTGTGCGCTTCCATGTTGCACTATTAAATTTATTAATTAAAGTGAAAATAAAACAAGATTTTCCATTGAATGCCAAATGCTTTCCATATTTTATTTAAACTCGGTAAATACCATATATTTAAGAAAATGAGGTGCGACCAAGTACTTTTTATTATCTATTTATTCATTCAATAAAATCATACGACTTTTCGATACAAGGGGAATTAAAGAGTCGACTGAGGTGTAGAGCAAGAAGGAAGAAGTAATTCAACGTTCAAGTGAACTTCATGGAAATAGCTGTGATAGCTCTATTCAATCACTAAATCAAAGTTAGATCATCTGAGACTAAAAAAGAAATGTAGTAAAGTATAAACGAGTCGACGAGTTGAAAATTCTTCTTCAAACGGCAAGATGAAAAGGAAAAAAAAGTCGAATCTTTTTTAAAGCCAAATCAAAAGGGAAAATAAAAAAAGAGACCATGCTCAGTGAGGACTGCTGAGGAAGCGGGGCGAACGGCGCAGTCCTGTTGCAACCGCTTGATGAGCTCTCATAGGCGATGGCTTCTTCTGCATACGAGCGTGATGTCTTCCGACCGAAGCCTCAAGACCGCCTCGGAATTTAAGTCCGAAAGGTGTGGCAGCATCCGCACTGGGAGTCAGTAAGGGAGCTTTGATCTAGAAGGAAACATTAATTATATTCTGATAGAATTAAGAATAAAATAGGGTTTTTACTTTGACGTCTTGGCGATGATCGCGGGTAGTCGACCTAACACGTGGAAGTGGCAGGGCGTTAGTTTTCTGGCTCTCACGAAGAGGAGATACTTGGCTGGGCGTCTTCACAATTGCTACATCGGCAGGATATGTAGGCGCGGAAGAGAGACGGCGACGGCCAGCGGTAGAGGGAGTGACGCTGTATCGACGATGAGGTGTCTCCTCCGGAGGTTGAATCATACAAGCTCCATCCGTGGCATCTGTCTCGCTCTTTGCAGGAGGAGTAGGAGAAGCCATCCGATCGAACTTGCGAACATGAGCAGAAACTTTGCCCAAATTCTCGGAGCGGATCTTCTGAACCGAAGGTCGGCCCGTTAATGGGATTCGTAGATGATCTAGGTGCCGGTTGTTAAGTACCACTTCACCGCTAGTCCACTGGATTTGTTCCGGCTGTTGTCGAGAAGCCCCTGTCAACAGAAAAAAAACTCTCGTTAGTTACATTCTATTTCATGTAACTAAATGTTAAAAGAACAGATTCAAGTTAACCTCCAGGACTGATTCCAACGGGTGGCGTTGCGGGAGGAGGAACCAAAGGAAGCTTAGCTTCCTTATTCTGAACGGTAGAGGTAAAATTCTGGGCTAGCTTCATGACTGAGCCATTGCGGTTAACGGTACGCTTTGTAGCTGATGGGATACGGGTTGGCGGAGTCCTTGTGCTATCCTTCCCGGATGAGAGAGACGGTCGGGCTTCTCCTTCTCTCTGTTGCTCAGAAGGATAGGCCAAAACTCTTGGCTTGCCTGCTCGGGGTGTTTCGAGCACAACGCCGGCGGATGCTGCTGGACCTACAAAAAAAGTTATAAAACATTAATAGTACAAGACCTAGAAAGAAAAATTATTATTATTACTATTTCGGCTTGAGCGATCGGAAGAGTGAGGGACTCTCATAGGTGTAGGATCCCTGAGGCCTGTCCGGATGGTGTTGGGCTGTCCACGACGAAGTGAGACTTTGACCGCCGAGTCCGGCTGCTGCTGTTGTCTAAATGGAGACTCTGTGAGCAATCGTTTTGGCGTGAGCATGACTTGAAGTTGTTGCTGTTGTTGCTGGAATACGCGCAAGACTTGGGCCGGATTCCGGCGTATGGCTAACATGGATTGACTCCTAGTTAGCCTTCGAGAAGAACCACTAGAAGCGTTCTGCAAACGACAAAAACCAAAGAAGATGCTTTCTTAAACTACCCTTTAAAAACTATTGAAAAAACAAGCAGTTTACGGAATCGAGGAGACTTTGCCGAGGTGATGACTCTCTAGAACGCCGGCGGACTGCCCCAATCTTTCGGGCTGAGGGCGAGCGGAGAACTCGTTGTTCCGCACTACGACGAATTCTAAGTCCACGGCTCAACTGACGAGCCAGTTGCTCCGATGCAGAGCGCTCTAGAATCAGTTTTTCTGATTCTTCTAACGTCTTTTCGTATTGGCCCTGAACTTGTAGAGGTAAAGACATCCGGGCAGTCAACGTCCTATCAAATGGATCCTTGTCATCTGGACTTATTGGACCTACTTCTTTCTACAGATTTAAGGAAAAAGTTATATCATAACCTTATTATTACATTAACAAAAGAAAGGGAAATTTCGTACTTCTAATGCGATAACATGACGCTTAATCTGATCATATTGTACTCGAACAGCGTCATATGTCTCTTCCTCTGGTTCTATACTTCCTCCCAAACCCATCAACTCCTGTTGAGACTCCACGACTGGTTTGGTAGGAGGTGAGTTGATCAACATCTTAGGGGCTTCTTGATCTGATTCACCCCATTTCTACAACACAAAAGAGGTTAAAAGCATTCAATGGATTCAAAAGATTAGCATTTCGTTTACCGTATTCGGATCGACAACCAACTTCTTGGTCGATTTCTTTGCTAAGCTAAGTCTGCGTCTTGTAAATTTGCTGGGTGTCTTGGCTGATGTACTAGCAGCGTTTGCCTCCTCATTCCTGATGGTTTCCACAAGATATAAGTTACTAATGCACAAGAGACATGAATGAAATAACAAATGAGTTCTAACCTTCCACCTCCTTTCTTTCTGTGAAAGAATCGTAGCACACCCGCTGCTGACCTATTTGACTCCGTTTGGCCTAAATGACCTGAAGGACTGCGTTTAATTAAAAAATAAAGTAAACATATTTTCTGCATAATACATAAAAAGTTTTTAAAAATCAACCTAGGATTTAAATCAATTCGTGGTGAGGCAAAGTAAGAGCGGTGAACTTCCGATTGCTGTGCAGCGTATCGGTGATTACCCTGAGGAGTGAGTGGCGTAGTGCACATCACTTTACCGCCATTTGCGAGAACACCCGTAGCTTTTCTAAATTAAAATAAATAACGGCTCTGTTATAGAAAGGACTAATAATGAAGCGTATAAAATACTTTTTCTTCATAGAGAGCCCAAGATTGCTGCCAGTAAAATCGCTGTCCAGCACTTTGCGCTTTAGGGAGGTTCTTCGAGCAGGATTCGGACTACTGCTGGTGGGTTCAGGTAATGGTGGGGGTATCGGTGGCGGATGAGGAGCTTCAATCAGAGTTGTGGTGATCATGGACTCAGAAGGGACATCGGAGAGCTGCTCGGTCGAGGCCCACTCCGGCCTTACTCCCACAATCTTCCGCAATCCTTCAAATACTCCTATTAAGAGAACATTAAATCAAGAAAACCGTTTCACAAGAAATTAATTGCTTAGTACTGTTGAAAGAGCTGCTACGTCGATGACGTTTCTTATCGCATCGGCTGGACCTCCGACCACGAAGTTCCCCTGGGTCCACAGTGAGCGACGTGGTGGAAATGGAAACAAGCCGGGCGCTAATGCACTTTGGTAAACCGCAAAGTTTGCTTCCATTCTCAATCATTATCTACAAAACAAATATTGAATGATGTGGTTTTAAAAGTTTCATTATTTTATGATTGACCAACTTGAATGACTCGAGCGGAAAGCTGCACTTTGGTGCACTTTTGCCGGTCGGAACGGGATGAACTTGGAGCAATGTGAACCGGGAAAAGCGTGGGAGCTATCACGATAGATAGATTACCAGCATCCATCAAATTCCGTGACGATTTGGCCGCTACTGCTTCAAAAAACTAAGGAAAATTGGTTAGGTTTGTATATTTTCGATGGATACATTTCAAGATAAGTGTACCTGCAACAGGTAACAAAGTGTTGCCAATGCTCTTTGAGGAATGAGTAGGCAGACTAGATGAATGGTTCTGAAGACTTTGTCTGGATTCTCCAACTGAATGCATCTGGCAGGAAAATCAATATTAGTCGTGAGCAGGGTTTTTAAGTATTGAATATCTTTACTTTAGGAGCATTTCGTGGAGCTGATAAGGGATAAGAGGCTCGGGTAACTCGCGGAGAAATTGCTTTAGAATGTTTGCCAAGTCTATAACATCGTGGACTGGTTTGACACCTTCGCCTTTCTCCAGCTGCCGCTTAATGTCCCGCTGACGGGAAGCCGAACCTGCTTTCCGGAATAAGCCCTCTGTTTCAACTCCCTTCAGGATGGCCTGACAGGCTTGAAGAACAAAAGTTGGGATTCGGACAAGGATGTCACCCTTAACGTGGACAAAAGCAGATCCATCCATGGTGCGCTCGTTCAGCTCCGCTTCTACCATGACTAAAGCTTGGTCACTTTCCAACAGTTCCAAGGGTTGACCAAAAAGTGTCCTTTTCTGGGAATCCTAAACATTAAAGTAAATATAAATGAATGTTTTATTGATAATAGATTAGTTCAAAATATTTTGGAAAACAAACTAAATAGGAGAGATAAATAAAGAAAATATTAGCAGAAAAGAGAAGTATTTTCAAGATCTGAAATAATACATAAAGTATAATTATTAGAGTTGTCTAGATCTAGATCTACCACCCCCTTTCGTGAAATAACAAAGGAAACAAATTAATTTGAAAGTTTGCTAGCTGAACTACATTAAGGGACATAAAGTCTACCAAATATACATTACCAGGCTGTGGCGCTTGAGCATGGAGGTAAAAATGTTAGGAAACTGTTCAATTCTAGGTAACATCTGATGAAATGGTTTTCAGACAGAAGAAAGAAGAAGAACCAAGAGAAAGAGGTTGCTAGTTAAAATAGAATGACTGCTTGAAATAAATACAGAAGATAGTTACATTATTGTTATTGTTTCTAGTGGGCTTCCTGCATCTCCCCGTCTCTTTTATGCCTTGTTTTTTCAGCTCCGTCCATACTATAGTGCTAAGAGCGGAACTGTCCTCCACGTCGAAAACGTGATGCATTTCACAATATAATCTGGTACATTAATAATATTCAAATATTTAATTATGAAACTAATATCTAAAAAACACAAATGAGTCTTTCAAGGCGGTTAGACTGGAGAAATTGACACAAGTCACACACTCTTACACACACAACGGGAGTTTTCAAACGCGCAATCTTGGGGCCTTGCGGCGGTGCCAGTTCGTAAAAAACTATAATCTTGTGCAATAAATAAATATAAAAATAAAAACCGTTAATAAATTACATATTCATAATATTTTCTTTACCTAAAAAATATTTAATAAATTGTATAACAGTACAATTCATAACATTTATTAATTTATATTGCAAAAAATTTAATTTACTGAAATACGCACCACTGCCACCTTCCAAGGACATTTTAAAATTCTTCATACCAGACTCCATAGCTCGCGTCTTGAAACGTCAATCGCCAAATACTCTTGTGGATTTTTCTAATTTTTCATCCCGGTTTTTTACTGCTGCCCGAATATCCTGTAATATTATTCATTATTCAACTCATCAGACCATTTTCAAGGTAATAGTTCTAGTTGCCAATAAACCATTAGATATTAAAGTTCAGACAACAAGTAAAATCCTATTTCAAGTTTCAGCTGCCCACAGCTGTAGAATATACACATGTTTCTATAAATAACGGTTTCGTCATTTCTAACATAATGCCCATGTCCAGCTAAACTAACAGACCTAAAAAATACTGAAAGACATATTTTAAGGAGTAATCAAGTTTTGGCTCTTAATCTTCTTACTAATTTTCTGTTTTTCTTGTTGCAGAAATGTCTTCCACATCTCAGAAGCACCGCAATTTTGTTGCTGAACCCATGGGTGACAAGTCAGTCACAGATCTGGCCGGTGTCGGTCCCATCATTGGTGAGCGATTGGAGAAGAAGGGTTTTGACAAGGTATTCATTTTATCTTAAATTAAGCCAACAAATCTATGCTTCATAAACATTTTTCTATGTTCTCTAGGCCTATGTTGTGCTTGGCCAGTTTCTTGTCTTGAAGAAAAACAAGGACTTGTTTGTAGATTGGCTCAAAGACACTGCCGGTGCTAATGCGAAACAAGCCGGAGACTGTCACCAATGCCTCTCCGACTGGTGCGACGAATTTCTTTAGAATCGCTCTTCAAATATCCCTTCTCGTGTATTTTTTTTATAATATCGTATTTCCTCCTTTATCTTGTTTCTGGGCCCTGGCTGTGAATGAAAGCAAAATTCTCTTACATATTCTTCTACCGAAACCTTCGTAACACCATTCTATATACCACAAGTCACGCATTGCCTGAAATAATACAAAAGAAGAAACAAACAAGACGCACATTTTCTCGAGCTTTATTTTCACTTTTTTATTTGTTTTTCTCTTTCACTCTTAATTAATGTATTGACAGTCTTTTTTGAGTTGTATGTCGCAGGGGAAGTAAATAGTGGGGGGATAGGGCGAGAAACAAAATCATAAGTAACACGTCAAAAAAGAACAAAAGTCGGTCTAAATCCTTATACTTAAAAAAAAAAGTAACCAAAAGAGGGACATCTACTCGGGTCAGGAGAGGTATGGGAACATTTTTTCTTTTGCGGTTTTGACTTCTTAGAGGAGGACACTGTTTGAATAGGAAGATACAGGATCCCTTCAATCAGATTTCTGAGAGGGCTCTAACTTTAAAAAAAAAAAAAGGGAAAAAAGACACACGAGACTTAAATCGTATAATAGTTTGTTTTTGTTTCACTCAGTCCACTCTTTTTTGAGTGTTAGCATACCCAGTTGTACAGACGCTCATACTTAAGGAGAGGTGTGAGAGACACTACAAAACTGATGAAGGGAAGAGTGGTAATAATGCGCTCTAAACGGGGGCCACTCATGCCGGCATGGGGTGAAAAAAGATTAAGAGCCAAAGACTCAAAAGAGTAGTACTCGTTTAATTAACTATGTATAAATCGGGAGGAACAGGACTTGACAGTGATAAAGAAGATGTGGTTACATAGAATGAGGGAAGCTGCTCGGATTAGGATCCTTCGGGTTTGAAATACATGTTCGCTGGATGTGGGAGGAAATTAAACGCAAATGAAAAAAGAAAAACAGCAATCTTCTACGCTCAGAAAGAAGTCAATCGATGATGATGATGATGTAGGGTGTCGGTCACTGCACACGCTTTTTTCCTTCCCTCTAAATCAATGGTCCACACACGCGCACACTCAATCACACTCGTGAGAAGAAACTGTAGAAGAGAGGAAATCGAAAAACAAGAATATTGTTTCTACGTTTCCTTCACGTTTTCTCAGCCCAAGCACTTCACAGCCACGCAACATGCACTCCAAGTCTAATTATTATTTTTTTTCTGTTCTTTTCTTCTTCTTTTTCTTTTCCGTCGAAATTGCTTCTCCCTATCTCAAACACCAGTATTCAGACGAAGACTTTAGCCAGGGCGTCCGCCCCAGCCGAAGCGATGAAGGGTTTGCTCGGATGGAACGCTACGTCGAATATTGATTCATCAAACTTCTTTCGGTGGGATGTGATCTCTTGGACGCAAGTCTTGCTCTCCAGGTTCCACAACCGGATACTGCAATCGTGACCTGAAGCAAATGGAAAGAACATTATTACAGCTGCTGCCGTCAAGGACACGATAGAACGGAAGTAGCAAGATCTTTAAATAAAAGAGACTGCGCAGGACGCTGGCTTACTTCCGGAGAGGAGATAGAGGCCATTAGGATCAACGGCGAGGCAAGTGACGGCATCGAGGTGAGCCACCATCGAGTGGGCCAACTTGCCCGTATGGTTGTCGTAGAAACGAATGTGCCGGTCTTCGTGGGCTGTCACCGTGAGCGGCAGCGTCGGATGGGATATGACCCGATTTATCTGTCGACCAAAGACCGAGTCTTCCACTCCTTGGTCCGTGTCGAGTCGCGTAACGGCTACGCCCGTCTCCAGGTCGTAAATTAAGCATGCGGCGGATGTGTACGACGTCACCATCTTGTTGGGATCGTCTCGAACAAAGTCCACAGACGTCGGCGTTCCATCTATGCGCATAAAGAATGCAAAAGACATTCCAGTCAAGAATTCCTAATTTCGTAAAAATTCAAAAAGGGAATGGACATATACCATTTTCAGAGGTGAAGGTAGAGAGAAGTGACGTCTTGGTTGACGATGGGTTCCAGAGCCGGACAGTCCCATCCGCTGAACAGGAAAGAAGATGCAGCTTCTGACTGTGTAGGCTTAGGCCCCAGATGGCGTCCGTGTGACCCACCAGCGAATTGCTCAAAACACTCGGATCTACATAAAAAACAAGATAAAAACAGTTATGACGTAAACATCAACTTCTTGATCCAATTTGCATCTGTAATCCGCTAGAAAAGACATTAAAAGTGTAAGGAAAGGGAAACGAACCGTAAGAGTCGTACGGATCGATATTTGATCCGGGAATATTCCAGCACTGGAGAGAGCCGTCCAGGCCACCTGAGAAGCACTGTTCACCCGTGGAACTCATGGCTAAGCAGAGAACCGGCCCAGCATGACCTCGGAACGTGTACACTGGTTCCACGTCTAACGAGGCTGACCTAAAAGAGAAAAGAAATTATAGTAAGATGATCACAAAGTGACAATAAGAGGAGCAATACTTTTTAGCCGGAATGGTCTTCTGGAGGTTCCACAGCTTTAGAGTGCAGTCCTCGCTTGCCGTAACCAAGACGGGCTCTACCGGATGGAAAGCCAAGGCTCGAACACCATCAAAATGGCTTCGTAGTGTGTACTTGGCGTTCCAAGTCTTCCGGAAAGATTCTTTGTTCGCTGAAATCTGCACGAAAAACATATATTAATGATAAGACGAGGTATAAACGTACTAAAAGCAGAATTGGGAGTCTTTCTGTACGCGTTCTTTCTTCGTAACTTGATTAACTTACTTTGTACATTCTTGCTTGCCAAACTTTTCTTACGGAAAAGTGCAATACGAATAGAGGAAACTTGGCAGAGGCAAGAGCGCTCGTCAAAAACCAATTGATTAAGTTGCAAGACGGTGTAAAAAGAATACGATTGAATATAAACTTGAGCAGAAATACGTTTCAATTTCAATGAAAAAGTTAGCCCGCTCTTTCTCTTTCAGCATACATATCCAATTCAAAACTTTGTTTTTTTTCTAACTAAAAGATTTATCATCTTGTTTTTTTTTCCTACTTACATCGTAGCTGACTTCGGCTTCATTGTTAACAGTCAGTTGGGCCAACTCTCCGAGGCCAAGGTGTCCGTCCACTCCTTCATCATCTGATGAAGAAAGGCCGGCCAGGGCACCCAAGTGTGCAGCGACCGAGGACTCCCCGGCCGCTACTCCAACGGGTACCGGTCCTCCAGTGATAGGACCGGATGACGATCCGACACCCAAAGGTCGTCTTCCTAGGTTCCCTCCGCCAGCTCCGTATCCCATTCCGGCTAATAGACATAACAAAATCAATTAACACACCTTTTTAAAAACCATTGAGTAAGAACTAAATAACCCCCTTTTAGTGACCTTAACCATGTATTATTAAGCTATAATTAGATAGCAGAAATAAAATAGTCAATAAACCCCCATTTGACTGATCCATCGAATAAAAACAGTTCTTTGTTTTAGGATCATCTTACAGTAGAGATCCGAATCGTCTGTGGCGGAAGACGCGTTGCTGTTGCGAAGGGAGGAGGAAGCAGAGGACGAGGATCCGTACGAATCCTCCTCTTCGAGGCCCATATTGTTGAGCATGTCCTGCAAGGCCGAGCGCTTCGGACCTGTGCGCGCCATATTAAAATTCCCCCGGTTTGCATCCGCAACGAAAAAACATTCACAACAAGCAGGAAGCGACAAATAAATAAATAAAATAAAGAGCGAGTTGAAAAAAATATTTTTAAAAAGATAAAAACATTAGTAAAAAATTATTTTCTTTTTTAAATGCCTGTCCCTGTTAATCATTAAAGCAAGCTTGATTAATAAACGAGTTAAGAAATTAGTTATTAAGGAAAATGTCCGCATCGTGCTGGACCTTGAAACGACAGGGGACAGGCAGTGAAAATTCGCAAAGAGAATAACGGCCTTCATGTCTCTCTGGCTCTGTCTCTCCTGTTGAGAGCAACTTACGCGCTACGAGGCCTTTACGGTTCTTTGCCCGATCACGACGATACTGTTCTTTGAGCTGAGAAAGTCGCAAAGGGTCCACCATCCAATCCGCGGCTGAAGACTCTTCGTCATCCCGACCGGAGGAGGATCGACCTAACGTCACATACAGAGCGCGAACGATCGGAGGGAGAACAAAATTCAAACAAAAGCAACAAAAACGAATGGCCAAATAATAAAGAAAAAAATATATTAGAAAATCATGCATTCCATCATGCTGGAGGGGAAAGACGGACAGCAAGCGAGAGAGACATTCCTTTTTTTTTTGTATAAAGCTAACGGCCTTCGAGAACGACAAGAATTCTGAAAATGGAAGGAAGAAATAATCATTGGGATCCCTTGGAAAGTCGCAACAACGCGCCCTCACACCATAAATAAGCAACGATACCAGTTTTTTTCATTCTTCTTTTCCACTTTCTTCGACACCAAAGCCAAGATTATGTTTTTGCAATCTCAGACAAAGCTTATAAAAAGTAAGTATTAACTTAAGAAACACCACCCACATAAGCTTAATAGAACTGGCACTTGAAGATTATATAATAAAAGATGGTTGAGAGACGTACCCCAATCCGTAGAGTCGGTCTGCATCCGGAGCTCGTGGGAGGCATCATCCGTGTCGCTACCTAGGAAACTAAACTCGTTGAGCACCTCCTCAGTCTCGGCGTCCACGTCCACATCGCTCCGCAGATTCTAAGCATAAAAAAGAAAAAGTTAGAAATCAATAACTTGCAAATTAAGTTGTTTACAACTTAACAAGCCTTTTCAAAAGACAAATTTTCTTTATAGTCTCTGTTATCAAATATGGTAATGTGTAGAACATTATCCATCACGATCATAAAACTAAGGTGGTATTTAAAAAGCGAGATATTTGTTAAAATTCTCCCAAGGTGCAGAGTTTCCGCACTAAATCAAGGAGATAAGGTACAGACAGTTGCTTCAATGTTATGAAAAGTGACACATTCCTAGATTAAACGAGTCAAATAAGGATGAACTAAAGGAGTAGTGTAGTTACGCCCTGATATGAAGATTTCCCTCGTTCTTTCAAATAAAGGCAAAAAAGATAAATAAGGTACGGATTTGTATCTACATGCCGGATCTAGAAAGTGAGTGATAGACTAAACGTACTTTGGCTTTGATTTTGCCGCGTTTAGCGGCTGCGGCCTCTTCGGCCACCTCATCGTCGGCTGGGTCATCCATATCATCACTCAAGTCGTCTTCGTCGTCAACCTCCACACCCTCAACGCCTTCTTGAGCCAAGAAGTCGAAGTTGGCCATGACGGCTGCCTCAGTGTCCATAATCATGGCTTCCGCCAAGGATGCTGGTGGTACTTTTTTGGCCGGTGCTCTCCGCCCTTGTGTCTCACTCAATCTCTTGCTGTTGCCACTCAGATCTCCGCCGCCTGGACTGGTCCCGCCAGTGCTGGACGAGCTTCCGGCCACACCACCGTTGACCGCTCCACCCGCTTGCTGTAACTCTTCCTTGTCCGTTCCTGCTGTTCCGGCCGGATTGAGACCCAATAGAGAGCGAACGCGATTTGACCGGACGTCGATTATAGTGTCGGTGTAGCCTATCTCTTGCAAGTACCTAGAAATGATAGAAAAAAGCAATCAGAGATCAGTGAAGCAAACATAAAGAAATGGTCTCTATTTCAGGAAAAACACTTGGCTCGGAATTGACTTTCGTGGACACTCAGCCACGCCTAGGTAAGAAGATAGAAGCGCTCTTTCAGGGGCTTTAAAATCGATAGTGCTCAAGATTAAAGATCTCGTTACAGAAGAGTTAAACACCATTGGGAAGTACAGAAATCAATAGATTTTGTTTTAGAATTCACTTAATGAAAATTTGAAAAAAGGAGTACTTACTGCCGCAACAACTGTCGACCTTGTCTCCAGTTGACATTGCTGTTAGTCACAAATATGGACTCGCCGTCAACCGGCTCGCCTACGCCGCCTCCATCCTCGAAAATGGGAGGTTTAACATCACCCTGTTGTAGCTCAGTTCCGTATTTGAGCTTGTGATACTTGGCCCTGTTAATAATACGAGTTTAGTGAAGCAATTACTTGTATCAAAATCATTTAGAGCTGCT
This sequence comes from Chydorus sphaericus, assembly GCA_030141595.1. Classification (NCBI taxonomy): domain Eukaryota; kingdom Metazoa; phylum Arthropoda; class Branchiopoda; order Diplostraca; family Chydoridae; genus Chydorus; species Chydorus sphaericus. The sequence goes on from CM057931.1 coordinate 5,142,586, forward strand.
ATTTACTTTTATGATGTAAGAGAATAGTAAACAACAAAAATGGTGTTCTGACCTTTCTTGTTTAAGGGCGTATTCCAGCATCTTGATTCGGCGGACTAGATCGTTCTTCAGGTTTTCCTGACCCTTCCGTTCGCCTTGTAAGAACGCAATTCGGGCCTGGGTTCCATATTTGTTTGTGTGTGTGAGAAAGAGATATCATCATCGCCGTCATAAAATAGAGAAGGAAAGGAAAAAATAATAATGTCAGGTCTCGAGTGGAAGAAAAATAGCAAGATTACGCTTGCGCTCTTAAAGGTACTACGTCATAGTGAACACATAATGGACCACAAACCATAAGCTTTTCATCCTTGGGCTCTGACTGATTGATCCCTTCGTGCATTCTCTCAAAAACGAGTTTAAATCGCCATTAGCTAAGGGCAAATCAAAATGATGGAAATGTTCTAAATCTTTTACATTTATATGGGTGTGGGAAACTAAAAACATTACACTCTATTATTATCGCGAATTTACACTGTCATTATGTGTTTACAAATAATAGAATTTCAAAATTAGTGATGCAAACAAAATAATTTATTTTTAATGCCTGTATCTAACATGAGAGTGGAAATTGGGTGTGGGAAACTAAAAAACAAATGGCATTCTTTTTTTCCCTGTACTGTACTTCAAAAGGGCAATGAACACATTAAAAGAAAGGGAAAGGACTGGTGGGCAGTTGAGCGAATCCTGTGGTTTTGTCCACTAGACTTCTTGAGCCATGAATCATAAGCCAAGAATCAAGTGTGGCATGTAGGGAGGATATTGATGAAATAACAGAAAATAAGTCAGCTTTGAATCCTGCATCTAGTCACAGGTTTGTGAGGGAACCCCATTGGAACAGAGTTGCTCGGTGGAGCTGGTTTGAGGGACAAGTCATCACCTGTAATTCTGCTCGTTCGACGTCCCATTGGGACCGTTCCATTTCGAAACGAGCCCATTCATGTTGAATGAAATGAAGGATTCCCGGGATAGAGTACTGGGATGAGCGGGGATTGTTCGTCTGGCTTCCTCCGCCGCCGCTGGATCCATTCCCGTCGTCGTTGATGATGCCGCCGCCACTTCCGGTTTTGTTGTTAATCCCACTGTTGTTATTCGAACCGGGAGAATTGATGCCACCTGAATTGATCGGTCCCAACTGGCCGTTGTGCGGTGCAGAATTGGGCCCGTCTTCCATCGTTCCGGAGTCCGGGATTTTCATCACTGACCACCCGACGCCATGTTTGACAACTGCTCAAGTCTACCTTCTCTCGTTTTCGTAGGGCAGGGAACTGAGGGAAGAGCTCGGGTGCGACGTTGCCAACTCGCATTTTTTTTTCTTCTTCTCCCCCTTTCCCTACGATTAGGGCACTCGGCCGTCGGCTCCCTCCGACGTCTTCCCTACTTCTTCATCACAAACGTAGACTAATGCACTTCCAACGTTTTAAGTACCGAATACCTTAGAGTTTTTATACGATCCATTACAAACAAATGTAAAAATGTTACAGTCTGTGATAATAGCTAATCAACAGAACGGACAGATTGTATTCTCGCACCATTTTAATTCCGTTTTATTTGACCGGCAGCCTGAGGCCAACATGGAAAAAGAAGATGTAGAATTGTGTCTTAAAAGTGGTCAGAAAGAGGTAAGCAAAAGACAGATTCAAGCTTCGATTAGAAATAGAATGTTCATGTCTGTAATTAGGGCAACGTACAACGAAGAGATGATGATGGGGCACCCATCGTTTATCGGAAGGAAGGTGTACTCCTGATTGCGGTCTCCTCTACGGCATCTCCCTTTATAGGTGAAAATAAAGCAGCTTTGGATCTACTCCACTCTTTAGTTGCTATTCTAACACAGCACCTCAAGATATCGGTAATGTATTTGAATTCGTTCAATTTTTCGATTTCAATTTTATCTCATTATATTGACAACAAGACGGAAAAACACGTCACAAACAATAAGGAAGGGATCCGAGTCTTATTGGGACAAATGGTCCGAGGTGGCGTTCTTACAGAGACTCGACTCTCTCATCTGTCGGCTATAAACTACTTCAATCCCGCACCCGAGGAAGACGGATAAATGAAACCACCGTCCCTCCTTAAATGAGACCGAGGAGTTACTAATATTCAAGTTGTGATAGCGAAAAATAAACGATGAGATTCAGTTTAGACTTTAGAGTCAATGAGAATATTTTCATAGAAATGAAATGGGAAATGCTGCTGGAAGAAAGTCTACCCGAGTCCAAAAGTATTTTTAAAGACTAGTCGACCATCTTGACGAGAGGGGAAAAAATAGGCGCTTCTGAGTTGACTAGCTGCAGACCCATTTGAACAGCGCGGATTTGGAAGTTTATTGGTTTGGTGATGTTTTTTAAATGTTGAGATCGTCGATGATTTCCTCCTTGTGCCTTGGATCACCGACGAGCATAGCCAAAATCATACTACAAAAGAGATAAATAAGAACTCGATTTAATTTATCAAATGAGTACAATTATAGAAGGTAGGTTACCAGTAGAGGTAAACGAAGAACATGATGAGATAATAGCCGAGTCCAATCATACAGTCTCTCATATGACGCTTTAGTTGACCTCGATTATGAATCTCAGTTGGATCATAGATCCCAACGTTCCCTCTCGGAGTTGCTGCATACCTGTCAAAGGAGATGGGAAAATATGGCAGTCTATTTAAACAGGAGAAAACAAATTAGATGGGGAGAAGAAATAATACTCGTAAATCAGCCAAGCTGTCACAGGGAAAACGGAGAGAAGGATGAGCCAGTGCTCCGTGAAAGCCAGGAGAAGGACTATTAGCACATGAGCTACTATCCTTGGCAAGATCCACTATGCTCATTGAAAACAAGACATAAAGTTAATTAGCCTACATGATGACACAGATAAATGGTACAGCTTTCAATGTATCTTTAATGGTTTTTTTTTTAATTCAAATTATTATGTCTCAAACTAAGATTATTTTAATTCTTCTAAATTTTGCAGTATGGAAAAATATTTTGTATGGATTTTTAAGGCAATTAAATTTTGTAATTTATGACCATTTTTAAATGGTTAAAAAATTATAATAGGAAAAAAATGACAGAAAATCCAACTTACAATATTGAGGTTGGAACAACATTGCTGTGCATTGAGATAATCGCATTCGAGGTCTGACAACGTGATTATCTGTCAATGAAATAAAATGTTTCATTATTAAATGTGATATTCGAAAAATATATAGGACCAACTTACGAAATAAACGAGGAGAAATAAACACGCGCCTGTATCCAATAGACAAAATGCAAACATTAATGTATCCATAACAATAAACTTTTTAGGATTCGTAGAGCTGTTTCAAATCACGAAATGAAGCTGTCAAATGTCAAGTCAGCTAAACAGTGCAATGACTGACCGAAGTAGCCGCATCCGTGTAACAGCCGAGGGACAGAGAGGAGTATGAAATCTGTAACAGACGAAACGAAAAATCGCGGATTCCCGATTCTGCTCGACCCATTTTCCTCTGAGAGAAAATTCATTCAGAACTTTTTGGAGACTTCATGAGTCTTGCTTTATCCAAATTCGTGCATTATTTCATAATTCAATTTTCTGTGTGCTTCTAAAATCAATTGGCTTTATTTTAGTAAGACTGAAATATAATTTGTTTGGTATATTTGGTAACAATCCTAAGCCGGGACTCCGCAAAATAGAAACGTCATCACTAAGCAGTCAAGCAGACGAACTCGCATCAATGAGTTCAGATTTCGGATAAGTGAACGAAATTTTTATAGTCGATTGGAAAACTTTTCTCAAAAAAGAAATGACGGGTAATTATTACTTTGTGATTGTGGGTCACAACGATAATCCTCTCTTCGAAATGGAATTCAACCCAGCCAATAAGGAGGCTAAGGTGAGATTTTGACGAAATTCTTTTACATACGCTGCCCCACTAACTTCAACCTGGCACCACCAAAAGTTTTTTTTTTTCTTTTTAAATAATAACATTGTGCAGTTGTAGAGATTTTCTGAATTAAGTTTTGTCAGATTCACAATATTTTCATTCCTAATATTATTAAAAAACTGATTCTTTCTTCACTCAATTGAGCTGTAAAAATTTATTTGTACATAACAACAATTTTAGATTTATTAATTATGGTATTAAAGCTATTGGGATTCTTCTTATCATTTATTGAACTAACCTTTTTGGATTATTAGAAGGAGGATCACAGACACTTGAGCCAGTTTATAGCTCATGCTGCCTTAGACTTGGTGGATGAACACATGTGGGCCACCAATGCTCTCTACCTCAAGATTGTTGACAAGTTCAATGAGTGGTTCATCTCTGCCTTTGTGACAGCAAGCAGGATGAGGTTCTTAATGTTACATGATGTCAAAAATGAGGATGGAATCAAAAACTTTTTCATGGAAATGTATGAAACTTTCATCAAGGTGAGAACATACAATCTTAATCTTAACATCCTTCAATAGATAATCCCCAAAATTTTTCTTTATGGCGCAGCATTCAATGAACCCGTTCTACGAAATCAACTCTCCCATTCGATCACCGGCGTTTGAGAAGAAAGCCACCTTCTACGGAAGGAAATTCCTTATTGGTTAACCTTCAATTTCTCCCATCTCCTTTAAAATACTAAGCATCTGGATGGTAAATCGGTGTAACGGTAGACCCATCACATTAAAGTAACATCCATCAATCGACTCGATGAGGCTTCCGCCGAGTCCTTGTATTCCATATGAACCTGCTTTGTCTCTGTGTAAAAGAAATATTACTCAATATACAGAAGTTATTTAAGTTAATAAGTTGAAAGAAACTTACAGTGGTTCTCCAGTTTCCACATATTTATCAATAACATTATCAGTGAGTACTGTCATTCTCACTCTGGTAAGCTCTGCACATAGTTTCTCTTTATATTCTGTTCCACATTTATAATGGATGCTGATACCAGTAGCAACACTGTGCTCTGATCCACTCAATCTGTAAAAACATATATTTATTATCTTTTTTTTTAAATGGGTTATCATAGAATGCAACTCACCCCTTCAGCATATTCTTTGCATGAGAAGGTGAAGTAGGCTTCCCAATAATTTTTTCATTATGAACAACTACTGTGTCAGCACCTATCACAAAGTCAGGTGCATGCTGGGAATCTTTTGACAGTAGAAACTTCTGTACAACAGCTAAAGCTTTCTGTGAGGCTGTCCATTTTGTGAATTCGACAGGGTCATTCACTGCAGGCCTGTTCTTTTCTTCATCAAATGGTGATTCAACCACTTCAAAAGAGATACCCTATTGACAATAACAATCTCAGTAAATTATCTTAATTTTTAAATGAATCATTTCAATTGTTTTTACCAGTCCATTAAGTATTTCTTTTCTTCTGGCGGATGTGCTGGCAAGTACGATTCGCTTTTGAGAAAGAATTGTATTGTACGCGCACAGCATATTGTCTCTTTATTATCTAAAGTAAAGGTTTCAAATTCTTAATAAATCAAACTCGGTCTAGTTAAATTCGTAATTCAAAACACGCAAAAATTAAAATACTTCAAGGATCAAGCAGCATGGAGAAGAAAATAAAACTAGAAAAGTCACAACAGGCAAGTGAATGTTGCCAAATTTACAAAAAAAAATTACGCATTCGAAATTTAAAATTTCAAGTTTTTTTCACAAGGATTTTTAAAAATGGGGTTTAGCAGTTGTTTAGTTTTCAGTTTGTTAAGTATCAAGAATCGAATCCTTAAACTAACATCATAGACAGGATACTAGCTGGCCCGCTACGGCGTTGCACGTAGTTTAAAAAAAAAGATTTACCAAAGTTTAAAATTTTTAATTTTGTTTGATCTGTAATAGTTATGATGTTTATAGGGTAATCTAAGTAACTATGTTGTCGTCGTGCAACCGTTTTAGTATTCCCGCTCTTAAAAATTAAAGAACCTTTTCCCCCGTTTTAGATTTACAGCATACAGTGTGTTGATGAAGTAAATAATCGACGATTTCCTTTTTCTACGGGCCAGGTTATTATATCCAATGATTGAAGCTTTATAGTGGTAAAAGACCTGTGCGTCATATCGTGTTGATGTAAGTGACTTGAATAGTCAAAGATTTATTGCTTTTAACGCCCCGAAAAGATTAAAAGTTTTGGTTTAAATACAGTTGGAAAATAGTCAATGGTTTACATAGTTGTCTTGTTTCAAGACACCATTGAAATATATAAATCTAATTTCCCGTTCCAAAAAGTTTGGTTCAAATAATTAAAATATCTCTATTATAAAACTTTCTATTTAAAAACAAATAAAACCCATATGAGAAGCTTTATATTTAGTAGTTTTTTAAAATAAAAGCGATATTCTATATAGCCGGCCCATTTCCACTGCTTGCTCCATCTGCATTGCTCACAATAATGTAAAAAAGACCAAGAAAAATTTAAGATGGTTTTAGGGGGTCCATTCAAAGGGTCGGCTGTGTCCCCCCTTCGGGGGACCACCCGACCTTTGAACGTCCCCAGTAGACAATAGACATAGTTTTCATTCCCTATATTTTGGCCAAAACCTATATTTAACATCTTAATTAATTTTTTCAAAACAATTAATTGCAAAGTTAGCTTATTTATTCATTTTTTTTAATCTTTGCGTATCGTGCCGATCGGAGACTATTTCTAACATAAGAATCTATTTATAAAAGATATAACATTAAGATTTAAGACCTAATATATAAGATTTAAGATCTAACATATAAGATTTAAGATCGGACATATACCGTAAGATTAAAAATCTAACATGAAAATTTTATCATATTTTTAAAAAGTAGATTTTTTAGTATACTGTATAACTTTCCGAGCGCCGTAGTAGAAGGCGAATAACCGATGTCAGGCATGAGTAGTCGTAGCCCCAATCATATAGTTATTATTTATTATTCGTACTTTTTATCACGAATTAGACGAAAATATATTTCGATCGGATTCATTCGTAAATCGGATCGGTTTACTCTGCTGCAGCTCGTTCCGCAGCAGAGTTATTGCAGATGATCATATTCTTCCGGAGTTATCAGGATTGCAAGGAATATCCGACGCCAAACTGAAACTTTTAAAATAAATATTTTTATATTTTTCATTGGGAAGAACAATACCGCCGCTTTCGTCTCTCTGGTCGAACACATTAACCATTTTGTTCTATAACTCTCAATGTTCAATCTATTTCACGTTGGCGATTCTTTCGCGTTCTTGATTTATTTCATGAATTCTATAGATTTAAGTATGAGAAATCGAATTTTAGTATTCATAAATACATGCTTTTTTATGTTTATAATAAAATATGTTAATCATATAATAATAATAATATTAATAATGTTAGACTATCGACTGCTATCGCGGCGGGCCGTTGCAATAAACCATTAAAGGAGCTACTACCGGGATCGAAAGGCTTATGTGCGTACTAAATTTTATTTTTAATCCAAATGAGGAAAATTCAGGTCATTTTATGTTAATGACAGATCTTATATCATACATCTTAGATCTTAAAACTTAGATCATTGATCTTATATCTGTAATCCTTGACGTTAGATCTGAAATCTTAATGCTATATTTTAGATGCTTGTGTTAGAAATAGTCTTCGATTGGCACCACATATTTCTTTGAAAGATTTCAGGGATGAAAATTTAGGAATGCTGAATCTAGAAAACTAAAAAAAAATTCATTTTTAAAAGTTGCAAAAAGTCTAGTTGGAATAAAGCTAACTCCGTTTATTTCCCGTTTAAAGGTCGGGTTATATGTTACAAACAACTTTTTTTTCTTAACCCGTTTTCTAAAGCCGTTTAACTTTATTTTTCAATGTATTCGATAGATAACAGAAATAAAAGGAGTTTATGGCAATCTTCTACATAGGCTTATGTGTAGGCGAAATTTTTATTACCATTCCAGTATAGCTGGTTACTATATGGATGTAAGTGCTTAAAGACAGGCAGATTTCTCTCTCAGGATGAACAACATCACCGTCTTTAAATCTTTACCCCAGATCAGCATTTATTCAGTTTTTCTGCTGAAGAATGAGGCTATATTAGGAATTACAGGCCTATTTGTAAGGAAATCCTCACTTAGGTACAATAGTACAATGTCATATTTCAAAATAATAATAAATATGATTAAAATTCAAAATATTTCAATTTTAATCAAGCGTTCGTCTTAAAAAAAGAGTTTTCTATAAAGTTCATTTTTTATTTTGTCGAAATTCAATTTTATTTTCGTTTAAGAAGCAGACGTAACGTGAAGAACGTGAAAATTCATCAAAATCCTGTCCATCTTGAAAAACTCGTCACTATGGGTGGGTGGTACGGAGGGTGGTGCGTTTTGTTTTTCGCTTATAATTACGCAAAAACACAACAGATTAAAATAATCAAAACATCAGATGGTACCTTTAGTCATTACACAGGTATTGGTATCTCATTTGCCCCAAATTTCGGTTTCAAAGCCGAGATATTGCATTTTGAGATCGGCGTCGGGTGGCCCATGTTATTTTCCTATCTCGGGCTACGGTCTGCAGACGACGTTGACACCTTTTAACACTCATAACTTCCGGTCCCGACTTCACAGAAAATCGGGACGGACTCTATAAAATTTCTAATTTTTTTCTCTTAATTTTAGTTACCATTTTACTTAGGTTTATAGCTTATTTAATCGTAAAATTGAAGTTAAAAACGGTAGTTGGGAGATTTTACTTCAGCTTTATAGTTATAGATGAAGACTTCAAAACTGTAGGTAGTACGCACGACCCATGCTGTGGGCCTGCAGGTAAATAATACACTTGAAAGAAAAAATATTTCTAGAAAAGGGCCTGTTCTATTATGGCTTCCAGTGTTCTTAAAATTCAATCTTGAATTAATTCAATTTGAATTAATTCATGAATTAATTCAAAAAAATGATGAATCTGAATCTAATCGATTCATTTTTTAAAAAGGTGAATCTGAATTTTTAATCGATTCAAATTTTCCCAAATGAATTAATTCAATGCGTTACCATGGTAACGGATGGATATTTTCCCATTAGACATCACAAATAATATCGAAAACTACTTTTACAACACATATATATCGATGTTTAGTCAGGAAAGAGTCAAAACATTCACTGAATCTTTCTTTTGACGTTCACTGCACAGATCTATCAACCAATACTTGGCTTAATCATAAAAATATGCTAAAGTTATAGGCTAAGAAATTGAATTATTTTTGAATCTTTTTGAGTTGAATTTCGATTAAAAATTCAGATTCATGAATTTGAATTACACAATTCAGAATAAAAACAAAAATTGAATTTGAATTTTGAATCGATTTAAATAAAATTTGAATTTTAAGAACACTGATGGCTTCATGTTCTGCCCTTAAACGACCTTTGTAGAAATGCCAGGAAAATTGTAAGATAGGAACTTTACTTATTCACGGTTTATTATATTTCACGATTTTTATAAATTCACGTTTATTTCTCTTCCCGCCTTCTTTTTAAATGTGGTGTCGCCGTGTCGGTTACGGAAAAGCAAACAGAGATTCGTGATAAAATAGAAATGTTTGGATTTTGCGGTACCAAATGAGGGCATAGAAAGAGAAAAAACATATTATGGGGTATTTAGGGAGCAAACAGAATTTAAAATTTTATTCAAAACCGACAAGAAAAATCAACTCAAACGAAATTAGTAATATTAATGAAAGATCTCTTGTTGAAAATCGGTCTGTTTATATTTTCTAATTGACAAAAAAATATATTGATTATATAATTTATTAATTATGTCGGTCATCGTGCCAACCTGATAACAATTAAGAATACCTCATGCTTCCGCTGGACCAATTTTAGAACTTATCTATTCATCGTTGCTATTTTATAGCCTACGGACATATCTAGCACTACGGATTGTGGGTGGGCCTCATCGAAACCCAAGGTTGCGCACCACACCGCATGCGGCAGCGCCGTGAGCTGGTTCGTCGACTCACATACGACACCGCGTGCTCCTGTTGTCTCGACGTATGGAGCATATGGTCTATATTTTGTTTACCCAGTAAATTGTTGCTTAGTTTTAGAAGTATTCATCAAAGTTTACTCACCAAGACCTCATTCAGCCCTTAATAACTCAAGGTAGGTGGGGCATCGTCAAATTTGGGAATGACTCATTTTACTGGGAACGTCTTTCTTTTTATTTTGAGACTTAAACACTCAGTTCGAATGTTGCTGTGTACGTGGTTAAAACGCCTCATTTATCCTATTGTACCTGTTCTAAATAATGTGTTGGTTCTGTTTACTTGCTAAACAATTTTGTTTTCAACACTCTCACCGTCTTCCTCATAAATATTCGTCGAAAGAGCATTTGAGGTATCATGTTTACTTTCCCTTCCCTTTTTAAAAAGAGTAATTAGATACCATAATTTTAACACTTCATGATTCTTTTGTTTTGTTTTCAACGAGTGATCAAAGTATCATTTTAAATGGTAGCTTGATACATTCGGAAGAATGACGAATTTAAGGATGGGTTACATCCGGCAAGATGTATTCTCTTTAGATGGTTACACATCCTGTATTAAGTGTATTATGTCCTTATTGTGGTTACGACTGGTGGGATTTTACGACGTGACGAGCTCATTCTCATAGTGAAAGTAATGAAAGGAGAACGTCATAACCTTTTATTTGCAACAGGTTTCCGATTCAGTGTGAAAACAACAACATGTCTAGTGGAGCCGAAAACAACGAATTGGGTGGATTGACTGATACATCACCTACGGCTAAACCGCCAGTCTCCAGTGGCGGGAAAAGCAAACGGTGGTCGATCGCCGCCGAAAGGGCGTTGACTCTCTCTCAATCAGATGACGGCGGAGAGGCTGCTGACATTATCCCTGAAGATGAAGTGGTTCTACGAAGAAAGAATCACCCCCTCGACGGACAAAGCCGCCGTAATAGTACTATGCAGCAACGTAGATCATCACAGCAGCTCATCCAAGACATCAGCCAAAGTAATAAAGTGTTTATCTGTTTGTTTATATGAATAATATTTTCATAATTTTTTCTGATATAGAAAAATACGACGAATGGGACCCGGAAGCGAGCATCCAATTACTGAAAATCCCAAGTGTGCCCAACTACGCTGGATTGCGTAAACTGATTGAAAATTCTTCTTCCGCCTGGCTGGAAGAATTTCTCGGACGGGATGGATTGGGTGTCTTATTTAATCGACTAGAAAAGCTATCTGGTGGTGAATCAGGCGGAGGCAGCAGCAGTATTTCAAATGCTCTTCTACTTCTTGAAGTGACCTATGCCGTCCGTGCTGTCGCAAATTCAAAAGTCGGTCTCGAGTACCTTCTCGCTCAGAGACAGTTCACTCGTCAGCTAATCAACGGTTTGTTATGGAATTTTGTTTTCGTCACATTCACACTTCTCTCTAGTGTTTGGATATTGCGTGATTATTATCGTGTAAGACGTCAATCCTAAAGATAGAAAGTAAGGTCGATAAGACAATTGAATCATGGATTAAGGAGATTAAATTAGTCTTGTATTTTAAACTATTTAAACATTAATTCAAAATATTATTACATAGAGATAACAAAATTACGCAGCCATTATAATGATTGATGAGAACGATTGCTTCCTAGTATTTTACTCTTCTTTGAATCGGTTCTTGCGGGGTATTCTTACATAGACGATGAATGTGCGATTCATAATTGAGATTGGAAGATCCGTAATGTTTTGGAATTAAAGGAATGTTCTTTAGTTAATTGTGGGATACTGACATGTAAAGTCATGGTATCAGGAAAGGGGGAGAATTATTTCCCTCGGTATCGACTAAATCAAGTAAACTCTACTGACCCGCTTGTCAGCTTGTAATTTAAGTGCATATTTTTATTCATACGATATAAATCTTAAACTAACACATGTTTTTGAACAATAGCTATGGGAACGAAGAACATTTTGGTAAAGAAATTGGTCCTGGAATTGTTCAGCGCGGTGTGCGTTTATTCTGGATGCGGTCATCGAGCTACCCTTGACGCATTGGACTACTACAAAGTACCTTATTTTAATTAAAGAACTTTTTCAATAGTTAAATTCACGATTCTTTATAGATGTCTAGAAGCCGTTTACACCGGAGTGGTATTCTGGTGGACGAGCTAAAATCAGCAGATTTGGAAGAATACCAGACTGTGATCTTAAGCTTTATCAACTGTTTGATCCTGGGGACGGAGGAGATTTGGGAGCGACACTCGATACGCAGCGAAATGATCTCTATTGGATTACTAGACGTCATTGAAACGATACGTACTAAAGCGGAACAAGCATCGGACCCTGAAGAGGGGCTAGATCCGCATCTCCATATTCAGATCCATGTTTTCGAGTTCCATCGATCAAAAGATGAAGAACTGCTGGATGTTACTGAGGAGAAGCCGCTCTTTGATCTTTTTACGCTTTATTTTCAAAAGGTAATAATATCTTTTTGAATGATATCTTTGTGAAGGTTTACAACGATTTTATTTTCTAAATTAATAAAAAGGTCAAGGAAAACCCAATCGCTTTATCCCTCCAAGCTGTCTTGTCGAATCTCAATCGAGTAGATGTCACCGATCCACTCAAGTATGTTGTGCGCCTCTACTTATGTAGCACTACATACTTAAGCATGCACTAACTGCAGCCTTTACTTATGTGTTTGATCTTATTTTCTCTAGTCATCGATTGTGGTACATCTTAGAGACCGTCACTCGGGATGCAGCCCATGGAGATCTGTCCCAGTGGAGCAAATACAGTGTTAGTTCCGCCGTCAAGCCTGGAGAAGCGACGCTTGAAGATAAGGTTTCGGTAGGAATTCAGACGGAAGGACGGGTTCAATCTTGGTTACTCGATGACAGTCTTACACTTGTCGACGAAGAAGATTCTGCCTTCCATCCTGAAAGTTATACGCTCTCTTCCAAGTCAAGTCAACCGACGATTCCCACGTCGTTTCCACCTCCTCCTCCACCACTACCAAACTTGTTTGCATCCAATGGACCACCTCCTCCACCACCTCCGCCTTTCCCAGATTATGTATTTGGTGGACCACCACCTCCGCCTTTGCCGGATTGTGTATTTGGTGGACCACTTCCTCCGCCACCTCCGCCTTTGCCGGACAGTGTCTCTGGTGGGCCACCACCTCCTCCGCCTTTGCCGGACAGTGTCTATGGTGGGCCACCACCTCCTCCACCACCACCATTCCCATTCACCTCGACTTCAAACATTCCACCACCTCCTCCACCGCCATTCACTTCTGCTCCGCCTCCTCCTCCACCTCCACCAGGATTTGTCGGCAGTGGTCCTCCTCCACCACCACCACCACCTGGATTTGGACCACCACCACCTCCTCCAGGTTTTGCTTCTGCCGGTGGGCCTCCTCCTCCACCACCTCCACCTGGTTTTACTAGCGGCGGGATGCCCCCTCCACCTCCTCCTTTTGGTTCCGGTTTAGCGCCACCACCTCCTCCACCGGTTGCCGGTCAACAGCTAGTCAACACTCCTGTGAAACCCAAAACGAAATTGAAAACGTTCAACTGGACCAAAATACCTCGAGTTGATGGTTAGTATTGAAAAAATAATATGTTGCGATAATGGTTCCATTTTTACTAATTGTATTCCTTTAGGAGCTTCTGTCTGGAAGGATATCAACAATACCATTCGTGAAAAGCCACCAGTGAGCTTGCGCTTCCAACAAATCGAAGAACTATTTTGCTTGAAACCCGCCAGTACAACGACTGTCTCTGGAGGGACTGAAACTGGCGGAAACAAAGCTAGCCCTATCAAAGAAATTGCTATCTCTCTCTTGGATTCGAAAAAGAGTCTTGCTTTGAATATATTTTTAAAGCAGTTCAAATGCCCTCAAGACGATATCGTTGATCGTATACGTCGCTGTGATACTGAACTCCTTTCAGCAGAGCATCTTCGCTGCCTCCAGAAAATTCTTCCGGAGCCGGATGAAGTGGGTTTTTGTTGTTAAATTAAAGTTCATGTAGTGTTGTCGCTAGAATGAATAAGCAATCTGTATTTCAAAAACAGGTGGAAACGCTCCGAAATTACAAAGATGATGTGACGAAACTGGGACCTGCAGAACAGTTCCTTCTCAAATTGATTGTTCTCCCCCAATACGTTGTGCGAATAAAAGCCACCATCACCAAAAGTGATTTCAACCCATCAATGGCCGAGTTGGAACCACCTTTGCGGCTTATCTTGAACACTTGTAACGACCTCATGGCTAATAAATCCCTTCAGGATTTTATGGCTGTCGTCCTTCAGATGGGCAACTTTTTGAACACCGTAATTATCACATCTTAACTTTAATAACTAACTACAAATCCTAATCAATTACGTTTTAAATTTATATTCAAAATTTGCAGAACAGTTACGCAGGAAACGCGGCCGGATTCAAGCTAAGTGCTTTGCAACAATTGGCGGATTTGAGATCCAACAAACCGCGGATGACTCTCCTTCACTACATCGTCGACGTGGCCATAGCTGACAATCCATCGCTCCTAGATTTCACCGTACAACTAGCTACAGTCAAGGAAGCTCGCCGATTGAGTCTTGAAACCCTTGCTGCCGAACTACGTGGCTGGAAGGGTCAAGTGGATCAGCTGCAGACACAGATGGCGAGCGCTGATGCTGATCTAACCGAGTTGATGAACGGTAATTCCTTATTAATTCGAGTTTTAAGATGATTTCGGTTTTAAAACCCTTATTCGGATCCAGATTTCTTGACGGAAGCGGAAGGAAAGGTGGCGAATCTGGAAGTGGTTCTCAACGATATTGAGAGCGCTAGCAAACAATTGGCAATCCACTTCAGCGAGGATCCTGCTAAAATGAAGCTAGCCGACTGTTTCTCTGTGTTTTCTGATCTACTGGACAAAATTGACAATGCTCGCAAGGAGAACGAGATGCGTCGTAAACAGGAAGAGCGCACTGCACGTCTGGCTGAAGAAAAAGCGAAACAGGCTCTTTTGGCTGCCTCAACCCCTGGTAGCGCCAAGAAGAGCACCCCTGGAAGGAAGATTCCCGGTCCCGAAGAGGAAGAGGGTTGCATCGTCGATCGCCTTCTCTCGGATATCCGTCGCGGTGAATTCAAACTGAGGAAAGCTGGATGAGAATAATTTCGAAAAATGTGTTTACATTGCACTTCTTTGTTGTTGTTTTTTGTTTTGTGCTTTTTGATTATATTTATATTTTTCAGAGAATTGCAATTTACTTTTTTTGATGGCCAAATTTTTGCGTCCAAGTGCCTTGTGTGTGATTTATTTTCAATGTTCCCAAGACTATTTAATAGCTGAGGTTTTTACATTTTTGGCATTATTGAAATACGTAGGAAAATAAAAACTTTCATCTTCGTACTCCTCTTCGTACTATAAAAAAAAAAAAAAAATTTTATAGACGGCTTTTCGATTTATTTATCAAATCTCAAAGAAATAAATCGTACTAGTCCAGCAGGTGTCTCTTCAGTCGCCACTGACAACATGTAAGCAAACGGTCTACGAAAGAAGAAAGTGAACTGTCAAAACAGAGGGTGTGAGGCAATTTTTTTTCACGAAGAAACAAGTAATTATATTCTTAAAGTGTATTTCTAATTATTACAAGCATGTTTGAATTGTTTCTTTCTTTTTTCTATTATTTTTATCAAGAATTAAAACCCAATTCTCAATTGTTCCCATATTACTTGTTGGTGTGAATCATTGTTTACTTTTTGACACTGCGTTTATGTAGCGAAAAGATAACATCAAGTAATTTGCTGACGCCGCGTACTTTTTCTTTCTTTTTCAATTACAGGAACCAGTATTACAGGTGGGACTGGGAGAACTGGAATTTAAAGGGGAATGGAAAATATTCCTATGAGGGTTTCTATTGAAGAAGACCGAACATTTGACCATGATGAAAGTGATTACTTGTTAAGTCCTCCATCTGAAGCATCAGGAGTAAGGTTCAAGAAAAAGAAAACAGCAAAATTCAGCATGGAAAGGTATGTCATTTGAAATTCATCATGTACAATTTGCATCCTTTTATGCACCAGGCAAATGTTTTTGTCTAGATTTTGTGCCAATTTGTACCAATGCTGCCGGAGGCAAAAGGAACTCAAATCTCGAACTGTGTGGATTGGATTAAGCCAGGAACAACAGAGAGAAAAGAGTGATGACTATTTTCCTCCAAATGGTATTAGGAACCAAAAATACAACTTTTTCTCATTCCTTCCTTTGGTAAGCTCCATTTTTTTTCAATCATAAACTTGATTGGTTTGCAAAATTGAAATTCTCATATTTCTGTTATAGGTATTGTTTCAGCAATTCAAATTTTTTCTCAACCTTTACTTCCTTATCATGGCTGTTAGTCAGTTTATTCCAGAGATTAGAATTGGTTATTTATACACATATTGGGGCCCATTGGTAATTTTTGATTTAAATAAGACTTACTTGTTTTCATTTTCTAATACGACCTTATTATTTTACTCTAGTCTTTTGTGTTGTTTGTAACAACGGTCAGAGAAGCTATCGACGATTTTCGCAGAGCGCAGCGTGACAAGGAAATCAATAATCGTTTGTATAAAAAACTTGTTCCTACCGGTTTCGAGCTAATTCCAAGCTGGAAGATCAAAGTTGGCGATCTCATTTTCATCGAACAGGGTAATACATAATCATTAAAAACTTTGGTTATCATTCATTTTACAAACCATCGACTTTTTTGCAGATGAAAGAGTGCCGGCAGATATGGTTCTGTTAAGAACTACTGAGAAGAGTGGATCCTGTTTTATCCGTACTGACCAGCTCGACGGAGAAACGGACTGGAAATTACGCCTGGCAGTTAGTGAAACTCAGCAGCTAAGCAGTGAATCGGATCTATTTCTGATTCAAGCCTCTGTTTTCGCGGAGAAACCTCAAAGAGACATCCACACGTTTATTGGCACATTTAAAAAAGTATATCTTCAATTAGTTACCAATCAACCAATGTTTTCTAAATTTGAATTCTTTTTAGCTTGACGATCCGCCTGTAGAAGATTCTTTGAATATTGAAAACACTTTATGGGCCAACACGGTGGTGGCATCTGGAACCGCACTAGGACTAGTTGTTTATACTGGCAAAGAAACGAGAAGTTCCATGAACAACTCTCAGCCCAGGAGCAAATTTGGATTACTTGACCTAGAAGTCAATCAGTTGACCAAAGTAACTAATCATATTATTATATATGATAAATATGAATGATATAATGTTTTTTTTTTTTTTTTAATAAATAGATTTTATTCCTTGCGGTCGTTGGGTTGGCAATCTTGATGATGTGCTTGAAAGGCTTCCAGGGTCCTTGGTACCGCTACCTCTTCCGATTCGTCCTACTATTTTCATACATAATTCCAATTAGGTAGCATCAAAAACATTTAAATTTCTAACTATCAAAGTTTAAGACTTATTTTGTCTTCTTCAGTTTGAGGGTAAACTTGGATATGGGAAAAGCTTTTTATTCCTGGTCAATTATGCGGGACAAGGAAATACCCGGTACAGTGGTGCGATCGACAACGATTCCCGAAGAACTTGGTCGCATCTCTTACCTCCTCTCTGACAAAACTGGAACTTTGACTGAAAATGTGATGGTATTCAAAAAGCTTCACCTCGGTACTGCTGCCTATGGAACGGAAAATTTCGATGAAATTCGCGCTCTTCTAAGTCAGGTAAGCAATTAGTACTTTAACTTGATCTTATAAATAATATAAACTTGATTAAAATTGAATACAGGCTTTTAGTCAAAGTGGTAGCGCATCAACTCCATCTACGAGCACAGCTTCTCAGTCCAGCTCTGGTAAAATGCGGCGAACAATGGTGACGCGAGTATTCGAAGCTACTAAAGCTATCGCTCTGTGCCATAACGTCACTCCGATCGTTGAAAAACAGCCATTTGTAATTCAATTAAGACTAATTTTGCTTCATTCAAAGTTATCAAATTATACATTACTTACCAGATGGAGACAAAAATCAGTTACCAAGCCTCCAGTCCGGACGAAGTTGCCCTTGTTTCGTGGACAGAAAGTGTTGGACTTACCCTAACGGAACGAGATACGACGAGCATGACACTTAGAATCCCGCAAGGAACTTTAATGAAATTTACAGTTCTACAAGTATTTTAGATTTTCTTCTTAATTTAATCGACCTGGTTTTTGTTACAAATGAGTTTAATCAAAAACAGATATTCCCATTTACCTCTGAGACGAAGAGAATGGGCATCATCGTTAGAGATGAGCAATCAGGAGACATTGTCTTCTACATGAAAGGAGCGGATACGGTGATGAACCGTATAGTCCATTACAACGATTGGCTCGAAGAAGAGTGCGGCAATATGGCACGAGAGGGGCTGAGAACTTTGGTGGTAGCTAAGAGGTCTCTCACGGAAGAACAGTATATTGAGTTCGATTCACGGTACCAAGCTGCTAAGCTGTCTCTATCTGACCGAGCTGCCCGTGTCGCTGCCGTCGTCGAAAGTCTTGAAAGAGATATGGAACTTCTCACCGTAACTGGCGTTGAGGATCGACTTCAAGTAAAGTTTTTTGTATAGTGTTGAATCTCATTGACTATATTTAATATTTTTAATTTCAGGAAAATGTGAAACCTTCTCTCGAATTATTGAGAAATGCCGGAATCCGCATTTGGATGCTGACAGGAGACAAATTAGAGACTGCCATCTGCATCGCCCAGAGCTCCCGTTTAGTTCCACGTACGCAAAGCATTCACGTTTTTGGTACCGTCTCTTCTAGGACTGATACTCACCAAGAGCTGAATTCCTTCCGACGGAAAACGGATTGCGCTCTAGTCATTCGTGGAGAATCTTTAGAACTCTGTTTAAGCGTACGAAATAATTTTAAGATTTTTTATTCTACCTTTCAGCAAATAATTTTTTTTAAATATTTTTTTACAGTTTTACGAACATGAATTCATGGAATTGGCGTGCGCTGCCCCGGCCGTTGTTTGCTGCCGGTGCACCCCTACCCAAAAAGCTACTATCGTCCGTCTTATCCAGCAGCATACGGGTAAACGTACTGCTGCAATAGGTGATGGAGGTAACGACGTATCAATGATCCAAGCAGCTGATACCGGCGTAGGGATTGTAGGCAAAGAAGGGAAACAGGTACTTTTACAATTCCATTTTTTTACAATTTCAATCTTTTTACTTTTTAATTTTATTTTAGGCTTCACTTGCTGCGGATTTTTCTATTCCGCAATTCAGCCACATTGTTCGCTTGCTCTTGGTTCACGGTAGAAGATCGTACAAGCGTTCGGCAGCCCTGGCCCAGTTTGTCATTCACAGAGGACTCATCATATCGACGATGCAGGCCGTCTTCTCGTCCGTTTTTTACTTCGCGTCCGTCTCCCTCTATCAGGGCTTCCTGATGGTTGGCTATGCAACTGTCTACACTATGCTGCCTGTCTTCTCCCTGGTACTGGACAAGGATGTCTCTGCCAAGATTGCGATGACTTACCCTGAACTCTATAAAGAGCTTGCGAAAGGAAGATCTTTGACTTACAAGACATTCTTTCTCTGGGTCCTCATTTCTATCTATCAAGGTATTTTAATTGTTTTAAATTATTTATTTAGATTAAAATCCTAATTGGTTTTTTGGCAAATTCAGGCGGTGTGATAATGTATGGAGCCTTGCTTCTCTTTGACGATGAGTTTATTCACATTGTGGCAATCAGTTTCTCGGCGCTAATTCTTACCGAGCTCTTGATGGTTGCCCTGACTGCCCGAAAATGGCATTTATTGATGATTGTTAGTGAGCTCGTATCACTAGCCCTCTACATTGCATCACTGGCTCTTTTTCACGAATTTTTCGGTAAGTTATAATAATTATTTTTTCCAGATGGAAATGGTAATTTAAAACTTTCTCTCTTATTTATTTAGATGCGCAGTTCATCAAGACGGGGGATTTTGTATGGAAAGTGTCGGTGATTACTGCAATATCCTGTTTGCCCTTGTACATTTTGAAGTGTCTTCACAAGAAGTTCTCTCCTCCTAGTTATTCAAAATTAACTTAAAGTGATTGTTGTAGCGTTGATTTTTACACATGTGAGTGTGCCTTCTCTTTGCCCGTCTTTGTTTTATTATTCTCCCAATTGAATAGTCAGGGATTTAGAAAAGTGCGAGGCAATTCAACCGAAATACAATCTACATATTATGTAATTCAGACTTTTTTTTAAATATTTAATGAGGGTTGATTTAGAAGCTGAAAATAAGTAATTATTTGACTGCTTATTACGCACTTATTGATTTCCAACGTCGATCCGAAACATTTCTTATTTAGTTATTTTTTAAGTGGGCTGTTATCTTTAAAATATTTAGGGCGAAAACCTTTGTTATTGAAACTTTTCATCGTTTACACAGCGAGAGTGATAAGCATAAACCTTTTTCAGTTGAAAAAGTAATTGAAACGGATTGTCGTTGCAACAACATTTTATTTTCTAGGAAAAATGCATGCCTTTTTCCTGCAACGACAAAGATTATGTTATTTTCCTGGGCTGCCATTAGGCTACTGCATCTACAGTACGCAATTTAAATTTGCTCTTCATGATATTTTTCTCGAAAAATCTAATGGGATCGGTACTACAAGTACAATGTCACACTTCCGTCACATTTTTAAGGGTTGTATCGTATTTTTCTCTACTGGGATTCATTTATTTTTATAGATGAACAAATTTTTTAGTCAGGTTTTAAACGCAAAGACCATACTTATAATAGTTTCTTTATTATTTGTCTTTGAATAAAGAATAAACGCTATGAAACAAAATTAAAAGGTCACCCGTACCCCAGACAAAAAGTGTACAAATTAATATTCTTCATCAATCGTCATCGTCATCATCGCCATCATCCTCTTCTTCCTCATTTTCTTCAGAGTCTTCCTCTCCTTCTTCAGGGTCTTCCTCTCCTTCTTCAGGGTTTTCCTCTCCTTCTTCAGGGTTTTCTTCTCCTTCTACTTCAGGGTTTTCCTCTCCTTCTTCCTCCCTCATTTGGATCTGTGTGTCTGTGATGGTCATCTGCATATCGCCATCAGATGTTTCAACTATTTCCGTCTCAGTTATTTGAAGATCTCCATCATCGGTTTCCGTTATTTCAGTCTGTCTAAATTCTGTCTCAACCTCTCCATCATCTGTTTCTGTTACTCTCACTTCCGTTTTTGTGTCCGTCTGCTCTCCTATGGGCTCTTCACCATCAATAGGTTCTTCATCATCAATTGGTCCTACGCCATCAATAGGTCCTCCCTCACCGTCAGGGGGTTCTACGCCATCAATAGGTCCTCCCTCACCGTCAGGGGGTTCTACGCCATCAGTTGGTCCATCCTCACCGTCAAAGGGTTCTACGCTATCAGTGGGTCCCTCCTCACCGTCAGAGGATTCTACGACATCAGTGGATCCTCCTGCGCCGTCAGGGGGTTCTACGACATCAGTAGCTTCTCCCTCACCGTCAGGGGGTTCTACGACATCAAAAGGTCCCTCAGCGTCAGTGGGTACTTCGCCAGTTACTAGTTCCTCATCAGTTGAATAACCATCCCCCGATTTTTCCGGCCTATCCATCGGGTTCGAGTCCTTAATTTCATTTTCCGTTTCAGGGACATTTTTAACTGACCTCTTCTCCCTGCCAAGTTCCCTTAATATGAAGAAAGAAGAATTATTAAATAAGATATTCGATGTATAGACACACTTATTCGGGCATCTCGTTTATCATCTTATCTCTTTTTTAATTATTAAAATGATTTTTAAAAGAAAAATGCCTACCAATTTTTATGTTGTTCCGAAGCGTGACCGGGATTCAGCATCATGACTTGGTCGACATCCACCGGTTCCAAGTGTTGGTTATCCGTTGTAATGTGACACACCGGGAATCCCAGGCAGCAGGTCACCAACGCCGACAGAAAAATGAAATAGTACGGCATCTAAAATTGGAATATACAGTATATAGGAAACTTGGATAATTTACCAATTCTTTCATCGTCAATTTTTAAATGCAACATTATAAAATTCAAATAAAAGTTCACCTCTCAATTATTTCGAAACTGTCCAAATTTAGCTGCAAAACTTGTCGGAAAAGAAAATTATGATCTTGTTACTACTTTTAGAGAAATCCTTCTTCACTAACTGATTCTCTCCTGAAGTTCCTAGAGTTATAAAGAGCAAAATAAATCTCCAGAGACAATGTTGTTCTTCCGTCATGTCGACGTAAAGCAGTGTTATCGCAATCTAATAACGTCGTTCCAGTAAAGATAACATGCAATACATTTTTTAGAATATAGAGCTGAAGAAATGAGAGTCTCAGATGACTTTACAATAGCTTTAAACATTCAATCTAAAACGCAAAACCAAACCTATGTGGCACCACGAGAAAAACGCTCATAAATCAAATTTCTATTCTTTAAATCCTTTATTTGAAACTATATAAAACAGCAAGGTGAAAAAATGTTACGGTTTGCCCTTCACAGACAATATGTTACGCATCTCATAACTCATCGTGCGTTAAAATAATCTACAAACGACAATAAGGTTAAGCGTAATATTTAAACAGAAAAATGTACAGAATTCTGAAGAGATTTTATAATGGGTTTTATTTCGCGACGATTACAACAGCTCACTATTTGTGGTACTATATGTTAGAGGCATCCAGGTTAATGGCGTTCTTCTATAATAACTTTGTATGGATTTGGCCAGCGAATCACTCCACTTTTAGGGTAGCCATCAAAATTGGGTTTCGGAGAATCGGCCAGACGCATGTTGAAATGCTGGAAGAAACTGGCGATGAAATCAAAGAGTTCCGTACGGGCTAGTCGTTCTCCAGCGCAAGTTCGTTTCCCTATCGTGAGTATTATAATACAACCCAAATAAAATCCTATTGGGATTCCTTTTGGGAATAATGTGTAATACTACCTGTTGAAAATGGAAAGTATCCTTCAACATTTTGGCGCAGATTTCCATCGGCATCCAAAAAGTGTTCCGGATAGAATTCATACGGTTTGGCCCAGTATTTCAAACTTCGGTGACTGCAGCCGAGTGCACCGATGAAGACGGAATCCTTTACGTTAAGATAACTTTTAAAATATCATTTGCCAATATTCCGATAGTATTATATAATGTAGCTAGTTATCTATTTATATGTAGCTATTATAAAATATTTCAGTTATTAATGCCTTTGGAATGTGAAATCCTTCGAAAGTGGTGTCTCTACTACTCCAGTGGAAGATACTCAGTGGCAGTAAATCAGCGAAACGAGTCACTTCATTAACAACAGCAACAGTGTAAGGCATCCTAAACGAACAAAATATTGAAAAAAAAAGAAATTTTTATTTTGTAAAATCGTATAATACTTATTGTAATCATCAATGTTTGGATAACGGTCCTTTCCAACAATCTGGTCAATTTCATCCTGGATTCTTTTCTGTACGACGGAATCTTGGCTGATGAGAAGGATCGCCCAGCGGAGAGTCGTCGCAGTCGTCTCTCCACCTGCCAGAAACAAATCCGAAATAGTGGCTAGAAGTTGAGTATTGGTGAAAGTGGTCTCTGGATTGTTTTCTTCTTTCTTTTGCTCCACTAAGAAATGGTCCACAAAGTCTTTCGGATCATCGTAATCAATCGCTTTTTTGTGACCGTCGATCAGGTCCTGCATAGATAAAAATGACAATATTATGTCATCAGTCTCATTGAAGGATCTGACTAACTTGAGCATAGCTGTTGAACGAATTTAAAATTTCAATGAGGCCTTCCAATCTGAGCCAACTTTGAGGTAGCAATCGCATTATCCACGGAAAGAAAAACACCGGATTATTTGCACCCGCACCCAGCTCTATTTTCTTGTTTACTTCACCGACGAGTTTGATAAATTTCGGATCATCGTATTCCATTCTTTGCCCTGTAAACATAACCTTTTTATAAAATCAAATTATGGAAATGATGTATATAGTTGATTTGATATAACCGGCAGCTATGGCCCAGATTATGTTGGTGATGGCAATATTGAGGCTGACGTTCACGTCGATGGGCTTTCCAATTAATTTTCTCCATTCGGTAAACAGCGCACTAATTTCTGCTTGGACGTGGGCTTCTAGGCTCGATTTTCCCATTCCCAAATCGCGAAGTAGACGCAAGGCGAAACGACGCTGCTCGTGCCAAATATTACCATTGGATAAGAGCAATCCGTAACCATCCATGGAGAAGAGTTTGGTGATTACAAAATCGGTACGGAAGGTGAAGTCAACACTGCTGAACGCCTTTTTAACCAAGTTATAGTCAGTGACAACGATGGCGTTGTACGATCCCAACTTGATTCTGAAAATAGGACCGTACTTGCGAGTAAAATAGTCCATGATTGGGTAGATGTTGAAAGGCTTAAAGTACGGTAAATGGCCAATAAGAGGCCAGCCCATAGAGCCTGTGCAAGCCAGTAGAATTGTTCGATTATACATTTATTTACGAATCACTTTATTTAATTCAAAACGTTACCAGGAACAGGCTTTCCATAACGAATAGACTTGTTCCTCTGAGCGATGAGATTGGTGATGACCCATGACAAGATGGTTACCAAACCAGCTGTAACTAGCATTCCTGATGTGGAAGATGACAATTCAAACATTTTCTATGGGCTATATTAAGTCATAAATTTATGATTTAAAAGATATCGACTATCGTAAAAGCAGCGCGCAAAACTGTTCCGACTGCGGGCCGTGCGCGACGAGTGCGTGTTTCTACCGGTACTTAACTAGCCTGAAAAAGAGAACACTGATAAAATAGGAAAGTATAATTCAAAGCTTACTAAATGCTTACTTCTTACAAGATAAGACTACTTTGTACAATAAGCTATAACTGAGGAATAATAAAACACACTTGTTAAACTATCTATGATTATTATCACATGGATTATGCCACTTTAAAAAAGAACAACATAAGCATATTTCAATTTATAAACACTTCTGCAACACAAAGTTTCAAAATGCAACATGCTTGCCTATTTAGTTCATATATGAACACGATGTATTCATATATGAATGATATAAGCATTTACTATAGGTATACAAATTACACGTGTATTCACCGTTATGTATAAAGAAAATAAAATCGGAAAAAACTCCAAATTTACGGATTTATGTAATGAAATATCATAGCATGCAAGATCCTTGAACGATGGAAGCGTTCCTCCATAATATCTTTGTAAGGATTTGGCCAACGGATAAGCCCACTTTTAGGATCGTCTTCCAGGTTGGGTGTCAGGGAATCAGCAAGACGCATGTTGAAACGCTGGAAGAAACTGGCTATGAAATCAAAGAGCTCCGACCGGGCTAAACGTTCACCAGCACAGGCACGTTTTCCTGTTAAATTCAGAAAATTAAATAATTAATATAGTTAATGGAATTAATCGTATATAGGAATGTAATACCAGTTGAAAATGGGAAGTAGCCTTCTACATTTTGACGCAGTTTTCCTTCCGAATCTAGAAAGTGTTCCGGATAGAATTCATACAGTTTGGTCCAATGTTTCGGGTTGCGGTGGACACAGCTCAGTGCACCGATAACGATGGCATCCTTAAATATAAGCAAAATTTATAAATCAATGCCAAACATATTTTAATTTAATTAGTTTGAAGCTTTCTATAATACCTTTGGAATGTGGTATCCTTCGAAAGTGGTGTCTTTGCTACTCGCGTGGTAAGCTGCTGGAAATAAATAAGCAAAGCGGGTGACCTCATAGATGACGGCAACCGTATAGGGCATTCTGCATTTTTTTTATGATTTAAATATTTATTCTATAACATATGTAACTACTGCAATTTACTTGTCGTAATCGGCAATGCTCGGATAACGATCATGTCCAATGACGTGATCAATTTCATCTTGAATTCTTTTCTGCACGACGGGATCTCCGCTGATGAGAAGGATCGCCCAGCGGAGAGTCGTAGCAGTTGTCTCTCCGCCAGCTGAAAATAAATCAGAAATAGTAACTAGTAGTTGAGTGTTGGTGAAAGTTGTTTCCGGATTGTTTTCTTCTTTCTTTTGCTGCACTAGGAAATGGTCCACAAAGTCTTTCGGATCATCGTAATCAATCGATTTTTTGTGACCATCAATGAGGTCCAATAATATAAAGATAAATTAATTTTTTTTTAATTTGTTGAAGAGAATAAATAATTATCCATCACCTGAGCATAGCTGTTGAAAGATTTCAAAACTTCAGTGAAGCAATCAAGATTGAAGAATCTTTTAGGGAATACCCGAATCATCCATGGCATTAAAAGGATTGGGCCCACAGCCGATCCCAGTTCCAGCTTCTTGTTGACTTCACCTACGAGTTTGATAAATTTCGGATCATCGTACTCCATTCTTTGTCCTATAACACCAAAAGAAATAATATATGTATATAAAAAACGAATTAAAGAAATAAGAAAATATCCAATTTGATGCAACCGGCAGTAATGGCCCAGACGATGTTCGTGATGGAAATATTAAGGCTGACATTCACGTCGATGGGCTTTCCAATCGTTTTCTTCCATTCAGTAAAAAGTGCAGTGATTTCTGCTTGGACGGTGGATTCCAGGCTGAATTTGCCGGAACGGCGCTGCTCTTCCCAAATTTTTCCACTGGAAAAAAGCATTCCGTGCCCATCCATGGAGCTGAGATTAAACTTCTTAATCCATAAAAGCCTTCTTAATCAGGTTGTAGTCGTTGATCACGACGGCTTCATAGGATCCTAACTTGATTCTGAAGATTGGGCCGTATTTCTTGGTATAATACTCCAAAATAGGGTGGCTGTTGGAAGGGTCTAAATACGGCATATGACCAACTATAGGCCATTCCATTGATCCTACAACATGCGCATTTTATTGAATTTTGTCATTTAGACTGCTCTTTCATCATATATTTGTTTAATTCGTAATATAAATTATTGTGTTATACTTTACCCGGAACAGGTTTGCCGTAACGAATCGACTTCTTCCTCAGTGAGAGGAAATTGTTGATAAACCAGGTGATGGCTGTTACTATCCCAGCCGTCGCTATCATCCAGAATATAGTAGATGATTCGAACATTTTTCTTTTATCTTACTGCTTATAGTCACAAATTAGATATTTCAAAGCAATCAAGAATTAGATCAAAAGGATTTAAATTTGGAAAAAAACCTAGCCGATGTTGTAGCTTTAAGTAGATTACTCGACTGAAGTCTCAGTCCATCGATACAGCTAAACTATTGGCCTGTTTTGAACGTCTTATAAGGGTGCGTTTTCGCGCTCGCATAGTTGAGCTCAGTTTGGTACGGTACCAAAGTGTTCAACATGAATGCAAAAACGATATATTGAGCTCATCAATATTATTTTTACGTCGGCTGTTTCTATCGAGTAGACATATGAATAATATGAACTATCTGTTTTTGCGTCACTATTCATGTTTGCGTTCTACTTTAATGATGAACTCAAATACTCAATCAAGAAAGTTGTACTTGCTCGGGAACCATCAGAGTTGAACTCGTGTCAACTGAAATGTGAGCTTCCTCCTCTTTCGTTCTAGTCGGCATCGAAATTACCCCCTCAACTAATGAACTATAAGGGGGTGAACCTTAGTTCATTTCACAACGCAAAATATTTTTCTCCAATTTCTTAGATTTCTCAACACGTCTCAAATTTCATACGATGCAGAGATTTTATCTATGTCAAGTTTGATATCATGTCGTTTTTCTTTACACCATTTGACTTGTCGTTGAATTCTACGACAAAAATAGAAATAAAACCATAATTTTTTCCGTTTTAAGTTGTAAAAATTATTTAAAGAATCGACGGTTTTTTTTCATCTAGAAGTTGGAAACGGTCAATATGCTGAGATGACTGTCTCACAGCTATCATTTAAGAAAACTTCTTTCAAGTGTCAAAAGCCGGATTGCGACCAAACTACGAAAAACACGCAAAAAAAAAAAAAAAGTATGGTTTGCGGGAACCTAAAACGTACTGTACTTCAGCAGTTTGGGGATATTCTGATCCAAATCCCTTCAAATAAAAAAAAGTGTTTACCTCTGCCAGGTGCCACCAAACTCATTCGGTTTCGAAGATTCGGTTACACATCGAGTGTGTATCGAACCTCCTGGCATCTCTAACCTTTCGTCACCTATACTATTGCGCCACGTGTGCGTGTTTTATAGGCTCCGGGTGAGACACAACTTGTGACAATCTTTCACTGCTCCACAGAAATGTGTGGAGCATATCATCATCAGATTACAGCGTAATCATCATTTGACCCATGGCAGCTGCTGGAATTGTCATTCCAAGGAGACAGTCACTAATTCGAATCAAAGCTCTAGTAAATGTCGTGATTTGCTCCCAAACCTCTCTATACCATAAAGAGCATTCGTACTCTCATATATACCCCTATAATTCCTATATGCTTATGCGACATAAAGTACAACTGCAAATTTTAGTTCAGTTAAACTTGGCTCCACCCACTCCCAAATCCTAACCTATTTAGGGGATTTCTTAGAAGAATTCTCCTCTAGACGTGGATCGTTCAGCAACTATAAAGGTTTCTATGTTAATAAAAGTTCTGGATTTATATTTTTGGTTGTCCATATCTCACTCGGACCCAATTTATTGTAACATAACCATAACGTGATTTACGGAATTAAACACTATTACTAAAATTCAAACAAAAAGCACTGGTAGAATAAAATTGCCACATTTATAAAAACCATGCTAATGTCATATGGCTGATGTAGGCGATGTTTATAACATAGGTTGGCTATCATCACGAATCATAATATAACATCATAGTTGTAATGCACTTTAACGATGGTGACGTTCTTCCATAATAACTTTGTATGGATTCGGCCAGCGGATGACTCCACTTCTCGGATCACCCTCTAAGTTTGGCGTGGGAGAATCGGCAAGACGCATATTGAAATGCTGAAAGAAACTGGCGATGAAATCAAAGAGCTCAGTCCGGGCTAATCGTTCTCCAGCGCACGCCCGTTTTCCTGTTTAATTCCTCAATAAGTTGGGAAAGCCACATTAGAATTATTACTATGTTAATTAGTAGTATTGCTGTACCAGTAGAAAATGGAAAGTATCCTTCGACGTTTTGGCGCAGTTTTCCTTCAGCATCCAAAAAGTGTTCCGGATAGAAATCGTACGGTTTCGCCCAGTATTTTGGATTGCGGTGAGAACAGCCAAGTGCACCGACAAAGATAGCATCCTTCAGTTTAAATTATACTTATTATTTGTCTCCCAACATATATATATTTTTAAAATATAAAACCATATTGACGCTATAGCTATAATACCTTTGGAATGTGGTATCCTTCGAAAGTGGTATCTTTGCTACTTGAGTGAAAGATACTCATTGGGAGTAAATCGGCGAAACGAGTCACTTCATAGATGACGGCAACAGTATAGGGCATTCTGAATATACGCGAACAGTAAAAGGGAAATTTACAGAATGATTATTTTCTAGTAAATATTCTGGTTACTTGTCGTAATCATCAATGTTGGGATAACGATCGTGTCCAATAACTTGATCGATTTCATCCTGGATCCTTTTCTGGACAACGGGATCCCGACTGATGAGGAGAACCGCCCATCGGAGAGTCGTAGCAGTTGTCTCTCCACCAGCAGTAAAGAGATCCGCAATCGTAGCTAGTAGTTGCGTATTAGTGAAAGTTGAATCTGGATTGCTTTCCATTTTCTTTTGCTCCACAAGGAAATGATCTACAAAGTCTTTAGGATCGTCATAGTCAATCGCTTTTTTGTGCCCGTCGATCAACTCCTATTATAAATAGAGATTGTTTTACGTACCAATAGTAAGCATTAAACTTTGTATTGAAATAATTAAACCAAAGGTAATAAAGATTCCTAGCTCACTTGGGCATAGTTGTTGAACGAATTCAAGACATCAGTGAGAAAATCCAGATTGAAAAACCTTCTGGGGAATACTTTAACCATCCACGGAATAAACGACATGGGAGAAACGGCCGAACCTAGTTCAATCTTTTTATTCACTTCGCCAACAAGTTTGATGAATTTCGGATCGTCGTACTCCATTCTTTCTCCTGTTAATTATTGGAATTATCACTTTTATATGCAATAAGCAAGGAAAGATATCATAAATCACTTATTAAATACAAACCGGCAGCAATAGCCCAGATAATGTTAGTGATTGAAATATTGAGACTGACGTTCACGTCCACGGGCTTTCCAGTCGATTTCTTCCATTCAGTAAAGAGTGCACGGATTTCTGCTTGAACGGTGGCTTCCAGGCTGGATTTTCCCATTCCTAAATCTCGAAGTAGACGTAAGGCGAAACGACGCTGCTCATGCTAAATGTGCCCACTGGACAAGAGTAGTCCGTGACCGTTCATGGAGAAGAGTTCTGTCGTTATAGAATTTGGGCGAGAGGTGAAATCGTGGCTGCTGAAAGCTTTCTTAACCAGGTTGTAGTCGTTGATCACGACGGTTTCATAGGAGCCTAATTTTATCCTGAAGATTGGGCCGTACTTCTGGGTGTAATACTCCATGATAGGGTAGATATTGCCTGGGGTAATATATGGCATATGTCCAATGATAGGCCAGCCCATTGATCCTGCAATATATGCATGTTTTAACAGATACATTTTCAATTATAAATTCAATTACCAGGAACAGGTTTGCCATAACGAAGAGACTTCTCCCTCTGTAAGAGGAAATTATTGATGATCCAGGCGACAGCTGTTACCAGCCCGGCCATCGCTATCATCCCGGATGTGGTGGATGATTCGAACATTTCTTACTCACAATTAGTCAGAAAGAGGTTTTGAAGAGCTTAAAAGTAAGATCATATGAAAAACAGTTGCAGAAATCGCAGGACTAGGCCTTTAGAAGTTGGTGACTCAAGGTCCATTACCCGACTGAGGGACCGAATCGATTCGACAAGACCAGCTAATGCAATGAGCGGTTTTTAAAATAAAAGCGAAGGATCCAAGGTTGCAGTCCCTATAGAGCAACACGCATAAAAATCGGAATGACTGTATAAAGTGCGTAAGATATTAAATTTAATCTAATCATTTTGTAAACTGAAAAGTTGTCATACGTCCTTATTGTCTAGCTTGTATTGATATTGAATCAGTTTTTATGAACAAATAGTGCGTCACTCATAATAATTCATTTTTGCAAGTCAGCATGAGTTTTTGATAAATTGTATTATCAGAGGTAACTAAATGTTACATACATTCATGAGTTACATTTGAAAACGCAATAGCATTAGAAATGGTATATGTATTGATTAAAAGCTGAGATTTATACAGTTTTATCATGTGAAAAATAGAATGGTTGGCCCTCAATACCATCTTATCGCAAACGCGAGAGTTACAAAAAAAAATTTGCCTGTAGGGTTAAAAAAAAATGTCTTCGAGCTTTCTAATGTATTTTTAAAATTTTTTTGCCTATCTAATGGTTGCAAATTATGAAGAAAGGAGTGAGGACCATAACAGCTTTTCATTCATCGCTTCTGTTGCAACCAAAAGTACGAAATACGCGAAAACAAAAAGACAGCACGCAGAATGTGGTATGAGAAAATTTATTTGAATTGTGAGGGTTGTATGTATTTCATGTTTACCTCATATTTGAGGATGGTATATAGCAGTGTCGCTTAACGATGGCGGCGTTCTTCCATAATAACTTTGTACGGATGAGGCCAGCGGATAACTCCACTTCTTGGATCACCTTCCAGGTTGGGAGTCGGTGAATCGGCCAGACGCATGTTGAATTGTTGGAAGAAACTAGCGATGAAATCAAAAAGCTCCGTCCGAGCCAGTCGTTCTCCAGCGCAAGTCCGTTTCCCTGTCGTGGATATCATAGAATTAAAGTTAGCTTATTTGGACGAATGTATAGTATCAGTTGATCATCGTCGTACCAGTTGAAAATGGGAAGTATCCTTCGACGTTTTGACGCAGTTTTCCATTATCGGCATCCAAAAAGTGTTCCGGATAAAATTCATACGGTTTTGTCCAATACTTAGGGCTCCGGTGAACGCAACCGAGCGCACCGATGACCATAGAATCCTGTATAGCATATCATCATTGAACATTCCGTAATTGTTTCCTAATTAATTTTTAAAAAAGATCCACCTTTGGTATGTGAAAGCCTTCGAAAGTGGAATCCCGGTGGCTTGAATGGAAAATCGAGAGCGATAATAAGTCGGCAAAACGAAGGACCTCGTTGACAACGGCAACAGTGTAAGGCATCCTGCATACGAAGAAAAGATTAAGAATCGAATTGATTTTGATTTTAATTATCACTTTTTACTTGTCGTAATCGTCTATGTTTGGGTAACGATCACGACCAATCATCTGGTCGATTTCCTCTTGGAGTTTTTTCTGCACGACGGAATCCCGGCTAATTAGAAGGATCGCCCAGCGGAGAGTTGTAGCGGTTGTCTCTCCCCCAGCCAGAAACAAATCCGCAATCGTGGCTAGCAATTGGTTATTGGTAAATGTCGTCTCTGGATTATTTTCTTCCTTCTTTTGCTCCACTAAGAAATGATCAACAAAGTCTTTGGGATCATCGTAATCAATCGCTTTTTTGTGACCGTCGATCAATTCCTGCATTTTTTTTTTATTGCAAGATTATATAAAATGTAAATACATGTATATATTCAGATTTTACCTGAGCATAGTCATTGAATGAAACTATACATTCTTGTAAGTATTGTATATTGAAAAGAAAACTGGGTAGATAGGTAGTCATCCATGGAACAAAAGTGGTTGGTGAGAGCTTTGAACCGAGTTCAATCTTCTTGTTTACTTCACCCACGAGTTTGATGAATTTCGGGTCGTCATATTCCATTCGTTCTCCTATTCTTCCAAAAAGAGATTAATACATAGTATAAACACAAGTTAAAAATATAAGACTACAAACCAGCAGCGATAGCCCAGATGATGTTAGTGATGGCAATATTGAGACTGACATTGACATCGATCGGCTTCCCGGCCGATTTTTTCCATACATCTAGAAGAGCATTGATTTCTGTTTGAACATGGGCTTCTAGGCTAGATTTTCCCATTCCCAAATCTCGAAGTAAACGCAGGGCGAATCGGCGCTGCTCATGCCAAATATTTCCACTTGATAAAAGCAGGCCGTGGCCTTCCATAGAGAGAAGTTGTCCGCTCAAAAAGTTAGGACGAGAGGTAAAATCGTGGCTACTGAAGGCCTTCTTAATCAGGTTGTAGTCATTGATTACGATGGCGTTGTAGGATCCTATCTTTATGTTAAATATGGGTCCGTATTTCTCAGTATAGTACTCTATATTTGGATAGACGTTGGCAGGATTGAGGTAAGGCATATGTCCGATAACGGGCCATCCTATTGATCCTAAATATGATAACAAAAATTGTAAACAAAAATTGATCTATCAGACGACTTTAAAATTGTCCGAGAGTATTATTATACCTGGTACAGGTTTCCCGAAACTGAGATTTTTTCTTCGGACAAAAATACCGTTGATGATCCATGCCAAAGTTACTACCAATCCGGCAGTAACTAGCATCCCGGTCGTTGATGACGACGATCCTTCAAACATACTATTGTTGATTTTGTTCTTCCGATTTGTTTACAAGCAGACACACAACTAAATCAAAGGATAGGTGCTCTCACTCTATATGGGTCGATATCAGCTGTTTTTAGGCGGCAGAAGCAGCATGATAGACGGAATAACCTTGGGACTATGCTCGCGGGCAGACTTCACACACTTTGCTTCTCGTATTCTTTTTTGGCAAGTCACGATTATAAAGATTTCGTTTCCAAAGTACTCATAAAATATTAAAATGGTAGATTGCTATAAAATTGCAATTCTTTCATCAGAAATAGATGACAAATTATTCTGAACTCGTCTCATCCACCAATACAAGCATACCAGCCGAATTCCTAGTTTACATGTATTTTCATTTTAAAGATATAAACTTAAGGATGAGTTAAGTGGCTAATAGAGCCTAGAAGTACAGTTTTAGCAGAAATGGCATTTCTCTTTCTTCATATTTATTAAGCTTTTTATTAAACTTAATTTTATTTGATCTTCCCCTTTTCCTCGTTAATTCCACTATGTACAAAACTTGAATTCTTTTCGGTGACCACCTCCTCAATTTCGGGCATTACGGAGCCGCCATTAGCGTGATAGACTCGAATCGGTCCATCGCAACGATGAAAAGGCTCGAAGATGGCAGTGAACTTTTCGTCAATAAGAGCAGTATCATCCAGCTGTCTGTTCCACACGCAATCCAGGTGATAAAAGAGTTCTGGATGCTCCATTCCAATCAAAGTGAACACATCCTGATAAGCCAGCGTCCCTTTAAACTCGTATCGAGCGCACAGAATCAGTAATTGCTCCTCATCAAAGAGATAACGGTGGTAGACCTCATTCCGGCGCATCCGCTCCAATTCCAGAAGCAAAACGCCCGTATTGAAACCCTATTATCAATCATAAAATATAACTCGTTACTATATTCGTCCGTGCTAGATCAAGGTGACCGACCTGCAATCCGGGCCGCACTTCACCGACCGGAGTTCCGGGATTGCGGCGGCGGAAGTGGCGGAAGTCGTACCAGTAGTGCGGAGCCAAGTCATTGGCAACGCCAATCATGTTCGTGGTCGACATTCGATCAAATTGATCCGCAAGGTCGGCCACATCAACGACAAACTTTAAGTCCAAATCGAGAGCGATCAGCCGCCGGAATGGAAAAATCAGATGATATACCAATCCGATATGGAAAACCTTTATTAAAAATTTAGTTGATTGACTATTTTATTCTATAGAAATTGCTAAATTATAATAGCAAACCTCATCGTAATAACGAGAACTGTTTAAAGGATTCGTGTTAAGGAAGTATTTTCTCGATACATTTATCAGCGATTCGAATTGGACTGAAACCAAATCTATATTGACGTATTCAATCTGATAACAAAAAGAGAGTAGAATTCAAGAAGTGATTTTAAAAAATTCAACAAAAAATTATTTAGAGACCTGGATAGGAACTTTGGCTTGTGAAACAACGATCCTCCGGACTAGTACATCCACGACAGATACATCTTCAGGTTGGATCAAAAAGATCCAATGCAAAGGTCGCTTAACAGCACGGCGGACGACACTGTCAAACAATCGAGCCAAATGAACCATCCGCTTGTTCGCCTTCCGCACATTTTTTACTGTCGACAACAAGCGAATGGGCTCGTCTTCCTCATTCGTCACTGTCACAGCTTTACTTTCAACAAAATCGTATCTTACGAAGAGACTTAGAAGGAGAATAAAAGTGGAAGACCATTTCCATTCCATTGCACTGTCGGACTGAGATTGTAATATAAAGGAAGAAGTTTCTTTTTATTTTCCTCCAGCTGTTGGTATTTCCCTTCAACCGGAACTATATAAGAGCGCAACTACCCAATTGTGTCGCTTTTAATGACGATACATCCCCGGTCATTTACCCAGAACGAGAGCTTCAAAATCTTTTGTTAAATAAAATATGAAGAGGGGGTTTTGGAAGTAGTATTTTTTCCATTCCAAATAGGAATTTTAAATGTTTATTTGGCGTCTTTATAAACCTGCTTTTCCAGCATTTGATTCTCTATTCGAATTTGTTCTAAATCTTGTCTTATCTGCTTGAGTTTCGTGCCAATGTTTTTCCTCAGTTCAGTTTCCGTCTATAACAAAAACACTTTAAATATACATTCTTTTCAAATTATTAAAGACTTAATTTACCTGCTCTTCCAGATCTTTGATTTCTCGGGATAAAACTCCCGACTCTTTGACCAGTTGAAGAATATCACCGCAGTCCGAATGCAGTGAAAGTAAATATTTGTAGATTCGACGAGCAGCCTCATCCGTTTTAGCCAACTAAAATTTTATTCAAGATGCATTCATTAAAAGAGAACATATAAATTTAAAAACAGAGTTTTACTACCTTGAAAATCATTTCGTCGGTGACTGTGAAAGTGCGCTCCACCTTTCCTTCCAACGAATTGATCTCCCGTTGAACACTTTTAACATCTTCCAGCACTCGATGCATTTCTTCATTCTGCTTCTTGACGTTTGCAACGATACTAAGAATACGCTGAGTGTAAAACGTTCTAAAATCAAAATTAGAATTAATATGATGAATCAAAAATTGTATCTAAAGAGATCTACCTCGGCAAAGAAGATAAAGGCAAGGCATCAAGCCTGGTTTGTAGAGTCGTAATGAGATCCTCTTTGGTGCGGATTTCTTCCACTGTTTGCCTTAAGGTGGAAATAGATTTGTCGAGGCTTCCTTTCAGTTGCTCAGCCAAACTCTGAATTAAATTTGAATAATAAATCATAGGAGTTTTTTTTTTAGATCAAAAGGTATACAAGGTCTCATTACATTCTTGTGTTGACTTAACCAATTTTGGTATTCATCTTCGAGTGGTTGCTTAATCTCTAACCATTCTTGTTCAAGAACAGCCATCTTTTCCTGATTCGACTCAAGGAGTTTCTTCATTCGATCCATGTGAGCCGGAGCATCGGGTAGTAAGGAGTACAGTTTTTCCTTTCTATCCAGTTCTTTCCCTTCAGTGTCGAGTGCCGATTCTTTCATCTTGATAGATTCCTTCATCTGGCTGACTTCTTCTTCTATATTTTGTAAATCAGCTCGGCGCATTTGAATCTGCTTCTCCAGCTTTTCAAGTGCCGCACTCAACTCTTGTTGCTGCTCCTCCTTTGTCGGCTGGTGGATCTCTGGTTTCTTTCCTCCAGAAATATTTGAAGGTTTCGGCGGCAGAGCAGGTTTAGATTTTCTCTTCACTTCATCCTATTAAACAAATATTTCTGAAATGGAAATAATAGACGAATATGTAATATAAAATTGGGCTTACAGAGTGTAATAAGATTTTGGATAGAGTGAATCTCGAAGATACTCCAACAAGCTTCGGATCAGTGGATTCTGATCTCACAATGGATCCAGGTTTAAACTATGAAGACCAATTATTTAAATATGTGTGAAATAATGTATATTGTCTATGTGAACATACCTTGTACCCATACTTCTCGGCGGCCAGCTCGAATGAGTTTTTCTCCAGCAATGAAGGCACTAGTTTACTGGTTGGAATGTTTGATATATTGGAAAAGGATTTTGGAGAGCTACCTGAATTTATAAAAGAAATTAAAGATTACAAGCAGAAAATTTAAATTTTTGCTTCAACTTACTTGATTTGATTATATCACAGGATTGGAATGGCAGGCGTTTCTCTGGTTGTCTGCAAAAGTAAGGGAGCCATGGCTTATGGAGTTGACTTAGAATTTCCTTTCGCGTTTCCATCAGCAATTGTTGAAAGGGATCTTTTTAAAGCAAATACAGGATTTTCAAGGAACAATTTTAGTAACAGCTTTGTCAAGCTGAACTAACCAAAAGATTCTGGAATAGGCTGCTGATTCACTTTTGGAAGTTTTTGTATCAAAGTAATGAAAACATTCCTGATTTCTGCCTGACTGCCATGTAGAAAAGTTTCATACCCAAGATCTCCTTTATAACCAATATCCTAAAAATTAATTTATTAATATAGAATTGAGAATTATTCCACTGATGAATTAATCCAGATTATTGACATACCTTGCAAGCACTAGCCATGTCCATACACAGCTTGTATCGTGCTGGAAGATTTGGTGGCATTCGGTGATTGAGATGCAAATCTGGCTTGATTGCTGTAATACATCTTACCGAACCTTCAATCACCAGCTCGGTGGTGAAGTGAGCAAGTGAAGTCACGTCATCTTCAATGTCACTAAATATTATCATAGAGAATGTTTAGGCCTCGTACTACATCGTCTCGCGGTAAGCACCGGTACCGATACGTCGGTAGCCATCAGGTTAATAAAAATATTGACAACACTTACCAGCCAATCTTGCGGAGATTTTCTATAATGATCCCATCAGCTTCTTCCATTTTCTTAGATTTATTATTTAATCAACCATTGGTAATCAAAATGAGCCACAAGAGAATTAGCAATTTCTGACAGCTGAGCCACTGAGGAACAAGTCAACAAGTTGTTGACATTGGCAGTGGTGCCATCTATAACAGCAAATTTTCAAGATGAGCGGTAATAAATTTTAAGAAAA
The DNA here is from genome assembly GCA_030141595.1 of Chydorus sphaericus. NCBI lineage: Eukaryota > Metazoa > Arthropoda > Branchiopoda > Diplostraca > Chydoridae > Chydorus > Chydorus sphaericus. The sequence continues at coordinate 5,180,709 of CM057931.1, forward strand.
AAAAAAACCGGAAACGAGTAAAAGCTTTTTTAAACTATGAATAAAACAAACTATTTGTAAATTAAGCAGATTGGTGATATCGATTTTCATTTGTTTGATGCGCACCGGCGTTCCGTAAAGTGAATCGTGAAGCAACGGCGCGTGTTTCCGGTCTAGATTATGGGAATGACCGTCGTCGGAAGACGGAACAGATTTCGAAAATATGATTACCGTTATTGCATGTGGTTTTAAAAATTATGTTTATTTTCCTACGAGCGTAAAAAACATTTGTATGAAATAAAAAAAAGTCGTGTTCATTCATAATATTTTGTTTTATATTTCTGAATAAAAGTAACCCGTACAACAATAACTTTCTCTACACACCTTTTCTTCTGTAGACTGTATATATCATGCATTTATGGTTGGTGGCTATTTGAGAAATCCTCTGAAGATAAGCCCACGTTTTATCAAGTTGAAAAAACAGGAGATAAGAGCGACCCAGTAAACACGCAACATCCCCTGCAGGTTTCAATTTAGTCTGAACCGGCTGGTGATCGGTTATTTAGCTCTCCATCAGGATGCTAACTTTTTACCTTGGATTAATCTTTGTAGCGGCTATTTCAAATGTTGTCAGTTTCAATTTAGACGTCAAGAATCCCATCATTGCTGTTGGAAAGAGCGATTCCTATTTTGGTTACAGTGTAGCTGTTCACCAGAACAGCAATCTCAATTGGTTTGTAACGTGAAAGATGTGCTTCTTTTATAAGTATAATAAAACATAAATCATTTTGTCAGGTTGCTAGTAGGAGCCCCGAAAGAGCGTAATCCAGCACGAGCAAATGAGTCAATTGGAGCCGTCCATCAATGCGAGAGACGAGGAATGGCCTTTACTTGCAACATAGCCAACATCATTCAAAGTTGATGCGAATTTACTTAATTTTTCTAATATTATTTTTTAATACTTTCTTAATTCACAGATACGAGAGAAACTGATCAGTGGTTAGGTGCGACAGTGATCAGTAAAAAAGGAACCGCTTTGGTACCTAATAATTAATTTACATTCAAATTTGTATTTTTATCACGCCTATACAAATGATGTTTAGGCTTGTGCTCCTCGGACGGGAGATGAAGCCAGAGGACAATGCTACTATAGCAAAGGAAATTTGCAGACTTTTTCCACCTACGCCTCATTCAGCGACAGTAAACGACTCAATTAAAAGTGATAACGTTAAGCGATCTATAATTCGTAAAACTTTCTCATTACCATTAAGCTATATTGAACGGGATCAGCTTTTGCGAACTTGGATTCTCTGCTGCCTTCTCGACGGTAATATTTTTTATTTGATTCATCATTTTAAATTAATACGCGACAAAATACCTCTTGTTTATAGAATGGTAATCAACTTTTTACGGGAGGACCAAGCTGCGATCAGAACGAAGGTTATTATATGATTCTTTATTCTTTTAGTCAATTTCTTGAAGTATTTCAACATCATGTTTATTAGGCCGTTTGTTTGGGCCGACCTACCCACTTCAGTCTTTGACTTACTATGATGACACTGGCATTGATCTCTCCTATTTCACCTACGCCCTTGCTTCTGGTAATGTTCTCAACGGAGTTGAAGGATTGGTGGCTTCCATCGCCTTCCATCAAAATTCAAAATTTGCTGGAAAAGTAAGTCAACTATTTATCTATAAAATTACATCATGGGTTAACAATACGTTTAAATCAACAGGTCATCTTGCTTGACACTGCTGCTTCAAAACTAAGGGTCGTTAGCAATTTGGTTGGCTACCAGCCTGGCGAACATTTCGGCGGTTCTTTAGCCGTTTCCGATTTAAACAATGATGGAAGAGACGATATCGTCATCGGAGCTGCTTTTCACACGGACTACTCTAAAGCCGAATTAAAATATGAAGTCGGAGCTGTCTACGTCTATTATCAAACGTTCCGGGGTGTTTTCCAGCGGGGAATACCGGACGAGTTGATTCTCAAAGGGCAGATGACTGGTGGTCATTTTGGCTACGCTTTAGCAGCTTTGGACACGAATGCAGACAACTACAACGACCTAGCTATCGGCGCACCTCACGAAGGATCCAATGGGATTGTCTACTTGTATTATGGAACGAAAGACGGTCTTAGAAAAGAACCTGGACAAGTAATTACTGGGAAATCATTCTCTCCACCTAAATCAACTTTCGGTTTCGCATTTGCTGTTAGCGACTTTGACGGTAACAAGTACACTGACCTGATGGTCGGTGCGTACCAATCCGACTCGGTTGTGTACCTACCAGCTCGACCTGTAGTCAAGATCGCTAGTCAAATGACTTTCAAACCAGAATACATCACTTTAGAGAGGAGGGATTGCGATCTGGTATTAGACGGGCAACCTAGCACTAAAGTCCCCTGCGCCACACTGACCTACTGTTTGACCTACACCGGAATTGGGGTTCCACCCAATCAAAATGTGGACGTCACTATCAACTTGGATGTTAAACAAGCTAAAACTATTCGACTCCTCTTTCTCGACACCAAAAAATCGAATTTAACTGTGAGAATGGGTCTTCTGGCCGATAGAAAGCAATGCCAAGACAAGATGGTCTACGTTAAACCAGATATTCGTGATAAGCTGTCACCCATGGAGGTCCTTTTGAGCCCAGTTCTGGTCGAGCCAGTTAACCCTCCACCATTGTCCCCAGTTTTAGACATTTACAATGACGGAACAGCCACTAATAGCTTGTCAATCTTTAAAGATTGTGGTCCAGATTTGATCTGCGTCCCGGATTTACAGCTTACCGCTACCTTGTATAATTCATTAAAATTTTGTTTCAAAATATGAAAGAAGATATTGACTTTTCCATGTTTAGGAGCACGACTACTTTCATCCAGGGTAGTGATGAACGAATATTCGTTGATGTTACTATTTACAACGGAGGGGAAGACGCTTATGGCGCCGAATTCTATCTTGATTTGCCAAGCACTTTGGCTTTCATCAACACTGAGCGGAACGTTACAAACAGTTCGGTCATTTGCTTCCCACCTGGCGAGCTCAACGGTCCTGTTCTCCGTTGTGAGATTGGTAACCCCTTACCTGCCTCTAAAACCATTCGTATAAGCATCATCTTGAAACCGAATCCGGGAACGGATGAGAATTTCATTTCTTTCTTGGCCGAAACCAACAGTACCAACAAGGAAGAGAGCTACAATTTGAATAATAACAAGAAAATGCTGGATCTAAATTTTAAGGCCAATACTTCCTTATTTCTTATCGGGTATAATAATTGATATTGGTTTAAATCTAAATTTTAAAAAGCTAAGTAATTTTATTTAAGATGGTCCCGACCGGAGACGCTGTTAGTAAACGTGACCGCCCTTCAAGAAGAGGGTGCCGTGTTGCCTACTTATCTCCAATTTTACGAGATCCTGAATGGAGGTCCTTCCGATGTACTTTCGACAGAATTCGTGATTGCTTCGCCCACTAAGACTCCGGAAGGATACGCAATCAGTACTTGGACATCCCAGCCAATTATAGAAGAAGGATCGGCAACTTGCGATCCTTTTCAGGACACTGGAAACTCGATCGTCCTGAAGTGCCGGACAGAAACTCTCCTACGATCTAAACGGATTGTTGTCCGTGTCTCTGCCCGTATCTCAACTGAAGCTCTCGTTCAAGTATGCACTATGTAAATCTTTCTTAAATTTATAATTTATAATTTCCAAAATAACTTCAGATAAAGGATAGAGAAAAGTTCAATCTTACTTCAATCATGACGGCGAATGTGACGGGTATGCTTTACGGCCAGGATCCATCGGTTATACCGATGGCAAAAACTCAAGTAACGTTCGTTATCAGTAAAATGCCAGCCGAGAAAACTGTGCTTCAAGCCATACCGTGGTGGATTCCGGTTGTGAGCGCAGTTGGAGCTGTTCTTATCCTCGCCATCATTGTGGCCGTTTTATACAAAGTAATCAGTTTTGTTTGTGGAGATGTCTTCGATATTTTACATAATTTTTAAATATTTCCTTTAGTATGGATTCTTCAAGAGAAATAAGCCGCCACATTCGGCTACCCTCCAGTCGCCTGAAGGTGAGCCGCTGCAGGAACAGGAGCAGCAGCAACAGCAGAGGCCATTATCCGAGAGGGATTATACTTTTGACGAAGATTCTTCACCAAGATAATCTTCTTATTTCCTATACAATATACCATGTGTTGTTCATGATTTTTTTATTAAGTCATATTGTTTGAAAACATCTGGATTTTTAAAAATAAATTAAAACCAAGATCATTTGAAAATCAGATACGTATAACATGTATTTTATTGTCCATCTTCCTCTTCATAACCATAACAATAGTTTCTCACTGCATCCTCAGAATTTTAAGAACCATCGCTTTGATTACCACTGCTAGAATGCATGCGTCTGAGCATTCTAGTTGCCGTTACCTAACCCGTATCTAGAGCAAACTTTGAAGAAATCCCCTAATTGGTTGGTATAGTCAAAAGTATCTTATGCAATGCCATATGCGCGTCTTGGTACGGTATTAAAGATGAATTCCTTGAAGAAATTCCCTAATTGGACATGATTTGGGAGCGGTAGGAGCTAACTTTGAACAAACTGTCAATTATTGCCCTCATCATGAAAATTCCAGCCACTGCGATTGTCTCACCCGGAGCCTAATATAGCACAAAACAGTATAGGTGATAAAAAGTTAGAGTTGTTAGAAGGTTCGATACCGGTACATATTGGGCTATGAGTTTGATGTGTAACTGGATCTTCAAAGCCGGATGAGTTTGGTGACACCTGGCAGAGGTACACCTTTTTTCCGTTTTCACAGACTTTTGACCAGCGCATAAGTAAGAAGCTTATGGAAATCGAAGCTTCTTAATTACGCCACATCCCCTAAAGGGTAAAAACAGGTTCGATACCGCCGTATAAATAGATTGATGAGGGTGTAATTTACGACGTTATAACACAGGCAAGGCTTTGTCGTTCAGTTGTTGCCTTAGATAAAGTTATGATAACTAAAATTTAATTCAAAATTTATTATGATTGATTAAAAAAAAATGTAAGTCATTTGCTTAGATTGGGAGAAAGTGAAAAGGTTGAACAAATTTGAACCAACTTTGGATGAGATTGATGAATGTGAAAGACTGAAATCCAAGTGTTTCTTTCTCGATCAGCATCGTCTCTCCTCGATAATATTTAAACGGTAGCGTTTTTTTCTACTTTATTACCATTGTTTTTAGATCTAAAGTTAATTTTGTTAGTTATTGGATAAGATGCAACGACAACATATATTCAAGAACAACATTATTGCATTGCATATCCATGGAAGCTACGGTTTACAGAACTAAATTAGGATTACTCTTGATTCCTTAGAATGTCAAGAGCCATGGCTTTGATACCATTCCAAGTTTCAATGGCTGTTGGAATGATTTGATCCGCTGGAAGCTCAAATCCAAACTCACCAGTATCGCGCAGTTCCAGTAGGTAGGAGTGCAAAATACCTTGCACATCGTAAGCGTGATCTATCGTTACACCATTAGCATTATCTATATTCAGATAAGATTATCATAAAGTATTAATAAAATAAAAAAATATTGTACTATTATGAATATATGAAAATACAGATTGTATCGGCGTGATTCCCGTAAGCGTATACGGTTCCAAAGGTGGCCGCTATGCCTCTAACCCCGATCTCCATCATTCGAAACTGTGAATTAAAATTAAGTTCAATATTAAAATCGGCTCTATAAAAACCAATTTATAAATTGATAACCATTTCAGCGTAGTCTTGTGGTAACTCGTTTTTGTACCCATAGGGCGACACCCAGAACTGGCTGTAAGTGTGGATCGAAACAGCCGCTTTGATTCTGTCTCTATAAGCCGTAAGAATATCTCGGATACCAGATGATTCTGGCTCGGAGAAGTTGTAGGGTCCGCGGTAAGTCTCATCACATTCTAGACCACTGGAACCTGGTCCACCGAACCCAACATCAAAGTTGCGGTTCAAATCGACTCCGACGCAGTTAGCGATAGGTCGCCGATTCTTACGCCACAATCGATCCTAATTTATCATAGTGCTTTAAAATTATACTTAGATGCCTTAATTTTCAAATAGGATCAATCATACGGTAGTCCAAGTAAAGTCGTAGCCATCTGGATTCATCAGGGGTGCGATTTCCCAGTTGAAACCGTCAACTAAACGAGTAACGTCGGGGTCGACTCCGTATTGTGTCACCAACTTCAAATTTTGATTTCAGAATAAAGAGTATTCATCATAGCAAAAATAAATTAACTATGGTTATAGTACTTCGTTGATGAACCAAAGGCAAGTGGAAGGAGCGGCCCACTCGCGAGCGTGAACACCACATTCAATAGCGATGACAGGTTTAGTTAGATCGGCAATATTTGAGCTGACTTGGACACCGATAACGTCTCGGTTTTCATAGGTGTTCGCTATGGCACCAACACTCACCAAAGCATTTTCAGATTCTAGTTGCCGAAGGTACTGAACAATCTATATAAATTACACTAATTTATTTTAATTCAGTCTTCATTATGTAGTTCGTTTAGAAGTAAATTTTATACCTCTTCATAAGTGTGATAATTTTCGAAGTCCAATGCCTTCTGATTCTTGGTCTTATCTCGACGGGCCTCAATGGTCTGTCGCTCATCTTCTATAGCCTTGCCCAGATCAGCTACTTTGATGTGATACTTTATCCCAGCCGAGTTTAGGGATGCAGATAATGCAGTAAACCTTTCGGAATGGATGTGGATGTCAACTGGATGCCCAACTTTAAGAACCTCTGTCCAAAAATCCAGGTTCTTGTCGTTTGTCTTCAAGCGCCACAAGTGATCCAGCTGCAATTTGTCGGAAGCTCTAGTCCGAATAATCATATGCCTTTTGCCAAAATACATGTATTCAAAGTTGTGCTTTCTAAATCTATTTGCAGTAATTGTAACAAAATACCCGGTGTAGTCGACCCATTTTTCAGCTTGAATCTCGTCACCAAACACAGTTGAACATATTATTAGTAGTAGGCCTAGTAGAAATATCTTCATCTTTTAATGATCGAAAGACATACACATCTAGACACAATAGCAACAAAGGGACTGATACGTTCGATACCTGGTGTATTGAAAAACTGGATCAGATAACTGGAATGTAACTTTACTAATACAGGTAGTAAACATGCTGTGCGTAATTGTATGATTTAATTTGATGTAATAGGCTGATAGGCATGGGTAGGGCAACATGTTGGTAATTCGATAGTTCACATATTCTTATCCGATGAGTTTTTATCGCCGTCTTTGGGATGTAAGCCTAAGCCTAAGCCCACAAGAGAATTGCAAACAAACGGCCAAAAGAAATTGTATTTGTCCTGTAGGCTAACAATAAGTATTCACGGTTTACAACAGGTATCTATAATCCTAGCGCTACTTTAATCTAAAATGATCGCTACTTTTATCAGTAAATGATCGTCTGCTTCATGTTAGGAGGTAATATGGTCTTGTGCAACCGTTGTGCGTCTTTATGAAGCGTTGTAGTTACATAAGCCATATTTAGAGGAGTTATTATTTAGTTTTATTTGAGAGAGAAAATGGCATGATGACTGATAGATATTACGAAGAAAACGGGAGAAAAATCTTGTGTTTTTCGGCGTCAATAGATGCACCGTTCAAACAAGTGGGACCTATATACTAGATGCGCAAGAAATAGCGACTCCTAGTCGCCACTCGCCAGATGCACCGCTCTAGGGAGCGGGACCTGATGGTTCCTAGTTGATGAGATGAAATGATGATTATGCTTTGATCTGATGATGAGAACCCATTTCGATGAGCTCTGTCCAGAGTTGTGTCTCCCCGCGGTGAGAGTTTGGATGAGACATTGAGACCACAAACGAAGGTACACACCAATTTAAAGCACTACAGCATATTTGTAATTTCGAACCATAAAAACCACAGAGTTTGGTGGCACCTGACATAAATAGACCCATTTTTTCTCTAGGCGATTTTAAAACTTACTTTTTTTTTTTAATTCAAGGCTGCAAATTAATGAGTTTTAAATGTTTTAGATGGGTTAGGGTGCCAATCATGACGTATACTACGCAGCCATGAACTTATTAGCGTAAGTCGGAATCAGGAATCAATCCCCGAAAATAGCCAACCGACTATTTCCAATAATTATGATGCGATTAATGATTTTCTTAGATCTTGGATTATTTAGTTTTAACAATTTAGATATTTTAATAACAAATACCGACCAAAATGGCTTCCATGTAAAATTCGTACCGTATGGCACATGTATTTTTGCTGTTCATTTTCCTTTATAGGTATAGATCTAACCATAATAATGCTAAATATTTGGAATATTACATTATTATTTCTCACTGCGTCCTCAGAATTTCAAAGGCCATGGCTTTGATTCCGTTCCAGGTTTCGATGGCTGTTGGTAAGAGTTGATCTATTGGGAGCGCTACACCATATTCTCCAGTATCCCGCAGTTCAAGCAAGTAAGAATGCAAAATGCTTTGAACATCGTAAGCATGGTCCACCGTTACACCAGAAGCAATAACTATTATTCGCAATAATAATAAAGCAAATGAAAATGATGGCATGCGATATATTGTAAGAAAGTAATTTTAAATTCGAATACAGAGTGTATCAGCGTGATTCCCAAAATTGTAATAAGTCCCGTAAGTGGCAGTTATGGCTCTTACGCCAACCTCCATCATTAGCAGCTATAACATAATCAATGTATTTTTTTATTCCTTGAGAAAACCTATAGCGTGATCAATAACCAACCATATCAGGGTAATAGTCTTTGGGTAACTCGCGTGTATACCCATAGGGTGACATCCAGAGCTGACTATTAGTGTGCACTGAGACGGCCGCTTTGATTCTATCCCGATAAATTGACAGGACATCTCGAATGCCAGATGATTCTGCTTCAGAGAAACTGTTTGGACCGTGATAAAAAATTGAGCACTCGACGTCACTGGAACCAGATCCCCCAAAGCCAACGTCAAAATTGCGGTAAAGGTCGACACCAACACAATTATTGCCTACTGGTCGCCGATTCTTGACCCAATAACGATCCTATTGTTTGATAAAGAGTCGGAAATTAAGCAATACTATACTTTAAAATATTAACGCAATAAAAGGGTTACGCACTACGCCCCAAGTATAGGCATATCCATCTGGATTCATGAGTGGTGCAATTTTCCAATCAAATCCGTCAACCAACCGCGTTATTTCGTCATCAACGCCGTATTTTGTCCCCAGCTAAACCCGAAAAACGCTGTTGAAAAAATAAATAAGAACAAATTTAATAGGCGAACTTCTTACTTCGTTGATGAACCAAAGACATGTTGAAGGAGCTGCCCATTCGTGAGCATGAACTCCACATTCAATGACAATCATGGGTTTTCTTGGTTCACTCTTTGTACTGATAGTAGCACCAATGACGGTTCGGTTCTCAAAAGTAGTTGCTACGGAGCCAACTTCCACTACATCACTATCTAATTCCAGTTGCATCAGATATTCTAAAAACTGCATAATAAGACCATAAAATAAGATATTTATTTCTTTAAATAATAGGGTGACCAGTTTTTTAAAGGAAAATACTGTACTTCCTCATAAGTGTGATAGTTTCCAAAATCAAATGCCTTCTGATCCTTAGTCATTTCTCGACGGGTCTCAATGATCTGTCGTTCTTCTTCTATAGCCCTACCCAGATCAGCCACTTTGACATGATGCCTTATTCCAGCCGAGTCAAGATTCTCAGCTAGTAGAGCATATTTTTCTGGTTGTACGTGGATGTCTACTGGATGTCCTACCTTCAGAATCTCTGTCCAAATACCGAGGCTCTCATTCCGCAAGTTCCATAAGTGATTCAACTGCGACATATCGGATGCTCTTGCTCGAATCACTAAATGTCTAATTTCAAGTTTGCCTTATCAAAGTAATTATTTTTGGTTATGATTCTATTAAAACAACTGTGACGTACCCAGTGTAGTCATTCCATTTATTAGTTACTCCTAAAATAACTGGGATCACAAGAGCAACGACTAATATCACTTTCATCTTTGCTTACTCGAAATGAATTTGATGTACGAACGCTTTATATTAGTGCAGTTGTACTATGTAAAATGATTTCCGATAAAATGTGTGATGGAATGGATCAGAGATCCATTTTACTATATCAATAGTCTTATCTATTAAAATATTTGATAATTTTTTTTATCCAACTGTTTAAAATTCTTTTAATCCAATGATTATTTAGAAGGTCTTCGAAACCGGATGAGTTTGGTGGCATCTGACAGGGCTATATCTTTTTTCCGATTTGATAGTACTTGGACCAGCACGTCTTAAGGTTCTTAATTACGTCATCATATCTAAAAGTCTAAAGGGTGTGTACAGATTCGATACCTCGTATAAAAGCGCGTATATAGACTAGGCCGTTAGGGGTAATTTACCACGTTTACTACTGGCTTTGGCTTCCGGTACTTGGGTTGGATAAAATTATGATAACTATAACCTGTTTTTAAAATGCTTAATTTAGAATGCTATAATTTGAAGTTTAAATAAATTGTAAAGCATGTTTTAAGAATGGAAAAAAGTGAAAAAGGTAAACGAAGTTAGACAATGATCATTTCCCAAATCAACCATTTCTATTAATATAAACGGAAATGCTTCCGCTCAGTGTCGACCCATCATTCAAAACAACTTTACCAGTTGAGATTAATTTCCAGTTCTATTTCAGGGTTACCAGGACATCTAATTGCCTCCCCATTCAACTATATATGGCAGGAATCATCGGGAGCGCACTTCATACTTGTCCGCGCAACTTCGGGCATGAATGACCTGTAGCCATTTCTCCCATGACTGGTAGGAGGCAGAAAGATTCCACCTGGCGAAGGCTGTGGAGGCCTAAACATTCTATTAGGCCAGCCCTTCGCAACACTTGATCAACACTGGGGTAATTAATCCGTATTATAAGTGTATCACGAGTGCCTTATCTCCATTAAGGCCATACTTCACATTAGTGCATTACCAGTATTGGAGATTGATGGAATTAAAATCCAAGTGTTCCACCTTTATAATACGCAATTGTTTTTTTTTTCTGAGTTGTTGCTATTCTTTCGTCTAATAAACCTCATTTTATCTTTTTGGTAATTGGATAAAATGCGACGACAACATATATGCAAGAACATCATTTTTGCATCGCATATCAATGGAAATAATAGTTCACAGTATTGAATTATGATTACTCTTGATTCCTCAGAATGTCAAGGGCCATGGCTTTGATACCATTCCAAGTTTCGATGGCTGTTGGAATGATTTGATCCGCTGGAAGCTCAAATCCAAACTCACCAGTATCGCGCAGTTCCAGAAGGTAGGAGTGCAAAATACCTTGCACATCGTAAGCGTGATCTATCACAACACCAGAAGCAATATCTACATGCAGAACGGTAATATTTTGATCAGTTTAATTAAAAAATTTACAATGATTGAAATAAAGTACAGATTGTATCGGCGTGATTTCCATAGTCGTATACCGTTCCGTAGGTCGCCTCTATACCCCTAACTCCGATCTCCATCATCCTCAACTGTTATACATTTCAATTTCAATTATTTAATATAAAATCAATAAATCGTCATTATTATTAATATGATGAAGAACAAACCATTTCAGCGTAGTCTTGTGGTAACTCGTTTTTGTACCCATAAGGCGACATCCAGAGCTGACTGTAGGTGTGAATCGAAACTGCCGCTTTGATTCTGTCTCTATAAGCCGTAAGAATATCTCGGATACCAGATGTTTCTGGCTCAGAGAAACTGTCAGGGCCATGGTAAGTGTCAGAGCATTCGATATTACTGGAACCTTGTCCACCGAACCCAACATCACAATTGCGGTTCAAATCGACTCCAATACAGTTGATGAGTGGTCGACGAGTCTTGCGCCACAATCGATCCTAATTACAATATCAATGTTTAAGAAAAATCCTCTTAAAGACTTAAACTATTGAACATGGACAATCATACGGTAGTCCAAGTAAAGTCGTAGCCATCTGGATTCATCAGGGGTGCGATTTCCCAGTTGAAACCGTCCACTAAACGAGTAACGTCGGGGTCGACTCCGTATTGGGTCACCATCTACAAAAAGTTACCATAGCGTAAAAGTATAAATAGCAAAAAGAATGAATATTTATTATAATACTTCGTTGATGAACCAAAGGCAAGTGGAAGGAGCGGCCCATTCTCGAGCGTGAACGGCACATTCAATCGCGATGACAGGTCTCCTCGGATCGGCAGTATTTGAGCTAATTTGAACACCGATAACGTTTCGATTTTCATGGGTGGTTGCTATGGCACCAATACGGACCAGATCGCTTTCATTATTTAGCTTTCGTAAGTACTGAACAATCTACAAAGATGTTAAAATTATGTTTTTATGTCGTCAATGGTTTCAAAACTTCATATGCTGTACCTCCTCATAAGTGTGGTAATTTTCAAAGTCAAATGCCTTCTGATTCTTAGTCTTTTCTCGACGGGCCTCAATAGTCTGTCGCTCTTCTTCTATAGCCATACCCAGATCGGCTACTTTGATGTGATGCTTTATCCCAGCCGAGTTTAGGGATGCGGATAATTCAGCAAACCTTTCCGAATGAATGTGGATGTCTACCGGATGCTCAACTCTCAGGATTTCGGTCCAAAAATCAAGGCTCTTATCGTTAGTTTGCAAGTTCCACAAGTGATCCAACTGCAGTTTGTCGGAAGCTCTGGCTCGAACGATCATATGTCTGATACCAAATGCATAAATATACTTAGTTTTTTTTTACATATTTACTATAATTGTAAGAAAATACCCGGTGTAGTCGACCCGTTTTTCATTTTGAAGCTCACCAAACACCGCTGAGCTGATAAGAAGTACTAGAAGTATCTTCATCTTTAAGGATGACAACTGCGTCTCGTCGCACTCTGTATTAACAAAGTACTGATTCCTTGATGTATTATACTAAATGCTGCGGGTTCGATAAATCAATTTATCTTACAATAAACAAATATACTTCAGAAATTGTGTCGTTATCAAACGGATTAATTTTTTGTAGGCTCATGGATCAAGATAAGGGTCAATTAAGTCAATAAGATGCTATCGTCGTCTATGAAATAAAATTGAGTGTTTCGGGATGACGATCTCAGCTATCGTAAAGAATAGGACCGTCAGATATCGTGTTTTCAGTAGATAATTAAAAGTCTCCTTGTCCTAATGTTAATAAAAAGAAGGATTAAAGGTTGGCAGTTAATAAATTAAATGATCGAATTTCCATAAACAAGCTTAATGGATGTGGATATCTACTATGAATGCTCTACTCTCATAACCCCAATCCAAGAAATCAGGGATCTTTTCGTCAGTCATCTGTAACTTCGACGTCAAAGTGGTTTAAGCTGCATCAAATCGACAGCACCTGTCCGATGAAATAACAGGACGGTCATGTTTTCCCTACTATTTTTTTATTAGATTTGCGAGGCATAACTTAAATATACAGCCCATCGTAATTCGGGCGTTTTGTGGCTGCACTCGTTTCAAATACAGTGGCAGCTAGGGTTGCGAGTAGTATCAGTACTTTCACATTAATTTGCACAAGACTTAACAGTCGTTAACAAAACGAAGAAAAATCTGGCGACTAACACAAGCGTTTTCCTTCCAACTGTTTATAATAATAGTACCAATAAGTTTATGAGTAGTGTACCAACACAGCACGTACAAAATGACTGCGATGTATTAGTATTCTAAAAGTATGACAGTGTCATCCCTAGTACGTGTTCGCAACAGAGTCCTAAACCGGTTTATTACACAATATACCTGTTTAGAAATATGATTTTTTAAATTATAATAATTAGAAAATAACAGTCCGGCTTTCCTATAGGAGATAGTTTCAGATGGGTTTTAAAAATGATGAAATAAACTGCACTTTCGCTTCGGACATTATATTGCGGTAGTGAGATTTAAAAATACGACTCTACTTTCAATATAAGAGAAGTTAATTCGATTCAGTTATAAGGAAGTTATTGTTCATTTGGCAAATCGGCAGGAGCTTCGTCAGGTTCATTGGTCAGCTCATTTTGATCATCGTCAGGCTTAGGTGGTAGTTTTCGCTTGAAGAAGCCAAGCTGTCATTAAATAAAACATTTTAAATCAAACTAAAATGTATAGTTAAGAACGTCTAACCTTGCGAAGGATTCCGGTTACGATGCTCATAATAGCCAAGGCCCCAAGAATGCAGAGGAGATAGACCCACCATGGAAGAGAGGCAAAAGTGGCCCTCTCCACCTCGACGTCAACGACGCCTAAAATGGTCAACATGTTGTCAGAAGCTATAATTGTCGATTCCACATCCAATATGGGACTAAGCTGTTTGAAAATCCTAGAAGTTTCTGGAAGACTGACAGTCACTTCCGCACGGATGGTAGTAGAGAACCGATCACGACGGAGATTGGGATTGACGTAAAATTTTGCACCCCAGCACTCTCTCACTCGGGCTTTCAATCCGCGTGTCTGAGAGGCCTGTGTGTCATCATTGGAGATGAGGAGGATCCTTTTCGTTTGAAGATCTGGTTCTAAAGCGCCCGTATCCAGTCGGATAGTTATGTTTAAGTCGATGGAAGAAGGAACTCCCTCTCCACTATAAACGGAACAATACTGGATCTCACCGCAAGTCAGATTGCGCTCAGCTTGTGTCTCACAAAAGCTCTCGCCGACTTTGATCGATGAGGGATTGAAGCTCAATTCGGTGGAAACGTTTACAACCGGTCGAGCAGGAAGGTAAACGATGGCGCCAGATTTATAAGCACCCACTACAACATCGCTGTATCGATTACTGTCAAAGTCTCCGACAGCTAGAGAGAACCCAAATGAAGAAGTGATGGTGGCTCTAAAGGATCTACCGGAGATGACTTGGCGCAACCGCAATCCCGTTCTCGATCCATAGTAAATGTACACTTTACCGATCCCTGGAAAATCATCTCCATCATCCTCGTAAGGAGCTCCAATAGCTAGGTCATTGAAACCATCTGCATTTGCATCAAAACCGTGGGCGGCTATTGCGTGACCAAAACGGCCTCTTGATGCCTGACCAGTAAGGGTGGTTTCATCAGAGCCACCTCTTTGAAAAAAGGGCTCTTCTCTTCTTTGATAAAATATGTAGACGGCGCCAACTTCGAAGCTCAATTCCGAGCTATTGTAACCAGTAGAATGGTGGGGAGCTCCGACGATCATATCTTCCAGACCGTCGTTGTTCAGGTCAGCCATTGCAAGGGATGCGCCAAAACGTTCTCCTGGTTGAATTCCATCAATACTACCTAAAATTTCTCTTGGTAACTGAAGATTGATCCAATAAACCTGTGTAAAAGTATCACTTTACAGTATACAGTGATTTGATATGTATTTAATGTAAACACCTTTCCGGCGAATGAGGAATTCATGTGAAAGCCGACCGAACTCAGAAGGAATCGTTTGTTGTCTGTTGCTAAAGTTTCTGATGCATAAAAATTATCCATGCCAATGATCATGAATCGTTGCCTCTCAGGGATGTCAGAAGGACGTGACGAGATAATTGGAGTAGAGTAGATTCCTCCCTCAACCCCTGATCTCTGATGGACTTGGACTTTTAAAAAAATGCAATCATATCAAATTTGTTTTAATGTCATTTGATTGGTAATTATAAATTTTCAAATCATTTTGCGCACTATTGTATGTAATAACATAAGGGTTTATATTCTTACTGGACGGGGTTCTTATGAAGCATGAAGGTGATCCGATGAATATTGTATTTTCATTTCGGCCAGTCTGAGCAATCGAACGTCAAATCTTTATTTCTAATAAAAGAAGGTGATTATGAAAGGGCAGCTAGAACCTTTGCCAAAACGGCTGAGAATCCGAATTGACACATCCATTGTCGATTTCTATCAGCATCAGGTAAAGCTATCCTTTTAGGTTGCTTTGAGGAAAAGGTATCGGTGCTGAAGAAGCACTCACCGTCAACCCTCTCTCCTTCTCGGGGAGCGCACACCTATCGATAAAGAAACATTACTTAGCGACTATTGTATATTCCCCTGCGATACTCTAGGTGCGGAAATATGCTCAACAGTTTTTAACTTGATTATACACAATTATGAATTTTCTAATTATAAAATATGATAAAAAGATTGAGCACTACCAAGGCCGAGTTATTGAGACTGGTAACGTAAGCACCAAGCCAACGTTTAGCTTGCCAATCTGTGGGGTTTGCTGCGAAAATAAATTAATTGAACTTGATGTAGGGAACCAACGAGCGAATAAAATAACTTCTACCATTTAATGGTGGATAGATTTTTTGACAATTGAAACTATAATCTAAAATGTTGCAGGAATAGAGAGCCCCACTGAATTGATTGTCTCCTGGCGAGCCCACCAGCAGCCTGAAAAGAATCCAATCCACAATTCTTCAATAAGAATTGGTTTTCTTATCGATATTTTCAAATACTTACTGGAGCTGGTTTCCTGAAAGATGTGGTACCACGGTATAACCGAAATAAGAGTCCCTGAGGGGATTTGACGAGATTATTGGCACTCCATCTTGCAAATTGAAAGCAGCCGATTCATTCCAGAAGAGTAGAACCAGAAAAAGCAAATTAAGAATCGACACGAGAATCATCATTCAACAGTAACAAATTCGACTTCTTGTGGAGTCGGCTTAATAAACTCGAGTGGAGTCTTTACTCTTTATATTCAGCTTTAGTTGTATGAAAAACTTTGAAGAATTAATATTGTAATCTTTTGCGGTAGCATTTGGTGCGGTTTCCGTTTGGTTGATGGCGATAATGGAACCTATTTCTTTTTCGATTCTTGAAATCAAGCGCAAAGAAATCGTGGCATTTCATCTAAAACTAGCAATATTCTTATGAATGTTGCGTACATTTCAAGAATTCATATGAGAAATTTGCTTACATCCAATCTCACATTGGAATTGTGAATTGTTTGTTTGACAAATAATAAATGTTTTTCATTTTGTTGACATAGGTGAAATGAAATCGATAAACACATCTTTTATCATTCCGCGTTGAAACGGCGCATATTATTTGGTTGTAGCAATCGATCCGTCAGATGCATGTATAAATCTCCATGCCTGCTGGAAGCAGAGGAAACGAGGGACTGTCAAATGGCCGGAATCGCGTGATAAAGAATTTTTCTTCTTCTTCTCTTTTCTCGTTAGCGGATGTGTCGCCTACTATTGTGCCTTGTTGGCAGAACGGCAGCCGGCACTCTGCGGGAGTCACAAGGGAAAATGTGACGATGACGTCAGTCGTGAATTCCATACTAAGGTTGATCGATGGTCCCCTGGGATTTACTCGGTCTTTTTGGGAAATAAAACGAGAGATATAGAAAAAAAGGTTTTTTTTTTAAATAGAAAAATAGTCTATTTTGAAAAATGAGCGCTAGATGTCA
Organism: Chydorus sphaericus; assembly: GCA_030141595.1. Lineage (NCBI taxonomy): Eukaryota > Metazoa > Arthropoda > Branchiopoda > Diplostraca > Chydoridae > Chydorus > Chydorus sphaericus. Next base: position 5,198,183 of record CM057931.1, read on the forward strand.
GGCATTGATTATCAGACTAGAAATTGAATTTCTTTAGCGAATTATTCGTTCAAATCTTAATTTTAATCTTAGAAATATTAAAATCGTTTGAAAATAATTTAAAGAATATTCTTGCATTGATTCTATGAAGAAAAAGAGACCGAAAGATATTTTAAAAGTCCACATTTAGGATGCGAAAAGTAGCGGTGGCAACGAATGCTACGTTGCCGCTATTTTATTTCGTTTGCCCAGTAAAGTAAAGCCCTGCAGCACAGTTTCAAGATGGTTGATGTGTGACCGGACTGTTAGGGAGTGTGCGTTTACATTAACACATCGGGGGGGGAAATCGGATTTTTTAGTGTGTGCCCTCCTTCTAACGAACGTTAACAATATTTTTTTGGTTCCTCGATTCAAGTGACGTTGGGGTCACCCATCGCACTTTTCGTCTTGTGCCTCTATTGTTATTTTTTTGTCCTTCTGTTAAACGGGGCTCTGTGGACGAGTAACGTTTTGGATACACCGGAACCCGTCAGTCAAGGTGCGGAATTCACGACATCTCAAAAAGAAGCCGTGAAGTGTGAAAGAGAATGGAAGACAAGAGGCGAATACCATTCTCTAATCACGGATTGGGAAAATCAAATCTTTTAAAAAACCCTTTCCCTCTCCTCTGGTTTGGAATGCTGTATACTCTTGCCACAGTCTCACCAACTCTTGATACACTACCATCCATCATAGTTTACCTAATTATTACACTTCCTTACATTGTGCAACTCTTTTTAACTGTTTGATTTGGATGACAGGTTTACCCAGGAAGACTTGAATTTACTCATAGACAAAAACCCTAACAGCGGGAATCCAGGACATGTCTTGATGACCGGACACCTGGGCCAGTAGTAGGCCCCCAGCTCTCCCTCTCCCATCCCATCCTGTTAATCCCCTTCATAGGAAGCGATCACCATCCCCTCTTAGAGAGATGTCTGCCGGGCCCCTGGTTGACAAGATCGACCCCTTCAAGAGGTCTCCAAAAAAGAAGCCCAAAAAGTCTCAAGGCTCATCCCGGTATCATCAAGGAAGTGAGGCTGACCTCCAGCCTCTGCCACTATTGAAAGGTGGGTACGGTGATGGAATCACAATCTGGCATACCAAACCACCATTTCAGCCTATAGTGGGAGTGCAATAGGGATTATCGTGCCACGGTCAGCAGCTACACTTTGGAGGCTTCCATACGGAGCGATCGTGTGCCTCACAAAGGATTCTCAATGCAAATTATCTGAAACGATCCATTCGAAAGTTCTGTATTCCGTGCTTGCACGGGGGGTCTCATAAAACGATCGGTCCTCGAATAGGAAAAGAAAGAGGAAATCACGCCTGTTCAATTCCACATTGTGTTGCTCAGCTCCATTTGAATCTTTTCTGTTTATTGGATGGAATTTTTGGAGGTTTTTGAGTACTCCTATTTTTGCAGGGTGGGGCTCTTTACTTAGTATAGTAATGAAAAAATGATATTTTTTCTTTCGAAATAGAGGTAGACGGGAGGATAAGGGGCGCTTTTGTGGATGTGTGTGTATTCTACGATGGGCCAGTTTTATTTTTAGTACAGTCAGTTGCCAAGATCTGTGCTCCTCCACTCTTCCGTCTTTTTATCTTTGTGTGTGTGAATGCGCGCGCGCACCCACACTTCGATATCCACGCATACATGGGAGAAACAGCGCTACGTTTCCATTCCAGTCGAAAGAATTTTCAGGGCTTTTGTTGTGTTTTCATCAAGATGTTGATATTGCAGATGTTCCGGCGGGTGAGCAAGAGGAGCTCTTCATCCGGAAGTTGCGCCAATGTTGCCTCGGATTCGACTTCCTCGACCCAGTTGCCGACCTGAAGGGGAAAGAAGTTAAACGGGCATCCCTCACGGAACTGGTCGACTATATTACAGCCGGTCGTGGTGTCCTTACCGAGCCCGTCTATCCGGAAATAATCCGCACGGTATTGCACAATCAATCAATTCCTTTGTTGTATACTATTGATTGAATTAAGAAAGAATGAAGCTACTACTAGCACATTCATTTCATTCCGAACACAAAATACGATTGTATATCTAGCTGAATAAATTATTTATTGTATACATACAATATCGATCTATTTAACGATTCTTGTATTTTTTAATTTTTAATTTTATCATTTGTTTAAATTTGGTTTGGTTTTGTAGATCACAAGTAATCTGTTCCGGACACTTCCACCCAGCGACAATCCCGATTTCGATCCGGAGGAGGACGACCCAACATTGGAGGCCTCGTGGCCTCATCTACAGGTGATTTATGTGAGCTCCAAAACCATTAACGCTTTTTTTTTCTTTCCCTTCTTCCCTCGTTACACCTTTTTTTTTTGGAGGGGATTGGTTCTTGACCTCATCACTCCCTGCATAAAATAAGACACGTCCCGCGTTTTACTTGCGTGTGTGTACGTGTGTCATCCTGCTTGGAATGGTGTTTTTATAATTTTTATAATTTTCGCGGTTTTGGTCCCTGGTTTTTAGCAATCCATTTTACTCTTGAGTTGCGTAAATCTGTTGGCTGATATTCTAAGAATACGAGTTAGTTTTTATTTTCGGTGTATGTGTCGTTCTCTCTTCTTGCAACATATTGTTTTTGCACTACCCCACCGCACTCTTTGAGTTTGATACTTGATACTGTTCACATATTTATCCATGGTCTTGTCGTCCGATCCTCGGGAATATACCCCCCAGCTCTTGTTTGTGTTTTTGCTCGATACTTTTTTGTTTACGCAAACACCTTTCATCCATTAGTTGGTCTACGAATTCTTCCTGCGCTTCCTCGAGTCGCCGGATTTCCAGCCTTCGATCGGCAAGAAAGTCATCGATCAGAAGTTTGTTCTGCAGGTACGCAGTATCTCTGTTATGTCGTACCATCGCATTAATCTACATACTATAACCTACTTGCAGCTCCTCGAATTGTTCGACAGCGAGGATCCGCGGGAAAGGGACTTTTTAAAGACAGTCCTGCATCGGATCTATGGCAAATTTCTTGGCCTTCGAGCCTTTATTCGAAAACAGATCAACAATATTTTTCTCAGGTATTATTTATTTTTAAATCTTTAAATTTAAACCATTTCTAATGTTTCTTTTATTGGATAGATTCATTTACGAAACGGAACACTTCAATGGCGTGAGCGAGTTGCTTGAAATTCTCGGGAGGTATGGAAAAATATATTCAAATTATATCACGGAAACAAAGAAGGAAATGCTAATTTCACTTAAAATAATTTCAGTATCATCAACGGTTTCGCCCTGCCGCTGAAGGTGGAGCACAAGCAGTTTCTGGTCAAGGTCTTGCTGCCTCTGCACAAGGTCAAGTGCCTGTCGCTCTACCATGCCCAGCTAGCTTACTGCGTCGTCCAGTTCCTCGAGAAGGATCCCTCCTTGACGGAAGAAGTCATACGTGGTCTTCTCAAGTACTGGCCCAAGACATGCTCCCAGAAGGAAGTCATGTTCCTCGGCGAGATCGAAGAGATCCTCGACGTGACGGAACCGGCCCAGTTCGTCAAAGTCCAGGAGCCTCTCTTTAAGCAGATTTCTCGCTGCGTTTCCAGTCCTCATTTCCAGGTGCGTTTATTTGTTTTTCCAATTTATCGTCCGCGTTTTTAGTGAGTAAAGATAAAAATCCATCTTGATATTGAGCAATTTAAATGCATGGAATACTCGAGTCCAGTTTACCCCGTGGAGAGAGGAGAATATTGTTTAATTATGTATTGATTGTAAATCTTTGGACAGGTGGCGGAACGAGCCTTGTATTTATGGAACAACGAGTACGTCATGTCCCTAATTGAGGAAAACAGTGCCGCTATCATGCCTATTATGTTCCCGGCCCTCTACCGCATCAGTAAGGAGCACTGGAATCAGACGATCGTCGCCCTCGTCTATAACGTCCTCAAAACCTTCATGGAGATGAACTCGAAGCTCTTTGACGAGTTGACAGCTACTTACAAGGCCGAGAGGCAAAAGTAAGTCACTGCTTAAGTTTCATCATAATTGCTTGCTCAACTAATGTATCCCCATTACTATGATGAAACTCAAAGGGAGAAGAAGAAGGAAAAAGAGAGGGACGAGCTCTGGCGGAAGCTGGCCGAGCTAGAGATTAGCCATCGGAGGCGTGAGCCGGCCGTCCGAATGAATTCGGGACCGGGAGGCGCCAAGCAGAGTCCGCCCACTTTAAAATAAAGAGAAGAAGGAGCAACCTAAAACGAAGAAGGCACTTTTGAAGGACGAATAAGTTTATTATATCCCTTTAAACTTAAGGAAAAACAAATTTATTTCTCTCTCTCTCTGTCCAAATCCCGTCATCATCTTTCTCTCTTTCCCCTCCCTCCGCTTCCACATACACTCTTTCAAGATGATTAATTAATAACTTAACCCAATTGAATCATGGTTTATAATTATTTTTGCGTTTTTTTTCTATCTTATCTTTCTTTCTCCCTTTATCTTTTTGGCCCACCCGGAATAGAATATGAAGGCCGACAAATCCTCAGAAAAGGAAAAAAAATAGCAACAAAACAGCAAAAAAGTATCGTGTCAATGTGAATTTAGCCCGAGTGTTTGCGTGTGTATGTGTGTGTGTACGTGAGGAACAACCGTGAGCACAGATGAACAAAAGTAAAAAGTAAAAAAGTAAAAAAAAAAAAAAAAAAAAATACTTTCTCTCCATCCTTGTGCCCGCTCATTATCCTTTATTATATACATATTCAGTTTTGTAGACTAGTCCCGCGAACATCCCAAGTGCAACTCTATTTTCTCCCTCTTTTTACACACACTCATGCAAAAGGAAATAGTAGTGGCGGAGTTTTTGATGAGCGTGATACAAGTTGAGGCCCTCCCCAATAAGGAGTGTATTTTCTTTTTTAATGGATGGCTGGGCAAGTTACAACTACCACCCTCCCTCTTCACTTGGTACACCACCACCTCCTTGGCTACATCAATGCGGTCTTGTGTACTATATTATACTCTCTTGTCGTGTACTACTGAGCGAGATTGATGTTGAAAAAAAAAGAAACGACGTCGTTGCAAGACCTTTATATTTTGTCTCCCGTCGTTTCGCCTTTTTCACGTTGTTTTCATTCAAGAATTTCATGGTTGAAAACGGGCAGTTTTCTAACCATTTTTTTTTTCTCTAACGGGCCAGTCCAACTGAACGAGTTTGTGAAGTTTACTCACACACGCAACAGTACAATAAGCGATGCGGCCCGAGTCCTCCTTCCCTCTCATCAAACGAAATATATCCTCCCCATCTTCTATTGTGTGGCAGCCAGCAGTTGTCTCGTTCAAAATATTGTGTCGCGTATGTTTGTTGAACTTTGCCATCATCCTTTTTTTCGTATGATAACAATAACAAGTTTATTATTGATGACCATATGAGAGAAGAAGCTTACCCCCGGTCCGTGGTCAGCTAAACAGCAAAACTCGTTTGTTTCCCCTCATCTTGTCCCTTTCCACATTTTTTTTATATATCCCTCTCGCGCTCTTCACTTGTATTTCAAACTTGTACAGCCCAAACTTTGCTTTCTTTCCCTTTTTTCTTCTTTTTCTTCATTCTCTTTTGACATTTGTTTATGGGAACGCACGATGTGTGTTTCCCAGGAATCCTTTCAATAACTAAGAGACATGCGAGAAGCAAACAAAACAACATCTACTACAAAAGACGAGTGCATTTTCTTGTACACAGCAAATTTGTATCCCGTTTTTTCCTGCATGATGTGTACACTATAAGGACCGCGGGATGAAGCGTGACTCTTGTTTTTCATCTTTGGTTCTGATGATGATCATGTCTGCTGCAGTCAGTGAAGAAATATGAGACGAGTGTGAACAAAAAAAGAAAACTTGAATACTTGATATGAGATACAACAACCCATGAAAAAATAATGCCGCTTGTTATTTCATATTTTTAGATAGAAAAGTTATATTTTGTCTGAATATTGTATAGCATAACAAGCCAGAAAGTTGCTAGTTTGCTTGCTACCAGCAGGAACTTGTGTTTCAAAACAGAAACTTGTGAACAGATTAGGTAAAATCTTAATGAATAAATACCCGTCTTTGGGGAACTGGGTTTGTTTAACACGCTGAGGGGCTATCAACTCCAGGTAATTATGTTAATTTTTGCTACTACTCTTGCGTAACTCTGAGGTAAGGCACATCAGAGCCATCTCTTCTATTGGATTACTGAAGGTGATGCTTTATATTAATTAAAGTCGGCATTGACGCACAATGCGGAAAAAGTACAGTGCTAGCAAAAAATCGATATATATACAGCAAATCCATTACTGTGATTACTTTGGGATTGAGCAATTGCTATCACTCAAGATTATATGTGGTTACGTTGTCGTTATTTTCAATTTTGATATCCATCTATTGATTTTTGAGGGCGAAACAAGTTTATTTATATCCTTTGCACGATTGTTCTGTAATAAAGAGCTGAAGGGGGAAACAAGTTTGTCGTCAATAAACTTGGGAAAGAAACATGCTGCTGTGCTGTCTCATATTGTTTTATAAAGGAGCCGGCACGCCAGTTGGATGATTATTGTGGGAATGACAAACTGCCACCTTCAGCGGCTCAAAGGAAACACCATCGTTCACAGGATCGATCGGTTGAATCAATGTGCCTGGCGGCGCCGATCCTGCTGCTGCTGCTGTACTCGCATCCATCTCTTCAAGAGAGACTATATCGAAGTCCTCCTAGAAACGGATTATGCGTCACCGTGTTGGCGTGGAAGCCGTTCCCGACAGCAGATGCTGCAAGGATCGAGCTCTACAAATCAATATATGAGTCTTCGTCATTTATTGGTTTCATCATGCAATAGGATCATATTGATGCTGGGTTACACATGTTTTGGTTTGTTTTTTAAGTCTGGAAATTTTAGATTAGGATATGTTTGCACTAGCGGGTCGTGGTGCAACCCATGAGGTACAATTATGGAATCATCACAGGACGAGACGTGCCATCCGGCCGAAACTAAATGGATAGGAGATGATGTTGTTCATATCGAATTCTGGGTATTCCCGGAAGTGTGGATCCAGGTAGGATCGATGATTGATGAGGAGATGGATCGTATCCTGCCCCTTCTCAAATTTCCAATCTTTCGTGTCGTACAGCTCGCGCATGAGCATGTGAACCCCAAATCGAAGTTTCACCCGATGGATCAGCTCTGGAGATTGCATGAGGACCTGTCGAGTTGGACGCTCCCCGGCATTGTAGTACCTTGTGATTTATAAATGGGTCAATAATAATGTTTGACATACATCTACAACTTGAATATTACCACAAATCAGAATGATATTCTCGGTACGTGTCCAGCCAGAGGGGTAGGAAACGGGCATCTTTGTGGGCCAAGATCACCTGACTCCCGAGGAATTGACCTTCATCCCAACCTAGAGCCATTTCAAAGTGCCGGTACTTGTCCAAGTTTCCAACGACATAGACATCGTTATCCAGATAGATTCCGCCGTACTTCATGAGCGTTCGGATGCGGGCCACATCCGATCCGTGAAATAGCCTCCAACTCTCGCTCAACGGCTGCCCGAAAACGTCAGCCGGAAGCTCGATAGGAAGAACCGTGATGCGGCCGTATAGATCCGGCTGATCATTACGGATGCGCTCCCAATATTCGCCACTTAGATTAGCGGCCGTGCTGATGTCTGGTACGTTGGTGTGAATCAAGATGCGCTCAGGCTGCTGCCGGAGATATGCTGATCGAAGGCAGACGTACTCGACGAACGTCAAGGCTGTTCGATTAAAGCGGATGTAGTGAATAATATTAGGCACGATTAGACGCCCCGTTCCGGTCCGATTATCAAATCCTTCAAAGTCGATTCGTTCCTCGCTTTCGAGGGTCTTGATCGCTTCGAAAGTTTCTTGCTGATGCTGGTTTGACCGGTAGATAGTTTGGAAAAAGACTAGAGAGCCAAAGAGGAGACCTAATGCGGCCAGAAGGAGCTTCCTCTGACACGGGGTCCGCATCTCCTCCAGGAAGGAAAGGTGCCCAAGCACACCAGCAACTCACATGCGTCACCCGAAAGCTTTGCGACTAGACTGTGCTCCACCATCCGTCGGCTTGGTCGTCCTCTATTTTTTTCCTCCTCCTACTCTCTCTCTCTTGGGGTTGGTCATCGATTTTCCTCTGCTATACGCCGTCGCCGTGTATATATGGTTGGTTCTTGTTCTCTCCCCCACGGACCATCATTGCAACTCTTATGTGTCGCCACCCTCTGTGCTCCTGTGTCATTTCATCCCCTCTAAAACATAATCGATAATGCTTACACCCAGATGAAAGAGAGCGCCAACGCCCTGTTGATCATATCAAGTGAGCAGATTTTGTCTGCATCATCATCATCATCGTAATAGTATACTATTGCGTGTGCCATTTTATTAGAGGAGCAAGCGAGTCTCGAGTTTCCTCGTGTGCTAGGTACGCCCCTCGCTTATCAATGAGCAAATGAATCCTTACATATTATTATTATGCAGTACGGACCATTGAGCAGCAGTCAATACTATATCATTCTAGCTCCATCTGAGGATGAGATCTAGAACAACATTGAAATTATCTGTTTATATTTTTAAAATACGTAAACATGACAAAAAAAGTCACGTTGCTGTCATAATAAACGATGACAGGTGGTGTAGACTGCATGAAAAATTCATGTGTGTACGGCAGTGTAGGTGAATGTTTGCTGTCGCGCAATAAGAAAAGGTACAATGTTTTGACATCAATTAGCTTCGTCTGTACTTTTAAAATGAGCTTGTCATTTTTTCTTATGACAAAGAGTTATTTGCCCGTTCCCTTAAAAAATTCAAGGAAAAGAACTTAACTAAGATTAATGATGCATCTGAAATCCACAAAGGCAAAATTGATTACTTTTTCAACCTAAATACCCTTGATCTCGACATTTTAGAAAATCTTTTATACAGATAATCTTTTGAAGCATATAAAGTTCTATCTTCATATGTTGAATAGTAAACTTCCATACTACTATTCTATTAGGTACGTACGCCCACTCAAGATTTTATGAAAGGCTTTCAACTTCGTCAGAATATGACTTGTAGATCATGGCATTGAAGCTACTTAGCTACTCTTTCATGTTGTATGAAAGAGATTTTTTTAACATGAAGACACCAGGGAGATCAGACCATTCACCGACTAATAAGTGAGTTTCAATTGGCTGGATGCAGTGGCTTTGATAACAAAAAGAAATTAGCACCGCCGTACCGAAAACAAGATGGTGAATGATAACAAACGACGGAGGTTGAATTAAGGGAGAAGTATATAAGTAAATAATCAATACGCTTTCTCTTTAATTAAATTAATTATGTGGCTTTATTTATCGTATCGTATCCTTTTCTTTTAATAAGATACATATTTACAGAAAGTGTTAAGTTTTACTTCCTTAAAACAATAAGCTAAATTGTTTATGTAGATTAATTCTATATTTACTTCTATTGCGATTGCTTCGATGAAAACCATACTACCGTGGTCGTGTTACAAGATGATTTTGGAACGTGTAGGAGTATATAGAATCCCTTAGTTTGAACATTGTACGGGAGTTTTCCTTTTCTTGTTCTCAATTGAGGTGAGATTTGTGGGCATTTGTGTTCAACATATGGCTTCTCCTTTGTACAAAATGGGAATTCGCGTTGTCACGTACCTGGTCACTTTGGTCCGGTTTGTTCACGCAAGTAGCTACACAACCTCGTACGAAGAACACGACAAAGACCAGATTCCCTGCAATACCACAAATATTCCGGCATCATTACCGGTTTCATCCATACTCTCTTTCCCTTTTGAAATACCGGCCTCGACCGGTGGTCCGATGCTTCCGGATTCCGGTATGCTTTAATGCACTTTCCAAGACAGCTGGGGTGGAAAGTTGAGAACGAGAGGATCTGATTTTTCGGTATCAATAAATGAGACAAGATTTTCAAACGTCATGTTGAACAAGCCCAGCCACTCCGCCGGGAGCCGCTGATTATTGTTAGCAGCACAGCATTTTTTAAAAAGATTTTTAAGTGGGGTTTTATTTTCGGACGAAATATCTAGTTACTAGGGGGAGCCTGTTGGGGGTTGAGAAAGAGCCGAAAAGGCAAAAAGAAGGCCGGCCGCCGGGGGGATCAGAAAGGAAGAAGCGATGGGAATATTTACGGTAAAACTGGCAACGCCGCTATTCGAAGGCTGGGGCCCGGATGTTCGGGGCAAGAAAATCACTTCAATGGCGTCAGATGTTGGACCTTGAAACGATTCTTATTTCAAAGACGTATTGACATAGCTAGAGAGTCGAGGAAAGGGGCTGAATCAGCTCTTTTAACATCAAAATCTCTAGCAGATCATTGCATTGATGGTAATGCATGCTAGGAAACTACCAAGACTGGATGATGGGTAAGGTTTTAAATGTTAAATTCACAGTCAACTATGACAAGCTTTTCTTCTTGTACCCGTCAAGTATAATTGTTTTTCCCGGTCTCTGTTGCGATGTTTTCATATGATTATAACACTAATAACGTTTTCCTCCATTATTCTTTACTTACAGGTATTTTGATAAACATCAGTCCCATTCATACCAGGTAAAGTATTTTTCTAGTTCAACCTTTACCACAACTTGAAATCAATTAATCAGACTTTATATTTATTCATTTTCTTTTTGTCTCAAGCCCTTAAACTAAACACTAGATTATCAGAGAAGCAAGTTTCAGTCATACCCTAACTTTTTTGTCTTTGTTTTCTTTGGTCCAATGAGCCGTAATCAGTTCTATCCAGAAGTAAACAAAGAACTTTATGGGGCTTAGCAATCAATCAAACATCTGTTTTGCATCAGCATTGACTGTTTTTGGATTCATTTTGAGTCACAATATACTCTTAGGTCCACAACTTACATCTTGAAAATAGAATTCTGGTCAACAAATCTGCATTTCCCAAACTTTAAAAGTAACTTTGTTTATGTTTTAAAGTTAGTGTTGGCTTTTTAGGTACTTCTTGGTTAAAGGCTAAACAACAAATAGTGTTAACTTCCAATGGTCATTTCTGTAGTGTACAGTAAAATACATTTCTTAATAACCATTTATTATCTAAACAGGCTAACAGCAAGTACAGCAGCTCAAAAGGGAGTTACGATCGGTACAATGATCGAGCCCGAGATTCGCCTAACGGAACGGTCCTCCGATCTGATAGCCCCAACTCATTTGATGACAGTCCTCGGGACCGAAACTACATTCACAAGAGCTCTTACAGTCAGAGGATACGCGAAAAAGAACGCGACAAAGACCGTGATAAAGACCGTGACAAGGATCGTGAGAAAGATCGGGACAAGGACAGAGACAAAGATCGCGAAAAAGATCGTGAAAAAGACAGGGACAAGGAGCGTGATAGAGACAATCGTTCTCCTCGTGACAGGGACCGGAGTTCCAGAGACACCGACCGAGGGAGGAGTAGTAGCAGCAATAACCACGACAGGGGAGCTTGTGCCTCATCCGAGGACAAGCCTCAGAAAGTTGGCGACTGGTCGGAGCACGTCAGCTCGTCTGGGAAGAAGTACTATTACAATACCAAATCGGAGGTGTCACAGTGGGAGAAGCCACGCGATTGGGTTGATTGGGAAAAGGAGAAGGAAAGAGAGGAGAGAGAACGAGAGCGGGATCAACGGTACAGACGAGATCGTGATAGGGATAGAGACCGCGATCGGGACCGAGACCGAAAATACGATCGGACATCTTATGGCTCTTCATCGTCCAGAAAGGACAAAGACAAGGATGGCCCTTCTGAGAGACATTCCAACTTTAGCCGGCCCACATCCAATAGTAACAACTGCAATAGTGGCACCAGCGGTAATGGGCATTCATCTTCCTCGACACGCCCGTCAGACAGTCGAGAAAACCACCGTAATCATCAGCAATCTCTCCCGGAGCAGACGCAGTCCAGAAGGCACAGTTACGGTACTAACCTCTTTACATAATATTTTATGTATTGGTATATTTTAACCATTAAATGTTCTTGTGTAGAACGACCTAGCCAAGATATGGACATCTCACCGGCGGACAGTACACCGACGTCGGAAGCGTCTGGTCCGAAAGCGGCCACCCCATACACTCCCGATCCTCGCTTAACACCAACAGCCGGTTTGTCAGCGGCCGCGGTAGCCCCCGTCTCATTAGCTACCGCTTTGCCTCGCCTCCTCTCTCATCCCTCGAACAGCAATACGTCCAACCAGCCTATGAGACCTGCCTCTTACACTCCTAACGCCTCCAACAGGTGCATGTTTAGATTTCCTTCTTAGTTGTTGTTGACATCTTGAAACTAATTCATCTATTCACGTTTTATGTTCACAGTAGGGCGCCAAATTTGATGTCCCCGCTGCAGATGGGTTCGTCGTCAGCTTCAACAGCGACGAGCTTATCGTCACTTCAACAGCTTTTAACCCAGTTAACTCGAACAACCGTCTCTGGATCAATGACTGCAATTAATCCTGCGATACAATCCATGCTTGCGTCGACTCTAGGACGCATGGGCAATATCACTGCATTAGGTATTTAACTAACTAAGTGAAATCGTATTTAGAATGACCATTAATAGTTAATCTTTACCCGTAATTAGGTTCACTTCAAAATTTAGAACATATGGAACTTCCTGCGCATGAGGTGCTGCAATCACTCCAGACGCTGCTCTCATCGTCTCAGATTGCCATCCCCACATCGAATGTGGCCAGCTTACCAAAGAGTACCAATGCCTCCTCATCATCTTATACGTCGGCGGATGGTGGAAACTGCCACGGGATGGCTGCCCCGACGCCGCCGGAAGGCGATCAGATCGGCGCTGTCAATGGTCCCCCCACGCCCACACACTCCGAGCGTCTCGGCCTCGAAGCGGAATTACGTCGAGGTAAGCAACCTGAAGATTGTCGAGACCCGCCCCAAACCCATTGTTTCCATTACTTTCCAGCCGAGAAAGTTTTGATTTATTATCAATACTCGAGTAGTCTCAACCGGAATGATTGAAACTTAAAAGTAGTCGTCGTGGTCAAATGACTATGGCTCTTGTTTGTTTAAGAATGTTTGTCATTTTTTCCCCCTTTCAGCTGAAAATCTGTATTCAACACCACAGAGAGATAATTAATGTTTCTATTGTTTTGGTTCATCACAGGGAGTCCGGCGACGAGCTTGAGCTCCCTTTCGGCTGCCGCCGCAAGTTTGCGACCGTCGAGTCATGCGCTGACACCCTCACTTGCTGCCTATTATCGGCCGGATCTAATCTCTCATGTGACAGGATGGCAGGCTGAGCATCTGGAGAAGCAGGTGATGACTGATAGCTATCTTTTTGCTCTACCTATTTTGGTTGTTTTCATCGCCTCATTTTTATTTCTTTATTCAGGCCATGAAAGTGAGCGAAGAGCTACACACGATAGGCAACTTGCATGTCACTAGAGTCTCAGCCGAGCTAAAAATGGCCCGTTCTCTAGTTAGGGTAGCGGACATACAAGCAACTCTCCAAGAACAACGGTATTTAAGTTTTTTTCTTTAACGATTTGTCTCGGATTAATAGTCTTTTTATTCTTTTTTCTTCAGGATTCTCTTCTTACGGCAGCAGATGAAGGAGCTGGAGGAACTGAGACCGCCCAATCATTTTATGTCGGACTAAAATGTCTTGATTTCTCTCTTTCTCTCTCTCTCCTTGCCCATCTTTTCTCAGTGCGGTTGAGAAAAAGAGAGAAACAAACCAGCATTTCGTCCTCGTTTTTCCTCATCATCAACCTTCCCCTCTCTTTCGTCTTAAAAAATCAACCAATTTTTTTTTACTCTCGCGGAACCGTTTTGTATTTCTCGATGGATTTCCTTTTTTTTTTTGTCTCGTTGAAACAAAGTAATGTGTGTGCACGGGGACTTGATGCTCTGGCCCCCGGATATCAGTATGGGAGGAATATGTGAAGAAGATGAAGAAGAAAAAAAATTCATTCGGAACGCGCCAGACGAACCCGGAACGGCGGAAAGCTGTATTTATTATTTTCTCTCATGCCGTCAAATTGTAGGTTCGTTATTTGAACGCATTCGGAAAAACATCTAAACAAAAACAACACAAAAAAAAGCCAATTTCCACCCCCTTACTCTTCCGAAGTTCAATTTATTCGGCCAATTTTTTTTTCTCTTCTTTCTTCTTTGTTGTCGGTATTTTTTTTTCTGTGACGCCGTTTTTTTTTCTTGTATAAACAAAAAATCCGCCCTTCTGAAAATTGATTTATTTACTCTAAATTAACCATGAATAGTTTAAGAAGGAGATAAACGAAAAAAAATGAGCGGGTCTCGGATTCAACGTGTTCCACGATACTTTTGTCTCGTTTGTAAAAATAACCAACAAAATTATTGCTTAGAAAGAGAAAACGTGACATGCAAAACACTGAAAATGTCTCACTCTTTTTGTCTTATCCTTTCCCTTGTCCACGCCTCGTATCTGTATCTTTTCTTCTAATTTAAATGAAAAAAACGTAATCTCTCAGTGACGAAACCATGCAAAAAAAGAAGAAACATCCTCACTTGTCGAGTAATTCCTATAGCTTATTCTGTTTTAATTTATTTCTGCTTAATGTTTCTTCGGTTTTCCAACTAAAATGCTTGATAATTGCCGGTGTCGATCGATCCAAAAGTTGGAAAGTTCCTGGGATGATGTAATATGTCAGCCTCAAATATGTTTTAATGCCCTGTTCTCATCATCTTCTACACTGTGTGTTTTGCTCGAGAAATCCAATGCGCCGAGTTCGAAGAAGTGATTGTGTTCTCGCATGGTTGGAAAGTAGCTTTCAATCACATTTGCACGTCATGGTTGACAAATGAGAATGGAACGAGCCGTATAGATTTCCTCACGATTCTTTCATTTGAGAAATTTGCTGATAACGCGTTTGGCTTGTACATCGAGTCCAAGTGTGTGTATAATAATGAGGATAATGCATCTCCTCTCCTTATTTGAAGGTAACCGACTAATCGTTAAACACAAAAAATAGGGATCCTTGATAGATAAGTGATCGATGACAGAGAAAGTTCTTCGATGGCCTCAAGGTGCCACTGCGACGCCGGCCTCAAAATCGACGGCGAGTACGCACGGTGAGGTCAGGATGCGGTATTAACATGAGCCAAGCTAAAGAGTTGAAGGTGAGCATATATTCTAGCTGTTTGATGAGCCGTGAAAGTGATGGAAAGAAGAAGAAATTCCGGGCAATCCGCACGCCTTCTTACATGGTCATATAGAGGGACGTCCTGCTAACTCATCAAGGCACTAAAGTCATGGGAAAAGAGAGCTTGCACAACAAAAAACATCAAAAGGGTGGAATGAGTTGTCGTTTCGGAAGAGCTTGACGGCTGCTATAGCTGTTACTGAGGCTGCACGCTATGATGGGCAGACAAATCGTGGGAGCCGATCTGCTGGACAGAAGAAGGAGCTAGCTAGAGGGATTATTTCTTCCCTTATTGGTTATATAAAGAACCGTGGACTGTGCTTAGGTGGGACCGATGAGCATCACATCAAGGTGGGAATCTGAATCGGCACTGGTGTGGAACCCAACGCCGGTCGGCCGTCCGCTCGGCCAACGACGTGTCGAGTTTGATATACGATCAAAGAATTTTAGGACTACGAAAGTCATCTTCATCAGCAGACAGCACAGAAATGTTTTTCTCTCTTCTTTAAGGCTTGAACGACCACCCCTTACGACTCGTAAAAAAGAAGAAGAAGGGAACCGGTAGCCAACCCAGCAAATCCTTCTATAGAGACGCCCCTAACATTAAAAAAAAAGCCCTGCGCGCGAGAAAGCGAATGCCCATCAAACGGCGGTGCTGTGCGGATCGGCTTCTCAGTCAAGTTTCTACTGGCGCCGGGAGTGCAACACCCAGAAGAAATACGTTCCACCTTCTTTCTCTGAAGAAGAGGAAAAGTGATATTTAATTACGTCGAGAGACACCTCATTATTCGTCGAGAAAATAGCGTGATTAGCATTCAACCAGCGATCTACGACCACCACCCACTTTTGCCAGCTAGAGAAGGTATGCCATTATATCCTCCCATCATTAACCTTGGGCATCATCGTCAGAACAGAAAAATTGTTATTACATTCAAATCGATGATTCACTTGATATTGATATACTATTCGACGATGATCGGGAGCAGCCTTGAGATGAGGTCGTTCCCTCCTAGACTTCCTCATTCTCGAAAGAAAAAAAAAAACCATCTAGCTCTCTTAACGAACCGTGAAAAATGGGAAGTCAGTATGTGGTGCACACTATTTAGATTGGCTGTGGGCTACCTGTTGATTCATTACCCCATATTCAGGAGCTTGTTTTTTCTTCTTCTTCTTTACTTAATGGAAGGCTTAACATCCTATATCGCTATGATTGAGTATTATGTACACCCGGGAGCCCGTTTCGCTTGACTTGCATAATTGGATTCTACAGCTTTGCGGGTTGTTAACTTTTTTTTTCCTCTCTCTCCCCGACAGCAGCTGAATTATTTTTCAAGGGGGATTGTTACCATAGAAGCTCTTATTAAACCGCGGGCCGTGGTCATCATCATCACGAACGATGATCCCCAAGGGTTTTTTTCTCCATATGGGAAAAAAATCATAACAAGGTTGTTGTTCTCTTATATATATATATATATCCGTCTTGCTGTGGTGCACGTGCATCTTATTAAGCGAACCAAAAACTGTTGTTTAGTATAAAACAGATGAAAGAGATAAAAACGACGTGATGACAATCCCAGATAATTATGTACCTCTCTTTTGTTTTTACTTTCTATGGTGCTTAGAGTATTTACGTTCACTGTCAATGACTCCCACATTGTTTTAAAAAAAGGAAGAATAATGAATAGAGAATTTCATCCATTCTTACTTTCATTTGAGTTACGCAAAGATTCCTATTTCACCGTTCACAAACTACACATTCCAAGTGATGTTATGGCAACATACGCTGTTCAGTAGTACCTTTTACATTTTATACTTATTTAAATTTAGAAATAACTATCAAAGTTGCCGTTTAAATTGTAGAACAAATAGCGGTTTCAACGAATTACTAGTTTTTGTTACCCATTGAAACCGGTTGTTGAGAGAGGGGAAAAAAAAGATTTCATTTTTGAGGCTATAGCTACCGCTGCGTTCACAGCCGTGTGCAAGTAACAGAAAAGAGAGAAAAAAAGCAAATTATTAACGACAATAACGGAGTGGTCATGCCAAAGTAAGCTCCGTGCTCGCATATGGTATATGTCTTTTTAAAAAACTGCTGATGTCTGCACCAAGAATCAGAACGTGCAAGCATAAATCCCCTTATGCCAATTACGAAAGAAAGCGACGATTCACCGAGCATTAAATGAAGTAGATGCCGCCAGACAGGTTTGAAAATAATTGCTGATGTTCCATTTTGTGCTAAACTTGTATCTCTATGATTTTTAAGAAATACCAATTGAAAAGGTACATCTTCCAAAGCTTTCGGAGATGTACCTTTTGAATTGAAATATCTTGACCTGATTGCTTGATTAAAGGACAACAAGAGCCGGCCAAGTTAACAAGCTTTATAATTGCATAACTCTTATACAATCAGTATCAGTATCGGAGTTATCGGAGTTACGTGCTAGTACTCGTAAAATTGTCGGATGAAAACTTTTCGGCATAATATAATGTGCTGTTTTACATTTGTAATGGTATGGTAACTAGTTAGTAAACCTGAATGATATAGTTAGTGAGCATCTCCGAAAGGCTTTCGGTGATGTAACTTTTGAATTGAAATATCTTGACCTGATTGCTTGATTAAAGAACAACAAGAGCCCGCCAAGTTAACAAGCTTTATAATTGCACAATTCTTATACAATCAGTATCAGTATCGGAGTTACGTGCTAGTACTCTAAAATTGTCGGATGAAAACTTTTCGGCACTATGTAATTTGCTGTTTTATAATTGTTATAGTATGGTAACTAGTTAGTAAACCTGAATGAATCAGGGCAAGTCAACTTATTATGACTGATATTGGATTTTCGGGGTCAATATTCCGTTGTCCATTGTTAATATAATAGGGAAAAAACCACAAGTTCTCTCAAATCTGACTGTATTATTCATCATTATGATTTCTTAATTAGGTCAACAGGTGCTTTTTAATGATTTTATTTTGCTGATAGCCTTTTTTCTATAGAATATAGATCCTTAAACTTTCATTTAAAACACTCATTTCTGAGCTTTAAATGAAGTAGATGCCGCCAGACAGGTTGAAAATACCTGCTGATGTTCCGTTGCGCAAAACTTGAATCACTATTACTGACTTAAGAAAAATTATATCCCAGATTCCTTTAGGAGATGTAGCTAGTTGACTAATTTAGAATTAATATTCATGAACCTGATTGCTTGATTACAGGACAACAAGAAACAGCTAATTAAACAAGCTTTCTTATTGCGTAACTCTTATATCACTATCGGAATTAAGGGCTACTCTAAAATTATCAAATGAGAACGTCCGCAGAATTTTATGTGCTACTTTACTTTTCTAATAGTACGGATACTAGTTCGTAAACTTAAATGAAGCAGGGCCAGCTTCTTTAAGAGATATTGATTTCTTGGGGTCAATAATCATTTGTCAATTGTTAATATAAAAAGAAGAAAAAAAAGGAAAGTTCTCTTACATCTGATTGTTTCAATCATTATCAATTCTTAATTAGATCAATAGGTGATCTTAAATGAGTTTTTTTCTAACAGCCTTTTTTTTTATTCTATAGAATATAGATTCTCAAACTTTCATTTTACCTAATTTCTCTCATAACATAAGTTGCTAACCTCGTGATGAATAATGGTCGCTGAAACACCTCAATAAATTTTCGTAGAAATTTGTTCAAACTCATTGAAAAAAAAAATTCTCTGATTTCTTATCCAACTTTCCTTTTTTTTTCAATTAGCTGTATTGCTTAAAACAATAAAATGGGTTTTGGACAATTTGAGTAGTACCTCTAACATATTTGCCGCATGTGATGACAAGGTTAAGAGTTCGCCTTTCACCGATCATCGCACCGGAGTCTCCTTGACCAAGTTATTAAAACCTGACTTTATAAAAAAACCAATTAAATTGATCTCAACCGTTATGAATATTACGCTTTTATAAACAACGTAGGCTATCATATAAGGTACCATAGAATCTGTATTCTAAGCACGTGCTCTAATCCATTATTATAAGTGACTTTTCAATATGCTAGTTTTCTTCTGATAGCCATTTTTTATCAGCCATATTTCTTTTTGTTCATCCTCTATCTTGTATTTCAAGTTATTATCATCCTATTATTTGAAAGCAAGAATTGATCGTTCTTGCATCACTCTATAATGTCAGTACGGCATATTGGATTTATGTGTCACTCTAAATTTTCAAAAAAGTGAAAGTCATAATTTCTTAAAACAATTTCTTCCCATTTTCAATCCCAACTGAAAATTCTCTATAGTTATAGGTTCTATACAGACCAAAAATTGTATAGAGCGGTGTATTCAAAAAATGTATAGAAATTGATGCAGTGTGGTTTTAACCATTAAACTTTGTAGTTTGTATACAATATTCAACCCACCAGTTGGGATAGTATAACTATAACTCATTTTGAAATTCTGAATTGGCATGAGTTGTAATTACCTAATTAGCAAATCTGAACAGAATATTATAGGATTTAGACGGCTTCATTAATAATTGATTTCGAAATCATTATAAAGTAGCTACATTTCACTACACGATAGTAGTAATTATATGCTATTATTACTAGATCAGCAGGGGTCCTTGGAAAGCTGCTTACACAAATCCTCAGTGGTTCCTGAATATGCAAAACTCTTGCCCTAAGAAGTATCTAAAATGTTTTAAGAAATTCATTCAAAATTCAAAAAATTCGAGGCCGTCTCGTGGAATTTGTTGACCGGTAGCTCATTTCTGCTTCAATCTATGATTTCTTATCTCATTCTTCCCTTGAAAAAAAAAAGTTTCTTTATCGCTATTTTTAAAAGTATAGCGATGTAGCAAGTAAGTGGCTCTATAATAATTAAGTGAGTTTTTCGCAATCTTGTGTGATGAAGAGAGCGTACGGTCACCAGAATAATATAAATTTAAAATGTGTTAAAATAAGATAAAAGAAAACTAGTTTTATTGATTCATACACGAATATTATGTTGGTATATAGACATCGTGGTAGGCATGGGATCTCTAATCCAAGCACGTGCCCTCTTTACTAATAAGATGCCTTTTGGACAAGTTATCCTCTGATAGCCATTTTAAAAAAACCAAAATTTTATAGACCCTCAAAACCTGCATTTCAACACAAGCCCTTTAGCTCAATCCGAAAAATCGTCTATTCAAAAAGTTCCTAAACCTCAATGAATTACCATACAAAATTAGGTTAAAATAACTTGAAATAGCAGACGAGTAAATTTATGCGGGCGTCTCGCAGCGATGGATCTTTTTCGGCGTACGGTCCGTATCTGAATAATAAATGCAATTAAATTCAGTTTACTTGCTCTTCATTATACAATTAAAGGATCGAAAAATAACGGAATGCACTCGTTTTTGCTAGAGGTCATCTCGGAACTTTTGATGTAATCGAATTCTTCACAATGACGGATGATCAGAGTTGTTTTTACCTTGAAGCAGGACGACTGCAATCCTCGTTACTAGTTTTTTTTTACGGTTATCACTGTTATAGAACATTCGTGTGCCCTAGATCTCATATGTTTATATTAAAGCAGGAATAATAACAAGATGGGTATTACGACCCGACCACATATAATTGTTTCGTGAACTTCGGGACTCACGAAGTTCGGGCAAGGGAGAGAAAGAAAGAGAGAGAGAGTCACCAGGTCGTGAGTGGATGATTAATTAAGCCGCCTTCTCGCTGCAGTGGAGCGTATCACACATTCCAATCGTGATCCAGGGTTTCACTGGGTACTCGTACATATATGCGCTGATTTGCTCTATAGTCACCTTTCGTCGTCTTGGAATATACGTCGTTCACGGTCCATATACTCCTTTGTACCCATTGATCGTAATCAGTTTAAGAAATAACATCGTCAAGCTGCTCTCTATAATATTATACTTTCTTTTTACTTCTTTTATCCGGTTCAGAGTTAGAAAACGGCCTATTTATTTGTTCATTTCTTGGAGTACTGTGAGCCGCTTAACTTGAATTCTACAAATCGACATTGTTTTTGAATAGAAGCATTATTTGAAATGGTTTTCGATTTCAACCGAAAACTTTCACATTTTGCTGAGTTATCGGCAGTCCTGTCTTTTCACTCTATGTGCTTGAATAATTTCTACTCTAAATATAAGAGAGAATAACAAATGGAACGGGGGTAGAGCAATTTATCTGTCCATAAGTCTTTGGACGTGCGCTTCACTTCCTGCCTTCACGATTTTCTCTCTCACGAAATAACTTGTCGCATCGCCGGCCCTCATCAAAGAGTTATATTTGATATAAACGTCAGCTGCTATATATGTCCTTGAACACTAGAAAAAGAAGAAGAAGAGGCGTAATGGGTAATTGTGCTCATTTTATTGGTTTGATGATGGCGCGGTAGCGGGTAGCCATAATATACACGGATGACGGAGCGTATCCGGCTTTACATTCCCAAATGGACGCACACATACATTTATATAAATATATTTCCCCTTTTTTCTACTATTACTATTCTGATATATATTTATGAATTTCTGTTGTTGCTCTTCAGAGACGCAGGCCCTATCATTATGAAGGAGGAGCCCAACTGGTTCGAGACGCTTGCGGTGCGGATGCCACCTTCGCCGCCACCTCCGCCTCTTCAGGAACCGTCTCGCAAACCGATTCATCATCATGCAACGTCCGTCCGCGCCCTCAAGCGGCGGACGAGCAGCGCAAATAGTAAGCTCGTTTTTATTTCGACCGCTAGATGGCGTTGGGCTATTCAGAAATTTGTTAAAAAGAAAAATATGAACTTGTCTACTTCGTGAATGTATTTTTCCGGCTCCTGCCTATCGTCCCCAAAAATTGTCTGATAGTGATGAATCAAAGCTACTGTCCCGATTCAAGTTTAAATTCACTAATATCCCATCCCCAACTACTAAGATGCTATTAGCTGTTATCTTTTCCCGGTAGTTCATATGAAACTGGTTTAGCCTTTTTAAAAAAGAAAACGACAACGACGAAGAGCTGTAATCTTGAAGGACACTGAGATACTTTCAGTCGGGATGGCAGATTTCTATTTTCTCTTTTCTCCAACAAGAAAGAAGTTAATGGATATTACACACAATGTGTAGGTTAAGAATAATGAATCTGGAAGGATGCCATCATCGAGAGAAACAATCGATTTGCATATACAGAGAGAATCCGCCCAGCACAAGACCATCGGAATTCATTACCGGCTGCGCCGTATTTACACCTTATTAGGGCTGGATGGGAGAGGACTGAATGGCTAATCGACTGAAAGGACGGGCACACTTTTGAACACGTAAACATCAGCAGGAGTTAACCTTTAAAAAAAGGTGTATACGTCCATTATGTTAGGCCTATATGTCGCACAATTTCTTTTTTTTTTTTTATATAACAAGGTGTGAAAAAATAAAGTTGGATTAGCATACACCTTTTTATAAATTGTACAAGTACGGTACTTTTATCAAAACGTTGACAATGATGGATGTGATTTTTTCACGCTCGTTAACATACATCTTCGTGAGCTATTGTGCTGCTGCTGAAGAGGATCGTGATGACCCAGGAAAATATTACTCCGAAGGCGGCGGACATTATCGGGACTTTGAGCCACCCTCTGGCGGCGGAACATCCGGCTTAGAAAAAAAAAAATACTTTCTCCGTTATAGCTACTTCCTCTTTTCCACGAAAACCAATATCTTAGAAATAAAATCGACCGCGAGTTTTTTTTTGTATTGTAACTGTCCCGACCGCAAAGTGGAACGCGTGCGCTCCGGCGTGATGAATAATTAGACGCTTTAAAATGAAAAGGGAGTCGTGCACGCGTTGCACCGAAATTGGCTTCAGTGTGTTAAAAAGAGAAGAAGAAAAGCCGTTACGTCAAGAGCAATCATTCACGCAATATATCGATGAAGCCGTTGCGACTTGGTTTTTTGGAGGTTTTGTTTTTAAACGAAATTAACATTTTAAGTTTCTGAAGAATCCTTTGTAATTTTCACATTTTTTTCCTACCTCAAATGAGACAAAAGTTACAGCTCATAAAAAGATCCCAAGGTCCCGGTGTAAACTCTTATTTTTTACGATTTCATTAGTAAGGTCGGAAATCAGGTTATTGTGGGACAAAATTAGCAAAAAAAGGTATTAAAAACAGAAGAAAAACGGGTAGAGAAAATTGCTCCAATTACGATCTTTAATCGCGCGCATTCCCGGAGAAATGAGCAGCGATTATAATAATACATAATAAGAAAAAAAAGGTCGCTCCCAATCTCCCGTGCGGCATTTTTGTTAAAATTGTTTCCTATCTGTACATCACCAGAAAGTTGAACGAACTTGTTTATGATATGATAAAGAAAAACGCGTTCATCTTATTCTTTTACACATGGCGTGACTCAACTGTTATTCTTTCTTTCAAGATACATCCATTCATCATTAAAAAAGTTGGGAGGACTTGTTATTCTTTTTGTGGTCCGGCCAAGAGAAACAAAAAATCAATCATCTCTTTTCTATATCGATTCTATTTCGTTATTTTATTCAGGTGCGAAATAAAATATAACAAAAAAAGCCGTTAAACAGGTGTGCTCCCAACCGCAGATTGTGATGTACGATCCATTACTTTTTCCTCAATGATAATTTTTCAAAAAAATATATTTTGTTGCAGATGTATCGAAGGGACGTTACGCTCCGTTATTTTATAATAATCAACAGGAGACTTTTTTTTTCTTAAAAGGGGAAGATGATGCGCAACTTTTTATCAGCTGCTCTCAACACTTTCGAACGAGAGGTTCCTGGAAAACTCGAGATTTGATTCCCACCTTCATTAAGATCCTTCTTAACTAACCGAAACCTTTTTCATTTTTTGAACTCGTCCCCGTTTTTCGAGAGATTACTACTCTTAAACTTCAGGTTTTTTGCAAGAAACTTAACGTTTTTCTTAATCAGCTCAAAGAGTTGTACGAAATGATACCATTATAATGTTAGTTAGACTAGTTTAACAGTCGGGAAAGTGTGGCACAGGCCTTTTAGTGTCAGTCATGAATGTTGTCTTGTTTTTTTGACACTACGCGAGCTGCGCAGCGTGATATTCTATTAGTGCGGGACTAATAACAACAGTGAGGGGGTACGCCACTGCTAATTAGAGCTCCAGCAGAGAAAGTTCACTGACTTAAAAAAGATTTTTTGTTTCATAATGAAGAAAAATGAAAGGATCCGTTCAGTCCTCACGATTCGCGTGATGATCAACATTAGAAGGGCACCCCCAGTGATTTACTGTAGCAGTTATTGTCTTTGAAAAAGAGTCCGATCTCGGTCGAGGTTGATGCGCTCCGTGAATCGACACGGCCTGTAGATGCGGGATCGAGTATTATTGGGCACATCCTCGTGGGAATCCCTTCATTAACATTCACCTCTATATGCTGGAGTGTACAATAAGGAAAAGAAATAAAGAATTCCAGACGGCCCTCTTCAATAATAATAATCGTCGTCATCCTCATAAAGAGGTTGAGAGGGGCCCAGGTAGAAAGAAATTTCAAAGATGAGAATCTTTGAAGGTATGGACATCACTCACGCCTTTTCTTTGGCCCCTTCTCTCTCTCTTGATACATGTTTGTATTTTTTTGCTTCCAGATAACCGGCCCTTTTTTTTCTTTCTAATCGAGACCAGAAATCGGGAGCGCCTTTTCTTTCTCCCCTTCTTTCTACTAGGTATACAGTGGGATATCATTTTCAAAATAATATATGAAGATGTTTGTCCTGGTTTATATGTACTCGCGGTACACATTCTTGTACACAGCACTTTCATTGAGGGCGCGGAAGGGTTCTCTTTTCTTCGTGATTTACGCTTCACGGATGACTCTCGCTGGTGGACGTCGACGGTAGCTCGGTCGTGATCACCATCATCATGCATAGGGTGGAGGAGCCCACTTTCTCCGTCTCTTTGTCCTCTTATATAACTCTTAGCGATGGAATTCTTCTTTCCTCCGAGCGGGTAGAGGATGTTGGAAAAAGGCTTTTTTCCACTTTAGAGATCTTAGGGAATTTCATTTGTTTTGTTACGCATCAACTCTTTTCTTTAACACAGATGCTGTTGTAAAAAAAGAAGTTAATGTCTCTTTATTTCAATTTTACCAAAACGGTTTCAATCACGTCATCGAGATACTTCTCTTCTTTTGTTGAAAAGATAACAAATAATAATAAGAGCCGGATTCCCGCTCGAGGGCCTTCAGTAATCAGCGCTCCATTGTTACACCATATCCCGCAAAAAAATAAAAATGGAGACTATCTGCTGGTGGTCTCCTTCTTCTTGCAGATCATCACTGTGTGTGGAAGCGAAGCTATCATAGTTTTAGATATCGGTCTGCCGAAAGGAGGCGGTACCCTGCGGAACATAGTTGAAGCGCGGTGCCGGCCGCTGCAGTCGTCACTCAGGTCCCGACCGATCAAGTTGTGTTTTCTATTTTTCTGTGTTCTCAACCGGAGATAGGAACGAGGGAACAGCGTGATAACTCCCGCTGTGTGCGTTAACACTCGACTGACGATATTCCAGTGAATTGTGTTGTGAATGTGTTGTGTTCTTCTTCTTCAGGATTTATCAAAGGATGACGAGTCACAGGGGTCATCACCAATGTCACGCTAATAGTGGCCGGACTAATACAGCACTGATGGAGCCGGAATTTATCATTCATCCGGTCACGGCTCGACCCGTCTTGCGTAAACGCAAACGCCAGTGTACCTCATGTAATTATTTTGAAAAAAAACCGGGAGTAATATCTGTGAAGGCGGTGATGATTATATGCACTAGGTGATGCCGACCTTGGCTGGCCACCAACAATAACAATCTTTTTTAGACAAAAAGAAAGAAAAAAATCCGCGGTAGCAGAGTGTATAAATAAGTTGCGGTTTGATGGTCAAAGAGAAACGCTGACGTCACGGTTTTTGTAGTCGACCGAGCGAGCAAATTTGTTATACATCTTTTATATCTAAGAAGTAGAGAAAAAAAGAGAATCATAACTAGGAGATTCGCGGGAAATGGAGAATAAGGACGCGCTCGTTTCGAGCTATTATTACTGTTATTATTGTTCGCATCGTTGATGAGAGATACCCCGCGTGTCACGATCGAATATCATATCCCGAGAAAGAAAGAAAAAGAGGAGGAATTTTATTTCTTCCAGCGTGGGATCTTCTTGCCCTGCTCTGCGATAGCATGGAATTTGAGAAGCATCACAAATGAGGTCGTTGGTAACATCAAGACGAAACACTACTCCAACTCTTAAGCATCGGCACGATGTTGCGCTGCTCTTGCATCCATAATTATTAAGTGATTGAGGTCTCGGAGGTGCCGCGCTATCCTTCATGGTTCAAGGCTCCTAAAGATCATTTTAGTGCCCTTTCACTTTCTTCTCATTTTTCATAAAAATCTTTCTAAACAGCGTCATTATTGGAGAGAGATTCCTCCCCTGTTATTATCGAGGCAATCGATTGTATTTCTATGTTTTTTCGATTAGAAAGTGTCCGTCTTCAATCGACTACTGATTGCATTCATTCATCCAGTCAGGTGGGAAAAAGGGAAGAAAGAA
Organism: Chydorus sphaericus; assembly: GCA_030141595.1. Taxonomy (NCBI): domain Eukaryota; kingdom Metazoa; phylum Arthropoda; class Branchiopoda; order Diplostraca; family Chydoridae; genus Chydorus; species Chydorus sphaericus. Next base: position 5,224,933 of record CM057931.1, read on the forward strand.
ATTATTACTTTCAAAATTCTATTTCTGGCGATTTTCTCATAACGATGTGATGTGAACATTTTAGCCTCTTGTTGACTTTTCATTAAATATCTGCGCTTACGTATTCATTAAGGAATGTGTTAAGAGGGCTGCTGACACATCTAAAAACGTCCGGATGCTCATTCTGCGTGACAACGGTTGATTATTATGTTATCAAAATTTACCCTTTTTTGTATTTCTATAATAAATGATTTTCTTCCTAATTCGGGTTATTATTGACTAGAGTCGTAAAAAACTATATGCATAATTTCCAGCTTTGGAAATAACTGGATTCTTGAGAGAGATATTTGCATATGACTCATAAATGTTATTAACTCGTCGTCTGTATTTTATTTCACAGGTCATGACGGGATGATGAGACGTCCTCATCGACCACCTCTACCCAAATTGCCGACCACACCTTTCAGAGGATTGGCTCATCTTCGAGCCCGCTCTTTCGGTTAGTCCCGTTTTTTTCTTTTTTTCTTTTTTAATTTCTTCGTTTTTACCGCCTTTTGATTGGAGGAAGGTTCATTCAAGATTCAAATGAGGAGACCACCTGTGGTCAAGTTTATAGGGCGCTCAGAGAAGAGCAATTACACGCGGGAGGACTGTAGGGCTAGCCACCATCTGGTCAGGGCTCCTGCTGCATATGTCAAACCTCATCTATAAAACATGCGGCTATCAAACGGGTTGAGATCCTGTTATCCACTTCATTTAATATATGTATCAAACCGGTCGAATGGGACATTTGTAAATTTGTAGTGAAGAAGGGTACGGTAGTTTAGCTACTAAAAATGAAAATAAGGATTTCATCCAGGTCGACCTAAATAGTCCCACCGTGAAATGATTTCACCATTAACTTTGGAAACCTGAAGCCGATGAGTTTTTTTTAAAGGTGTTCTTGCATAATGACAATGTTGTTTTCATACCTTTCCAAATCAAGCGGTAAATTATTAGCTTTGGATGTTAATTTGGCTAGTAGAAAGTGGACCGACGGAAAAAAATTAAAAATCAAAGTAGGTTGAATTATGGGTCTGAACTTTCAATTTGCTAACATTTCTAAGAATCTCTGGTCCAAATACTATTTTTTGCTGAGTTTTTAACCTTCGTCATTAATCAAATTAGCTCGAAGTAATAGCAAAAAAACTATGAAAGTTGCACAAAAAGAAATGAAATCCAGTAAAAAAAAACCGCGTGAAACTTGTTAGAAAAGTTTAATTGTGAAAAAAAAACTCCCCACCAAATTAATATGCAAAGGTAAACACTTTTATTTAACAACGAGCAAAAAAATCCCGTTTAATTCAGTAGGGAAATTATTAATTATGAAAGTGAATATTCAAGTTTTCATGTTTAAACAAATATTGTATGGTTGACTTTTTCTTGCTTATAAATAAAACAAGGAAATCGAAACCTGATCTACTCGAACACAGCAAAATTAGAAAAATCTACATTTTTTCAGTACCAAGTTCTAAACCCCACCGTCAGGTGTCGTCGGAATCCCCTTTTACTTTTTTTTCAAAGACGGTCAGCCGCCTTGAGGCTTTCCACTCATGGCGGGAGTGTGAATGAACGGAAGGACGAGACACAACCGCAAGGTGTACAATACAACCCTAAAAATGATGAGTTAAAAAGATTGTTTCCAATCTTTCCTTCTCTGGAAATAATTCCGAGAGGAGAGCGTGACTCGGCAGGTGTTTGTTTGGTTTGCGCTTTATTGTTGTTGTTATGCTATCTCTCTCTTTCTGGCTCGAAAATAGCAGCAGCAACAGCAGGAGAGTTCCCTCTCGGACTCAAACGGGGATAACAATAACATGATCAGGTTTCCTTCTCCCGTGTGTGCGCACATTGGACGCCCCGAGTAGAGATACTTGACGCTCTTCGCGCTCTGCTTAGATACACAAAAAGTAGTAGAAAATAGAGGGCTTACTCATCGCGTTACGCTTTGATGAGCTCCTCTTCTCTCTTCATTTGTGTATAGTTTGGAGCTCAATGCACGCTGAAATTCCTATTGATAATATCTTTCTTTTCTAGAATACATTCTTTACATGTAAGAGGCCGGATGTGTTTGTTTCCTTGATCTCTTTGCGTGATATATCTTTTTTTCTTTTAAAAGACTCGAGGGAAATTGTATCATTCCGAAGGGATCGCCCTTTCCGGTTGAGCGAATCATATATTTCCTGTGTGTGTATGTGGTTATTGCCCAACAAAATAGTATGCAATACCGATATACATCCAATAAACAAGGGCAGCTGCGTGCATCATCATCATCTCTGAACAAAAAAAAAAAAAAAGCTGTGGTGGCTTCATTCACGCGAACGCGCGCGCTAAGGCCACCTGCTGGAACGACGTAGTAGATATCGCAGGTGTTTGAGTCATTTAAAAATACTTGGTTCAAGCACCTTCTCTTTTGGTAGACGAGAGACCAAATGACAGTATCATAGCTTCCCAACAGAGTTGAGAGTCCAGCCTGGGAAAAAAAAGAAATGAAAATGTTTTTTCTCTCTTTATGCGTTTATTATGAATTTCTTCGGCTGGTTGGATTTCTGTCGCCTATTTACCAGGCTGTATACTACGTACAGTACGTAGGTACCGAGTGCGTGCGTGCGGTAAAGTCCGGAGGCAACTTAGAAAGAAGACAAAAGGCACGATTTTATTTTTCTAAAGCTGTGCTTTCTCAGTTGGTCGCCGGCTTTGGCTATGTAAAGTTGAGTTTTCCTTTTCATGTGATGGTGCTGAGATTTTCATAATGGAGAAAACACTGACAAGATTAAAGAGTAATTTGAAATCGAGGCGGAAGCTGTCTCTGCCCATGCTGGTGGGACAGTTTCACCATCAGTGGAATGGTGGTAGTAGTGCTGTTAAAACTCCGGAATCGCCGGAAGTGGAAGCCTGAAACGACGGATGAGAGTGATCAAGAGCCAGAGCAGCAGCAAGAGTCTAAAGCCTGGCTAAGTTTCGGCAAATCGAGGGTTGTAGGAAACCGTAAAAATCGGAATAAACCGAGGAGGTGGCCGAGCACTCCGGCTTTCCCTCCGGGAGCACGTCATCATTGCTCCCAATCGACATCAGATCCGGCCTCGAGTTTACCTCCTCCTATTATCGGAAGACCTCAACCTTTTATCCAAGGGTACCACTTGACCCTGCCGATCAGCTCTGGTTGCGCAACCAGTCGTAATTGTTCTCACAGCACAGGAGGAACTCCCTGTCGTCAAGTAGCTTTACGCAATTCTTTTTAGTTACTTTATACCTCGTACACAGCGGCCCTTTTTCTTTAAACAGAAGAGTAAACAAACTCACTGTTCCGTTAACATCTAATTCATCTTACCGTTTTTTCTGACGTCATTTCAATTCTTTTAAAAATTGATGGGCTGCTGCGAGGTATTGTTGAAACTGCGTCACGTGATCATCTCTTTTATTTTTATTTTTTTCCGGATTGAAAAGGAGGAAGAAGACGATGGGAAAAAGCTTCGCAATAAGAAGCAGGTCGAAATGAACGACAGTTGGAACGGGCAGAATCCGTTCTCACCCTCAGGTATTAGAGATCCGATCGATGGTAGAAAAAAACCCCAATATAAGAAGGATTTCTGCAGAATCAATCCCAATATTTATTTATACATATATATATATAGAAATATTTGTTTTTGTGAAAAAAAAATAGATGGATCGAGCAGTTCTGTTGCCCAAGATGATCACCAGAGCTCCCCGAGACAGGATCCCAACAGCGACCAAGAGGAGGACGACGATCAGGTAAGAATAGATATCTTTTGTTTGCAAGCAGCTGCGTCAGTGGTTAGTGTCTTTCTTCTCTCTTTTTTCCTTAATCTGAGCGAAGCACCCCGCAGATTGCTTTCTCATCAATAATTTCCGCCCCTGCTCGGTAGGTACTGCCCCTCCGTTTTTCTCTGGTGGCGGAAAGCGATGACCACGGCGGGAGCCGTCGCCCCTCTCTGTCTTTATGTGCCCACCAGATTCTCATCGTTTGTTTCTTTCCTGCCCATCAGTTGATAGGCGACGGGAAAAAATAAAAAAAAGAGGGGGCTAATGACCCAATGTTCTCCGACTCTAAACCAATTTTTATTTCCACTGATTAGTGGTCACTGAACTATTATTATATACCATCCCATGTTGCACGCTCTTAAGAGCTTCCGTTTATCACCGTGATTCTGCTCATTCATCAAACTTCTTCTTCTTTTTATGAAGAGCTAAATGGCGTCATCAATTTAGAGGATGAAGGGCTTGATCAAGTTGACATCGATCCTGTGAAGAGGATCACTTCTCACGCGTACATGACGACGATGATGATGTGCTTCATCCGTGATGAGGCGGATCCAAAAAAAGGGGGTCTACTCATTAAATATTTCTGGCCCCTGGGTCGTTCATCTTCGCTCCACTACACGAGAAGAAAAGGATCGCTGTGTGTGCGCATCGGGATTTTCTAGCAAGGATCGGCTGAATTCCCTTCGGTGCTGAGGGTTTCTTGCTGCCGACTTTCATCCTTGAACTCCGGTCGCCGCCATTCTTTTCTCTCTCCCGCGGAAAACGGACGACCGGAGAGCATCTCGTTAACGAGTTGGACAAGATTGAAAAGCCTACAAGGATCGATCCTTCGGTAGGAAGGAAAAGACCTTGCCCGGAATTTCAATATTTACGGGCGGATGATGATTTCCTGCTCATCCCAACATCTTATTCGAAATCCAAGTTTTCTTTTTTTGTGTGTGTGTTTGTGCACGAGCGCCCAAGTTGACTTTCATTCCGTTCGAATCCCTAATTGATTCTTATGGATTTTCTTCCTCTCTCTTGCTCATTCATCTCCAGCTTGCAGAGGCAGCTCATCTTCCCTATTATGAATGAAGGGGGAAAAAATTTTCTTAATTCCAGATTTCCCCAAAGAGAGTACCTTATATGATGAACTAAATAGATTTTTTGGTCTTGCAAATAGATAAGAATTCCTGATCTAAAGAATCTTGATTTCTATCTTTCTTTTTAAAAGTCTCTAATTGAGTTTTTTCCGAGAAACGCGAAATTCATTTTTGAAAATAGAGCGAAGAAAATGTTATCCTGAAGATCGGAATGCAGGAAGAAATATGCATTTAGCGTAAATAGCCAAATATGGTTGCGGGAGAAGAAAAGCTTCAACCAAAAGAACAAGAAGCATAGTAAATACATTCCGTTGAAAATAGGATCACTTTCACCATTATTACAGTTGTATATGTCTCGCGGAGAAACGGTTCGGGTGAACGCAAAACTCACGCACCGCCGCCAAAGGTTGTTTCCTAGACCCATCATTACATGGCGACGGGGTGGAACGAAAGGGCGGATTATATGTACTATACTGAGTTCTTTTTTTTCTAAACACATGACACGCAATGCGAAAGAATTCCAGACTGGACTTCTCTCTTTTCCGTCCCATTTCTTTGTGAGTTGTTTGCTCTCCATCTTTTGAAAAAAAGAAGAAAAAAAAGTTGGGCAGCTTGGCAAATCTTTGAGTGTCGGCGCCTGGATGAAAGCCGGATTGCGATTGCCCCTAAGAATAGATCACTCGAGTACCGCGTGCTCGGCAGCACTACGTGTCGTCTCAGCTGATTGACCGATAGACTATAAGGCGCGAATGAATGCTATATACTAGGATCGATGAATCATCTTTGTATTCATGAAGTGGGTGGGCTTCAATAAGTCTCTCTCTATAGTAAGATAAGCATTTCAAATGTGTGCCTTGTCCCGTCCCAAGTCATGTTCAGAGAGAGAGAGACCTATCTAATCAATTTCTGATCTGATGAATTCCCTTCCCAACTCTAAACTGCGGCCTACGACGACGACGGCCGTTCTAGCAGAGTCCGCATCTTGAAGCGTTTGCGCACGCATGCCCCCCTCTCTGTATAAGTATATATACACAACTACATAGCAAAAGGGGGAGGTGGGATATAGAAGGAAGAGAAAGAAAAATCTTTTTTTTTCTTTCTTTCTTCTAGCGGCTTGGCCTGTCAACCCTGCTACGTCCCGCGTGAGCCAAAGGCAGGGAATCCCGCATTTTGAACGTGGCGACTGTCGCGTGCGGCCGCACCTGTCTTTCTCTTTGGTGTGCGCATCTAAAAAACCTTTCCTCAAGGATCACTTTTTTTTCCTCCACGAAATCCTCTCAGGTAGGACCTTGATAAACAAACAAAACACATTTTAAAGTGGATTATACTTTTATTTGTCTGTAAAGTAGTACTCCTGACGGGGACATGTAAGAATGGGAACGAGGCCGTGAATCATTACGTATCAATCCCGCATGTTGGTATGAAGAGAAGAGCTCTCTTTTGTGATGGCCTATTTCCGTCGTTAGATAGAAAAGAAAAGAGAGTATAGGTACAGCACATATATTTAGCCGTCTCGGTTCATTAGGTGTGAGAGAGTATAGGTTGCCCGGGCAGCGTCTTGTCCTCCTAGTCTTAGCTTAGGATAGAGTGCGTTCTTTATGCACTCTCTTTCTCTTACAGCACTACTCACTCGGATAGTAATGGATGATCAAGTCGCCCGGTATCAATGCTCAACGAAGATGAATAGCCAGGGAATCCTACCTTATGTAATACAACCTTTGTTTCCCGTAGGAACTTGCTCCCTTTTCAATCGCTCTTCCTCCCACGTAATGAAGGCATATTATTAAAAATAAAGTTTTGGAAGGAGAAAAAAAAGTTTCGGTACAGGCTGGGTAATCAAAGCATTATAAGAGCCTATTTTAAAAAAAGGATTTCTTTTTTATTATATTCATCGAACATAAATCAAATCGATCGGTCGGTGCTGAGTTTATGTGTCTGGGCTACTATATAATTCCGGCTTCCGTCTATGTATAATAAGAAAAAAACATTTTATTTTTCAACGTTACTTGTATAAATGAGACAAGGTCTACCATACCATTGTTGTGTTCAGTGGATAAATTCAGGATTCGATTGTTCCTTTTTTCCCTGTTTCTTCTATACAAATTGCCAGTTGCCTTGCTCCTTTTTTTAGTCGATCAAAGAGAGTGGAGTGGCGAGAGGACAAGAAGAAGAAGAAGCTCTTCCGGTAGAGTGGTAGCTCACGTCATCCCCGGTTGTGCCATCAGCAGGGCAACTAGCGTCACGACAGCCACTTGGCCCACATCACTGCCAATCAGGATCGATCCTTCTTTTCTATTTTCTTTTTTTACTTCCTATTCTTCTGAAAAGAACTCCAATGGCGACGTTTATTCCAAGAAATGACACTTGTATATTACAAGTGATGATGATTGTCATTCACGTTGCGTCCATCGGGATTCAATCCCGATAGGTATGACAGTCTATCAGAGGAGGTTCATCAAGTACTTGGCGAGTTCCTCCTGTGGGTGTCGTCCGAGACGGCGACGACGACGACGACCCTTTTCCCCTGAATGGTGATGCGTTTGCCACCGTCCCGCGTGCGTGACCGACCACCGAGGAAAAAACATGAGACGTTTCAAACGAGTTTTCTCTCTCTCTCTCAGTGTGACGCACTAGGAAGGTCCCCGGTGGGCTAATTTAGGCCTTGCCGTGACAATCTCTATCAAGCATTGGTGCTCTCCCTTCTCTCCTCAAAACTTGAAGCTTTATAGCCTTGCGTCGCCGTCGGAACTACATTTCAACACTCCCCCTCTTTTTTTTTATCCGTTCGATTCAATCGATAAGCACGTCAGAACATAGAAAAGGAGGGTTAGAAGAAGAAGAAGAAAAAAGTCATTTGAATGAATCAAAGCTTGACGTAAGAATAAAAACGAGGGGTTGTCGATGACACATGCTGTGAATAATGTAGTACCCAGCGTCGCCACCCTGAATGTTATCAATCCGGCTGCTTGACAATTAATAAAAAGGTGGTGAAGCGTCGGAATAAATAATGAACTCTGGCGGTGTATTTAGTATTCCACAGCTCTCTACATCTTATCAGCGATCCCTAACTATATATATCGATTCCTCTCTACTCTTAATGATCCATTTATTATTTCACAGCGTTAAAAGGTGTTGTAAATGATTGAGGAAAAAAAAAAGGAAATTTCTGTAATGGTAGTAATCTTTAAAAAGAAAAGTGCCGTCTCCTCCCCCCTATATAAAAGTGGCCCAATTTCTTATTCATAGTGTGGTCCGTTCTGGGGAAAGAAGATCTTTTGAAACGATAAAGTAAGCAGACAAGTTTTTTTTTCTTATATTATAGAGAAGAAATCCGTTGCTTGTCGGAAATGTAATTCGGATCCGTATCTTGTGTTTCCCCCAGTGTCTCTATATAGTAGATGCTGGTGGTGGTGTATATTGTACTATATAGGCTACGCATCCATCTCGCCTGCTCCGTTCGTTCCGGGCCCTGAAATCAGTACGGTAATATAGCGCTAGCTAGCCTTAAGCCAAGAGAAAAGAGTCCCGTTGACATCTTGCATTAGAACTTTTTTTTTCTTTCCTTCTTTTTGTTTCAAGATTCAAATAGGAATATAATGACTTTTCCCATCTTCATGTTACGTCACTCAGTGAAAGACAGGAAGGAAAAAATTTGCTTCCACGGAATGCGGAGCGAATTGAGTTTAGAACCGTTAATCAGTCTAAAAAAGTTATTTTTTTACCCTTTGGATATGCCCTTGCAGCAATTCCAAAGTGGGACGTGAGGAATTTACAGGACTTTTCACGCCTTGTGCGATCCATCCAGCAAATATTGCGAGAGAAAAAGAAAGAAAAACTTTGCATGTCATCAAAAGAGGATAATCCTGCTCAACTTCTCGACGTCCTGTCGCCAAAAAGGGATGCAACTGCTGTCCACACTTTTTCTCAAGGTTTACTCACGCGATCCTCCTCCTCCTCCCGATTATGCCAGAAAGAGAATCCCACGCTCCCTTTTTGGGGCTGTGACGTCAAAGGGTTACGTATACTATACGTACGTGATATGGGCTTCCTCGTGACTTGTATACAAAAGAAGTAAACATCTAGAGGTAACTCATCACCTCACAGATTTCTTGTGTGCCGCTTTCGGGTAGTATACGTCCGGTGTGTGTTGATGGTACCCTTTCCAGCAGGCCAGTGGGACAATTTGTAAAGCGTCGTTTTTTTTTTAGAACAAAAATACGTATTCTTAAAGATATTGATTGAGAAAAAGTGATGAAATCCAAACAGTTGACTGAATAAATAAAAAAGTCGACCGAGTGTCACATTACCCGAAGCTATTTTCTTTTCTGCACCGTATTTTTTTTATTGGTTCGGGTCACGGTATCTCGGTTGCTGACGTCATCAGCTCACCTGAGCATTTATTTTTAAGACAGCTGATAAATGTAAATATATATCTGTATGTATAAAAGAAAGAAGAGAAACATGTAATAACAAACACGCGAAATAAAAGGTAGCAGAGAGGTCAAAATCCATCCTGGATTTTTCATGGCCCATATATGCCTTCCGTTTACTTTCTTTCTCTTTTCGTGTATGTGTTCAGTACATGACCTCTCGCGTCGAGAAACCGCAACTGACATTGCTCTTTCTTTTCTTTTTTTGGCGGCCGCCGAAGCGCACTTGTGTCCGTCTAGAGTAAAATGTTGTCCGTCGTCGTCCATTCTTCGGGAGAAATTGGAGCAGGATACCGTAATTTCTATTCTCTAGTATAGTATACTAACGAAATTCTTCGTGACTCGACGTTGGCCTTGCTGATGGCTCTCTTTTCTCTCTCTTTTGGCTGAGGAATAAAGTGGGCGGACATAACTAAAGGGTCACTAAGAAGAAACAACTCGGTCCAGTCCAGCTCCAGTTTCGTTACAGTTCAGTTGTATTTTTTGGATTATGTTCGCGTATAGTTTATAGTAATTATGATGATGATCGGCGAGGATCATGGTCGACAATTTGTTGTGATGAACAAAACACGCCAAGAGGGCTCCAATCCCGTTCATCTTCATACAGCCGTGGATTAGCTCATCTCCCTCCTCCCTTCAGCAGGTTGTTGTTATTTTTCTTTTATCCTTCAATTGTCTTAAGAGATAGTGAGAAAAGAAAAAGAGTTGTTGTCACGACGCTATGTGGAATTCCATTTCGCCCGTCAACGCGATCACGACGACCGAATAAAAAGGGAGAGTGGAGGAAAAGTTCAGGTGCGTGACTCGGCGTCGACTTCTCACGCAATTAGTTATTGACCTCCTCCGACAAGAAGGTTATAGCACGAAAAAAGTTTCTCTCTTCTTTTTTTATTTTTTTTTCGAGATCAGTTTGTGTATGTTCACGCTTCTTCTATAGACACCTGCCGGGTCTGAAGAACCTCTCTCTCCTTCGTTCGTTTCCTCCTCGACTTGTTGTCAAGAACGAATTCTTGAAAGATCTTTGAGAGGGAAAGGAAAAAACATTCCGGGCGCACCAGCGGGTTGCCGTGGGGGAAAAGTGGCTGCTGCACGACGATAGAGACATCAAGCGCAGTTTTGCTCTCTCTTTCCGTTTACACCTTGTAGTAATAGAAATCGAGATTTTCGAGGTGAAACACAAAAATGTCAGAGTTTGTTAAGGCATCTATTCTCGTTTGTCTTCGTCACTATGATTCCACGATTCATTAAGTTCTCTCTTGTTGTTGTATTTTTATTGCCTTTTCTCGCATCTTTGAAATCTGGTTCACACGCTGAGCGTATGGCCGTAACGACGAAAAGAAATTTTTATGGAAGGTGCTGCTGCTTCGCACGGGGAGAACTCGACAATGTTATCTACAACGGCTATAACGGCAGCATTCCTTGTTAAAAATGGGGCCGCGCGCGTAGTTGGTGTACCTAAATTGATTACACGTCTTTCTCTCTCTCTCTCTTTTTTTTCCTCGACAATTTTAACAAGTCATTGTTCAAGAGACTGTTATAATAGAGTCGGTCTCTTTCTATTTTCAACACGAAACCACCTCATTTGTCATTCGGTATGGCTTCATGTTTCCTTTACTAATTGTTTTTTATTTGGTTATATTTTATTTGTTCAGGATACGAGATCGTCGGACGAGGGACGGATTTTAAGGATCAGCGTGAGCAAAGAAGACCAACCACCCCCGAAGGCTTCTTTCTTCCGGTCAGTATAGCATCCAATTTTGGGTTGGTTTTCAGGAGCGGCCTAAGGCAGGATCGATCCTGTCGAGACGAGAGACCAATCTAGCCTATCCAGATGATGATTGCTTGTATTGTATTATTGAGTAGCCGCAATCCCACTTGTTTATTTTCCATTTTCATCAATGAAAATCTTATAATTCCCTCGTTGAATCCTTCTATACAAGGATCAGATCCTATGCATTGATAGTCAGTCAATCAGGTTTCAAGTTTCTACATATAAAGCTGTTTATATCTCTGTATGATTGGATCTAATCGAATTTTCATAAGAAGACGGGATTTTCCATGTCCCAACAGATCAATAAGAGACCTTGTCATGTCCAGCACGATTTTGATTTTTTAAGGATTCTCTGATTGAAAAAGTGATTTCTTTTAAATTGGAAACGTGACAAGATTTTCCATTTTTTATCGTGCAGGACTTGGTCATCAGACGGCTGCTAGTTCCTTGGCCATTAGCCTGCCTGCCATCCATTTTCAGTCGGATGCCGAAATCGACGGGTTACGGAGAAGACCAAGAGCTGCGGCGCTCAAAGCGGCGACGGGGTCTGCCTCAAGAAGGGGTAACAGTGTTGACGACGTTGATGCTGACGAGGACGACGAGGACGACGCTTCTCTCGTAAATAGGTATATACTGCTATAATGACGTCGCTTCCGTTCGCTCTAGCTCTCATCCCGTGCTAATAAAAAGGAAATCACGGCACCAGCAGCAGCGGTGGCGTTCTCCCCGCCTTTTATACCATTAAAGATCGTGTTCCACTTAGCGTCGCACGACGACCGAAGAGAGATAAAAAAAAAGCGAAAGTTGGATGAGAATCATTCATTTTCATCAAGTTGTAAACAAGACAAGGGCAACACACTGAACTGAACCAAAAAATAGAGTAAAGAAAAACACATTAGAGGGATTGGTTCTTTCGAGTGGTTGCTTCACTCTTCCATAGAAACGATTAAATGGGTTCTTCGTCTTCTTTAAAATGGAAATAAGTAGAAGAAGCTCTTCTATATAAAATGTCTTGTTGTGTACATTTTGACAGCGCCTCTAAACAACCGGAACAAGAGCAGCAGCAACAGCAGCAGCGACGAGTAACCAAACTTAAGCGGAGGAAAGCCTACTATCGTCACAAGAAAGATGTGAGTCAAGTACCCTCATTTTTTGTTTCTCTATTCTTCTTCTCTTTCCCAATACTAGAGATTAGTAGTGTGTGCTTCTTTTCCTTTTTGAAGCACATCATTATTATTATAGGAATAAGGCGTCGGAATAATCTTCCTCCTTTTAATGCTCAATGGGTTAAGTATCGATGCGTGGAGGGAGGCCGTTTTGGCAAGCTTTCAAAGCGGAAACACAAAGAGAGAAAAAATGTATCGACTGGATCACGCTTCACAAATCCGTATGTTTATTTTACGAGAGGATCGTAAACGAGCTTAAGAGTCAAAGCATATTTTTTGCCTTTATTATTAGTAGTGAATGTGCTTATAAACTGCCTCTTTTGAACTCTCAATCATCATCCATCCGAGCAACAGAACTCTTAATTAGAAGTCGCGTGCAATATGTTTCCACATTTCATCCAGCGTCAGTAAAAGCCGCCTCCTCCGATTCCCGCAGGATTTTTGATGGATACCCCGCTCCTGGCAGTCTCTCCTCTCTTAGATGAAACTCTTTAGGATATATAAGGCTTGATATTGTCATCATCAAGTAAAGGTCGGCATCGACCGGAACAGCGCCGGCGCTCTACTATTTTGGGGGAGGGCGAATCCCTCGGCAACGCTGCTCAACTGTGTGATGAGGAAGAAGGGAGGGAAAAACTTGCCACACGTATTTTCGTGTATGTGTGTTTCTTTGGCGTAGCACTAGCAGCATCCTGGGTTGCGCGCTCGCCACTTTTTTTTTTCTTTTTTTCTGTTCTATACCCTTTCTCTCTCCATATAGTCTCTCTATTTTCCTGCTTCAAGAGACGTGCGGCAGTGCCGAGTGGCTCTTCTGCTCGAACAGACGCGTTAACCTTACCGTCTTGGAATATATACGCGCGGATGGAGAGGATCTCTATTACATTATTTTTCTTCTCGTCTAAAAGAGTCTCAAGGATATAAACACAGTTTAGTGTATATAGTGAAGCCGCGCCGTTGACCATCGTCGCTTTGTTTTGTTTTCAAGTGCCTCAAACACACACAAAAAGATATTTAAAAATCAATTTTGTGGTTCGATCCTGTGGAGCTCTGCAAAAAGATCTTAATAGGGTCATTGACGCCCTTGTATAGTGGCCCCCGACCCCAAAAGTACGGAAGGAAAGAAGCCCGCTAAAAGAAAACTATTAACAGAAGCAAATTTATTTCCTCTCACTCAGTCACTGACTCTCTTTTTTTTCTCATCACATCTTAAAAGACTAACTTTCTTCTCAATTTCCGCTTTCGCCATTTACTAACAACAACACCAACAACAAGTGTTACGTGTCCTGTTCAATAGTAGCATACACATAGTTGGGACAAATCGATAGGTGCGGGTATGTCATGCAATGATTAGGAATATAATGCCACAGAGTATAACGGGATACGGAATAAAAAGCGGAATGAGTGAAAATAAACAAGTCCGTTTGCCAGCCGCCACCACCGCCATCGGAGCGGATATCGCGTCCATAAAGAGGCAACTCTCCACCAGTCATCATCATCAGTGGTGACAGCATCGGAAGTCGATTGCTGCTGATATCACGGGCCGCTCAACTCCGCTTCCATAAGCACAAACAAAATCGTGATCGCGTCGTCGGTCGATGATTCCGGATCGATAAATGGGCAGTAAGCATAAATCGACCAGGATGAGAATGCAACCGATTGCAATAAGTAGTAGCAGCACGGCAACCTGGCGGGAGAACTGGTCCGTTCCGCATCCGCCGGACGGCCGCACCTCCTCCAGAACTTTTGCTCCCAGTCAATCCGGAGCCGTCTTGGTCTTGGAGCAGTGCTCCATCGTCCATGCCTAGCTCTCCGAATTTGAGCGGAACTCAAATGCGTCTGGGAATGTCTCCGTCGTCCTCTTCGTCTTTTGATCACCAACAGCGGCCGCATCAGCATCACGCCGATGATTTCTTACACAGCACTATGAAGCTCTTCCTGTTGGTCACGCCGCCAGCTTCTCGCTTCCAGGTCACGCACTTGAACGGCCGCACACAGCAGCTCTTATCGGGCGCAAATTATTTTCTGTTTCCTTTTTTTTTTTTCTCATTCTAGTAATGGGCCTTTGCACCATTATGGCAAACTGCCCGGGCAACTCTCATTCCATTTTCGTACGGGGCTTCCTTATTATGAGGATACTTTATACAATCACGCTCTGATGAAAACGCATTTCAGTTTTATAGAGAAAAGAAAGAAAAAAAAAATAGAGCGTTTATCGCTATTTTTTGTTATTAAGCTCGAGCGCACTTTTGACTGATGTATATATCTGTATAGGATCCTTCCCACCTTATTCTTTTTTATTTGTTTGAGGGTCACTCGAGAAGAGGAGCAGACGGTTTCATCGGCGTCCTACGCTGACGTCTTTCAATGTTATATCCTTGGGGCGTTGATGATGGAGCTGAAACGGGAGCTGAGCCGTCAACATTCATGATCAATAAATGGCAGATATATTTATATGTACAGTATACTGTACGTATATCGACTGTCTTAGATGATGCGAGGCGACGGCAGCGGTTTTGAAGCGGCTCATCACGCGAGTACTAAGGAACCTTAAAAAGTTGATCGATTTCCAGTTTGAGCTGCCATCGGGTGCACTTCTCCTCCGTTCAGAAATTGATATGAATAATGCGGTTCTGGGGAGGGATCCTATTAAAATGAATGGCCCGTCTGTGTGCGCATCCCAGATCTCGTCATCCACGTTATTAGTTAGTATCCCACGTTACGCGCACGGGTATATGCAATGGAATGCATCTCGGTGGCAGCATCATATCCCAATTTTGTCTATGGGATACTTTCTAGATGGCTGGGTCGTTATGTCATCATAAAGTGTTCCTTTGTGTGAGGATTCCTAGAAAGGTAGAAGAATAAAGTAGTATTACATAAAAAAGTTCTACTTTGCCTCGAGTGAGAGGTGAGTGAGAGGAGGAAAAGTTGGTGAGGAACTTATTGGAAGCGAATAATTTTCTCGAGGCTGAATTTAGAGTTTTCCGTCCTTGGAAATATGTGGAAGGATCGACTCCTTGAGCCCATCACATCCACTTTTCCCCTACTATAGATATGCGAGAAAAGTGCGCGCACGACAATAAGCTCTCGATCGGAGTCATTCCCTTTTCAACTTCTGTCGCCACAAAGTGGGCTTCCACCCTCAAAGGGAATGGAATAAACATATTCAAAATAGGATCGATCCCGCTCGCCATTCTTTGATGTGTCCTCTCTGTAACTCAATGGGCGCATCTTATTCCTTAGAGTGTTTCTCTAAAGAGATTCTCCTCCTCCCACGCTCAAAATGGAAACAGAAAAAAATTTAAAACTGTTTATTATAAACATCAGCAAATAAGTTGGTTCGTTGTTGTCGTGGACGTCGTCCGTCGCGAAACGGAGTGCGCTCCTTTGGACGCAGAACAGATATCTCTCAAGTTCACGCACCAGAATAGAGCGCTGGTAACAGTTGTTTGTGTTTACACCTTCGTCACCCCTTCTCCGGCCGGATCTCTTGTATCTCGGTGGAATTCCTTGCAAGGATCTCTTGCCTTTTTGGCGTACTCCGAGGATCCGCTGTCTGCTATCCGTTTCCCAATTGTTATGACTTGTTGTCCGATATATTTCCCTTTTCATCCGATTGACTCGTCGGATTTTCCCCTGCTCCTATTGTGTAGAATCGAATTTCTCGTTCATCGTGTGACGCGGGAATCCTATTGCGCGATCCTTAGAATTCCCATCGGTAAACATATCTAGAGCTCGGCGTGTCTTCATATTACGCGCGCGTGATTTCCGACATTCCCTTTTGTTAAAGAGAGCTTTCAATAATTCAAGAGGATCCAATAAGGGATTCTCGCACATTAACTCCTCCTTTCGTTCCCGAGTCCGAGCGTGTTTTTGTTTTAATTAGGTAAAACCACTCAGGCGCGCGCACAGCTTTCAATTTGTGTGCCATCGTGAATAATGGAGTTCCAGATGGCGACACAAGTGTGCAAGTGCTACAATAAGAAGCTTTTCTCTTATTGGAAAAAAGGGTGGTCCCTCTACCTGATTACCTCATCTAAGAATGTAACTGCTACCCATCGATCCGCTTGTTTACCTACTGTATATCCACGCAGAAGTGGTAGCGAATGAGATTGTGTACTGTAAAGTCGATATCAAGACAGAGAACGAGATTAAAGAAGAAAATAAAAGAGCGAAGTAGGAAAAGTAGGGAAACAAAAAAAATCCGAACCAGAATAGAAACCGGCAGCTGGCCGAAATTTCTATATACAATAATAGACCTCTCTTCTCTTCTTCTTCTTCCTCTTCTCGCTCTTTCTTTCCCTTTATATAGATATATATATATATATAAAGGAAGGAAATTGTTCCCTCGTGTTGGCGATTCATCTCTTTCCCTTCTGTCTTTCCTCTATTTTTTGTTTTCTTCCGCTTTATTTTTCTTCTTCCTTGGTCCTGTTTTATCGATCCTTTCCTTGGTGGACAGGCTACAGTTTTAACACGTCTGTCATGTCGTCCCCCTTTTCACAGTTGTAATCAACTTCTTTGATGATGATTTTCCTCATTTGTGACGTTTGTAGGGCCGCTCCAAGAGCTTGACACACATCGATACGTTGGATCCGGGCATGTTGGTAACGTCGCCGTCCACATCTTCGCCCCGCATTAGTAGCAAAGAAGAGGGCGACTATCATTCGGGCTTGGGTAGCAGCGACATGACGACCAGTCAGCACCAATTATCATCAGTAGGAGGATCCCAGGATCGTCTCCTATGCGTTCCCATGGTGGGCTCCAATTCCAGCAGCACTGCAACGACTCCGGTCGGAGGTGCGGCGGCTGGTGGAGCTCCTCCGACAACGCCCGTCGTCAATAATCCACCCGCCGTCAGTCCGACGGATCCGGCCGTGAGACGCCGCCGGCTTTCCAATCTCTACAAAGTAATATCGTGGATCTCTTCTTTTTTTTGTTGTTTGTTTTTGATTTATGATCGATATATATTTCCGTGTCATACTACATCATCCGTATTTTTTTTTCTATTTCTTGTGGGAAAGCAGATTACGAGTTCGGAATACTTTAGCATCAGCTTCGATTGCTTTGAGGATCCCGGACAAGAAGAATTTGTGGCAGCTTCAAAAGGAACCAGCTTAAGGTATATATTAATATTGATCCTGGAGTAGAAGCTTTTTCTGATGCGACTCTTCTTTTGATTTCATTTGCCGGGCTCGGTGTGATGGATTACTAAATAAAATATATATCTATGTACGTGACACTTTTAGGGAGGCCCTGGCTACCGTCTGTCTCCGACGAGGAGTCGACCTGTCTAACGTCAACGTCTACCTCGATTCGTCCAAGACTCCCCTCTCCTTGATTACCACCGAGACTTTCTGGTTGGGCGGAAAACACCTCCGAATCAAAGGTTTTTTAAGCTCTATCTATACCATCATATCCATTATGCATGCTCCTTGCAAAGCTATTCGTTAATAATGTATTCGTCCTTCTCGCCTCTTTTTTATTTCGGAACGCGCAGCCAAAGATGGGATTAAGAGTCCGGTTCGAAGCGCCACGGTTACTAAGCCTCCGCTCCTTCAACACCAGGCATCCAGGAAAAGCTCAGGGGTATTTATATTTTCCCCACTTTTATTTCTAAAAGAGAAAAAAAAGTTTTTATTAAGGGGAATAACTGCTACGGTACCTACTCATGGTATAAAGGAATAACTTGGTTTTCCATTGCGATGGGTGATTTAACAGAGTAATCGATCCGGGAAGACGAGTCGTGCACTCAGTGGAGCGGCTAGCACCGAGGATCCGACTTACTTGGGATCTGAGTCGATGGCATCCAGCTCCGGCGTTATTGCCGTCAACGCACCGGCAATGTCTTTGGTCAGCTCGGGTTCTCACGAAGGATCCCTTAAAGGGAAAGGGACTAAAACGACCACGCGATGGAGCGGACTCTTTGGTTCCACCTACAAGGTTCGTATATATCTAGACACTCGTCGAGGAGATAACAATCTTTTCTATTTTGTGGTCAGTCACGCAACCGTGAACTTTCTTGTTGACTTTAATTTTATACTTTCTAAAAGGATACCAAAATGGATCTTCTGGCCGAACAGTTGAACGAGTACAGTCCGACATGGAATCCCCCGCTTACCTCACCTGCTTTCTTTTGAAGTGGATGAGGATACTGAAGAGGCTCTTTACAGGTATTGAAAAAAAGTAGTAGTCGATATCGAATGAACGTATACGAGCTATATAGCGTATTATTGCAATAAAAGATATTTGATTTCTTTTTTTCTTTTCTTATTTTTTGCCCCCTTTGTTGTCGAGTAGCTTGGAGGAGGACTGGAAGCTGATCGTGACGGATTGGACGACACTCCCGGAGCGACAGCGTCAGCAGCAGAACGCCATCTGGGAACTGGTTCAAACGGAAGTGGCCTACCTCCGCACCCTTAAAGTCATCACTGACGTAAGCGATTCAGTCGATCCATGGGCATGAGATGCTTACTAAGCAGACCGTTATTTCTTTTTTGTCTTTTTCTCCCTTATTTATTCCATTCACAGCTGTTTATGGCCTGTTTGTGCAACCTTCAAGCTGCCCAGATCCTCAACGAGATCGACACCGAGAAGCTCTTCTCCAATCTGCCCGAAATTTACGTGGCCAACAGGACCTTTTGGGCGGATCACGTCTTCCCCATGTTGAAGTTGGCTCGATGCGCTAAAGCTCCTCTTGATCCTACCACCCTCAGAGAAGGATTTATTAAGGTGAGTTCTATATACTCTGTGAATGATCTCTTCCACAAGGGGAACTAATTGAAAACTATTACTCACTCCTATTTATAGTTCAACGAACTTTTTAATCCATACACCAAGTACTGCTTGGATCAAAGTCAATGCCAGCAGTACTTGCAAGGAGAAAGATCACGACAACGAACTTTTTAAAGCCTATCTAGCGGTAAGTGTATAGCATTCTTTGACTATTTAGTATACATTTTGATTCCAATTGTCGTCTTTTCTTATGAATGCAGTGGTGCGAGACGCAACGAGATTGCAACCGACTCCGGCTGATGGACATTCTGGTCAAACCAATGCAGCGGCTCACAAAATACTCCCTCCTCTTAAAAGCCGTCCACAAGAAGACGGACGCCGAAATCCACAAACCGGTTCTCAACGAAATGGTAAATAACGTGGCGATGCACTTGAGAATAAACGCTTCTCTACGGTCGCCCCCAACTCCTCCACACCGGTCGATAACCCTATACATAATATCTTTTCAGATCGAAGGAGTTGAATCCTTCGTCGGCCAAGTCAATTCAGCCCTGAGGCAGAGGCACGAGCAGGAACGCCTTCGGGAGATCTTGTCCCGCATCGAATCCTACGACGCCGTTGAGGCCAAAGATGAAGAAGTGGAGAAGCTCGTCAAGGTCCACTGCGATCTGGATTTGACGAGGCCCATGCCCTTTTGTTCCGACCACCAGCGGCGCCACCTACTCATCGAGGGAGATTTGAAACTTCGTGACCAGGTAACAAGTGCTGACTTTTTTTTCTCTTTAATCATGATAAAAGCTTTTGCTTATATGCTGATAAAATCTTTTACTATTCAGGGATCCTCAAAAATGGACGTCCATTGTTTCCTATTTACGGACGTCCTACTTGTCTGCAAGCCAGTAGCACGGAAAGCGGAGCGAGTCAAAGTCATCCGCCCACCGTTCCTGGTAGACAGGCTAGTCGTCATCGAGCTGTCCAAAGATCCCGCTGGACTCGGCTTGGTTTACCTCAACGAATTGGGCACAGCCTCTGCCGCCCTCTCCCTGCACGCCTCTGAGCCGAAGCTGAGTAAAGTCTGGTTGGAGCACTTGCGCAAAGCTCAGGAGCTGTACAGAGAGGCGAGGGCGACCGCTGCGGCTGCCACTCTGCACACGGAACCTTCCATATGCTACTATGATGAGGACGACGACATGGATTATCCCCATTCGGCACTCTTGGTTGCGCGAAGTCCTCGAGGATCCAGCCGCGGGAGTCGAGGATCCTCATTGGTTCACTCTCACAGGTAAATTATTTGTTACTACTCTATTTATAGAGTGTCGATGCGTTGAACAAAATTAGCACAGTGGAATTTTAAACATTCAAGAGTTTTAAATATAGACTGATAAGTAGGAAGGTACTCTATAGTCATTTAACTTGCGGAAAGCAAACTAAAGGATTGACTGGAATAATTTAAAAGCTTTTTCCACTGGGAATGGGGAAGAGTTTCAGCGTACTGAGCAGGTTTCCTCAAGTTTTTTTTTTTTTTTTAAAAAAGACAACTTTAGATAAGAAGCAATTGCCGTCCTTATTTCAAATTCATTTGCATTTTTCATCATGCTTCTATTGCTCTTTTCCTTTTCTTTTATTTATATTATTTTTATTATGTGCACGTTCAGGATCAGTCCCTCACTCCCATTCCTGCCTCCTGATCATGACGAAGTTGTTGCACTGTAAGCTCCCATCACAAAGTCACAATTTTTTTTCACTCCTCTTACATATGCGACTAACTACTTTAAGCTGTATGGACATTGAAAACATCAGTCCTTAATCATATCTTTGGTGAATTCCAGTGGCTCCGTGGAGATGAACGATGGCGGCGCTGCTGCTCATCACAACCGCTCCCAGGTCGAATCGATTGAAATCAAACGGGTGTCCAGCGCATCATCGGAAGAAGGCACTGGCCCTTCGGTATCGACAGCTTCGATCAAACAGAGTCCTTCACCTCGTCACGACAGGTTTTTTTTTATTGTTTTTCTTTTTTTTTTATTGTTTCCACGCCCAAGACAAAAATGTTTTCAATGTTATAGGCGCTCTTTGTTGGGCCGTTGTCACCACCATTCCGTTTCGCCCGTGCCGACGCCCAACACTCTGACCGTCCAAGTCCCGCACGTCAAAGCTGTCTCAAATCAGGGGCAGTCCCTCCCCAATCTACTATCCATCGCCGTGCCTGTCCCGGCTGTTGCAACACTCAGCCCAGTTTTTACTCCCGGAATGGGTAAGTCGATGAGATATTTTTTTCTTTTTCTTATACTAACGGCGCTTAATACTTCTTCCCCTCTTGCAAAACATATTAACACGGGATTTTTTTTGTACGGTCCGCTTTCATTTTTGTTTTTGGGGCTGCTTATTACGTAAATATAGGACCGTCTCTTAGCGTGTCGGGTCGCGTCCAGTCGGCTTCCTCTTTAAACCAGATGAGGGGAGTGTCATATCCTCCACCTTCACCGCGAGGGATCACTCGCGCTCAGCCCGTCCCTCAATCTCGCAATCCTCCACTCGTCAAAACGAGGCGACTAACCTCTGTCGGCATGACAAGCAATTTCAACGTTAACATGGCGGGAGATCTGGGAACTCACCATCAGCAGCATTCAGAGCTAGCAGCTTCTATCAATCCTACTAACATGGATCTCGCGGGAATCCCTCAATTATCTCACAGTAATGATGATGAATCCTTGCTATACTTAGTTTGTGTTGTGTTATTATGTGTTACTCTTTCTATATCTTGCTTCACTAACTGCTGAGCTCGCTTAATTGATCAATCTTTGACGAGGTGATTGCTTCTATAACGATAACAAGTGTTAATCAATGAGGGATCGCTTTGCAGGTGCCGGGACCGCACCTGAGATCGTGACGGAATCGTTCGATCTGAACGAAGTTGAAGCAGAGCTTGAAGACGAGCTGGCTGATACCGAGTACGACGAAGCCAGACAGCAACTCCTGAACGCTGCTCTAGCTAAACGATTAGGACGAAACGAACGACTGGATAATCGGAGATACCACACTGCAGGCGCCATTGAAGATATCAAAGTAATTTTTCTTTCCAATATCTTGAGCATCATTTCACATTCTTTTTGTTATACATAATGTAGAAGCAAGATATTCACAAGAACAACAGCATCCACAAGCGTCTATCCTGGAACTACGGTCAGCAAACGAATCAGCAACCTCCTGGATCTTCTCATTCCGGCAACCTGTCGACTAGTCGATCCCTGCGTTCCGGCTTGACGGGTAAGATCTGGTACTTAAAATAAGTCATTCACGGAGCCGATAACATGGATTGATTACAGGTAGCGCCACCAACTCGGATTCCATGTTGAGCTTCAGTTCCAGCGGAGTGAGTAGCACTGGCTCCCTTCATCTGAGTACCGCTTCTGAAGTGGAAGATATCCTGGAGCTCGAACCGGAATCCAAGGTGCACATCTCCTCTACCTACATCTCCAGTACGGATCCACCCGTTGTGCCTACTAGGGGGGAGGCAGCAGTGCCTGGTAGTGCCCAGCATCACGTCCAAGTGCGACCACCTCTACCGGTAATTCATTCATTTTCAAAATAAATGTTCGATAAAGATGCATGTTTATTCTATTACGTAGCCTTCTACTCGAGCTGCCCCACCGCCTCTGCCTCCTCCACGTACCCTTCCTGTTCCAGCATCCCTGCCTTTATCCAAGGATCTCCGATTGGACGTTTCAGCGGTAGGTTTCTTGAATGGGTGTGATCAAAAGTTATTCGAGAAAAAAAAATAACTTTTACCTGTAATTTTTAAAGGTATGCGATGGGATCTCTTCGGTGCAGATCACCGTATCTGGGGCCGAAAGCACGTCCACCCCCTCGGCTACCTCGTCTCCGACTTCTGGGGCGTCACTCAGCAACGGAAAACCCAGTCGAGCCGATTTAATCCGGATGAAAGACCTGATTCTCGGAGATAACTCGATGGAAGCATCGTAAGTTCCTCTTCTTCTTTCTTGAAATATTCATTATTGTAATTTATTCTTTCAACAAATAGGGAAGTTTGAAATCAAATCATGCAGCAGATTGTGTTCCAAAGAGCCCGTTGATGGCGCAATCATCCCATTGACGAATCACCGCGCAGTATATTAGATGCAAAATATATCGATATATATTTTTTTTCAGTGGTTGTGACTTGGTATCTAGAATATTTCAATAAGAAAGAGAAAAAAAGATTCCGTATGTATCGATCCACATATATTTTGGTTGTGTGCTCTTGTTGTTGAATGGGGACAATCACCACACACACACAAAAAAAGATGATGTCGTGTAGAGGAACGGAATTATTAGCCTTCCGCTTTGTTGTGGTGCTGTAAGTTTGTTTCCATGGCTTTCCATATAGTGTGCTCCTTTGCAACTGTGTCATCTCCCATTGTGGTTATGCAGTATAATATTTGTATTATTATCATATATAATGACTAGTCAATCTTATTTGTCCGGTGTGGAAGGTAACCTATATATATATATATTTAAATAATAACAATAATATTTACACATCATATACATATGATATCATTGAAGAAAAGACAAACGAAATCTAAACCATCCCGGATTTTATGAAGAACAAGAAATCATTTTTTCCTATGCATATCGATGTATCTTACATATTGTATCATTTCAACAAAAACACAAAAAAGGCTTTTTGTCGATTTATGTTTATGTTTTTTTTTACCTTTGGAAATTCTCGGATCCAATATCGGATTCTTATATACATACTATATATATATATACATTTATATATATATTTTATCCGATGCGCTCCGTTGTATTTGAAAAAAAAGCGAAGAAAGAAACATCCACGTTTGAAAATAAAATCCCAAAGAAGTTCATACAAATATTTGTATTTCAATTATTTAGAATAAGATTACAATTTTTGTGTTCTATTCTGCTACATAATGATAATAATAATAATAGTAAATAATATTAAGGATTAGTGCTTGACAGTCAAACGACGTCCGTAAGTATTTAGAAAGTCTAGGACGACTCCGTTGGTCCAGCCGAATCCCAACTGGACGTCGTACTCGCCTCCACCTTGGATTATATAAGACGGGGATAAAAGAAAAATCAATACGTAACATGGTATAAGGTGAACGTTTTGACTTACCGCCTGGAAGTCCAACGACCGTAACATCATACTGTTAAAATAAAGTATAAATATGTTAAGAGTGAAAAAAAAATGAAGCTTTTCAAATATAAAACCTTTTCAAACATGGCGCCGTCACTTTGCTCGTATGCCAGCCGATTATTGTTGAGCCATTTGCTTGCCAAATCAAAAGCCATCGCCTTGGCTCTCGGATCCTTGGTGTTTTCCAAGCCGACGACCATCAAATGCTGAAAGAGATTGACGTAACACATTTATTTCTTTCTTTATTAAAACAATAAAGTTGCGAAGTTTTAATAAATATAACAAGCATAAAGAAGATTTATACTTGGAGAGGAGGCCATCCATTTGGGTAGTCCCACTGTTGGCCGGAATTCATTAGCGAGGTCGGAATCCCACCAACAAATCTTGTGGAAAATAATGATAATAAGTCTCTCGGTTATTTTTTATTGCTCATATAACTCTTTTGGATGAGGAAAGTTCATAAGAGGATTTCTCACTTGGTAGCGTTACTCTTTTCGAGGTAAGTGATCACTTTATCAACGACAGAAGTGTTCTGAAGCGTGATGGGATCCCAGCAACCCGACCACAGCGGCGCCATATTAGACCCATAAAAGTAAGGCCGCTGGATTCGGTTGAGTATGTCATAGTCCTGCCATATTCCTTGCTCCTCGTTCCAAAGAATCTGTAAAATTTAAACAATATATCAGCATGCAAAGTGAATATGCGATACTAAATCAAAAGTTGCTGTTTATTATTATTGCCTGTTTGATGGCCTCTTTCCATTGAAGGAAGATGCTCCAGTAGAGTTGAGATTTAGTTTGATCTCCAGTCTTGGAGTACATCTCGCTGAGGAGGCGTGCGTTCATGCAAATGAAAGCGTTCAGATCGACAGGGAGAATGTCTCGCGCCTTGATCTGTCCCAGATTCCCTTCATTGCTTCCATCTACGTCAGAGATGAACCAGCGGGTGCTGAAATCCCAGCCAGATTCCGCACCCGACTTTATGTTGATGTAGAACTCTTCAAGAGTCGATCCTGTTAGCGATCCCGCTGATTTAACGTCTTCCCTGTGATTATAAAGTTGAAAATTTAATTATTAATATTCAATTTAGATGTATTTTCTAATCAAATGTAGTACCTATAAGATTCTGGTCGAGGTCCTGATGAATTAAAAAACGAATCTCAGTTTAATCTTTATAAACTTCACTTAATAATGTACCATCATATACCATCAAATTCGACATTGAAGCGAGCCAAAGTGTATCCTCGAACATTAACAGTTCTGTTGGTCATCCAGAATTGGAACTCTTTCTCCAGCAAGTGGATCCGACTGCGTAGGAAGTCCACATCTCCAGTGGCTTGGACGTACCGGTCCACCATTGGAATCAGCATGGGCGGCTGGGATCTCTGCTCGTAGTAAATGCGGCCGCCGTTAGGAACCAACCCATAGGTGTCAACCATCTGAAGAAAGTTATCCAGCATCCCTTTTACCTGCAATCAAGTAAAACAAAGTTAGATGTGATTTAGATAGATCGTGTTAGGTAGAAACCGTGTGATTCATATGAGAAATGAGAAGTCCTTGAACGATCCAGTAAGAGTCCCAGTAATAGAATTCGCGAAATCTTCCGCCGGGAACGATGAATGGATGTGGTACGTAGATCATCGAATACAATTCCGGTCGATTTTTGACATCATCTATGACATAACAAAATAAGTTTCAATGGAAGGATTGCATATTTCAATAGAAATATATTGAATGAAAGTACCTTTGATTTGTCGACCGAGCTGCTTCCATTCGTCGTGCAGTTTCGATCCCCAATCCCGAAGGATCGGATCTGTTATGTTGTCTAGGAAAGCCGGATCCTTGGCCCAATCCACTGGATCCCACGTCTCGAACTCTGATCCCTCGCTCTCGAAATTCTGATTGATAAAGAAGGCCAGTTGTTCTTGCGACGGTTGATTCTGAGTCAAATTCATGAGCCGGCCGAAGGAGTCCAGCACTACTTTAGGATCGTATCGAAGCTTCATATCAACGAATGTCTTAGAGTCTCGATAGATTTCAGCAGTCTGGACGGCGTGCAAAAGAGGTCCATAGCAATAGATCTCACTTGAAAAAATAATACAATAAGAGTTCGTTAATAGCGGCAGTGCTACATTGTCGATAACGTTTTAAGGATTTTGATTTTTAGGATAGATCATTTAGTGTGTATATGTTATTGGAAATACATGCTACCATAATACGATTATTGTCGATGCAACCAACGATAAGGTTGCCATGGCGATATCGAAGTAATTCTTCGCCCCAATAAATCGCAATTTAATATATTTACCTTTGACAGGGTGGTGGCAGTGAGAATCCTTTCACTATTAGGCAGGCCATAAAGACCAGGAGAAATGCGTAGGATCGATCCATTTTAAAACTTAAAACAAAAATCAATAAAAAAAGAATTCGATTTTTGCCAAAGATGTTTTTCTTTTTAGCGACGACGACACCACAGTGTTAGCTATGAGATAAGGCACTAGGCCGACTGACGGACTTTCGTTCCGAAATTCACGGCTTATAAACTTTTATCCCTATCTAACCCAAGGTCAAAATGTAAGGCAGTAGGCCGTTGTTTACTCTTCTTCACGAATTATAGGGAACCAAACGCAAAAAAACAAATCCTGAACCATGGTCACGATTTTTTTTGTTGCTCATTTTGTGTATTGGTTGACGGTCACTATCGAGATGCAGCTACGCATAAATAAAGCAGACACAATAAGCAGACCATTGAGATAGGTTAGTAATACATTAATAATTTATGTAATGGGGTCTGGGATACTACGATGATTCAAGTTCATCCTTTTTTTGGGTTGTTTGTAAATATGGGTGAAGGTTTATGCTAAGTGATGAGTCGATCTTTCAAGGCCGATGTCGCCATTTAAAGTAAATCAGTTCCAACAGGAATGCGAGGACGGAAAACCGATTCCGATACCGAAAATGAGGAAAGCGCTGATCAAGTCCACTGTTTTGATGGGCGCAACAGCGGCCTCTTTCTTATTTAATCCCGAGACACATTTTCCAGATATCTTCGGCATGGTCCTCGATGCCAAAAAGGAGAGAAGTTCAGTCTCCCAAAGAAGTGCAACCGTATTAGTGATTAATTGATTGTACTTCCCTCCTTTAGGCAATCCGAACTGAGAGAGCTGGGTGTAAGGAATGGCAGATGACATTTGGAATCGGCTTTTTTAGATCAGAGGCAATGATTGAGCGTATAAAGTATTCACTCTATAAATTAAAGAGTCAATATTAATAAAATTTTTGATTTTTTAATGTAATATTTACTTGAGGGATGGCATATTTCAAAGTGTAAATCTTATCGAGTAAATAAGATCGAGGAAATATAAATTTAGTAAATGAATATTTTCCTTACGTCATGTGCCGAAACACGGAAATGTTCTCCATTTAGTTTTGTGTTTCGTTGTAAAAATGGCTCATTATTGAACAATGAAACCAATACGAACAATCGTTCGAGAATCAACAAAAGTAAGATGAGCTTTTTAACTACCATTTTGCTTATTCGATCCATCAAGTCGTTTTTCAAGTACTCTCTAGAATGGCGATCCTTTCATACTAACCTAGCTGTGCATTTGGGGGAACGTATCATTGCCATCCTTCTAGAATTCCAGCAGACGTTTTTTTAGCTTCGATATTGGACAGATGAAAGAGCAACCGAACTTTTTTGTTAAATTAATAATGCGGCTGAAATATAAATGTGCTTCACACAGTGTTGTTTTTCTCCGCTTTCTCACCAGAAAGTGCGTGTCTACCGTTTACAAAGGTCTTTGATGTCAAAAGGGACTGGGATCACCTTTAGGAATGTATTTTAGATGTAAGGAATAAAGCACCTGTGACAAGTTCACCTTAGTTTTATAACCTCCCTAGCTTTTAACAAAAGTATTCGGTAAAAATCAGTGCAATTTTGTTCGGTAGCTCTTCAGCTGTCCCGATTGATCGGCGATTATACGTTTTCCCCGCAATTTCCTTTCGCGCCGCAATAGGCAGTTTTATTGGTGGATGATATACATTTAAAGTACTAGCTATTTACTACCTCGTTGAAATTTCAAGCTTTCAAAAAATTTCATTAGTTCTGAGCTCGATATCAATATATTTCTTTGTATCTAGGTAATAGAGAGATACATGAATCTAGAAATACTTTCGCGTTATTTGTGTATTATGTGTTTTTTCAAGAATTTCAGAGAAATGTTTAATTTCAGAACGTTGCTCTTCGGTTTTTGGTGGAAATCGTTTGATTCGTATTTCATCATTCTCTCAAATATTTTCAATTGTAGTGCAAAAACACACGATGAAGTATGACTCGACTTTTCATTTCTTCTTTTTCTTCTTTTTGAGGAAAGCGCTGGTCAAGTCCACTTTTTTTATGGGGGTAACAGCAGCCTCTTTCTTCTTCAATTCCGAGATGCATTGTTCCGACGTCTTCGGGATGGTGCTCAAGGCCCAGTAAGAGATGAGTCCAGTCTCCCAAAGATACTGCACAGTATTAGTGATGATTTGATTGTATTTCGCTCCTTTGGACAATCCGAACTGGGACAACTAAGTGAGTGGGATAGAAGAGGACATCTGGAATCGACATTTGCCGGTCTTTTTCAAGTCAGTGGCCATGATTGTACGTATATAGTATTCGCTCTAAATTATAATTTAACTAGAATAAATTAAGTGATGAAAAGTGTAAATGTAACATTTACTTGAGGGATATGGCATATTTCAAGGCGTAAATCTTTTCCCATAAACTTTTACCGGCTGTTTCATACAAGCGCTCCGGGTGGCTTCGTAGCTGATCCCCCAAAATTTTGAACAAACCTGACTCGGCCGACTGTTGTTTTGTTTTTTGTTTAGAATTATAATTAGTTTCTGAAAATCGAGATATAATATTTTTTTTTACCAAAATATTTTGGCCGAGGATTGTGTCTGGTTGAATGGATAGGCTTACTTCTCCAGTGTCCTCCATGTAAGCCAAATCTTCTAAAGAATCAACAGCTCTTTTCATCTTGGGCACGGTTAATGCTGATGTGATTGTCCCAGAATAACAGTTGACCAAAACAGTGGCAACCAAAACCCAGGTTCCAACCAAAATTACATAAGAATATCGTTGACCAAAGTTAGGGTGGTATCGTCCAGCTTGAACAGTAAAATTTGCATTTTTTTTCTTCATTTAAACTTTTAATAGAAATACCTTGGTTAGAAATTATAGCAATTACGTAAATTGCGTTTTCCCTATCCTGCTATTACGATTGTCCAGAGTAGGACCAACTAAAGAGGCTTAAGACTGCGACCATAGCAATAAATACCAATACCAGGAACATCCAAACCTTTTCTCGGAGAATTTATCAATTTAAACCAATATAATTCTAGTAAACGTGTGTTGATTGAATTAAATACTAATGGCTGGAATGGTCGAATGAAAGCGAAAAGGCGGCTCTCTTCTTCAGGTTTCGGTACTAGCAGTTTGAATGGACCGATCCAAAACGGATAAGAGAAATCGATAACCTTTTTTCGATCAGGTGTACTCATAATTCCAGCCGTGTTAATGTCAATGTCCTGAATTTTTCTCAGTTTACCCCCATTTTTATTTCATTTAAATCACAATTATTTTTTTTACGCCATTTATTAGATGGACAAGACTAGCGTTAACAACTCCTATCAGTTTAATTTCCGTGTCATTCTCCGGGACAAAAGTAAAACTATAAAGTGATGATGCAGCATGCAATTATCAACACCGTATAAAACTGTGATAAAAAATACGTAATGTTGAGGGTTTCGGCCACAAGGTAAAAAATCTCTGGGATAGGGCCGGTTTAGCCAATTACGGTATTATTTTCCTCAAGGGTCATCACTTGCGTATTGGGGGTACCTGATTTTTGTAGTTTTCTCATTATTCTAGCTTATTTTTTTTTTACTCTATAAAATAATTTAGACAATTATTTCCTTACGTTGTGTGACGAAACTTTAAAATGCTCTCCATTTAGCTTTGTGGTGCAGTGAAAAAAAGGCTTCATTACCGGATGATGAAATAAATGTGAACATTTGTTCAAGACAAAACAAGAGTAAGATGAGCTGTTTAACTATCATTTTACTTTCGATCCGCTCAGTCAGTTTTGAAGAACTGTAAAAGCTATTCGAAATGGCAACCCTTTTATACCAATCAGCACATCGGGAAAGTGTCATTGTCATCCTTCCTAGAATTCCAAAACAATAACAACAGCTGCAGAGTATGGTATTGTTCTTTGAAAACATAGAACACAAAAGGGCAACAAACTTATTGAATCAATAGTGCCACTGATTTATAAATTTGCCTCAGATGTAGTGCTACTTCTCATCACAAAGTGCGTGTCTACCGTTTACAAAGGTCGCTTGGATGTCGGAAAGTGTCTGGGTCTAAATGGGAATGCAGCACTTCAGTTATTTTACTTCCCCAATACATTCCACAAAAAAGAACGATTGTTGCATTAATCAGTTGTGAAGCTCTTCAACAATTGCACTGATTGATTGTGCACTTGCATGCCCCTTATCGATTCTCGTTGAATACGAATGGCAGTTGTTCTACTACTGGGTCTTCTCTATATAGCGCATAGCTGGTGAGTTTAGAATTAGAATTTTAATGCTCGCGGTCATTCCTTCACGCGGGAAATCAATTTTAACGTTATATCCTGGTCATGTTATAATGAATAGCCTAAGAATATTCATGCGTTGTATCATAACTGTTCTTTTTTGAATTTTTCATAGTAGTGATTAATTTAATAAATGGAAAAATGATTACGGTACTACCGTATCAATTAAGAAAGTTTTCTATGTGACTGCCTCATTTGTTCATTGAACTCTTAATCTCAAGTTGGTCCTTATTATGTCGACAACAAAGGGCGTGGTAATTTCCGCTCTTCAGCTGTAATAATATTAATTAGCATTTCTATTTTTATTATTTAGCATAAATTTACATTTTGTAGCTCTATAAATCTAGCAGCTAAAAAGTCATATTCTAAACTAAGTTGTATTCTTGCAAGAATATGGTGTAGATCATCATGGTCAATATTTTAATCTTGATTTTACCGTTACAGTTTGTTCATTCATTCAACTATGAATATGGTTTTGATCGAAATCGTCAAGATTATTACTACTCTGGTCCTTCGTCACATACTTTTCACGATTCAGTCAATCATTTTTCTTACCTACAAAGTACCTTGGGCCAATTTAGCATATAATTTCTTTTAAATTGAATCAGTCTTTATATATTTCCCTCGTGTGTTAGCAGATGCCATAAATAGTTACAAGGACAGAACCTTTTTAGAACCCATACATTTGTTACCTTTCACCAACTGTAAGTTGCAAATTGTAATTTACATCAATTTTGTTCTATGAATTTTAAAAATATAATTTTATTTTATAATCAATTACACAGTCATAGGTTTAAATCAGTTGACCGGAACTTACTCTTCTTCTCCTGCTGATGTAATTCTTAATGTTCGTGGCTACGCTAAACAACTGAAAGGTACTACTGAAAAATCCCTTTTCACCGGCCGCACTTATTATGCATTCCGTAGCATCTATTATGCTGAGAAAGCCGACCAATATCACTCGTTTCTTGGTATTTCAATTAACTCTTTACAGAATTTGAGTACACTGAATAACTATCATCTACAACTCAATAAACCTGAATTTATAGCCACCCATTCCGAAAGCACCTTATCCATCTTATCAAACCGTCGACGCCACGTTGGACAACGAAGGCTGTCCCCAACCGAAAGGGACGGAGGATTGTCTTACACTTAACGTGTTTACTCCAAGAGTTACTTCTAAATAAAGATTATAGT
Organism: Chydorus sphaericus; assembly: GCA_030141595.1. Taxonomy (NCBI): domain Eukaryota; kingdom Metazoa; phylum Arthropoda; class Branchiopoda; order Diplostraca; family Chydoridae; genus Chydorus; species Chydorus sphaericus. The sequence continues at coordinate 5,256,928 of CM057931.1, forward strand.
TGCACAAGTTTAACTGTAATGACTTCATCTTGTGCCTTAGTTGCCTCTTTATGGGATCAACGCTCGATTGCCGGTTATGGTGTGGATTCACGGAGGTGGTAATTCTGCTGGCAAAGCCTCGGATTTTATTCCAGACAAATATATGGAGGAAGACGTCGTTCTGGTTGTCATCCAGTACCGCTTAGGCCCTTTGGGTATCGTACAAAAATATTATTATGACATTAAAACTAATATTTTTATTAATTAAATGTTTTAATAGGATGGTTGAGTTTTGCTACTGACGATGTCCCTGGAAATGCAGCCGCATTCGACATGATCGAAGCTCTTCGATGGGTTAGAAAACATATCGGATCTTTTGGTGGGGATCGGAATCAAGTGACTATTATCGGAGAAAGTGGTGGAAGCAAGAACGCCATGCTCCTCCTCCTGGCTCCTCAAGCTCGAGGTTTTTAAATTCTAATATTCTTTTTAAGAAATGAAATACATCGCTTGACATTTTGGGAAAGGATTGTTTCATGGAGTGATTGCACAGAGTGGGAATATTTTGCCGTCTTACGCCTACGATTCTTCAGAACAAGGAAATGCTGGTTCGACAACCATTGCCGGGATGGCCGGCTGTCCGACGTCCTCTTACGAAGACAAGCTGAATTGTGTAAAAAATATCGATCCTGAAAAACTATGCAGAGCTTTTATGAAACACTCGGTAATTTATATGTATTCAACTCAATGCAATTGACTAAAAAAGGACTAAAGCATTAAGCATTTTTAAAATTTAATGAATGCTCGTAGAAAATGGAAAAACTAAACTTTAATTTTGGTGGATCGGGATCCAGTCCAGTCATTCAAACGGCTGGTCTCCAAAGGATCATAGAAGAGAAACCAAGACAACTTTTTTCAACTGGGAGATATGCAAAAGTGCCTCTGATGTGTGTTATTTTGATTTTAAATTGAATATTTGAGTGAATAATTTTTTTATTATTAAGGATTGGAGCAAATAAACATGACGGATCATTCATCCTTGGAGGTTCGATAAATAATGACAATTTGCTTTTATTATGATAATGTATTTTACTATTTTCCAGCTTTGTATCGTCTTAATCTGGAACCAAACAACCTTATCAACAACTCGACTTACTTGGAAAATCAACTAGTACCGGATCTTCTTCGGATCTTCGGTAATATTAAAAAAATATATATAATAAAATCAGTTAAAATATTGATTAATTCTTAGATGTCAGTGATAGTAACGGAGCTCTAGCAGCGTCTTTAACATCTAAATACTTGGCTAGAGCTCAGTTGGGGAATTTCCCTTCCATGGCGCCTGGATTGACTGACGTAATATGATTTAAAATAAAGATTTTATTTCCGTATACTGTATTTTAACATTTATGGCTTAATACTATTTAGATATGCAGCATCTTATGGCTAAAAGAAACTTCCTTGGACACAGCTGAGATCCTTACACAACAAGGATCCAAAGTGTATCTATACTCGTTTGAATTCCAAGGGAAACACAGTTACTTTGATACGATCAACTTCCCACCACCCACCACACCGCCGTTTCCTCACGGTATCTATGGTCTAACAGGCTATATGTAAATACTAATTAAGAATACTTAGTATTTTAACACGAATTGGAAAAAAAGACTTATGCAAGACTTGCGTCCTGTATCAAGCAGATAGTATAACAAAGTTAATTTTAATTCAGTAAACGACCACGTATATAGGGTATATGAAAAATTCGAACTTTATTAGATTAACAATATAAACTAAATGATTTGTAATATTGATGATGCAGGTGTTAGCCACGAAGATGAACTGATTTACTTGTTTTCAAACTCTGCTTTCTCAGCGTTGAACAAAACAGAAACGACCTTCTCCAAGCAAATGATTACCGTTTGGACCAATTTCATCAAGCAAAGGTATAAAATCAGGAAAGCTCATCTTTTTTCTTTCACTAAAAAGGTAAACTTTATTTTATTTATTATTAAGGAATCCAACTCCACCGTTTTCTGGCCACCTTTTAATGGGGATTCCTAGATTCCCAAGTTACTCCCTCCGTGCTCAAAAGTATATGAGCATCGATCAGACTTGGACCGTCAAAACGGATTACACCACCACATTTCAAACTAACTAGACATACCTAATTTATGGCGAAGAAAACCATCTTTATAAACTATTTTATTTAGATATTTAAATTGGGTCACCCCTTAGAATGTATGTTATTGTCAGTGACGAATAAAGAATCTGACATTAGCTCTTCAGTTATTTTACTTTCAAAATAGCTTTAAAAAAGAATGATCGCTTGCATTAATCAGTTGAGAAGTCCTTCAATAGCTGCGCTGATTGATAGTGCACTTGTATACCCCTTTTCGATTCTCGTTGAGTATGAGTGGCAGGTGTTCTACTACTGCGTCTTCTCTACATAGCGCATTTCTGGTGATAAATTTGTGTGGGTGGGGGTTATTTGATTTTTTATGCAACATAATAATTGTATCGGTATAGAATTTCAAAGAACTTATCGTCATAACAGTATGGTTTCGGGAATGTTTATTTTATTCGTATCGAAACACCTTTATTTTCTTATAGACTACATTTTCAATTGATAAGTGTATTATTTTATATAGCATATTTAGAAAAGGGTGACTATAGTTTAGCTCTTTGAAGCAAAAATAAGAGATAAATATATGTAATAGTACTACTATTAGAATTTTTAAAGAACATCTGCTTTCATTGGGCCAAGGCTACACTCATACAATGAAAGGCTTAAATAAACTTTGTTTATGCGAGGCGACCAGTCGACCTTCGCCTACGACTCACTAAACTAAAGTGTATCATTTCCAGCAAAAAGGCGAGGACTGGCAAGACCGATACCCATTCCCAAAATGAGGAAATGCGCTGGTTAAATCACTCAATTTGATCGGCACCACCTTTGCGCCATCATCGAATCCCGAGACGCACTTGTCTGACGATCTCGGGATGGAGCTCGAGATCAAGTGGGCGTTGATTCCAGTCTCCCATAGGTATTGTACTGTATTGGTGATCACTTGATTATATTTACCACCTTTGGGCAAACCGTACTGAGAGAGTTGAATGTAAGGAACCGATGAGGACATTTGAAACTGGCACTTGCCGTTCTTTTTCAAGTCAGTGGCCAAGATGAATCGAATAGTCAACTCGCTCTAGATAATTAAGTAAATTTCTGTCGGGTTGAAGTTGTAAAATAAATATAAATTGAATTTGAACCGACTTGAGGGATGGCATATTTCAGAGTGTAAATCTTTTCCCATAAGCTTTTGCCAGCTGTAGCGTAAAATCGTTCAGGATGGCTGCGTAGTTGGTCTCCCAAAATTTTGTACAAACCAGATTGAGCCGTCTGAATATTTTAAGAACATAAATTTTATAGTACGATGGTGAGATCTTTGATGTATCTGCTATAATATACCAAAATAGTTTCACCGAGAATAGTGTCTGGCTGAATGGATAGACTAACTCCTCCAGTATCCTCCATATAAGCTAAATCTTCGAAAGAATCGATCGCTTTTTTCATTTTGGGAACGGTCAAGGCGGAGATGACTGTGCCCGAGTAACTATTATACAAGACAGTGGCTGCCAACAGCCAGATTGCAACCAGAATTAGAAAAGATTGACGGCCAGTAAAGTGAGGTTGAAGCCCTTTTAAAAAACAAAATAAAAGTAATATGAATTTAATGCTCTCTGATGGGAAAATAGCTATAATACCGTTGTTAGAAATAATCGCCACGATATACATCCAATTCTCTCCAAACCTGTAACTTCCGTGACCAGCGTGATCCGTAGAAGCCCAATAGTTAAAAAGACTGAGAGTGACGGTCATGGCTATCATTGCCAGGGCCAAAGAAAACCAAACCTCGAGGCCAAAACATTAGATATTATAGCATTATGTACAGATTAGCAATAATACGACTTCAATGATACCCAAGGTTGGAATGGTCGTATGAAAGCAAAGAGACGGCTCTCTTCGCCAGGTCTTGGCACTAGCAATTTGAACGGGCCGATCCAAAATGGGTAAGAGAAGTCGATGACTTTGTTTCGTTCCGTTGTAATCATCATTCCAGCCGTGCTGATGTCAACATTCTGCAATTTATAAAATGTATCCATGTTTTCTATGTAAACTAAAACTGTTTATATGATACGCCATTTGTAATTTGGAGAATCCTCGAGTTGACTGATCCTATCATTCCAATTTCAGTGTCGTTCTCCGCAACAAGGGTATAACTGTAAATTTTCACACACAAATTAATTTCTATCATTCATATGTTTATTTTGTGGATAAATACGTAATATTAAGGGTTTCAGCCACATAGTAAAAAATCTCTGGGATGGGACCGGTATAACCGATAACACTATCGTTTGCCCCACGAGTTAACACTTGAATAGGAGGAGCCTATAATGATCAAAATAGGATTTTGAATTTTAATTAATAAAAAAAACTTGCAATAGTTGTCTTACACTATGAGCTGAAACTCGGAAATGCTCTCCATTTAGTTTTTTCTTATTTTGAAAAAGTTCTTCATTTTGGGATGAAACCAGCAAGATGAGAGAGCTAACTAGAATTAGCACGACTAAGGAGAACTGCTGCGTCAATTCCATTTCCCCTTTTTGAAGATGCTAAACAGCAGCATACATCATCCTTATATACCCAAGTAAATGGATCTATAATGGGGAGGGAAGATGCAAAATTGATTTATCTTGGCGAGAGAGAAAAATAGAAAATAATATGGGAAAGAACTTTCTATTTAAGGCTGAAAAAGGATGCATAATTTATAATCTAACATTCTGATTTTCATATTTGATTCCATTCAGTATTTTTTCGTCTTTCAAGAAGCTATAATTAATATATTCTCTTTTGAAGAAATTGGACAAGGATATGGTCTGTAATCATTTAACGTTTTTTGCATTTAAAAAACTATCAAATCTTCGTCCCAAATTATGAAAAGTTATATATTAGTTGAATCCAATCACTCAAAGAAGCTTCGTTCTTTTTCTGTATTACGGTTCCATATCGACACGAGTTGTTGCAACGTAAAATTAATTATTTGCTTGAGAGCAAAGATATGGTGATGAATCAATAACGCTCCTGAAATATAGATTAGCTTTTAAAGCGTGTCGGTGAAGTACGTGTTCTAAGTAGGGGATTTTACGGATTAAAAATGCTGGGTAACTATCATATATGTAGCCTTCTATATCCCTGTGGTAAAGGGAACCAACATCTGTGTTATCACGGTTTTGGTTTATAAATGAGACCTCAAATAGCTAACTATATCTCAGTTTGAAGGTATGTATAAGTTAGGAAGTATTCCACGTGCTCCACTCGATCTACCGTTTATACATAATTAAAGAGCCAAGATCGTGAGATACACTTGAACGTGTATATCGCGATTCCTGGAAGGTACCTGCATTCTTTAAAAATGCGCAAATTAACATTATTAGGGACGACCGTCATTATATAAATGTATCATCTAATAATGAGGATGAGAGCAGGAGTATCGATTATGGAATCGGAAAGAGTGCGCTAGCTGCAATGATTACTGACGCGATCCTGCGTGAAGATCTTCGGCATTTAGGTAGTCTCCATTCTCGCGTTCTGGGACAGCTTTCTCATTACTACAAATGAGGAATCGATACTGATATATTATGTATAGAAAAGAGAGGGAACGAGAAAAAAAAAATCCCCTTTCAGTTGAGCTAATTGGGGACCTATACGGCTATACCTTCTAACGATTACCTAATCGACTGGAAAGAAAGTGAATAAAAGATGTTGACAACGTCATTTAATGTCTGTAATGAATGTAACAAGCATTTTCGGTTCTTATTACATATTCTGGGTATTTTCAAACAAAATACTGTTGATAACAGGAATCTGTAAAAGCTATGGTAGAAAGGTTCCTTTAATTCTTTTCATAGTTTGCAAGAGTTCAATGGGTTCTTCCTTTTATGCAAATTTCAGAGTATATGATTAAACCGATGATTAAACTGTTTGATTACATAAACTTTCCAATGCTATATTAAAGATTAAATATTAGTTTAAAGAACTAGCAGCTAAACAATCCCATGTGATAAAATAGGGACTAAACGAGATTCATATTCCAAGTTTCCGTGTTTTCACTTTTCAAATTTCAAGTTCCGCGAATCATTACAAAAGATTTCGATTTTAGAGCAGCCATAAGAATTCAGATGGTAGTCTTTTTTAGAGACGGACACGTCGTCTGCTTATTATTTTCAAAATCGCTCGAGGTGTTCACGGTGGTAGACAAAAAAGCCGCGAAACGGCTCTACGTATTCAAGGTTTACCTTACATAAGTTATTAATATTATTTCAGTTAAAATTTTGTTTAATATAAAACCACGGAAGTAGAAGTTTACTCCGTCTTGATCTTGGCATCGTGTTGTAGAAACTTGAACCTTTTTTTTCTTTAAGGGTAAAATGGCTCTCAGCAGCATGGTGTGTGAAGATGTCATTAGAAATTTCATGACAAAAGCAAGGAAAACCATCCAGTGCAACTTGTGGTATGTTTGTATATTGTTATATGTTAATTTATTATAAATTATATTAATTTAATGTTTTTCCTCTCAAGCCATGGACTGTTAACCAATCCTGTAAGCCTACAAGGCTGTCAACATTGCTTTTGCCATAGCTGTCTAGACATGTCTCTCAAGTCAAGAAGTACTGCTGTAAATGTGTTACAATGCCCCACTTGTGAGACACCTATGAAAGGAAGTTGCCTGCAGACAAGTGAAAAGATGGATAAAATGGTCAAATCAATTATTCAGTTTGTCTCAGACTTTTGTGAAGAATCCGGTCTTGATAAAGGTTGTCAACACTTTTGTTATTAAGTTACACTGACTAAATAATAACCATTGAAATTTATTTAACAGGAAATTATCTTGGAAACATGAAGAGTGTTACAACTGCCAGCGCCAAGCCATTCAAGAATAGACCAAGCACCCCCTCCCTCCCCCCACCCCCTGTTGTACACAACACTCCCGAGCCACAACAAAAAGTCAACCAATGGCTAGAAAATGCTGTCGATTCCCCCAGTATGACAGAAAATGCTATGGAGGCAGAGGAAGAAAACCTTTCAAGTAGTTCAACATTCAAAACACCTTCCAATGGAAAAGCAACAACTTCTTCCAAGACTTCCTCTCTGGGAAAGGATTCTTTTCTCGAACTTCGATCGTCATCACCTCCTGGCCTGAGAAGCAGTGTAAGATTGGTGTACTTAATTTGAATTGGATCTCTTTTTCGCGACTCTCTACTTATATTTGTTATATTATGTTGTAGGGTAAACGAGGACGCGGCGGGAAAAGGGGTCGGCCGCCCAAGAAGAATCCTTTACCCATTCGCTCGGTTGAAAAGGCCGCACCCGCAAGTCAACCAGCCAGCACACCGATAGCCAAGCAACTTTTGTTAGTCAAGCCAGTAATGATGGAACATCGGTCTCGCCGCAGCATACTGATATGAATATCAAATCCAATGCTAAAAATGATGGGCTGAATGAATCAGTGCCAAACAATGCGGAGCTGCCTCAAGACGCATTACTTAAGCATTCTGGAGAAGGTATTCTTTTAAATATTTGTTTTTAATATTTGTTGAGTTAATATTTGCTTTCCCAGATATCCCAAATAAAGTGGACAAAGACAATACAAAAGTCCCAACTTCTTCTGGAGAGGGAAGAAAATCCAAAAACAACACGCCCGTAATCATTCAGAACCCCTCATCTCATGTTTCGGCGAAACCTGCGACTCCCGTATCAATCCCTCCACTTGAAGAAAAGAAGAAATCTGAGTCTCAAATGAACAAAACTTCGGAAGCCGCCATCGTGTTGAATTCTTCTGCGAATGAAGATCAAGTCATGACAGAAATATTGCCGATCGATCCTCCTACTATCACTGTCCCCGACAGTGTGGTTAAGGACATTTTGGGAGACAACTACGCTTTGCCCGAAATTTCCCTTTCGTCACCTTCAGTTGACGCAGCTGATGATCAAGAAATGGAACAAGACGCTCAACCCGAACACAGTCAGCAAAGATTGACTTTCTCTATTCCAGTTGAAACTCAAGATTTGATAGAGCTGAGAGGTCCTCCGGTCGAAACGCAAGACGTCTTCAATGCTGTGTTTGAAGATGAGGAAAAGAGAAGGCACTCTACTGGAAGAAATGTTGTGAGTTTTAAACTCAAAGGCAGCATCGTCCCGAAGAAGACATTTACCAAAACCAGAAATCCAATCATCTTTAAATTGATGGGAAGACTAGACTCCGTGGAAAAACTTCAACTCAAAGTCCGTCAATCGCAACTTGAAGAAAGGATCGACTCTCCAATTCCACATCATAGAAACAGCTTCATGATTACGGAACAATCCCCGCGCCCAACAGTCGAAAATAAAGAGACGCAAACTATTCCTCAAGTTGTGCTGAAAAACTCTGTCACTCAAACTGCACCGCACCCTGTTTCAACGTCCGTGGAAACTCAAACGATTAACCCGCCTACTCAAACCTCTGTCAACACTCAAACTTCCTCTCTCACGCACATTCCTGAATCCGATTTAGAAATTCCAGCGAGCAACCCAATCCTTCCTGACGCTGTTAAAGTTGCTCCTCTTCAGCCCGGACCGATTGAGATACCCAATGATGTTTCCAGCTCTACAAATGTCGTCCGCATTGAATCGGACGATTCAAATGGGGTCGAATTCTTCTCTGCTCAGCCTTCTTCGAAGCGAGCCAGACAGCTCTCAAGCAGTAGCGATACGGAAGACTCTCAAGAAGCTAAAAGGAGGCGCAGTACACCACTGAAAGTTAAACTCAGCTTTCCCACTCCAACAAAGAAGCCTGACCAAGAAGATGAAGTAACCGTCAGCCATCCTCCACCGAGCATACCTTCGACTCCAACAACCCGAGTACTGGAAAGCGATCCAGAGGACATGCTTTCTGCTACGCCAAGAAAGCAACCTGAAAGGAAACGAGTATCTGTAACTGTCCAGCGCAAGGTTTTCGTCTGTTCCTCGCTCCCGGTAAGCTGCGTTTAACCTTGAAATGACTGATTATTACTAATTTGTTTGCATTTTTTTTCTTCAGAGATCTCAGCTCAAATTAGTTCAAGAATTAGCTCAAATAGTTGGAGCGGAAGTTATTCCCACTTTCAGTCAAGCAGTCACGCATGTAATTGTGGGAACCGACGAGGACAACGTGGCTGAACGGACTCTCAAATTCCTCTACGGAGTGGCAGCCAAAAAGTGGGTTGTCAACATGGATTGGGTACGGAAGTCGATTTCAGAGAAACGGACCGTTAACGAGGAAGGCTTCGAAGCGATGGATATGGATGGAGAACCCGGTCCAAAAAGATCCCGATGTTCTGGATCGACGTCACTATTTGATGGGTAAGTTTCTAGACGTACAATAGATGAAAGTGGTCCTACCTATTTCCATTTTAATGAGGAATAAAGAGGTGCATTATAAATATTTATTCGGAAAAGAAAGTCATAAATTGGCCACAAAAAAAGCAACAACCATTTAGGAATAAGTTAGTCACAAGGACGAAATCGTGTAATGTATTCCACTCGGCAAGATGCCTTTGTATTCACTAATAATGGAATATCATTTCGGCCTTGCGCCTGTATAACGTTTCGTCCTTGTTCAATTTAGCATATTGCAATTCTGATCCTCATTCTAATTTGTTGATAACTTTTCTCCTTATATTGATATATCCCCAAGAGGTTCAAGTTATTTTCTTGATTCTATCTTTCCTCAGTTACGAGTTTTGCTGTGTTGAACCTTTTACGGATGTCACCGTCGCTCAACTCCGGGAGCTTTTGGAACTTTGTGGAGCCAAAACAGTGGTGAGCCCATTTCGCCCTGACGAGAACCCTCCGCTGTTCCATGATCGTTGTCCAGTCAGATACTGGTTTCGATGTGAGGAAAGCTGACGTCTGGGCAGACCAGTACAAAACCGTCACTGTTTCTCGTGAATGGATTCTGGATTGTATCGCCGCTCATACTATTTTCCCCTTGAAGGAACACTTGATTGGAAGGAAGAGCGAAGCTTTGCTGAAGACGATGGGGATACCCAAATCGCTCTTGGAATAAAGAGTACTGCTCTTTCTCTCTTCATATGAATTTTCTTTTTATATCGCCATCCATTTTTTTCGTTGGTTTTAATTGATGATCAGTTAACAATGTTCGCCATTTGAGAAAGAAACATGCCTTCGTTAATTTTCTTTTTTTTTCCTTCTCCCCAAAGAAATGCTAATAAAGAATTTGGTTGCATTGATCTAGCCTTGATAGCTGACCTTGATAATTTTTTCAAAGAATTCTGTTAAGTCGTGATGTACGTATAGATATCGATTTTTATTTTCAAAAGAATTTGGGCCAGTAAAAACGTCCTCCAAATGGAAAAAAATCACCATGTGGTGGTGCGAAAACAGAATATTTTCCAGTCGCTGTATATTCTAGTGGTGGACTTATGGTGACATCCGCTGGATGGAAGAAGGGTCCTCTTCCAATTACATAACTTGGTGTATTATTATCTGCCAGCGCTTTGCCTATCGACGTCAAGTCTTGGATTTCTCTTTTTGTTGCCGGAACAGGTGAACAAGAGCCACTGAAGATGCACGTGATAGCCATCATTAGCCCGAGCTTTTAATGAAAAGAAAATTATCTTTAAAACAAAGAAAATGAGTACAGGAAATAAATTTTTTTACGTACCAATACTGGATAGCGGTTCATTTCTAGTCCGACTTAAGCACCAAAACTGTCTTCTGTCCGTACCTGTCTGTTCAATGAGCCAGAGATGCGGAAGTATTTCGCCCTTTATATAGAGGTGCAACGGGCTCGCGGTGGTAGACCATGCGTGTGGGATATCTTGATACTTCCTAGTAGTGACGAGAAAAAACCTTGAACGAGTTCCCCCTTGCTCATTGTTTTTTTTTCTTCTTCTTCTTCAGCCAAAAAGGAAAGCTCCAGGATGCTGATAAATGATGTATTTTTTTTTCATTTTGAACATCTGCCTATAGATAGTAATCTTTATCATTCTTCATATAAAAAAATAATCAAATATTGTAAAATTTGAATGAAGCAAATTTTGGAAAAAATTAAATTGGCCTTTTCCGGTCATTGATCTTTTAAAGTTTACAGTTCAAGGTCGCTTCATGAGGGTGGGCCAACTTTTGTTTGCTTTGAAATGCGTTTGGCGAGCAATGGACAATGGTCATTGGATAACAATAGACAATAGGAATACCGTTAGGCACAACTCTCGGTCTTCAGGTAGGCTACCTGCTCTGGGTCCTTCATTACCTGACCACGTATTTTAAAAATTTCAATGTAAATAAAATTTTAGATTTTTTGCGTTCAAATGCTCTTCTAAAATTTAATTGTGTGTTATAATGCCATGTAATTGAAAATTTTATGATTTAAATATTTATGTAAACCCGCCACTTCACTCGGTTAGCGCCTTTTTTATCATCTCCAACGTTGCATTTTTCTCGACCATATTTTAATCAGGAATTTCTATTTTGCCCTGTTTTGGGAACTAAGCTTGGTGAAAAATGTAATATTGAAAATTTGCAATTAATAATTTATTGACTGTTAGAAGCAATAAATTGAATAGAACTGAATTAAATTAAAGAGTTTACACTTTTTTCATGATTTGCGTGGTTTGTTTAGCATCGAAAACTGGTAACCCTGGAAGCAGAAACGCTCATGGTGTCCTGTCATGGCCGACGGGAGGTACAGTAAAGAAGTTGTTTGGAAAATTTGAGTTTTTAGAGATTTTGATACGTTTTCCTAATTAAAAATTGGCGAAACACCGCATTAAATCTAAAGGAAAATGAGTCAAAGTGGCTTGAGTGCCCCTGCCAGTCCGGATCCGGATGCCTCCGCCAACAATTTAGATAATCTCTCTACTAGTTCTCCCGAAAAGGATGATGCAGATAGTCGGCCTGAAAGCCGGAGTAGCATCAGCAGCAACTCTATTGTGGACCAGGACCAAGCAGCAGAATCAAGCCGGCTCAGCTCAAATCTTGAATACGCAGACAGGAAGTCTGACAGTGGGGAAGTCATCTGGTCTCGATGAGAATGCACAGTCTGGGGGTCTCCTAGAGGAACAGAAACGAGTGGTGATGGTAAATGCATCGAAGCAAGGAGACTGAAGACAGCCTTGAAATGGTCTCTGATGACGAGATGGAAGCCAATGACAGCTACAAGGAGACCTCACCAAAGAAGTCATTGCATCAAGACCTGGATCCTCTGAAGGACAATGAGCTGGATTTTGAAGAAGGACCTACCGGAGGAAGAAACTAAGAAGTCTACTCTAGATGACAGCAAGCCTCAAGATGATGAAGAGGAGAAGGATGATGGAGAAGAGGCATCAAACAACAAATCCAAGAGTGAGGATGAGTTAGAAGAAGGGGAGGAATTGGAAGAAGGAGAAGTTAGCAGTGAAGAAGACCTAGGCAAACATGCCAGAATGGAACCTAGACCTGTTTGTCGTTTTTACAGCAAAGGCAATTGTACTTGGGGGAACAACTGCAGGTTTGTTGCTTTCTTATTAATTTCATTACATTTTTTCATCTCATCAGAATTCTTCTCCTCTCCTAAATAACAGATTCATTCATCCGGGCGTCTTGGATAAAGGAAACTACAACATGTTTGCTCCAGCTCGAGCTCCTCCTCACAACGGTCCTCCTCCCGGTTACGAAAGACCCTTCGATCGTCCAATAGCCGCAGTACCGATTATGCCTCCTGCAGTACCGGCCGAATGGGCTAACCCGGCTATCAGAACTGCTAGACACCCTCCTCGACACCCACCAGTATATTGATTAATTCTCTTTGCGTACTCATTTTAGCGGGAAGTTCTTAATGAAAGTGGTTGCTTATTTATTTATAGACTGCCGCTGAACCGGCTAGGGCTGCCGATGCAGCAGGTGGTAATGAATCAGCTTGGGAAAGGGGACTCCGGCAAGCCAAAGAGGTAATTTATTTTAAATCTCTTTAATATTAGGTTTATGTTTCTATACATTTTTTATCTGTTTTTTTATAGATGCTTAAGAAATCGAGTGTTCGTAAGGAGACGGATGTAGATTTCGAGGAAAAGAAGTTAAATTTGGGTCTTGGTGAAGAGGAGCTGGATAAAGAGAACGATTACTACACACGACCAGCTAGTCCAATAATGCACGGAGATGCCCCACCTCCGTAAATATTGCTACATTTTCACGTCCTACGCTCTTGGATAGTGCAATAAGTTCTTTTTAAATTGAAGTAGGTTTGATGAACCGGAGCCGGAGAATTACAAGTACCCAGACCATGGCGAAGGAAGATGGCCACCACCGCCGTCTTCGTCTTCTCGCTACCCGCCTCCTCCCCATCGTCATGCTCCGCCAGGATATCCTCCCTATCCCTACGAAGGCAGACGACCGCATTACGACCCGGAATTCAGGGAGCGCGAACATTACCATCACCATCCAGAAGGCTATGATCGTCATTACCATGGTCCACCGCGGCCTGGCGAGAGAGATTTCCACCCGCCTCCTGGAAAACAACCCCCTCCACCTTCAGAGAAACGTTGGCCAGAAGAAAGATACGTCGAAGTGGTTCCCAATTCCGGGCAGCGCACTCGAAGTGATGAATGGTGGGATCCATGGATGCGGTCGAGGTCCCCCGGTGCTGGAGGTGCTGCTTCTGGGGGTGCCGGTGCCCCACCTGGAGGAGGAAGCGCGGCGGCTGCTAAAGGTAGCAGGCGTCGCAGTTACTCTTCAGGATCGTCGATCTCGTCCTCCTCGTCGACATCGTCCAGCTCTAGTTCGTATTCGAGTTCAAGTAGCCGTTCGAGTCACACAAGCGCCAGCTCTCATTCAAGCACAATGGCCAAGCGGCGGGCTATTCGGAAGCAGAAAGGTGGCGCTGAACGAGTCAAGACTAGTACCAAAGCTACTGTGGGCTCTATCCCACCCACTTCTAATAGGCACAGGGGAGCTGCTCCTATGCCGTCTTCGCCTCCTGCTCGGCCTACGCAACCGCGGAAACCTTCGGAGAAACAACGAAACGTGCCCATCAAGTCTCCCATCCGCAACCGGTACGACTTCTTTTGTATTTCTTTTATTATTTGGACATTTAATTAATTTCTAAATATATCTTTATAGGGATTGGTCAGGCTCTTCGTCTCGGTCACGTTCAAGATCTCCTGCTGCCGTTCCCAAGTCTCGTCCACCCGGCAACAAGAACAGCAGCGTAGCAGCGGCTCCTCCCGTTAAAGTACACGGACGGAATCGCGCTTCCTCTGTATCATCCAGTTCCAGCGATTGGGAGTCTTCTCCCCATTCGAACGGAAACGGGCGCTCGCGCCGCACTAGCCGATCAGCCAAAGGACGTCGAGATTTCTCGGAAAGGAAGGAGCTCCCTCCACAACCAATCAGTAAAGGGAAATCAGCTGAAATTCCGAAGGTAAACTCATCTCCGCCAACTGATCAAAGGGATCATGTCCTCAGAATACTTTGACTTACTAATTTTTTACGTGGAATTTTAGGCGGAAATGAAACCACAAATAAAGTTGACGCTGAAACAATCGGCGCCTCCTTTGAAGAAAATAGCCAATAGATTCGATGATGAGTCAGACGACGAAGGTAAAAGTCGTTTATTTTTAAAGTAACTATATACTAACTAATTTATTAATCGTCAGGTTGGGAGAACGATAAATCCGCTCCAGCCAACGTGCCTCAGCCTCCTCCTGCAACGAGTAACGTGCATTCCAGCAGGAAGCGAAATGCAGAGTCGCCACCTCTTACGACACCTTCAGCAAAAGTATGAAATCATCTTCTTTATTAATGCTTTGGCATTTGATGTTAACTCTATTGTATTTTTTATTATTTAAGGTGGCAGCCACATCTCCTCATAAAGCAGATAAGGGATCCAAGAAATCCACTGCTACCCGGAGAGAAGAGCTCCTTAAGCAGTTAAAGGCAGTCGAGGAGGCCATTGCAAAGAAGCGCTCGAAGTTACCGTCGTGATTCATCTTCGGTTCGAGCCTGTCCTTTAACTTCTTTTTTTTTCGTTCAAAACTTTTTTTTCTAAATTGTATTGTTTCGATACGTGTGCTTGTATGCGTGTGCGTGTTAATGCGGATCGATCGTTCGACCAACGGTTGGGCCCTTCAACCTCATTTTTTTTTTTGAAATGGTAAAGAAGAGATGTTTAGTTTGACCTGTATCCCGTCACCCTTCATGAAACACTTGAAGAAATACAAAACGCGTTGTTTCATATTTTTCGTTCTATTAATAGTAACGACAACCTTCGTTGATTCTATCAATTAAGTTCTTGTTATTTTAAGTAAAGCTTCGCTTGTTTGTTTATTTATAGATTCATTCAGTTTTAATACTGACCTGTTCTGGCTACCAGCTGTATATAGTTAACAGTTTAAGTTGTCGTTTCCGACGCTATTTTATAACCGTAACTATATGTTATCTTGTAAAGTGACGGCTACCGTTCTCCTAAACGGTTGCGTGTTAAGCGAAACATTTCTGAAGAAAATCTAAAAGGAATAAAGAACGTCTGGTAATCGGGATAGATTTTTTTACAAGCTATGCACAGAATGAGGTCTGCTTACTTTTGTAATTATTGTTATTTGGATAGAAAAAATGTAGCCATAAGCTGGAAGGCCGGCCTTGGCTGCATTTTTTTTTTCAGTCGTCTTTCATTCTGCAGTACTGACATGCAAGCAATGATCGATCGAAGGCCGTGTCACGATAAACAGCCCTTTTGAATAGACTTTTGACGACTACTCGGATGATTTTCAAAGTGTCTAGTTTACCATTTTCTCGTAAAATGTTATGTCTACAAAGAATGTTAGTTGTAAAGTTAGCAGACTATTGTCTGATGAATGCGTCTACCTAAAAGATAAATCTGCGCTGCGCTTAAAAGTAATCAATGTGTGGTCTATGTTTATTTCATGATGGACGGAAGACAGACACTGAATTCCGATTAATACATATATTCACTATTTATATTTTTAAAATAAATTGTCAGCCATATAAATTGCGTCAGCCTCGATTTTTTCTTATTATCTTCTTCATGCCAACCTTGTTTCTCTTGGTTTTTATGTGGACAGGTTTCGATGTGAATCCCCGCAAGTGCAAAAGATCTTGAACATTGTGGCAGGTTACGTAAGCGTTCTCCAGCGCAACAGGACTCATTATATCTCCATCCGCCCGAACATTTTTAACTTCTGGGCCACTAGGAGTCACTATATCACCAAACTTGAACGAAAAATGTTTTGCTGCAAAAGGAAATTTTGTTAATATTAAGCAAGTTATTCTTGTACTTTTAAACATGTCGGTTCGATAACATATGGTGTCGATGACTATGTTGCGTGACCGGTAAGGTCTACGCCTCTACGGCAATGCGCTATTTCTCTTGATTCATAAGCAATCCATATTCCAATAGGTATAACGTTATATGATTTGATTAGAATAATCAATATCGTTGATTACCTGATCCTTTCGTTGGCGGCGGCGAGGCAGTAGAAGTGGACGATGATTCTACCGGACTAGGAGGGTCCTCTAAACCGTCTAAATCCTCCTTCAACGTCATGGTTTTTAAATCAACTACAAGAGAGCCCGTCATTCTACTAGCTGAGTTGGGATTGGAATAATACGGTTGTAGGCTTTCATGTTGAGTAGATATATAGGCGCTTGCGTGTATGAATGAGGCTAGCCATAAGCGCGCCGGTGAAGAAAAAACAACATCCCATGCACTCCTCAAACTACAAGTTCACGTTGAAGAAATTTATGAGTTGTACGTGTAACATAATGAACAATCATTTACAAACAGGCTCGATGAACAAAGCGGATATCGAGTACCTTACACAAGGAGGAAATTAAGCTTTCGTTTTAAAATAAAAAAAAATTTAGTAAAAAAAATTTTGCAGTAAAAAAGTACATGCAAAATTAGGCTACAGTATTAATTTAATTGCCTGTTGATCTCAAGCAGTATCAACATTTATTTTTCAATAAAAAAAAATATAAAAATAACCGCTAAAAAGCATATTTACTTTTTTAAACGCGGTCTCTCCCATCTGGTGGAAAGAACGTTAAGCTCCGTTGAAGTCAAATCGTCAAAAAAATGTCACACGCTGTCTGCACGTTGTTGTTGTAGCACGATAGTCCTCGTTCAGTACTGCATTATTTTAGAAATTATTTTAGAAATTGTTTAAGAAAGGAGGACAGCGCACGCAAGCAACTAATTAGCAACATTATTATTATTGGTCTTCATTCGGGTTAAGACTCGGGTTAAGACGAGTAATACGAATAGTATAAACTAAACGTCACGTGAGCACTCCTTGTTTTATTAATATGGCTGCGAGTACCATTATTACCTCTAGTCAGCAAATCAGCTTAAGGTGGAATAACTTTCATTGCAGTCTAGTTAACAATTTGGAAGCTTTGTGGGGTGAAGACAAATTTTGTGATGTGACTATCTACTGTCAGGGGCAGGAGATTAGGTGCCACAAAGTAATTTTGAGTGCTTGCAGTGATGCTTTCAAAACTACACTCACCAAGAACTCATGCCAACATCCCATTGTAATTTTGCAAGACATCAATCTTCCTGATCTTAGAGCAATATTACAGGTTGGTATTTTGAAAGCTTGTTTATTATTGTTCTAACATTTTATTTCATTTCAACTCTTATTGCCACTTTTAGTTCATCTACAAAGGTGAAGTTGAGATTGAGAAAGATCAGTTGAAGAGTGTACTGAAGGCTGCTGCTTCCCTGCAAATCAGTGGTCTAGCAGGCATTTCACCAGAAGAAAAGTCAGCAGAAGAAGTTTCACCTACACCTGTTGCCAAAAGACAGAGAACATCTTCAACAACAACACACCAACCTGAAGGGAACACTACCAAAAAGACTTCCATTGAAGCTAAAGCAGCAGCTCAAGAAAAGCAGAATGCCACTCTTGAGACCACCACTGAAATCCCTGATGATACTATGGTGATGGATTCGATTATAGTTGAAGAGATGCCCCGTCCGAAAGAGGAAATTACCCTGACGAGTGATGGAGAAGAGGTAGAAAATGTAGTTGAAACTATCGTCGACGAAACTCTTGATGAAACTTATCGTATGGACATCCACCTGAATGCTTCTGGGAGAGAGTTGAACAGTTCTGCAGTAAACAGACTTCAACAAGCTAATGCAATTCCGCCAAATCGTGTTGTTCCTCTTGAAAGAACCCCACTTCGTCCGGGAAACCAAGTTATGGAACCTTCATTAAATGATTCAACTCCAGGTAGAACAAAAATATTTATTTACTTTTAACGCATTTAAATATATATCCTTCTTAAATATTCAGCCTGTTCGAGTAAAACTTTGCCATTCGCTTGTCCTTTCTGCAATCGGAATTACTCGAGTTTTGTAAGCTTTCTTTACTTCTTAATAATGACATTTAGTTGATCATTTATATTTTTAATGACGAAGGGTTTTCGGAGGCGCCACTTAAAGGCATCTCACGTCTACTCCCAGTTGCACTGCAAGTGGTGCCCAGCCGTACAATCATCGAAAGAAGCATGGGAGAAGCACGTCACGACGGTTCACTCTCTCAGCCGTGCGGAAACGGATGAAGCCTTGTCGATTCTATCTGAAGCTCACGCTGTCTTCGGTGTGCCTCATGTCCCGAACGTTGATGCTCATAGAGAAGGTCGCCCGATTTCAAAATAAGGATCGGATCGAATCAAGTCACTAAACGTCCGTCCAACTGAATTGCCTTCTCCACTTTCTCTAATCATCAAATGAATCTATTCAGTAATTTGTATTTTTAGTATTATTTCCGTAAAATTAAGACGAAATAGAAATCTCTTTGAGAACATTAAGAACATTGTTCATATCCTGTCGGCTTGAATTCAACGGCACTCGAAGTGGTTTTCTTCCCAAACAAATGCGAGTCGTAAAGTGCGATATCCGTGCTGTTACCGTGACCATGTGTGTGTGTAGCCCTTCTCGTCCTTTTTTCTTCCCCTGATGTAGACCACCCTGTTTTCTCGGTCGCCTTTTAGGGTTGAGGTATAAACATGTATCAAAAGCCCCCCAGATGACATTCAACGACCGAGAGAGCCCTTCATTGCCGCTTCGTTTTAGATTATTGACATTTCCATCCGCCGCGCTTTGCTGGTCTGTGATGCGGAGCTCTTCATGTTCGCCCTTGCGATCCAAAAGTTCTATTTTAAGAGCCAGGATTGTGTATACATGTATACTCTTTGGTAAGACACGATGGGGGAGAGAGAGAAAAAAAAAGTTAAAAGGGGCTGAGGTCGTAACTTTTTTACTGGTCTGGTATTTTTCTTAATTTATATAAGGGTGGAAAAAACGAAATAATAATAATAAAACGGATTGGGTGGTAGACCAAATAAAAACGTGATGCCTTCATCCATGGATCGGCTTTAAAAGATGGTAATTGACCGAGGGTGGATTTTTTTTTACTCTTGGGTAGTGATTGAGACAACCCGTGAGCGATGATGTTATCTGCGTTTCATCACCGAGAGTTTTAGAATTTCTTGTGTAACCTACCCTGCGGGTCGGCGGGTGCTTCATCTGTCAAACATCATCAGTTTCCTAATTGGGCCAACTCGTCGTCGTTCGTTTGGTTGTTTCAGTCTTTTACACAAACAAAGTTAGAGAGAGAGAGAGAGCGAATTCGATCAGCAGCGTTCAGAGAATCCTATCTTTCTTCTCCACCATCAGTTGGTTTTGTTACGTCGGACAGGGTGGACTTGAGATATCTTGGATCCGCTTCCGAGATTCCACGAAAAATAGGAGGGGTCAGTTTAGTGACGGCAGAAACGAGTCAGTGTGGCCCGTCCGTGTGTGGGGTGGGCCGCCCAGCAGTGGACCTCCCCTCCTTCAAACATTACGCTGAGACTATCAACGGACTGTAACGTCCTGTCAAGTGACGGACTCGAGCGTCTATAAAGACGGGTTGCATCCGATCGATGGGCCACCAGTGCTGCTTGTCCTAGCTGGTCGCACTCTTCGTCTTGCCCGCATCGAGAGTGTCATCGGATGCTGGCGTCCTTGCTCCCTTTCGCTGCCTTGCTCCTGCTGGCCGCCGGATCGTCAAACACGGTTTGGGCTGCTTCGCCGTCAACCTCATTTGGGTAAATCTATTTAGAATTTTGCTACTCGAAATTTCATTTATAAAAGATAAACGGCACACATGTTTATAGAGATTTATTGCATGGCCGATTAATATAATTGGTGTTCTGGCCTATGTCCGTAAGTAATAAAAGTCATGAGCCCATTTTTATACGACGGGTTTTTCACGAAAGCCATTCCCGATTTCCATAGAAAAAGAGGTTGGAGCAATCCCAGAATTGATCTAGATACCGAATGATTATTGTGGGATCTGTTGATGTTTAGAGTTCAAAGCGCGAAAGAAAAGTGAACGTTATTTCTTCCCTGCTTCTCTGTTTTACGACTCGTTTTTGTGGCCTCACATCACAGCTCCGTGTAAAGTGCTACCACACGTTTCCTTAGATAAATAATGTTATACAGCAGAGAGTATTGCGCTCTTCTCCGACTACGATTCCCTGCTGCTGTTTCTATGTAATCGTCCCGCATCACCTCTAGCTGGGCGGTCGCCGCTATTTTATGAGCCGATCTAAATGTTTCGTTTAGATACCAAATTTGGCTTTAAAAAAAATTAGAGTTTAAACTCGTACTTCAGTGTCCTGCTCGGTTTGAAATGGCGCCTGTTTCAGCGACGACCTGTGCAATAAACAAGTAAAACAAATAAAAAGAGAAAAACGAGCCTCGTGAGTCACCATAGAGAGTGGGGTTCGCTGTTTCTCTTTTTCCACAAGAAAAATGGCTGCTGACGTAAGCGAGTTTCTCCTACTGATCACTTCCTTCTTTGATTGTTATTGTTTTGTTACGTAAAGGATCAGCGCACCAGTTCCTTTGCCATCCGAGGCCCTGAGCATTGGAGATACGGCAGCCAGCTGGGCGAAATCAACGGGCAGCAATAACCATGGTAACCAAGTTGGTAGTTTGAATGAAAGGTCGTCCACTACCGGGAAAACTGTTGGTATGAGCAAATCGTCCTCACCTTCCGTTGGAAATTGTGACAAACTTCACCTCACGCCGAGACAAAAGCAGCTCTGCGTCCAAGGCGGTGACGGACTCGCTGAAACTCTTTTTGAAGGTTTCATTATACTTTCTATATATTATTCAATTATTGTAACTCTAATAATAGAATTTACATTTTACATCCGGGTGGAACTCATTGAAATTCGTGCACATTTTAAAGCTCTATTATTAGAATGAGTTTTAAAAAATTTAAACAATTTCACGCACTGCTAATTTTAAATGTTTTATTTACTATTTATTATACAGCTATTCGTTTATCCGCCGTCACATGTCAGCAACAGTTCGAGTACGAGCGGTGGAACTGCACTTTGCAAGGTCAATCCCGCTTGCTCACGCTCAAGAAAGGTAAAATATTAATACTTAATTATCAATAAATGACTTAATTTTAACTTTCAATTGATTAGCCTATCGGGAGACTGCAGCCTTGTACGCATTTTCAGCGGCAGGTGTAGTGCACGCCGTGGCACGGGCATGTGCGGCCGGTCGGCTCCGGAAGTGCCACTGCGCTGAAGCGGAGAACGAAGTGGAGACGCGCCAAACATGGCGTTGGGGCGGTTGTGGAGATAATCTAGCCTACGCAAAAGCTTTTGCTAGAAAATTTTTGGATGCTGGCTCTCCCACTGATGGAAATGGAAGAAAAGCGAGCAACCCATCACCATCTGTCGGGAAATCTAAAATGAAGAAAAAGGTAGTTGATTCGTCATTCTTTTATAACAAGATTTTACTTTTAAATCAATCATTTTTGTAATATATAGAAGTCTGTTGCAATGCGGAATGAAATGGAAGCTCTTTCAAGGAGCATCCGGAAATGGAAGCGATCCATGCCGACCAACGCTTTAGCCTGCCGGATCATCTAGCGGACGTCGATCGAGTAGCCAATCTGGCGTAATGGCCGATGCTTCCGTGAGCGACAGCGGCAGTAGCAAGAAGCACAAGAGCGACAGTCAGAGGCAGCGCATCAATCGTCACAACAACGGAGTCGGTATCCAGGTATATCTTTACCTGCTTTCGAAATAGTTTGATGGATAGAAATCCATTTTTATTTGGTCCTATGGAATGCCGCCCTTCTATCCGACATCATTCGTAAATAGAGAGAGTTGAGCCTATATATAAATCGTTTGTCGGCGTCCAAAGAGATTGAATTCAGGTAGCTGGATGAACGACGGAGAGGAGCATTTGTTGTTGTTTTGTTTTTTGTTTAGACCCTCTCTTATTAAAAAAAAATAAAATAGAATAGCCTTTAGGACCTTGATGGTTTCTCCGATATCGATGGTCAGGTATGCTTTAAATTAAACCTTTTTGTCATCATTTTTAGAGTCTCGAATTTTTTATTCATTTAAAAAAGATTATTAATCAATTTTTTTAATGATTAATTATAGGTAGTTGAACGCCTGGTGAATAGGACGTGCAAATGTCATGGCGTGAGTGGTTCCTGTTCCGTTCGGACGTGCTGGCACCAGCTGGCCGCCTTCAGCGAGACGGCTGCAGTGATCAAAGTCAAATACCAAGTGGCCGCTCAGGTAAGCTCGGAGATTAGTGAGAACTCGAGTCACCTGAGATCAGGTAACCAGCGCCATCCTTCGAGTTCGAGTGTCGTTTATTACCAACATCATCACGATCCTGTGAGCAGCAACCAACCGGCAACCAAGAACAGAGCTAAAAAGGCATTGAAAGGATCTAATCCGACGATGGAGCCGACCACAATGGATAGACAACTGAAGCAGGTCAAGAAGGATCAACTTATCTTTCAACAGAGATCCCCGGATTACTGCTCCGCTAGTCCTTTAGGACCTGGTAAATTTATTCAGGATTGAATTAATTGGTGAGGTATTTACAAATCCTTCTTTTCACGGGTAGGAACGGCTAATCGTGTTTGTCAAAGTGGAGATAATTGCGGAATTCTGTGCTGCGGTCGCGGCTACAATATCCACAAGATGACCATCATGACGGCCTGCCGCTGCAAGTTGATTCTCTGCTGTAGGGTCGAGTGCCAAAATTGCCTCGTGGATAAGATAGTTCACACTTGCAAAAAATAAATGGAGAAGGGGAATAACTGATTGTATAATATATTTTTTAAAAACTAAAAGCTTATTTATTAATGTATCTTTCATCAAGTTCCACTTTTGTCTATTAGATGGCGTGCCATCCCTCTTTTTAAAAAAGCAAAAGTTTTTTTTCTCTTTCTCTCTGAATTTATATATACAAGAAAGAAAAAATACACAACCAATCGGGCCGTTGTTGTTTACAAACAGGGACACATCTTGTATAGCTACCACGAAAAAAAGTCATGTTGCCGAAATCCCGTTTACCTTTTTTTTATTGGTCACACAACCGCGATATAAAGAGAGTGGAAGGTCGTCGTTTAAAACCGCAGTGAAAGTTGCAATAAAAATCGACCACAACTCCATGTGTGTAAACCTCTCTTTTTTTAAATCTTTTACGAGCATAACGTTGATCGAGCGTCATAATAATGTGTGCCAAATTGGCACAAATTCATTTTTCCCTCCGCTAAAAAAAGGAAAAGTGAAAACGGTTGCTGAAAGCTCCATTAATATATCAGCAATGAAGCGTACATCCCCTGCTGTTTGTACCAAAAAGGATCAACGATGAGAAGAGGAAATGCGAAGATAATTGGCGAGCATATCTTTCTTCATGATGACAAGGAGGGGTGGACAAAGAGCAATTGGCCATCAACAGCAGCACGTCCGCCGGCACAAAAAGGGAACTCAAAAAGAGAGAGAGAGAGACGTGTGCCCGCGCTTGATCGATCCCCAGGTATTTCTCTTCTTTTTGAATGGATTTCAGAATAAATCCCTTTTTGTTGTTGAGAGGTTCATCATATACCACATACACATACTTGAAGTTGTCAATATAAAAACGAATACATTTGATTAAAAGCTAATAGAGTCATGAGATCGCTATCGATGCTGTACGACGCTGCTCACCATGTGGGGGGTCCGCCGCCTCCCCTACAACATCTTCACTTCCTCACCTTTTAGTTTTAGAGGCCGCAGGTGCCAAAGGGGCCCCAACAGCAGTCCTTATACATTCCGATGGATGGATATAATGAGCATCAGAGAGTAAATCATTAAAGTAAACGATGATGAACGCCATTTCTTCGCACGCCCAGGGATCACTTTTAATTACCTTTTTTTCTTCTTCAACGAGCGAAATTCTTTTCACTCAAAAACCGCAATTTCGGTAATGGTTTTTTCTCTGAGTGAGATTAATAAATCGTGTCAAAGAAAGAAGAAACCTTCTCTTGTCACTTACCTTTTCACATAATTTTTCACCTGGGACCATTTCATCATTAGTTTTCTTTCTCTCTCCCCCTTTTTTTGTGGGGCGTTGAGTGAATTATACACTTGAAAGAGAAGAAGAAAGACATCATCAGTAATATCACGCGGGTGGGCCAGGTGAGAGAGGTATCGCGGAAAAAAAGAAGGCCTATATGACTCTATTCCGCAGCAGATAGATAGATGGTGCGGCGGAATGCGTATTATAACAAAGGGATAATTGGATCGGTTTGGTATATAGGGACCGAAAAAGAGGAGGGTAGTCTTCTCCTCTCTTCTAGGTGCCCTGGAAAATATTTGTATTGGATGGTTTAAAAAAAAAAGAGTGTTGTATCGAGCTGGTGGGGGAGGCTCTCTTGAAAAGAAAAGAGATAATGACCGGCCGGCCACCCATCATGCTGCTGCCCAGCTACAAGAAGTAAGAAAAAAAGAGGGTAAGTTGATGATGACCAAATTGATTTGTCAGGATTTCTTTTAAAAAAAAAGTTTGATGATGATATTGTTGTTTCAAAAAAGATATGCCCCACTTATATAAGCTGGACATTTTCAAGATATACCACCCTTGGAGCTATAATTACAGCAAGAGCGGCGGCATTTGTTTTCTACATCATCTGCTTGCTACGTATAAATATATCTAAAGTGAGTGTGTAACAGCTTCATTACAAGCAGCCGCAAGGATTCGAATTTCATATCATTTTTCAAACCGCCGCGCGTCAACCGCCATTTTCAAGTGCTGCGCTTCACAAGGGCCACTTGACACTGCACGCGCCCGCCGAGAGAAGAAAAAAAAGACCTCCATTACTTACATACAGCGACACACCTGTCGTATTTACAAGGATTTTTTTTTCTTTCTTAAAAATAGAAAAGCGATCCGTATCTATCATGGAAAATGTTGTCTGCTGCAGGATTCCCGCAGTGATGTGCTACGCAGGGGGATCCTGCTGATGTGTGTGGCATAGGCCTATTGTGTGAACTGTGGCCCTTTTCACACAGGAAAAAAACGAATGAAAAGAGTCGACTGATGGTTTGTAAGAAACTTTTTTTCTTCTTCTTTTTGCCGCCATTGAATCCTGTCAGCAGCCTATGCTTTTCTTTCTTTCTTATTATATTTCCCCCCTCTTGTACTCTCTATTCATTCGATTCAAGTGGCTTTACACACAGATTGATACATGTATACAAGGGCGTACGTCTATACAGAGAGATGGTGAGCCACCGGCGTCGGTTTTTCTTTTCATTTATAATGACCGGCTCCACAAAACGGTTTTTGCTCTATACAACAAATAATAACAAGAATAATAATAATAACAAGAATCCAATGACGTAGCATCATGATTTCTTTATCGATCCCGATGGGATTCGTCATAGTTTACAACTAGCACGGTATTCCACCGAAAAACCGTGGGAGTTTTTTTTTTTTTACTCTTATCGATGGTTTGACTGTCAATTGCTTTCAAGGGATTTCAGAAGGTCGGAAAGAAAAGAAGAGGGGGTTATTTTCTATATATGTAATTATCAAAATCCGCGCCAATCTAGTGACGATGAAGGTGCGAGGGAGAAAAAGAGTAGTCCCAAAGTGGCAGGTTCAAGTGGCTTGGATGGATATCTCTGGAGCCCATCATCCGGAGAACATCTTATTCACACCTTTCGGTTCTCACGCTCTTTTTTTCCTACCTCTACGGACAAGACGATGCACATCTTGCTGATGGATCAAAAGAAAACGTTTTTTTCTCTTATCTTTTTTACCTTTCCATTATACATACCTGCCGTTGGCTCCTGCGCGAATTGTCGGAGACGAGTGTTAATTAAAAGTAAGGGAAAGAGAAGAAGAAGAAATTTACGGTGACTATAATTGAGCCTCTGCATTTTTTCTTATTCTCTTTACAACATCACAAAAAAAAGGTTTCGAATTTCACTTTGTTTAAAAGAGAAGAAGAAGAAGGCCTCAATTAGTACTCCACAGCAGGAGGGCCCAACTTAAGCTAAGATGTACATGTGATATTCAAAGAGAACGAAAAAAAAATAAAGGAGACCGCATTTTCTTTCTTTTCCACCAACACTTTTTGGTTGACCAGAGCCTGATAAGAACTAAATAGATTTGTATATATTTATACCTTTATGAATAGGTCTGTCTAGAGCCGCATGTTTTATGGTCTCGTTCCCAATCAATTCAAAAGAAAGTATATCCTTTTATACATATTTGTATACGAAAAATAGAGCCACCGCTTTCAATAGAAATGCTTGCTGACATTCTATTTTTAAACTTAAGATTTTCATATTTTAATTCTTTTTAAACACAAAATATTTGGTTGTGATGCCCGGAGGTGGACGTTATATAGTTACGTGTGCACGTAGTATATATATATCTATTACACCGGTTGGTGATTGGTCCTGGGACGGCTTGCCTCCTCATTGGTCCGCCCGCCGACCCCACTCCCATCCATCTCCCGCCGGGCCCTCCCACCTTTTGGTTAAAAAAAGGATATCCCGCGCGCTCATCGCGTCATCTCCTCTGACGGAATGAGACCCCCCTGGAAGATGACGTCTCTGTTATATACCATCGCACTCGGAAAATCTTTCTTTTTCCTCCGACACATGACAAATCACCTGTGCGCGGACCTCTTCGTTATCATCACTTTTTCATCCGTCCTATAGATTTCATCTCGCTA
This sequence comes from Chydorus sphaericus, assembly GCA_030141595.1. Classification (NCBI taxonomy): domain Eukaryota; kingdom Metazoa; phylum Arthropoda; class Branchiopoda; order Diplostraca; family Chydoridae; genus Chydorus; species Chydorus sphaericus. The sequence goes on from CM057931.1 coordinate 5,284,048, forward strand.
AAAACATTTTTAAAAGAGAAAGAAAAACGGTAGCGGTGGTCTCTCTAAATAATGGTTCCAAGTTAAATAGAGTAATATAGGCCTAGTTCTCTTTCTGGATGACCAGGTGAGCTCCTGGTTAATTTGTTACCTAGCTATTGGGATCCGCCCGTATTATGGCTGATGCGGATGAGAAGAGTGTCGTTACAGATAATCGCTTTGTGTACTGTCCGTTTCAGTATTCGACCCTTGCCCATCAAGCGGAACTAACTGGCCAGGTTTTTTTTTTCTAAAAGGGAATAATAAAAAGGGCGCTCCTGTTCCGGTCCGGCAGCTTTTTTTTCTCTCTTTTCTTATATGGGAGTCTTCCTTGTTTGCGTTATAATATAAATTCCTCTATATATTATCAAATCAATGATGAACGGTTTATACATATATGATAGATAAAGTAATATTCCAGCACACCTATAAGCATGTATGTGTAGCTGATGGAAGACGAAGAAGGGAAAAAGAGGAGGAGTATAGGACCGTGGTGCTGCGCGCTGGGCGGGGATGGAAACGGCTGGCGGAGGGAGGATATTTCGTTGGGTGGTAGAGCAGTGCCCCCTTTTGCCTCTCTCTCTCTCTCCCATTCATGGTCCCGTCGTGGATGGCACACATCCGACCAGTCTCTTCAAGACCGTTCAGCAGTCCAGAGAGTCCGCTAACTTTGCTCCTCAAATTAAATTTTAAAAAACAAAAGTGCGATCATTGAGTGAGTGTGTGTTGAAAGGTGACCCAGTGCTATTATATATCATAAAAGAAGATGATGACCTCAACGAGAACAACCGTCATCCTCGTTCTAGTGACGATGATGGTTATGCCCTATTTGGGTACAGCTAAAGGCCGTGGTAGAGGCTCCAAATGGTGGTAAGTTAATATTAAAATAACCAGCTGATTAAATATAGACTTTTCTTTCAAGAAGGTGATCATGACGAATAAGCGCGAGTACCTTATATTCTTGAAAAAAACTAGGAGGGGGTAAATAGCTTTTAAAAGAAAAAAGGGGGCGACAGGTAGAGATGAACATCATCACCCAAGTAAAGCCCGCACAGGCTCATGTATAGTAAAAAGCGATTTGTATACAACCGCGCGAGCTTCGTGACAGATCCAGCAACTCGTTTTTTTTTTCTTCTTCTTCAGTGTCCCCCCCCACCATCATCACCCAGGTCTTTATTAGTTCTCTCTTTGAGTGTCCCTCCTATATACTCTCTTTTGTGTGATCTATATATCTTTCACCACGGGTGGGAGCCATATATACCTGTGTATACTATACACCTATATATGTATAAGGGGGTCCATCATTCAGCGCCCTAATTATACAGTACGGCCCGGCCCGTCGACAGCTCTCGAAGATTTGTAGGCCTGCGTGTGGTATTTCTCTTCTTCTTCTTTTACAGACAATTGAATTTATCATTTTTTTCTGGTGGGAGGGTGTAATCCAGCGTAAATGATGAGTCAATCCTGATGTAATCACTTTATTTTACAGGGGGATTGCGAGAGCCGGTGAGCCCAACAACCTCGTCTCTAATTCGATTAAAGAAAACTCCATCACCAATTCTTATCTGGATCCGGATGTGCACGCCACTTTGAGACGGAAGCAGCGGAGGCTTGTTCGAGATCATCCAGGCGTCGTTGTCGCCGTCGCTAAAGGAGCCAAACAGGCCATTTCAGAGTGCAAGCATCAGTTTAAAAACCGTCGGTGGAACTGTCCGACGAAAGACTTTCACCGCGGACGGAACCTCTTCGGCAAGATCGTAGATCGAGGTATGTCTCTCTTTATTTACTCCAGCTGATGTTGTGTTAGGAGCAGCACTGTGTAAATAACCACTCGAGGAAGAAAAAGGGTCAAACAAAAACTGCCAATGTTTGCCATTTCTTCTTACTTCTTCCAAAGTCTCACGTCCTCCTTTAAATTTGATTTTTTTTCAAAAGAAAAAATTAACTTATATATATATATTTCCTGAGGGTTATACGTGAGCTCACAAACACGTAAGGATTAATTGGCTCCGAAGAGCGCGACAATACGCTCATGATTTATATTCTTTCTCTCTTGGCCTTCCATGATTTTTCGTTATCAAGGAATTTCACGGTCGAGTAGCCCAGGTATGTGCATCGAGGAGGTTATGCGTGCTATGCTCATTCTCCCCTCTCTCTTTTTCTCTTTTATCTCTTCCTTACGATCAGAACAAAAAAACCACCCAAGATGCGATGCATAATACGAGCGGGATTTATCTTATATATATGTGTAACATTCACAAAGGATATATAGAACAGATGTTGAATGCGAAGAAGAAAGAAAGAAGCTAATTACGTATGCAATTCATTTAAGACAATAACGAGATCTGAGGCGGCGTTTAAAGAGAAAAGATCCGGCGGGCTTTTTTATTGCAGCAATTAGAGCTATCATATTTTCACGAAAAAAATAGGTAGACTGGAAGTGAAAGAAAAAGGCCAGCTGCTCTTATATAATACCGAGACTAATCCTAATAAATGAATGTTCCCTTTTTATTTCTGGGGTGTGAATCGATCAGCAGTATAGAGTGATATTCACGCACGACATAACCACACAGGAAAACCTGTCTTTTGTGATGTAAATTATTTTTTAAAGGATAGCGGCGGAAAGTGTTTGTGGTCAGGTATATAGAAATGATTATACATGAATCCGTCGGTGGCGGTTTTTTGAGTAGAGAGAGATTCCTCCGTCAACACCTCGGCATCGCATCCATCATAAAAGGTGGGCATCCGGCTGTACACACGATGGATGAAGACACTGACGGAGACCGAGTAGGGGCAAAGGCAATTATGGATACAAGCACGCGATTCAATATAAACCCCGTGGAGAGAATATTAACGTCTTGATCCGTTCCGCGCTCTCGACCGAATCCAGAATTCTATTTAAATAGTTGATATGTGGAAGCGGACTTTTTTGTTCCTGAGTGGTTTACTAGACAAAAGGGGACGAATATATATATATATAAAATAATACCTCCCGCCGTGAGTTTGCTGCATCACGAATAACAAAAACACGAAGAGGACGGCTCGGGGTGGGCCGGCTCCATTGTGCTGTCTCATTTCAGTTCAAAACTATATTTATTTATTTATTTTTTATATTTTTTAAGCTTGCAGAGAAACTGCCTTCATTTACGCCCTGATGTCCGCCGCTGTGACCCATTCTGTTTCAAGGGCCTGTTCGGAAGGAGCCATCGAATCCTGCACTTGCGACTACAGCCAGAGAGGTCCTTCAGGATCTGACTGGGAATGGGGTGGCTGCTCAGATAACATCCAATTTGGAGTAAAATTCTCTCGAGAATTTGTGGACGCCGGAGAGAAAGGCCGGGATATCCGCTACATGATGAACCTACACAATAACGAAGCAGGCAGAGTGGTACGTTTTTTTCCCCAAAACATAAAAAAGTGTGTTAATAGCCTAGTAATTATATGCATAAAGCTTACGAAAAGAGAATCGTGTGCGTGAAGCTAAGGGAAATAAACAAGAAAAGAGAGAGAGAGACCCAGGCGGCCCAGCCCACACACAGCTCGTAATTTATTAACTATTTACCTGAGATAACTCAATTCCTTGCTCTCTCAGCGTGCACCCCTTTACCAAGGCCCCAAGGGGTTCCCCTTCCTTATATAGATATAAATATAGATACATAACATTCACGACCTGTCAATTCAGTTGGGTAATTACGTAGGAATGGGGGAGAAAGAGAGTCATAATTTACCTCAAACTTTAACAATTTCATTTCCTTTTAAATTACAGCACGTTTCAACCGAGATGCGTCAAGAGTGCAAGTGCCACTGGAATGAGCGGATCGTGCACCGTTCGTACCTGCTGGATGCGATTGCCATTCTTCCGAGTAGTTGGAGATAATCTCAAGGATCGATTCGACGGAGCCTCCCGGGTTCTCATAAGCAACACGGGTCGGACGCCGGCTGCAGGATCCGGCCGGAAGAAGTACAATTACCAGTTGAAGCCATACAATCCGGAGCACAAAGCGCCGTCGAAGAAAGATCTCGTCTACTACGAGAATTCTCCGAACTTTCTGCGAGAAGAACGCCAAATTGGGCATTGCGGGCACTCAGGGAAGAGTGTGCAACGAGACGAGCATCGGAGTGGATGGATGCGACCTGATGTGCTGCGGCAGAGGCTACAGGACGGAGGTGAAAGAGGTGGTCGGAGCGCTGCGCCTGCACCTTCCACTGGTGCTGCGAAGTCAAGTGCAAAGTGTGCCGGACGAAGAAGACGATTCACACATGCCTATGATCCATTTTCTAAAAAAATTAGCCCAGCCATCATCATCATCATCATCATCAACATCATCCGCCCAGCAGCCACTACCAAGTGCCTTACAAAAACTTTTTTTTTCTTCTCAAATTTATTTATATACATATTTTATATATATTATATATATATATACGGGCGACTCTCTCTCTCTCTATCTGGCGCCAACACACACGAAATTTTTTTTTTAAAAGACTAGTCAAATCTCATTTATTATATGCGTACCAGCTGTGTTTTTTTATAATTTCTTTTTTTTCTCATCATCGAATGTCTTTTTTATTATTATTTAGTAATGTCTCATTTCGAATACTCTTTGTTGTACATATTTTTTTGAGTTTCTCATCGCCGCCATCTTGTTGTGCATAATTCTATTTTTTTGCTCTCCTTTTTTCCCTTTTTTTAACGTTCATTTTTAGCTCTCGCTATTTGTGTGTTTTTATGTGTGTGTGACGTATATACCGATAATAAAATATCATCAGAGATTGAGTTAAAGTGGAAAAAAGGCTTTTTCCGTGTTTTTTTGGCCTGCTGTTGACACCTCCCCTTTTGCCCATATTTATGGGTTATTTCACGCTGCGTAATAGAGGCCGGAAGGGAAAAGCACTTTCACGGACTAACCTTCGGGTTATTTGCTGTGACATGGCGCCTTTTTTTCCTTCTTCTCCCCTTCGTACAAGCAATATTCAATATTTCATATCGATATGTGAAGGAAACCTGTCGACATTCGTCTTGCGGCCGGAACAGGTGGGGACGAGCACTCAGCAGCAGTATTCCAGAAATAGATTTTCTCCTCCTGATGCCCTAAATATATTATTTTTTAAACTTGAAAGAGGATATCGATAAGAACTTTTTTTTCGTCATAAAATGGCCTCATAATCCGTTGCCGGAATCAGGATGATCGTATAAATTCCTCGATTTGATAAAAAGTGATTTTATTTGTTATGCATAGCTGCCCCCTTTATATGGCCCCCTGTCATAAAACTTAAGAAGACGAAGAAAAAAAGGTGCGGAGGCCAAAAAAAAGAAGGAAAATTGGTGACGCGACCCATCATAGGCCCACGATCGATGGAAGATGGGGTCATAAATGTTTCATTTCTTTCCTTCCTTCTATATATATATTATGTACATATATACACACTCCATCACGGTCTATACGCCCACCTTTTTTTCATCAGAGATTCCTCCTCGACCGGGCGCATTTCTATATGATAGCGACGTAATCTTTCATCACCACTTATAATGCTGCACGTCTATATTATATACCCCATGTTAAAATTTATTCTAAAAGCCACATTTATTAAGAAGAGGCGGAGGGATCATCATCATACCAGGGGCTGTATCACTCACACACATCAGTTAAAAAAAAGAGAAAGAATATCTTTGATATGTATATGAAAGTAAGAAAAGATATAGCCTCTAAAGATACATCAACGGCAGGTGTTGATGTGAGTCTTTGTCCAACAGGTCTGACATGTAACTTGGCAGCACCACTTGAATCGGCAGTGGACAATTGTGTTTCGTCCGAGTTGTCCTCGTTGTGAAGCCTCTTCCGCAGCATAAGAGGTCGCATCCATCCACTCCAGGTGAAGTGCTGTTACAGGTACGACCTAAGGTACCTAAAGAGCCGGTCAGCCGGTCCGGCCGGCAGAAATCTGGCGACTCTTCTGAATAGATGAGATCCTCACGACTTGGAGGCTTGATACTCGCTCCTTCCGGAATGATAGTCTTCCCATCGTTCCCTGTTAATAACATTTATATTTTTTAAATTCTATATTAAATCCTATATTTGAATACAGAGACAATTACCTGGGATCACTTTAGCAGCGCCGTCAAACTTGTCTTTAAGTCGGATAGCGACGTCACGGAAAGAGCGGAAGTTTCCTCCAGCAAGTCCTCAGGGTGCAGGATCCCGACAGACCATGACACTTGCATTCCGTCCTCATGTAATTCTTGACCGACTTTAAAAAAAAAATTAGTTTTAAAATATGTATTTATATAGACTCAATTTATCAAGATAAAATACCAATCGTCCAGCTTCATTATTATGCAACATGACTTGAGTCTTGAGGTCCCCTCGTTTGCGATACCGAGCGTCCATGAATTCTCGTGATTTCTTGTATCCGTGCTGGACGTTATCCGCACATCCACCCCACTCCCAGTCACCATCCGGTGAGACACCTTTTTTAAATAAATAAAAAAGAAGGTTGATATCATCCCTAAAATTTATTACGTGTGCAGCAGCGGACATTCCTCAACGTAAATATAAACGACACTGTTCATAAAATATAATAGGCGAGAGCTTTTACATGTTCACATTTTTCATCGAGTACTGTGAAGGATCGAAATATGCCAGGTATTGATCGTGTACGACGACGACTGCTTCGTTCCTAGAATACCTTATATCGAGGACTATATATTTACGTAAGAGAGAGGAGGGACATTCTTTGTCAAAACCGGAATAGCGTGGGAAAAGTCAACTTATGCTCCCCTTTTTTTTTCTTTCTTTTTAATATAGTATTATACATGTATAACTGACCTTTGATTGTTTTATCACAGGTGCATTGAAGGAGTTGTCCGGAACTGCAGGCCTGCGTCACCGTGTACGTCACTCCCGCCGCAACAATTGCGTTGACGAAAGCCGTCTCCCGAGTATCTGTGAAATAATAATAAAAACCCACACAGGGAGAGAGAAGGTTTATTTTTTATTATTTAAATTCGATAGCACCCGAGTGATAATGATGTCCGCGTTATTTCAGGGACCAAAGGGAAAGCATCAGCAGGACGGGCCGGCCCGGCGGTGTCCGCGTACTCACACACACACACACACACACGGGCGGCGCACAGCACATTCTTTTCTCACGGTGGATCAAAATACCGCCTAGCCATCTTTTCTTTTTTCTCTCTATATATATGCATGGGATATAATAGGGGGTTAGCTAGCTACCTGGCTCCGCGCTCACCTGTATCACACGTCCTTGCTAAATTCTTTTTTACTTTGGGATTCAGGGGAATTATTAAAGGGAACCGTCATTTCCATTGAATAATACCGCTCTTTTCTTTCTAAAAATTCGCACTCCTTTTATTTTTTAGAAGACCATGTCAACACACACCAATTACTGATAAGGTCGCTTGGGGAGGGGACAATCCTTTAATTGCTATAAATATTTTGTGTAAACAAGACATCTTCACATCTTTCTCATGGAAATTATTAGCCTTTTTTTTAATGATTACGACAGGGAAGTTTTTTTTTTGTTTCACCTGGAGGTTATATATACTGCCGTAAGAAAAGAATACTGTTTTTGGGTGGTATTGAGGGGTAAGAAGAAGAAGACCCCCCTTGGTGCGTGGGCATCACAGCGGAAGAAGTAAAGAAATCTCTTTTCTTTTGGTAAACGACTGACAATGAGATGACAGCAAGGTGATAATTGCACAGCAGTTTCGGCCCCGACTTCTTTGATATCCCCTCGACAGTATAAAATGAAAGTTCTTCTTTCTTTTTATGTATTTATTATATATACCTCTTGATATGACTCTACGTAGTGATTTTCGGGCTGTGGTACAGTTCCATCTCCGGTTCCGGAACTGATATTGACATTCAGTTGTACCCAATTCCGCACCCTTGACGATCTCTTGCAGCACTTGAGGCTCCTTCCGGCAAGTTTCAGCCGCTTGATCCATCATTCTAAGTCGGCCTTTAGTGGAATCTAAGAGCCGTGGATGCCTTTGCTGCTCTCGGGCATCCCTCTGTCTCAAAGAGTTGCTGAATAACGGGCGGCCGGGCAAATATTGATGGTGCGCTCCGCCTGCTCGATTGCTGGATCGGCTCTCCCTACAGAGCCGCATAGGTTCCATCGAAGCCTGGCCTGTGCTGGCCCTGTAATAATAAAGAAGATTAAAAACTTGGCCGCTGCTCTCATCGCGTGACATTTAAGACCCTTGGCGGGTCCGCTTATTATTTTGAAAAAAAAAAAATCTCTTCCGTCCCGTCGAGTTGTTAAGTTAGGGTGGCATCCATTTATATTTATACACACTTTTACAGGGTGAAAATATATATTAAAAAATGTGTGTGGTGTCGAGTTGACAGCACTTTCTCTTCAATCACGTTTTTTTTCATGAGGAGGGATTTTAACGAGCGTGGGCCACTTAGCGCGCGCGCCCCGTTTCATATATTTACGAGACTCGGGTGGCCGGCCACTTTATGAAAACAAATACACAAGCAGAGCTTTAAGAAGAGTGCGATATCATGGGGTAGAGGAGAGACCATAAGCTATTTATGTAATGCGAGCTCTTCTGCTCTTAAGTGCTGATCATTCTTGATGGAGCTCAACAAAGATATTGTGTTTGCTTCGAGCTCCAAGCGGTCACGCGCGGTCAAACAAAAAAATACGGGAAACAAAAGAGTTCCGAAAAAAACACACATAGACGTATTATGTGTACACATCCCCTCTCTAAGCATCAACACATTCTGTGGCTGAAAAAGTCAATATTATGAGAGTTTGAGCTTCATATTTACCACCAGACGGCGCAGACTTGAGCCGCGATCAGTAAGAAGATGAATCCGATGGAGCACAAATACCGCATTATTATTATAGTTATTATTATAGTGGACACCACCAGCAGATGACCATCACACTTGACTGGGTCGTCTTTCAAGTCTGATTGTTCCCATCTATCAGCCGGCTACCGGTTGCCATAGCAATTGGCAAAAAAAAAAAGATTTATTTTTCTAAAACGACGCGCCCTCCGGGTTCACTAAATAAGGCGATAAATTCCGGCGGGCTCCTCCCTTTCCGATAGAAAGGCAACTCGATCCCCGTGCTCTACTATATCCTCCCAATGAAAGGAATAGATATAGACACTCACTAAAACACACACAAAGTGATGGCCGGCCCTTTTGTAAGAAAGTGGGTGGTACCTTACGCTCGCGCGCCGCTACTCTCCGGTTACTATTATAAACATGTCTCTATCGGATATATATTGAATAACAAAGAGCCCATATTGTTTCCGATAATCTCTTTATAGATGGCGGATGGAGATGTAGCCATTGTGTCCTCCACCGTCTGGGAAAACTGATCTTTTTCGTGACATTGTGTTGAAATTCCGATCTTTTATTTTTCCGTCGAGTCATATTATGCGATGTCGTCATCGTGATTCCCGCCTACGACACGCGCCAAAAAAAGGTAATGACCTTTTGTGACCCCACTTTACGTGAAATCTATTGCGCGCTGTTTAAAAAGAGAGATTGACATTCCACAGGATCTAATTACGTAGGAATTTTTATAATAAGAAGAAAGAAAAACTCGACCAATCCTATTAGTTTGTGAGTGGGATGTGGGAGCGAGACCATCTAGCGGTTGAGCTCTCAACTCCTCCCTCGAAATGATGATGATGGGTGGTCCGTTCGGACAAAAACAATTCAGCGCACACGAGAGAGAAAGATATATACCTGATTGCCCTTTATTTTTTACCTTGGAAGACCTATCATTTGGGTCACACAGACACTCACCGCGCGCCGCCTTAATTATCACCCCGGCGGTTCACAAGGCCGGCACGTTCACGCGACCTCTCACGCTCAGGTGTCAAAACGAATGTGTAAAAAACAACAACAACAACAAATATATTCGATCAGATATATAAAAAACTGCTAATTAAGTTACATATATTGAATAGACTATACGATCGGCATTATAGTATGTACACACAATAAGATTGTGTCCAAGTTTATTACCATACTACTTGGCCCATTGGCGTTGTCGTAAAAGACAAGGGGTTTTTGTTTGTCAGGATTCACGCGAGGGAGGAGGATGGTGCTCAGTAGCCGATGAATCAACACATTTCGAAATTCCCGCGCATCCTTTTATATATTATTCCAAAAAGGGCGGCTTCTATTAGGGTGGTCTTTTTTCTTTCTTTTGATAGCGCACACACCTGAGCGGATTATTACATCTTCATCATCGGTGCAAGAATGTTAATAGCCTGCAGCGGGATAAGAAGAAATTCAATAGCGTCGTATTTAAAAATATATCTTTTCTTTAGTGACATGGCTGCAGCTGTTTTTCGAAAAAAAGTGACCCCGCTGATTTGCTGCTATATAAATCGATGTTGCTACTATTTATATTTTCGCCGGCATATCAGTTTACGAGCTACGTAATAAATAAAGAAAACATTGTGTCCGGGAGTCCATATATAAAAAGAAAACGTTCACCTCCGGCCGCGCGCGTGGGTCTACTATATGATAATGAGATACCCAGCATCGTTTATACTAGCAGCGCTCGTGTGCGTTCTTCATTTGAATAATAGACTATAAGGTATAAGAAATCAGATCTAATTAAGACGTAGACACGCAAAGGGGAGAGAGAGAGAGAGCTATCTGTTGTTGCGTGACGAAAAGGGGCCCAGCAAGAAGGGAGGAACACACACATAGACACACCAGAAACACGAAAAAAGGGGAGAGCGATTTATGCTTCGGCTCATAGCTGATTCGTTACGGAGCTTTCGGGCCGGCCTTTGGCCAGCAGCTTCAGCGCTGGACCTTTTTCTTCACTGGGAGACGGAGCAACGCCCACTTTTGCCTCTCTCAATAGATCCACATATCTTATGATATCAACTTTCACTTAAAGTTTCAAGTTTTTTTTCTTATTCAATGCGTGTCCAGCCGATATATGAATTCCAGTTCATTACCATATGAAGAAAGAGACGTCGTCATCCATCACGGAAAAAAACCTAATTGCTCAAACATTCTTTCTAGAAAAAATCCCGAAAGAAGCGGCGTGAATTTCTTCTTCTTCTAAGAAATGCCATTCTCTTACAGCAGATGATGAAGAAGACATTCCACTTGCACCTGGGAACAATAAGCAGTAGGCGCAGATAAATCAAGTTAATAATAATGTCCAAAGTGTCGAAATGACCCCATCAGAAATAGCCAGCAAAAGGCCCACCCTGACGGCACGGGGGTCCGCCGGCCAGCTCTGCTGCTGATGATCGAGTTCTACTACACATCATCGCTAGACACGCATCATCTGCGAGCTGCTGCTGTAAGAGCAGAGGGCGGAGCCAGGGCATCATGATGCGCGCCGCTCCGCCACGTTATGTGTGTGTGTACTGCGTATATATATCTATATATTCGAGAGAGAGGAGGCTCTCTTCGGCGCACCATATTCCTTCTCTCGGCAGATTGAATATCTCACAGTTATGACATTTGCCTCGACGGCGGCTGCTGCCAACATCTCTCCGTCCGACGTCTAGTTCGACGTCACTACGGACGCTCGGAAAAAAGTTTTTGTTTTGTTTTCATCGTGATGGGACGTTTAAGGAATCTGCAAATCATTCTCCTCCTCTTCTTGCCCTTCATTATTCACTTCAGGTATGGATTTTTCTAAATTGTTTCTATGATGAGTAGACAAGTTGCGAATTGGGCAACTCCACCCAGAGTCAGAATAAGTGAATTTCAAATTAGGATATCGATCAAATGCCATCTGCTCTCGAACTTGATTTAGAGTGCACCCCTTATTTGCATATTATAGAGAGAGATCCCTCATTAAAGTGACCTATATCAAAGCAGGGTGGAAAAAAGAGGAAGATCCTGCTGAGCACACTAATGATCTAACCCTGATTTCCTCCCTAAAAAAAGTTCTCTGTGTGTTCTATGAGTTAAATCCGCGTGACGACAAAATACGACCCGCTGCGTGGAAAGGGGGAAAAAATCTCTTTGATGATGGTGATCCTGATGTATAACTTATCCTTAAGTGGTCGTTATGTATATTCTGTCATGTTTTAAATTTCTCCTCTAATCCCTCGTGTGCAGCCATGCAGGTGGTAATGCTCTGATGTTAGCCGCTAATAAGCCAGCATCGCGGACGACGATGACGACGACAAGCTCCGACGGTATTGCCATCACTGCGGCGGAATTGAGTAGCAACTCTTTGACTCCAATTAAACGAAGGAATAATGGCTATCCAAATAACAAGAGGAAAATACAAGAAGACGAGCAAAAGAGACGTCAAAAGGAAGAAAAATATTTCTTCAATTCCGTCGTCGTGGAGACTGAGCGGAGACGGAAGAATCAACGTCCATATCGACCCACAACGGCCATCTGCAAAAACTTTCCAGGGCTCACCAAGACGCAGCTGGAGCTCTGCTTTCGATACCCGGACGTCATGTCGGCCGCTATCCAGGGACTCCAGCTGGCCGTGTCCGAGTGCCAGTTTCAGTTCCAGAAGCACCGATGGAACTGCTCCGCCCTCGACCGGAAGAACCGCAATCCTCACGGCAGTGCCCTTCTACAAAAAGGTATGCATGCCTCAAGTTAGAAAGAAGAGAGAATCCTATGCGAGCGTGTCGAATCGATTGACTCGTCATCCAGGTATAACACACGTACAAACATACAAGAGTGACATCTGTGCGAGTCGCCTAGGGAAGCATCAGGAGCCGCTGAGGGCGACAAGCGCGGCAACAGCTTAATTAAGGAGTATAGCATCAAGATGACGTGCAGGATTTCTCTATTTTCTAGCGAATCGATATTATTACCCACGCACACGAAAAGAGAAAAACTTAATTTATGAATGCAACAACAAGAAAAGAATGGATAGTCTTTTGTGATGCGGATACGCGGATGCATGTTTTCTAGTTTACGGCTGGGTGGTCTAGCTTCACCATTATTTTCTTCGGCGATGATCTGGATAATATACTCACCGACAAGGGAAACAAAAGCCCCTTTGGATAGCAGATTGCTACTACCATCGATCAATACATATATAAGAGGGACGACCATGATGTGGCCAGATTTCCGGGGCTAAAGACGGCCTGCTGCTGGGCGATGCTCAACAGATAAGCATCATCACGGTCGTTCTTTTTTCTCAGTCGTCAATCTTTAGAAAAAAAAACGCATTTTTTGCGTCGTAACTTTTACGCTGAATACGACAAGCATTTTGTTTCGTTCTCTAAGAGGTCGACTACTCCTCTTTTCATTACGTGGGGGGATCATTTTAAAAGCTGGTTAATAAGCGGTTGCATGGTATGCAGCACTCATTTTGCGGGTGCTACTTGGTAATAACGAGAGCGTTCTCCCCACATTAGACGTGACTTTCTCAAATTATTACAACCAGAAGATGTTCTCTAAGTAACCAGCAGCATCCGATTCGCCACGCTCTAAAAGAGTTCAAAGTCCTTCTATCCTACTCAGCTTTTCAACTAAAATAATTTATATTCGAAAATACAGGGTACAGGGAAACAGCTTTCGCCTATGCCGTCTCTTCAGCCGGTGTAGCTCACGCCGTCTCCAAAGCTTGCGGTCAGGGTAAGCTGGAATCGTGCGGTTGCGACCCCAAGAGTCACCATCACCGCTCCTCCTCTTACTCGGGTAGTGATCTAAAAGCCGACTGGCGCTGGAGTGGCTGCTCCCACAACATGGATTTTGGATTTAAATTCTCCCGCTTCTTACTGGATTCGCGTCAGAAGGGACAAGACATTCATTCTCGCATCCATTTGCACAACAGTCACGTCGGGCGGAGTGTAAGTAGTAGTAATAATCCTGTTATATTTGGCATTGCTCAGTCAAAAGCCTTTGAAATGCTTTCGGGATTGAGCTGCAGTGCTGCTGCTGGGTGGTATTATTATTATTACATGGACGATGAAATAAGAGAAGGGGCAGATGTTTATAGACAGACACACACATCCAACGCCTCATCGTGGGGGCCGTGATTACGAGTTTTGGGGAGGGTCGCGTGTATGTGTTGTTATTTTCTTCCTCTTCTTCTTTTCTTACCTCAGGTAATTGAGCGTGAAATGGGTAAGTAGGGGGTGGTCTAGCTCTCTTCTATATACTATGCCCGACCGCCGCCGTGCTAGTCGGCGGTTTCCTCCTTTAATGGATCCATTCCGCGCGCCGCCGCCGTGTTATGCGCCTTCTAATCTAATCACGATGATGATGATGATGATGTGGTGTTGCTCCAAACATACACAGGTGGTGGGCTCCAACATGGAGGTGCGCTGCAAGTGTCACGGAATGAGCGGGAGCTGCGAGATGAAGACGTGCTGGAAAGCCGCACCGGAATTCCGGCGAGTTGGAACCGTCCTCAAGGAGCGCTTCGACCAGGCCGTCCTAGTGGATCAATCTCAATTGGGGAATGTCGCCAGCCGGTCCCAAATGCAAGTGTTGGGCGGCCGCCAGTTTGCCCGTCGACTCAGAGAGACGGACCTGCTCTTTTACGAGCGATCGCCCAACTTTTGCGAGGAGCGCACCGATGTGGATTACCCAGGGATCACCGGCCGTCGATGCAGCCGGACAGGAGACGACATGGATAACTGCTCGTCGTTGTGCTGCGGGAGAGGCTACAATATCATCCGCCAGAAGAAGACGGAGCGTTGTCACTGCAGATTTCAGTGGTGCTGCTCCGTCGTCTGCCAGAATTGCACGACGGAGCAGTGGGTTACCGTTTGCAAATGAATATAACTTTGTTGTTGTTGTTTTGTGTGTGAATGTGTGTGTCCAATTCCCCCGGTGCTGTTTTGTTGTTATGTATAAATTAATGTCATATACAAACATATTATATAATATATGTGGATCTCTCGAAATATATTCCCCCCTTCCGCGCCAAATTTCGGAAATACAACTTTATATATATAAATACATATCGTATGACAGATGGTATTATACGAGAGAAAAAAGAGAGAGATTTTCATTTCAAGTTTCAAGCGTAGCAGATGGAAAAGAGATAGAGATCACCCCCCTCCGTGTAATAATGATGAAGCGGCTCGACTGCAAGAGAGTTGATTTCAGCAGCATCCTATCCTCTCCCCAGTCGAAGGGATTTGTGTTATTTTAGACGCTCTTTAGAGGATCCAGCAAAACAGGGGGTACCGCCTCTCCACTTTGGTGCAGCACGTCGGAATATAACGCTGAAAGCTTCTCATTATGAAGGATAGATCTGATATAAACGGCCTTGGTCCGACTCCCGTCTGATAATGCGCGTACCACTTTGAGAGAGCGAGAACCAATGAGGAGAGGCTCTATATCCAATGAGTCTGTCACTGTCTATCAACATCTTTGATCGTATAATACTAAAAGGACGGGGGGAAGCCCTGGGAAAACTTGATCTACGCCCCCTCTCCTTTCACATATATCCGCCTTTCATGTCC
The DNA here is from genome assembly GCA_030141595.1 of Chydorus sphaericus. Classification (NCBI taxonomy): domain Eukaryota; kingdom Metazoa; phylum Arthropoda; class Branchiopoda; order Diplostraca; family Chydoridae; genus Chydorus; species Chydorus sphaericus. The sequence goes on from CM057931.1 coordinate 5,299,490, forward strand.
ATTGACAGCATTTTTCAGTGTATATCAAGGAGAATGGAATTCTTTTGAAATAATAATAAAAAGAGAGCAGTCTTTTTGTAAACCGATAACGTTTAAAATGTGACAGAGATGATCCAACTAATTTAAGTGATCCAATCTAATTTTCGTTAATTAGCCAAGCATTACAAAGGAAGAAAACCGCGTATTCACGCGCCGCCGCTCGTAAACAACGCCGTTTGACATTTATAAAAAAAAAAAAAAAGAAGAAGGAAGTCACGCTAACGAGATTATACATGGCGATGAGCACAATATGAGTCAAAGGTTTCTTCTTGTCAGTGTGCCCGGAACCACGAGACATTTTTGATGTCGTGATTGAATCTTCATCGTCGTCATGTCTTCGTACAAGGGAAAGACACTCTACTTGGACTTTAGCAAACTCCCTCGGCCGGAACGACGTTTCACACTCGGTAGAGTCTTAGATACTGGCATCTGTTCCAAAATCCTTGAAGCAGTCGATCACGATAACGGTATAATATAAACTAGATCAGGAGAACTTTTTAAAATTAAATTATTTGGGACACTTATTCAATCACAGGAGGGCAGCGAGTTGCTATAAAAGTACTCAACAATTTAAGTGAAAATGTGGATGCAATCGAAGAAGAAGTATTTATATTTAAAATATTGTAGAGAGATTTCCATCTTAAAAATAAAGAAAAATGTGTGTCGTAGTATCGCATTTTCAAGGACTTGAGTCGTCACGACAATTTCCCTACTTTCTACGGAGCTTTCCTCAACAAATTTGACAAGGAAGACAAGGATGAACTCTGGCTGGTTATGGAAGTATTAACGTCATCCAAACTCGATAAATATCTAATAATGGATGGTAATGATTCCTCTTCTAAAAGTACTGCATGGGAGGTTCACTGGGTGATTTCATCGCCAAGTTGAGTCGAAATCATCGAAACCTGCCTGAATCGTTGATCGGTTACATCTTGCGAGAGGTGGTCAACGCCCTGAGTTACCTGCACATGAACCATATCGTTCATCGGGACATCAAGGCACGCAACATCTTGCTCACGGAAGACGGACGAGTCAAGTTGACAGATTTTGGATTCTCTCGGTACTTACTGTGACGTTGAAAAAAACTATGGACTTTATAAAAGTAAAAATCTTCTTTAAAGACATTTGAAGAGGACTCTGGATAAACGAAACACGGCCATCGGATCACCTCACTGGCTGGCTCCCGAAGTGATTTCCAGTAACCCAGATAACTTTCAATCTCAAAATTTGCAGGATATTGACAGCCCAATTAACGGTTACGATCATCGGTGTGACATTTGGTCACTTGGTAAGTACCTATAGCGAAAAAAATCAACTTTGTCTTGTATGGGAGAAGCCTTTAAAAGTCATAAAGAAAGACGAAAAAAGTCTATCCCCATAAATAGTTTAGGGGCTTCGCAGCCACTCCTTCTGTCGTGTATTTTCTTTTCACGTCGTGATTATCATAAAAAGAACAAAATCCCTGTGACAGGTATTACGGCAATTGAATTGGCTAACGGGGAGCCACCTTTGTGGAATTTGCATCCTGTCAGAGTCCTCTTTCAAATCGTTCACAATCCGCCACCCGAAATTAAGAAGCCAGGAGAATGGTCGGCCAGCTTCAAGGACTTCATAGCAGAGTATGTAATTTATTGAGACGCCCTTTTTTCTATGGGGTTTCTCCGAATATTTAAATCTTTTTAAGGTGTCTCGTCAAGAATCCGGATCACCGTCCATTTGCCATGGAATTGATGGAACATCCATTTCTCCAGGAAGTTCCAGAAGATGACGGAATGGTATTTTTTAAAAGTTAAATGAAAACTGTTATAAATGGAAGAATGACGTGTTTATTTTCCCCCAAAGTTGCGCAATCAACTCAAGACTCTGATCAGCAAGCAGACTACTTCCCACGATTTGGACAGACCTTACGAAGTCATTGTGAAAGATGGGAAAATGAAGGTATCTTTGCGACACATATACAAACAGATGTGTAGTAACAATTATTGGGAAACAGACTGATCCGAACGCGCCTTTCAAACGTATTTATCCCGATGATTTGGCTACGATGGATGTTGTCGACGAGGAGCGGGTCCTCCTCACTTTGGGCAACCGATTCAGTCGCGGTAATTTCCAGACTTATGCCGGAAACATCTTGATGATCATCAGCCCTTTGATAGATAACAATGTTTACGATCAAGAAGTGAGAGTTTTATCAATTATTTACGCAATTCGAACTTATATTTTTGTCTTAATGCAGCATCATCAACGTTACACTTTCAAAGCTCTGTCGGACGAAGAGCCTCATATATTTGCTATCGTGGATAGAGCGTGGCAAGACATGCTTCATCATAAAGAGCATCAGAACATCATCCTATCTGGTGATCGAAATTCTGGGAAATCGTTCAACTTTAACCAGATCGTACGTCACCTGTGTTTCATGGCGAAAGTAAGAATTTGAAGAAATAAAAGCGAGCAACCGTTACACTATTGTATAATAATGATGTTGCATCATCAGGGCAATGCAGCGACTGCAGATCGGATCGAACAGCTGCCGGCCATTCTGGATTGCTTCGGGAATGCGGCGACGGATGGGAATGCCAACAGTTCTCGGCATGTCCGTTACTTGGAATTAACTTTCACGGAGAGTGGTAAATTGAGCGGAGCCATTATCAACGTCTATCTCTTAGAAAAATGGAGAATTTGCGACACACTCTCTAAGCAAGTTTTCTAAAAAATTCGCTCTGAAATTTTGAAACTTTAAATAATACCTTCATTAAAAATAAAAAGGTCGAACAGGAATTACCACATTTTCTATTACATCTACTACGGTCTGAAGAAAGAGGGAGCCCTTAAACGTTACTTCTTAGACAGTTGCAAACAATTCCGATTTTTACCAATTGGAGAGACGGACGCCGAGGTGACCTTTTACCTCAACGGCTACGCCAAGTTGAAAGAGTATCTCCGATTCTGGGATATGGAAAATCAGGAGCAGGAATTTATCTTCCAAACGATCGCGGCTATTCTTCTTCTCGGTCAGATCGGATTCGATGGGGATCAGCAAGGCGCCACCGTCGGCAATCCAGACATCCTCAACAAAGGTATTAAATGAGTATAGACGTATTGAATGATGCCAGTTGAAATTGTAACTTGATATACTTTTGAATATATAGCGGCAACGCTTTTGAGCGTGAATCCTGCTAAACTAGGCTGGGCTTTATGCAACAAGTCAACCATCGTTCACGGAACGTCCGAAGTGACGTCCAACTCGCCCGAAATGGCCGGTTCCATACGGGACGCACTGGCCAGAGGGATCTACTCTCGTTTAGTCGATTGGCTGGTCAATAACCTCAACATCAACATGTGTCTCGGTCGAAAAGTATTGTAAGTTTCTAACTCTAAAGTGATATTTTAGTGGACTACTTGAATTGTATATTCATGAATGCAGTGGAGAGAAGCACACGATCGGTGTCCTGGATCCACCAGGGTTCGATACGGTGCCAAGGAAGCACTCTTTCGAGCAGCTTATTTCCAACTGCGTTAATGAACAGTTGTCTTTCCATTACAACCAATTCGTCTTCGCCAAAGAAATTGTATGGGATAATTTGAAATATGTATTAATAGTATAACACTGAGACATTGGATCATATAGGCAGAATATGAGGGAGAAGGTGTTAAAGTAGAGGATTTCGAATTTCGTGATAATCGATACACGTTGAACGCCCTACTTAATAAACCAGATGGGCTTTTGTACGTCATTGATGAGCTCTCCCGATCATCCACCTCCGACGCCAACGTCTTGGCTGGTTACTTCAAATTTTCAAGTTCAATCATTTAAAGTTTATTTTATAAAGGTCATTTCAAATTAGAATCCTTAGAGAAGATTTTAACGCCGGAATACTTCACTCTTGACGGAGATGATGGATCGCTGACTTTCCATCACAGCGGCGGAAGCGTTCACTATCGAACGGATGAATTCATGGATCGAAACCGTGATTTTCTACCAGTAGAGCTAATCGAAGTGATGCGTCTCTCAACCAATATGAGGCTGTCCAGTATATTTATTAACAAGATGACCAAGACTGGAAACGTTACTATGGATAGCGCTACTACCAATCCGCCGGCTGCCAGTAAAAGATATGCTACCGGTCCCCATCGGAACAAGGTGATTTTCTTTCATACTGGTTTCTCAAAACAAGTTACTTAATACGCTGCATCAGGGAGTGAACACGGTTTCGCAAGGGGAGTACTCTCAATCCCGACAGATGCAGACGCAGATTATGAAAACTCGACATTCGCTCGTCCAGCTGCTGAGGAAATTGGTATGCGGATCACCTCACTTTATCCGCTGCCTGCGCCGCTGTCCGACTTCCAGCGGTCCTCAAAAACCGGGTATTGATAAAAAGTATTTGACGGAACAGATTCGCTCCTTCAGCCTGGTTGAAGCTATTCGAATTCAGCAGCGCGGATTCACTTATCGCATCCCATTTGAAGAGTTCCTTCGCAGGTTTTCTCTTTCATTCATTTTCAAATTGAAGCTTCTGAATAATTTCATTTAATTATTAGGTACCAGTTCCTGGCTTTCGACTTTGACGAACAGGCGGAAGTGACGGTGGATAACTGCCGCCTTCTCTTCCTCCGCCTCAAGCTGGATGGATGGATGTTGGGCAAAACCAAAGTTTTCATCAAGTACTACACCGTACAGTACCTATCAAGATTGTACGAAGAGCAAGTTCGGAAGATCGTCAAAGTTCAGGCTCTATTAAGAGGTGTCATGGCTAAACTACGTAAAAAGAGAGGAGCTTCCGGAGCCCGCCGGCGGAGCCGTGAATTGAGCAAGGACGACGCGGCTATCGCCATTCAAAAGAGTTCGTATATAATGTCATCATCTTCGTCTTTATTCTCCGAGTATAACAGATCAATGACGATGTAGATTACCGAGGCTATTCAGTGCGGAAGGAGCAGCAACTGCGCGGCGTGGGGCCGGACGGCAAGAAGCGTTTTGAATGTGACTCCATTGAGGAGGAGGCGGCCCACACCATCCAGGTGAGTGTGTAAGGAGGGTACCGCATGGGTAGCAACACCTTTTTGGGCCCGCCACCCAGGCCGCACACACTAATCGACATTCTGTGTTGTATGTATGTGTTTTCGACCCTTCGCCGCGCAGTACTTTTGGCGGAAATGGAAGGGGAAATCACTCTTCCAACAGCTGCTTCTCTACCGGGCGGACAAGCAGCAGCAGCTCACTTATTTCTGCCAACAGGTCAGCATTCCTACAATTCGTTCCGCTTCGAACCTTTTTTTTTAAAGAATAGATTACAAATCCCACCTTTCTTTTTCAGGTTTCTAGATATATTAGTATACGATGATGCCATCTAGTGTTTTGTTTAAAAATGTCAATAACCGGAGGCTTTAAAAAAAATTATATTTCCTCAAGTGTTAATGAAAACAGACGTTTATTAACTCTACAGGGGGAGAGAAAATATTATTAATGAACTGAAATTTTTCTTTAACTCGGTAATTTGACAAATGTCAGCGTAATAAGAAAAGGGGAGAAGAGAAAAAAGTGTTTCAACTTGATGATGGATAGTTAAAGAGAGAGAGAAAAAAAGTATTCTAGTGAGTTTTTGAGAAAGTTCCCTCCCACTGGCCTATAGAAGTTGCGGCTAATTACAGGGGCGGGAAATTCACTAATTAAGTTTTAAGGACTTCCTTCGTATTCTTCTTCACCCCCCTCGGTGTATTTATGCACTACTTTTTTAACGTTTGTCTGAAGTTGGAAGGGAAAATACCTTTAAGAGAGAGAAAAAAAGGACTTGAGGTCACTGAAGATAATCCTGTAAACAAAGAAACGAGACTGTTTCCTGTTATTGATTGAACCCGTTTCCTGTTCCAATATGAATAATTTTACCAGGTTTTTAAAAACTTGTTTTCCCATCCTTTTTTTGCTCAATTTTAATGGTTGAGTGTACAGGTTCACGTTTACAATCAAGAGTACTGCGGGCATGTCAGGAAGACTGGACCGCCAATGGTCAACGTCAACAAGATAACACGAGAGGAGCGTCAGCCTTTAACAGCCAAGCCGAAAGGGCGCTTAGCCCTAAAGTTGCCGCTCCTTCTTAAGAACCGTCATTTTCTCGACACGACGTTCATGTGCGCCGGCGTCGGCGGTTTCGATAAGAGCAAGCTGGAAGCAGTCCAAAAGTATTAAGTGTTATCGAAGAGAAATGAATTATGTTGACGCACGTGCCTCTTTTTAAAAACAGATCTGCCGCTTTGAAAGCTAAAAAGTCAATCAGTCCTCCTAAGATAATTCAGCGGGAGAAAACTCCCCCACCAATACTTAAGCAACAAAAATCACCCAGCCCAACTCCTATGGCGAGGTAACTTGGTTGAAACCTAGATGGCGCTAAGAAAAGTTGTAGTTTCTATCGCTAGATGGCTCTTGTGAATTGAAATTTCGTTTATTCATTCTTTTTTTCAAAAAAGGGCTACAAGTCCGGTTGTGAACAATTCTGCCGTTTCAAGTCAAATAAAGAATTTCAATAAGCCTAATGTTCAGGTGAACGAATGGAATGGAAGACCGGCTCTACAGTCCCCGTAATAATATTTGTCTCGATAGCGTGATTTCGACCCTGTATAAATCCTCCTGTTTTATAGATCTATCGGATTGTCAAAGCCATTGGCCCCGAAAGTCAACAATCATACCAATTTTATTGGAGCTGCCGATCACCGCCAGATTGCCCGCGAGATAGAGAAGAAAGCGGCCCAATTCAGTGCCCCAAAATCGGTAGAAGAAGATGACAGTTCGGCTCCTTTCAATTTCCAGGTCAATCCCCGACGATGCTTCATTGTTATTCAATATCACAATATGAATTCATGATTAATTTATTAGGCAATGCTGAGGAAGACTGATCACAGCCGAGGATCTATGAAGAGAAATATTAAGAATCAAGGTGGATCTTTGGATGAACTTGAAAGCAAGATTCTTAATGCAAAGACTGGTTCATCTCTAGTCTACCAGTCGAATGGAGTACGACCGAGCGTGAAATCATCTAAAGCTCCTCAACCGACTAAAATTGAAGTTATTCCTGGACTGGTCATCGAAGGTCAAGAAGCGGATCTTTAAAAAATTATTATCTGATTAGCATATTTTGTTTCATAACTTAAGAAAAAACAGGTAGATCCAGAAAATTGAATAAAAAAGAGAGTTGAAAGGGGATGGTCGTCATGACTCGGTGGGTTTGATTGTAATCTAAACGGTCAACTAGACAGTCGTCAATCCTCTTTGGGTTTCACTCAGGTGTATCCCTCGCAATCTTAAAAAGAGCCCCGCCAAAGACAGCGGGTTTTGCGCCCGTATCATCACGCCCTTTCACGCTCCTTTTAAAGATTGCATTCATCATGCAAAGAAGAAGAAGAAAGTGCAGTGACATCAAAGAGTCTTTTTCGGTTCTTTTATGCTAATTAAAGCCTTAAGAGATAGGAGAGGGAGGAAACTGGAGATGATAATTATACCTCGGCGGCAGCGGCGCCGGCTGCTTGAAGACATAATCAATAGATGGCTTCTTTTCGAATTCGGAGGGGGTCTTTGTATAATTTGAAAATTCCCCTTTCTTTCTAAACCCCCCTCAGACGGGCTTTTAGTTTACAATACCATCATAGCTGTATATGACGTATAATCTCAGTTGTATAACAATTAAAAAAGAGAGGGAAATAAATAACATGCATGGATACACCTGCTAGTAACATAATACCAACTGAAAGAGAGCCGCGGTCTTTTTCGTGAATCCAAACAAAAGCCATACCGAGTTCCGGTCGTGGTTTTCACAAAAATGATGTATACAAATGAGTAGATCTATTTATATAAAGCTGTTTTTCTTTCTTTTGTGAGTGCCGACACCACTATAATAACTGAGACCATATGTGATTCGCATCAAGGTGGAAAAGAATCCGGTGGCGGCGTCTCTTTTCTATGAAAGAGAGCCCTATTAAACATTATCTTCTTTAGCCCACCCAAAATGCCGACGAGCATCCGGTCCGGATATTACCGTAGACTTAATTTCACAGGGTTTATTTTGTGATAAAAAAGAGAAACAACATTATAATTCACATGAGAAAAGTATAGAGAAAGGTGGATCAAGATCGAAACAGAATCCTTTATGTATAATACTCAGGATATCATCACTTTATATATATAAAGATCTATTTACAAGGACAATATATAATATCAGATTGAAAAAAAAGAAGTAGTATTTACAAAATAACAACAATAATGACTGCATGAGATGAAATATACACATTTTTTCAGACGACACTGATGGGTTTATAGTGATTCCGATGAGCGGATGCAGTGCGCGGAAGAGTAGTGCGGGATTGGCTGACAGCTTGAGGCTGAGAAATCAGAGGAAGGAGGACCAGAGTGACGTCATGTCGACCAATATTGATCAGACTTGAAATTAAGTTCTGGACGGTGGAATCTTCACGTTTCGCCCAGTCCCCAAAGAGATGTCTAGTAGGTCCGCACTGTTTCTCCAAAGCTCGTTGCTCAAAAGAAGCTATCCGAGTCGAAGTGTAACCTATTTATAAATAATTTAATTAATATACTATACTCTTTGTATAATTATAAAATAATAGAATTACCGAGATCGCGAGCGAGAGCCTTCCAGTCGTGATGATCCCGTTTAGAGTTCAACATAGACTCCATCTCTCTCCTTTTAGCGGTACAAATTTCACGCAGCCGAGTTTCTTGAGTGACTATTTATTTAAATAAATCAAGTTAATAATGATTGATTTATTAATTTTCTAAAATAAGACTTACTGGGCTTGAGATCACGGCTGTTTCCTTCACTACCAGGTGCAGCCAGTCCGGCGTTGAGCTCTGAATCGGAGCCTCGTGAACCATCGGACTGATGAAGTCGACGGCTTCCGCTAGGTGAGATCTCGCACTCAAACTGGGCTTGAGCAGCCTTAATGATGTGACCTGGTGTCGGCGTGAGGTTATTTCCATTGAGCGGTACAGATGCTGGACATCCTCCAGGAAGGTGACGACCCGGTTCGAAATGAGCCAATTTATTTGCAGCTTTCCTCAATCGCCACTGTTTCATTACGACATAGATGAGTAAACCTGGATGAAAAAGAAAAATGAGTCTTTTCTATACGGTTGTTGCCTTCTCAAAAGAATTTCTTACCTAATACAATGGCTCCCAAAATGGCGCAATAGACGGAGATGATGCCTTCATTGTTGTATTCTTCCTCCGCCTGTTGGTGCTGCTGTTGCTGATGAAGCAGAGTCTGATCCAACGGTTTCGTAATGACCCGACGGCTAGGATGCCCCATATCTTTGTCTGTATAAATACATGTTGCTCATTAATCCCGATTCGTTAAAAAGAGGAGAATTCATTGTTTAACTTAGAGATCCTTAATTATCCCTTATGAGGATCTCTTTTAAAGGAATATCTTACGTTGCCAGATTTAAGCTTAAGAAAAGGTTCTAATCATGCTCAGTGGAGCACAAGACTCCTCCTTTTCTACCTTTTTAGAGATTCCTACGGTCTATTCAACAGAAGAAAAGAAGTCGAGAGGGGGAAAAAAGAAAAGGAAGAATGATGAGTGCTGGTGTCCGCCCTGGCGTCTGCAGTCCGTCCCTCTTTTTTCCACACGGGGAAACTCCATTCGGAAGAGAATTACGTTTACCTTTTTGTGAGTGTGTTCCGCCTTCTAGGTTCATTAACGCAACTTGTTGAAGTAAATCCAAAGGAAAAATAAGGTTTACTTTTCTTAAAAAAGACAAATGTCTATACGTCCACTGAATACGTGAATCGATTCGAACGACGTGACCGAGTTCGAGTGATTAATCAAAAGGGAAATCTTTTTCATTCACAAGGCCTACCGAAAAACACGTCTATCTCTCTAGTGATACCATCTTGTTTTCTCCTATCTTAGACATAAGTATCTAAAGAATGAATCAAATTTGAAATGTCAACAATTCTTGTGAACATCACCTTGATTCTTCCTTCCTTTTATAATAAAAAATGTGCCAACTGCCCCGGAGGTGCCGACCCCGAAATGAAAAGAAAAGAAGAAAAACAGGGTTCTTCATTTTTTTATTTTTACCGACAGGAGAGAAAGAAAGAAAAAGAGCCGCCAGCCCCCAAATCATAAAAAGAAAAATGGCAACCGAATCTGATCTTTAATGGGGGCCCTAGCATCTCACCGACGATTCATTAAGAATCCCTCTCTCGCATGGATATAGTGTGTGTGTTCCAGCTGTGCCCCTCTCGGTACTTTTCATCTTTTCTCTCTCTCTCCTCCCGAAAAAAAAAAGAAAATTGGTAGGTGAGGTGCGGTGAAGTCTTGTCGGCGCCTTCTCCCAAATTAATGCTTTCATAATTTGAGGGTTCCCGGTGGTGCCCCCTCTAGGGCATTCTCAAAATGCGTGAACACATTTAAACCGTGCAGCTGTGCGTGTTCACGCCAATCACACGGATGGTGAAAATGGACACCATCTCAGCAGAAAAAAAAGAGCCGACTCACAAGGCCATTGTTTTAAAAAATAAATAAAAAATGTGGGGGACACATTCCGCCGACTTGTGTGTCGTCAATCACGTTTTCTTTCTAAATTAGTATGCATATCGAATATAAAATCCTGACCTTATCATTATTATTATGAATAATTACGACACATTTGGAATCTAGTCTTACCGGCACAAACTGTATCTTGAATAGGAGTGCACTCGTGAAGAGTCACCTGGTCATCTCTGCACACGGTGCACACCAAACATCCAGCGGATGAGCTCAAAACGGAGCTGTAAGTTGAAGCTGGACATTTCCGGCAAACCGTATTGTGATTAGCGGAACAGGCGCGAGCAGCACCGTAGCCGTGCTGGCAGAGATCGCACGGCTTACAAGTAAATTGCTGGCCAGATTGACCGTGCTTGTGGCGGGCGTGTTCTTCGTTCACCATCAATTCTTGATAGTGATCCTTGTCGCATTCACACTCTGCATCGTGAGTCACGTTGCATTCACGCTTCATGTGGCTATTGGGCGGACATGTACGGCAAGCCCGGCAAGGTAAATGTTTGCTGGCTGAATCGCTGAATGTCACGCCGGCCTCACAAGGTGAACACGCCGTATCTTCGGCACCCTCTGAAGGTAGAGCGTTTTCAGTTTCATTCCCACTGAATCCGCATTGTTTGACGACACCCGATCCTGCAGGACAGTCTGAGCATGTTTTAGCTGAAGTAACCTGTAAAAAATAAAAAATAAAAATTCTTATTTCGAAAATCCAGCTCCGTCACCTCCATTGATAAGACCGTGTTAAAATTAGCAGAGCGGCCCCAAAATATATATACACACAGAGGCCTCCCCTGTGTGCCGCGCTTCGTGTTATCATGTTTAGCCTTAGGAGAGTTTTTCCTTAAAGAAGAAGAAGAAGAAAAAAAAATCCCTTTTTATGAGACTCGGATGGGTTGTAAAAAGAGTAGGGAAAGAGCCGCTCGGAATTTTCCCTTCTGATTCCAGAGAGCGCTAATAATTCGAACACAAGGGAGACCTGACCAGCAGCCCTTTTCCTCCCCCCTATATCATAAAAAGTATTTTTTTTTCCGAGGGTTTTATAGCCCCCCTCATTTTTTAGTTGGTAGACGCAAAATTTGTCAGCTGCCCGATATCCATCGCTGCGGAACTACTACTACTGTCTGTTGTTGTATAATTTTGATTTCGTGAGTAGTAGTACGTGTTTGTGTCGGAGGCGCCGACTTGGAGGGACCAGATGGCGGCATCCGTCTCGCTCCAATAATAGACCCCTCCGCCCTTTTGCTTCAGTCTTTTTACGACTTCTCCCGGATTTTCTTCTTCTTCTTCCCTCTCTGCGAAGAGAAAAACATTTCTCTTGGGCCCGTCTGTCGGTTAAAAGTCGCACCCGCTTGTCAAATAGAAGATCGCGTCCGTCAAATGTCGCAAGCCGGTGACAATCTTAGCGTTCACCTGCCGCCGCAAAGGCGAGGAAAGATGTTGACCACAATTTTTTCAAAAAAATATAAATATATATCATTCATCACGATGCCCCAAGCAATCCGACCACCACCAAAACAATAGATGGATCAAAACTGGCGTGTGACTGCGGTTTACCGTTTCTTTTTCATTACGATGATAAACTAGATTTCTTACCGTAACAACAACAAAGACAAAGGCAAGTCGAGTTATCCAGCAGTACTTTTGAAGATCCATGCTGCTTATCACAATCTTCAAAACTGTTTTTAAAATTACGTTACTCTCATCAGGATCAAAACAAAAACACTGTTTTTCAAAAAAAGAAGAATTCTAAGAGCGAGTAGAAAATGCGTGTGCTCGTCTCGAATGCAAGCAAGGCAACTGACGGCTGGCCAGTTCTGGCGGTGTTTTTCTGTGTCGGTCTCTCTCCCCCCACGTTCTCTCTCTCTCCCCTCTTTCTTTCGCTCTCTAGAGCCATGGCGGTGTGCATCAAACGAGGGGTCTTTCTCTGCTGCTGCACCCGCCTGGTTCCAAAGGTTGAATTGAGCCCCGGGGCGGAACGCGCGGCGGCGGCGGCAGCCTTTCTTCTCCTTACTTCTCACACAGCATTCTCTCTCTCTCGTCTTCTTCTCAGTTCCTTTTCTTCTTCACGTTCAACACGCACGCGGGAATGAATGAGAGAGAAGAATCCGCGCTTTGCAATGTATCTAATCGGCAAAGATGGAGGTCTTTTTGAGAGCCGCTCTCCGGCGGTCGACCCTTAGTCATTCTCTCTCTCTCATCCGACCCTTTATTCTTCTCTTCTCTTTCCTTTTCGTCGAGATTTTTCACGACACCGCCGCCACCGTTTCAATTAAATGTGTACGGACGGGTGCGGCGAGTTCTTTTAGCCGGCCAAATAGGGCCTTCCAGCTGGCCCTGTAATAAAAATGCTCTCTCCAAACCCCCTCTTTTACTTGATAAACATTTCGAATGAAACTACCGTCTGCTCTAGACGAGAAGGTGTCAACTTTAACATAGACTCAACAGACGCCGTTATATTTTATTTATAATTATAAAAAAAAGAAGAAGTTTGATGTGACGAATGGCGTTATAAATGGGAAACCGTTTCTAGCAGCAGGTAGAGGGAAATTGCTGTTCCGAAAGTGCGCATCCTAAAGGAAAAAAATCCTCCTTGTCGAATAGAACCCCCTACTTAAAGGCCGACCGCAGCGTGAGAGACGAAGGAGGAGGGTGTGAAGAAGAATACCGCCGCTTCTACCTTTTTTCTTCTTCTTCCCTTCATATTTATTAAAAAAGGGAAAAAAGCCCTATCGGTTAATTAGGATTGGAATGTTTTGTGTCAGCCCTTCAGGGGTTACCTGAGACACACAGGTATATAACATGTTGTTGTTTTCGAGTAGAAAAAAAGAAGCTTGATTAGACCTCCTTCAACGTTGAGAAACAAGTGATTTCAAAATGCATCCGACACCCAATGTGATGGATCTCTACATGATGACGTGATCCTTCGTGACTTGAAAATATGATGACGTCACGTCCTTTTAAATCGATATTATTCCGAAAATGTCAACAAATGACCGCGCCGGTGAGCAAACTTTTTCGTTCACGATGACATTCCGTATAGATGATTGAATACTAGAGTGCAGTTCCATGTCTACTACTAGAAAAGCCGGTCTTGCCAGATTTTCTATTCTTTTTTTTTAGTCATGCATCATCCGAATGTTAATTACCTTCCACAAGAAATATCATAAATAGCGTCGTCGTCGTCGTCGTCCAGCCGAGAGGGAGAGATAAGGTGGATTATACCACACGGGAAGAGATTAATGGGAGGGGACGACATATAAAATCTTTGAAGTGGGAGCGCTGGATCGAAAGAGAGAAATTTTCCTTTAAGGGGTCCCCATCACGTCTATCCGTAGACAGCTCTGCATTGAATGATGATAAGTGAAACCTGAGGGGAGATTTTATTTTTTTTCTAAATTCCTTACATTTTCACCTCATTTTTTTTTTTGAGTCGGTTTTGTTGTTTCGAAAATGCGCGAGTTCCTTCACGGTTGCGCTGCTGCTCTCTTTTGTGAGGAGCGGCACAAACAAAAAAATGCGGATGGACTATTTTTTTTTTAATGGATAGAAGAAGACGTCATGGATGCTCATTCTTTGGAGCGGAATAAAAGTATAAAAGACACACAAGACGAAAAAGAAATGCGCTTGAGGAAATGTAGCGCAATCCACGTCCCTCTTGTCTCTCACGCCGCATTTTCTAAATTACAGGTTGGAGTGAGGGGGAATGAAAACAGGAAATTACAAGCTCTTACATATCCCTTATCTCTTTTTCTCTCTATAATCCTGCCCTGTGTACAATTACGTACAGTCGAGCGCCATGTCTCGAGGTTTTTTAAAGGAGAGACCCTCGGTTCTGGTATATTAAAGCGCAACAGGTGCAGCTAGAGCCATTTGAATACCATCTAGCGATAGAAAATGAAATTTCTTCGAATAATCGGAGACAAAGGTTTTTAAAAATGCAGTGTTACCATCTGAACTGTTATAGTCATTGGCAATGACTAGTTTTAAGCAATGGCAACTAATCATCATCCACCATTGGTTGGTGGATGATTAATTCAGACCGCCAGGTCTTCCAGCCAGCTAACATCAGTTCAATCCGATCCCGTTTTGGTATTGATCCCAAGAATCAGTTCTATTTAACAAAACAATTGGAGAGAACATCGCTGACAGTGATAACTCGAAATGGTTCACACGAATGAAATAATCGAAGCCACCCGGAAGGGCATCTATACTTTCTTTCAGTCTCTTCATAAGGTTCACGACACGATGGTCGGTCAGAAAAACGCAACTGCGAGCAGTGTGTAGAAACAGCGAGTAGCCATCGTCCGAGCTTTGGTCAGAAATCTAAAGATCCTTTTACTGGATGAAGCCACTTAGGGCTGTCTTTATTCTTTTCCTAAATCGGTTAGCCGCGAATGCAGTTGCGCGGCAGCTGGCAACGTCTTTTTAAATTTGTCTGCTTTGCCTGTTTAAAATATTAAAAAATCGGGATTCTGCGTGAGCCGGTTGTGTTGCCCCTTTAATGGTCGAGGAATATTGTGCTCTAAGATACGAAGCTTTAGTTCGTTAAAACCCACAAGCCATTCTCGTCCACAAGGTAAAGTTTACTCCTGTAAATATTCATCAAATTGTTGCAATAACCATTTGTGTTACTATTATGTATTTTACAAACTAAGTATGCGGCAAAATGATACAGCTTGTCATACCAATTCCCCTCTTAAAATGAAGTCTAATTATTTTCTTCGTAAAATCAGTCTTGGATAATCTTCCCGTCCAGATACTGAGGCAGATTTCTTTTGTCAAGCACTCTGAAAGTCACAGTCATAACCAGAAACCTGATGACATATTTCTCTTGCCATGTCTGAGCAGGAATATCAAAATCAGTCACAAGTTCACAGGTATAACTCTTATCTCATCATGACAAAATACAGTTTTCCTTAAACTATATGTTTTTATGTTTCAATAGTGAATCAGCTGGTATGCTTGCACTGCTATGTCCTCTGGAGCCCTCTACGTTCATCACAGCATTACGCTCTACAGGATTGCGCGTTCTGGAAGAGATAGAAAAACATGTTTCAACAAGTCAGTGTCATCATCCTCCGCTAAAGGATCTCGTCCTACATGGACCACTTGATGGCACCACACCTCTGCTTCTAGCCTGCTACTATGACCTCGACTGTGTGAAACACCTCGTCGAAAATTGGCACGCGGACTTTCAAGCCGCTGCAGTCTATTACTGTAGTCCAAGTAGTAATTATTGTGGAAAGATTGGAGTAGCGACCCCACTTTATGTTGCAGCTCGCTATCAGCACTTCGGAATCGTCCAATACCTCGTTGGAAAAGGTGCGGATGTCAATGGAAAAGGAACTCGCCTGGAAGATGTCGAAGGGCCAACATCTCTTCAAAGAGTCTTGCGCCATACCTATGATCCCAAAATCAGGGCAAATGTCAAGGCCATTGCTCTCTTATTACTGAAGTCAAGGAGCCGATCCAAATGCCAAAAATGGATGGCCCGTTTGGACCTACTCTGTATGTGGCTCCGTAATAATCACTGCACTGGTTCAGCACGGCTTGAAATTGGATCAGCGCACTTTCAATGGCGACACAATTCTGCACCATCGTGTAAAAAAACAATAGATATTTCTGAACCGCCGAAAATACTCGCGTGAATTGACATTCTTCAAGCTCTTAGTCAATAATGGCGCCGATCTCATGGCTCGGGATAAGCAAGGCTTCACTCCCATCCTCATTGCGGCAGCCAATAGAAGTTGGACTGGTCTTGATTACATGCTGGACAGCAGAGACGAAATCACTCGCAAGGAGAAGATCGACGCCTTCGAAATGACAGCCGCAGCAATCTTGTCTTCCAACGATTGGGGACCGGAACAGGACCGAGCCTTTGAATATTTGCGCAAGGCCTTACTACTTCGACAGATGGAAACGGAGCCTTTTCACATGACTCCTTTGAAGCTGAAACGCGGACGAACCATCGGATGGACCACATCAGCCCAATTGGATCAAGTCATTGAGGAGCCTGCCGAGTATCACTTTCAGTCCTACCTAATTCAATTGCGGATCTTGTCTGACAGTGGCAGGAGTTACCACCAAGAGCCACTCACACACGCCTTCGACCTACGGCAATTGCTCTTGGGCTGCATCAAATATTTGAAAGAGCAGAACAGACTCGACGATATTGTTGACGTTCTGTGGACTGTGGGCAACGTTTGAGAAAATTCGGCTTCAACTTTTGGATTCGTACCATGAATATGGACTTTGGAGGATGGCGTACCGGGTTGTCGAAAAACTCATCTGGGTGCTCTCACAACTGGGAAAGGACGACCTGCTTTACAACGCCAATACCTTCAGATCCATATTGAAGTTGATGTTAGTGACTGAGCGTGTCCATTCGCGATTTTGTACCAGCAGAATCTTATGTTGGGTCGACCCGTGTGGATATCTTACTTCAGCTTGTCACTTTTCTTGCTGCTCTACCATTGGAGATCCTGAATGATGAAACCCAAGTATTAAAAGTTTAATTGATTTATCGGTACTTTTTAAGTTGGTGCTATAAGTGGGAGAAAAGAGAGACCTAAACAAGGAAACTTCTCTATTTTGACTTAATTTGCCAGAAAATTTGGTCCCTTGCTCCCGTTTTAAATAACAATATTAATAAAAATTCAAAATGAGGCTGTGGTCGGTTAAGATTGTAAAGTTTGTAAGATGTCTAAATTCTCTATGGCCATTTAGGATTACCATGGTTTTAAATTTGTCATCATCTATAATTATGTAATTGCAATTGAAGTTTTTGTTTTCCATTACAGGAACTCAGCATTAAAGAATTATTGCACCAACTTATGTGTCAAGACAGTCACACTGATCGCACCAAACGGGGACCATTTTTTTTACACATCGCCTGTGATGATGCAAATCTGGATTTGGCCACCGTTCGACTCCTTCTTCAATTCAACGCCGACCCAAATACAGGAGATGAAGATGGAAATGGACCTTTTCACGTTCTGGCCTCTCTGCGTTACAGGAATGATCAGGAGCTTTTGGTTCACCGTGCTGGTGATATTGCCCGTTTACTCCTGGAAAACGGAGCACATCTTGATAGAGTTAATAAAGACAGGAAGACGGCCGCTGATGTTTGGAAGGAGAAAAATGGGTCTCAAGATGTTCCCAATTGGCTTCTCGACTTCTCGTGCCTGGAATGGTCCCAAAGCTTCAATGCATAAGCGCAAGGATTATTCGTTCAAACCACGTTGCGTACAAGAAGTTGCCAGAGATCCTCCATCCGTTTGTTAAAATGCATTAACTTGCTTAGTACTGTCTCTCGAAGTGCGTGCCTCTTTTTATTTAAATGTCATATGCACGGTAATTAAACTGTAGAACCTCCGAGACATAATTCTCATTTCTATATTTTTATCTTTATTCTGTTTTTTGGGAGTGAGGGAATCTGTGGCAGGGTGCGGATCGGGTATAAACTGCCAGTCCTGGTGTAACACAAACAGTTCATGCACGAATCTAAGAAATGTTTGATTTGAAACAAACAAAACGGAAAAGCTTCTTTTTCTTTTTAGACCGTTTTTTTCATCTTCTATGCCGGTATAGACCGACAAGAAAAGGGACCAACTTGAGTACGGTTCCCTTGCCCTTATACCTCTGGTCTTGGGGATCAGCATAATGGAAACGAGCAGCATCTATCGCTAATACCAATTAAAATATAGTATAAATGAAAGATTTTGACATTGGAAAGCGGGTCGTTCCTTTCAAGTCGTGATAGGGTCCATATCAGTTTCTCGACGACGTCTTCCGCCATTAGACAAATTCCATATTCTTAACGTGCATTCAATTTGAGGGACTGAGATAGTCTCGTGTTGTAGCGTATCCTCACAACACGTCAAAAAGATCACGTAAAAAGATGGTGTTCTCACATTTTTAGAGGACAAATCTTAGATATTAAGAAATACGGCGATTAATTAAGTAATTAAATTTTAAGAAAATTCACATTGCATCGGACGCTCATTAACAGATCCGACTGTGTATTAGATCCCATACACCATCAAATGAGGATTTATCATTCACCCATCTAGGCATAATGATTTCTCAACTTAACTTGTGGCTTCGGGAGCATCTTCTTTGGGTTTGTTGGGGTCATCTGGTTTCATGGCCGGGAACAACAGCACCTCCTTTAAATAATACATATCGTGAGGTAAAATAAAATAAACCAAGGAGCTATTAAGACAATTTACCTTGATGTTGTTGGAATCCGTAAGGAACATTGTCATGCGATCAATACCCATTCCCCAACCCCCGGTAGGCGGAAGGCCGTATTCTAATGATGCACAGAAAGTTTCGTCGATCATCTGAGCTTCATCGTCTCCGGCTTCCTTATCCTGTTAAGAGGTTTATTTCAAACTGTTATAATTGTTATTTTAAAAATAAAGCAAAACAACTTCTTACCTTGGCTTGCTGCTCAAATCGCTCTCGCTGGATGAAGGGATCGTTGAGCTCCGTGTACGAATTGCACACTTCTTTCTTCATGATAAAGAGCTCAAAACGCTCAGTTAATCCAGGCTCGGATCGATGCCCTTTGGCTAAGGGTGACATAACCTGCGGGTGATCACAGATGAAAGTAGGGCTGATGCACTGCTCTTCCAAAAAGTGCCCGACAAGCTTGAGTTAAAAACAGAAAAAAAGTTTAACATAATTAAAAGGAATTGAATATTTCATTAAAATATTTGTTACCTTATCCAACAGTCGCGATGCAGTTCGGGGTGCTGTGCAGTCAACTTGATGTTTGACGCACAGCTCGTCCAATTTCTGGCGGGATTCCGGAGTGCCCAGCTCCGTCGGAAATGGCAGTTTGGCGCCGAGAGCTTTTTCCAAATCAGGGAACATTCGAAGGCGCTTAAAGGGCGGTGTGAAATCAATTTCAAAAGCAGGGCCATCAGGACCATCAGGATGGTAGGGTAGTTTGTAGCTACCATGGATTTCCTTCACCATGCCTGAGATTAAAGTATAATTAAAAATGAAGAAACATAACAATATCCTAAATGAAAGGGTGTGGTACCAGCAATCATGGATTCCGTGACTTCCATCAGATCGTTGTAGTCGGCGTAGGCCATGTAAAACTCGCAGGTAGTGAACTCTGGATTGTGAGTCAAGTCAATGCCCTCATTCCGGAATTGGCGACCAATTTCGTAGACTCGGTCAATACCCCCAACTACCAACATCTAAAATTGTTGAAAAGGTTAAAAACATTTCAAGAAATTTCAATGTAGTGGACTTCACCTTGAGATAAAGCTCAGGAGCGATTCTCATAAAGAGTTGCATGTTCAAATCGTTGTGGTGCGTCACGAAAGGCTTGGCAGCTGCACCTCCAGCGATCATGTTCATCATGGGCGTTTCAACTTCAAGGAAGCCCATGTTGTCCAGGAATTTGCGAACATAAGAGATGATCTGAGAACGGATATAGAATTTCTTGCGCACATCCGTATTGATGATTAAATCAAGATAGCGCTGTCGGAAGCGGGTTTCCTAAAAAGAAAGATGATACATACGTGCATTAGATGACTTTAAAAGAAAGGAATCTAATCAGTGCGTACTTTATCCTTTAGACCGTGATAATGAGGCAGGGCGTGCAGGCAAGGAGAGAGGAGCTCCATCTTCCTGGGAACGATCGAGAGCTCGCCCGTCTTAGTGCGTGTTGGATATCCTTTCACGCCGATTATATCACCTCGCTTGATCTTGTTCCTATCGACGCCATAGCTGTCCGCCGATTCGTAGCTCTGCAAGTTGGCCATCACTTGCAACTTGACACCCTCGCCGTGCAGAACATAAAAGGCAAGTTTGCTACCCGATTCTCGAATGCTGTGCACGCGCCCTGGAATTCAAATCAATAGTTAGGTAAGTGGAAGATGTTGTAAGATTATTTTCAAGGGTACCAGCAACACTGCAAGATTTATCTTCTAAAGCCTGGCCATTAGTGAGGTGCCGGTAGCTTTCAATGAAGATTTGCAGAGATGTATCCACATTATATTTGTGTGGGTACGGAGTAGTGCTTGAAGCCTTCATCTGCTGAACCAGCGAGCTTCTCAGCTTGAAATATTCATTGGGGCTGATATCTTCTGCCTCAAGTCCTTCTTTAGGCTTCTTGCTGGTCTCTTCTGGCTTGGGCTTCTCAGCCTTCTCCTTGGCCTTCTTCTCGGCCTTCTCCCTCCGCTTCTGCTCACTGCAAACAAATATTAATTTTTTTAATATATTATTGAAATGAGCATGAACTACTGAATTGATGCTTCACCTCCACTTCAGTAGTTGAAAGCTTGGGGAAACTAGGTTAAGACAATTAGACTGATGCAACCCCCTTTCTCTTTGCACCAGAAATATTCTACAAGTACTTTTCAATCCAAGTTTCAAGTATTGACAACATATTTGACCAACTTTCGAAGTAATCATTTTTGATTAAACAAGAATATCTAGCTCAGCACGTTTAATAGAATTGGAAATCGTGTGACACGACTGATGCCGGCAGATTTCTTAGTGGAAAAAGCCACTCGTGCTCTCAAAGTCATTTAGCTTTTAGCGTTAAGAATTCATAAGAGACATCAGACTAGAAAAGGGAGATACTGAATTTAAGCTTCAAGCCGAAAGAAAAGTTTGAAAATCAATTTAAAATTTAATATGAATTCACTCACTTTTTAGATAACTTTTCCTGTGCGTCCGCCATACTTGCACCACACTGTTGATCCGCTGTCTGCTCGCAAGAGACACGTTCTGCACTCGGGTGAATACTAAACAGCTTCTCCTATCCACCATCCTGTTATATATACGAATACCAGGAATACGATTTTTTGTTGGGTTGGCTCAATCAATCTCTGGGCTTCCAACTTAAGTTCTTAAAACTTGTCCTCATTTTCTTTGTATCATTTATTTGGAAAGGAATGTGACAGTTTTCCATTCCTGCTTGGTTGATTAGAAGGAAAAAGTTGTCAGATATTTTTCTTTTCTTTTCAAAAAGAAAAAAAAGAGTATGAATTTCTAATGATGCAATCAAACCGCAACGCTATGAGAAACTTGTTTGGGATGATTGCATCAGATTTCCTGATTAGATGGATACTGATATATTATGCGATTACGTCATTCATTAATAAAAACCGCGGTTGATTTATTGCCGAGTTTATTTATAGCTCTTTACAAATTGTGTTTTCAAAATATTCGAACGCGCGTTTAGCTGCGCTGAAAAAAAAAATCAAGACGTGATTTACAAGTTTCATTTAAAAGCTAATGTTGTGGCTTCGCCGTTTTACTGAAAACATTCACCCATTGACGAAAACCAGTGACACTGTTTCTAGCAATAACTCAGATCCCTAATCAAAGAAGGACACTGTAAGCTAGGGCTTGAGATAAACTAGAATCAGGCTCTTTCTAAATTTATGGCTGGTCTGGCGGGGATTCCCAACAGCATCCAGGTGATGAGATGTCAACCTCGATCTACAAAGATCAGTTAGACAGAGTGAAAACGTGTGGTTATCCCCTTCACCGTCTCTGAAATCAAGTCAGTACGGATCACATCGAATCAAGATTATTACGCGCTTCCCCTATCTCACGTCACGTTAAAAACGTTTTATTTCAACCGACACGGGGGAGTGATCATATAAGCAGCCAGATCCAAAGAGTTTCTACGGCAATTTACTCGAACCAGCAATGGTATCATTCTGCTTCCTTTCCAGAATCAAATCATTTCTTTTGATGGTGTAACCTATTCTTCCGCATCGTCGAATCCGTTCTGAAAAGAAGGATGAGGTTCCCCATCAAGAGAAACTGCTAGAATCAGCGATAAAAAACGAGAAGCTGCTGCCGAGTAAGCCTTGTGTATATTACTTAATGCTGGTGTAAGCCTTTATAGATCAAAAGAGGCGTCTCTATAAATCTTGTCAGCATCCACAGAGAGTTCATCATGATTGCTGTATACATTATGTTTTGAAGATCTAAAGCTTTGGTTTCCCGGGAGCTCTTATTTACCACTTGATGAAGTGCACAGCACTTTCCATGAATATGCAAATGTCATTAGAGTGAGAAATTCGCTTTCGAATACTAAAAAAAGAAGAAGAAATATTTTGTTTTCTCTAAACAGAAATGGATAACCATTTCCGGAGAAAAATAAGTAATTAGTCTCATTTCAGCGCCCTTCGAGTGACACAGCTCTGCTGCCCTTGGACATCCAGCCATACATTTCAGTTCATATATTATTATTAGCTTTTTGGTGTGCGTCTAGTCTGTGTTTTATTTTCTTTAAAAAACTCTCTGCTCCGCCGAGTTCTATCTTTAGCAGAATAGGGTACCAAGTCCGC
This sequence comes from Chydorus sphaericus, assembly GCA_030141595.1. Classification (NCBI taxonomy): domain Eukaryota; kingdom Metazoa; phylum Arthropoda; class Branchiopoda; order Diplostraca; family Chydoridae; genus Chydorus; species Chydorus sphaericus. The sequence continues at coordinate 5,322,415 of CM057931.1, forward strand.
ATGAAAAAGAATATCGACGACGCTAGCAGCAGGGACCGTCTACATTACACTTCTTTCCGTGTGGGTGCTTGCTGTCGACGGAGAGATAAGCTCTCTACATCCTTTTTAGATGTCTTTGTGCTTCCTTCTTGAGACAGTTTTCTTGCCAGCTTCTTCTTTGATGCTTACTCTCTTTGTTTCCTGAAAAACGATGAAAAGGATGATGTGCATTTCTAAATTGCTGGAGCTATAGGCGTCCTAGATCCTGTTGTCGTCGATGCTGAATTACTAAGGACAATATCTGGAGCACTTAAAAGGCTCTTTTGTTGCTACTGTCACCAAACCTTGTTCGTCGATACACAATAGAATTCCATTAGGATATGGGGGTCAAAAGGAGAAGTCGTTGCCCCAAGGTTGACCAAATAACAATGGTGATGTAAGGTATTCTATCATGAAATCAAATCTGCAACGTAATTGTCAATATAGACGTCATCAATCAGCTTTACGCGAAGCGAAGAAGCCTTCGGAATGCGTAACCAATGTTTGTTTTGTTGCTGACCCAAAAATATCATCATTGCCTGGCCAATTATAGTATAGGAGACACCTAGCTAGGGGGAGGACAGCTCGGAAAGAGAGCCTTGACACATAAAAAAATAAAAGACAAAAACAAAGAAAGACCTTAGTGCCTCTATGGAGCCAAAGGAAACCCGTTGGGCGTAAGGGGAGATGCACTGCCCGAAGCACTTTGCTCTCGTTATGCGGCTCGCAAGTACCCAGCTTCTTTTTTAAAACCGCACAGGGTCTGTGGGTCTCCCATACTCGATGGCCCGATAAAGAGAACCCCATCTCTATAGGGGGCCGTTGGAGACGGCTGCTACAAGATGGCGTTATCGCTGTCAGTTGTTTGAAGGCGCCTCTTATTTCCCCCCTACCAGTCTTCTGTTCCCCTCGCTGCTGGTCTGTTGGAGAGTCGCGTGGAGTATTTTCCGAAAAGTTCGTTGTCAAACGTTTGTGCGTGTAGTTTATCGTGTACGACGGTGCTCCCGGTGTCAATATAAACGGACCCCATTTGAAAGTGAATTACGGAGGATTACTTAGATCAACTGGTGTGCGTTCTGGCTTCGTAACCAAGCCATAGAGAGGAAAATTAAGGTGGGTTCTTGTTCGTGGCTTTGTTTTCATTTTGACGTTGGTTGCCTTATAAGGCTTGTGAGTGTGTGTGTAGGATGTTTCAACAGGCATTCGGACAACATGCAAATATATGAAAATGGGCGAATCCTTCAAATACCTGTTGTCATGGCAACTAAGTGGCGTGTGCGTTTACCAACTTTCATAAAATATGTAGATTCTTGTAATTGTTGAAAAATTATTTTCCTTTTTTTGTGTGTTGGAAACTACTTCCGGGCCACTGATTCGGCTCCACACGCGCGTGTCTGTGTATACACTTTCTTGTGTTAACTGTCGAGAGTCGATTGCATCCAGCTGTGGTCCTTCTTCTTCTCTTGTTGTTCTCTTGAGCGTTAGAAGCAGCTGTCGCCTAGGAAGACGAAAGAGCAAACAACACCGGCGAATGGAAAATACGTATATATAAATCGATCCAGGTGAAAGAAGACTACGATTCCCTATCGTAGTTAAAAAGCAGTTTACGGAAGACAGTTTTAAAGCTCTCCCTCGTAGCAACGTTGTAGAGCTAATTTTAGCTATGAAGAATCCTTATTTTAGCCAAGACCCCACAGCTGTCAAATCGTTCGTAAAAAGCGCTCTTATGGAAGGGGGGTAAATCTCGCATTCCAATCACTGAGACATATTCAATCGAGAAGAAAAGACAAACGTCGCTGCAAGCTCCATTAACCTTGGCAATTGTAGGAATTTGGATTCATTTTACCGGTAATAATTTTGGTTATTTACCATGCGAACTTTCTTGACATCCATGATTGCACCGGAGGCCACTCTTTTTTTTTTTTGTTCTCTTCGCGTTGCACACGAATTGCTTTTTTCTTTCCTTTCTTTCCTGACGGGAGAGCGTGTTTTATTAGATATTGCGTGTGTGCGTCACACTTTTCTTTCCAGGCTCGGGGCTTCATACATTACGTCCTTTAGTAAATAACCTATTCCTGCGGATCAATCCCCAACGACCAAGGTTAGCAAACGTGTAGCACAATAGAGGAGTTGAGCCTTACGATCCTGTTACTTTCAACGGAAGACTTTGGTAGCCCGCTTCTACAGCCCTTCTTTTTTTCTTTCATCATACCTCTCCTCTTTCACTGGATTAGAGAGAGAGGGCAAAGTATATATTGATCCATAAATCTGTCGCATGATTACAAAACATTTTGAAGCCGTCTAGTCACTCTCCGTGATTCATTCAGTGGGAATAAGGAGTGGCCCGTCTTGTACATTTCATATCTACTCGTTCTTAAGATGACAAACACTATCCATCACGTGTTTCTTAAGAGCGTGAAACACACATAGGGGAAGAAACAACTTCTCTCTCCTGCTAGAGTATCCAATAACCGAGAGACCCCTTAGTTCTCCTCTCTCTTAGAGGCATCACCATATCAACCAAGAAAATTTTGTTTCCATGTAGGATCGTAACCATCATCATCATCAAGTGGGCCTCGGTACATTCTCGATAGAGTGCATGTTTATACTCTAGTACTGTACAGCTGTTTTCGCCGCATCGTTATGATCCTTGATGCTCTGGATTCGTCTTCAAGTGCAAGGGATCTTCACGTGCCTTTAGTTAGACGAGGATCTTCCCCCCTTTTTTTTATATTTTTGTTTGTCGGGCTCGGCGTCTCTCTCCCTCATCGTTCCCAAAATTGGTATTCCAGCCGGAGAGAGAGTCTGACTACTGCCAGAGAAAATAAAAGGGAACGTGAACGGAATATATCTTTAAAGAAAAAGGTTGACCTGTGTGGTTTTTAAGGGGGGAAAGGTTCAAATTTTTATCGAGGGGTTTTTAAGAGACAGTATATTTCACACAGCTGCCTTTTTTTGGTCGTTCTATTTATGCCAGTCTTTAATCCCATTTATTACTTGTTGGACCATCGTTTCAAAACTCCAGATGTCTCTGTAGCCATACAATCCTGGCTCTTATTTAAATCATCACGTCTACCTTTTTTTTTGTGTGTTGTGCTATTGAAACCATACTACGTGAATCCTTGTAACGAACAGATTGAAAGGCTTTTTATTTTGTGCTTTGATTACGTGTCTAGAAAAGTCCTTTGGGAGACTACGAAGCGCATCATTTCTTGATTGGATTCCAGCCGTTCAGCAGGTTTCCTCATTGTGAAACGAGTCTTTATTATTTTCTATTTGATGAGTTATTGATTAAGTGAATCGATCCGTTGTTAAAAAACATTGACTCTTTTAGGTTTCTTGCGATTGGTTGGCCGGTTATTCACGACCTCTCCGACTTCGTGATAATATTCACGTAGATCGATGCTCGTTTGAGTCTTTGCTCAAAGTTGTCTCTGACCCAAAACTTTTTTTTACTGAATAATAAACAATGATGCAACCCTTGCAAGTTGATTGACTAACTTCTCTTTGGGATGTGTAAGACTTCTTCTCTTCCCACGTAATTCCGTGTCCATCATTCGACAGATTGGGCCCTATTGTCTCGGTGAGTCGATCGATGAAAGAAGCGTAACTGTCTTATAACCTCTTGAATAAGAAGCCGGATCGTTACGATCGACTTGGAGCGAATTTTCTGCAGACGGGAACACGCCTCCTTTATATATATCTCTGGTAAAAAGTAAGAATACCCGACCAATCGGAAGTCTTTCTTCTTTTGCCTTCATTCAAGGTTATTTTATGGCTGGGAAGAGAAGACGACTGCGCCATGCACAATTCTGCGCTCGTTTTCCAAAAGGAATTGGATCTGATGCGACAGGCTGTCGGGATGTAAATTTTTTAAAAGACGAAAAAAAGGGAAGTTTAAATAAGAGAAAATGACTTTTCTTTGTGAGTATCGATTGAGTTTTGTATATATTTTCTTTTGCCTCTGTTGACGGCTGGGATGTGTCGTCGACAGATCTTGAAGAGGGGGCGGGGATGCCTGTTGTGTACAGTTTCTTACACCACTCGGATAATGTCACGAGAGAGCTGAGCAGCTGCACTTTAGCTGAAGGAAAAATATAGAAAATAGTTTTTTTTTTCTTTCTTAGAAAATAGGAGAGGGATTTGAATTTATTGTATACGAGTGTCACTTGATTCATCCTTCTTTTAACATGCTCTTACGCGTGATTGGAGTATTATTGATTCATCGTTGTGACAGGGTCGCTCACCCACACCACTCTGGAATGATGGATTGCTTGCGGTAGCTATTTCTTTAGAAGAAAGTGTCGGTTAAGTGAATGAGCCGGAAAAACGGAATGGATGGAATCCACCCTTAAGAAATGACCGAAAGAACTACAACAAGATTACGGCTGTTTTATGTTAATTCATTCAAATGTAATTATGATTAAAGTCGGAACTGCTTCGAAAGGGTTGTCGTGGCGACCCTTTTAGAGTACGTGTCATTACCAACTTCTTTGGGACCCGTCTTTCTCACTAATAAGCTCCAGTTTGAAACCTCCTTTCTCCTTCAGAGTTTTCTGCCTAGTAAGACTCACGCCCGTGTGTTTCAAATGCGGCTATAAACATCGATTGCCTTTTCAGAGAGATCCAATCATCTCCACTCTTATCACTCTGGTGCTAACTGGTTTTTGTACTTTATTCACTTCACGACAGGATGCTGCTCTTGGTTTAGATAACGTCTTCCAGCAGCAGCAGCCCTTATTCTTCTTGCCTGACGTGAGCACGGAGCCCTGAAATCTTCCTATTCAGAACGGAGGCGGCGCCGCCAGGATGTGCGAACGGAGTTGGCCCGGTTCCTCCTCTACATCCGACACACTTATCGGACCGGTGGTGACGGACGCCCGGCTCTCACAACTCTTCGACCCCATCGCCAGACTGGTCGACGACGTTCCTCTATCCTCGCATCACGGTCAACGACGTCACCTTCAAGAGACTAATAATCATCTTTGTACAGCCTATCCGGCTTTGGTCATCGAGCCTCCGCCAGGATCTGAAGACGGAAACCACTCCAGGTACTTTTAAAAATAAGAATAACGCAAGCGTGGGACTGCTGTGAAGCGTGAAAGAGTAATTAACCCGCATATCTCTTAGACGTTTTGTTTTTCCACGGAGTTTTAAATACTTTTCCAGAGCGTGTCGCCGTAGTAGATACAGAAAAAAAGAAGAAAAACATGTTTTAATTCATTCTCGTAAATCTTGGAAACTCGTTTCCTTACTTTTATGGGAGAAAAAAAGAATAGTAATCAAACTGTTTTGTTAAAATGTGGGCCAACTCGTGATATAAGTAATGAATAAATAAGAGACTCGGAAGAGAAAGAAAAAAAATGGGGCAACGATGATAAATCTTCCCCATTCCGCTCTGTAGATGTGTCGATAGTGTTGCGAGCAACGATTTGTTTCACTGGATGCCGGAAGGATTCTCTCCACTGCGGGAAATGAGAGTCCTTTTCAATGGATGCATCGAAGGGATCTATTAGTCACTGACACCCAGCTAAAAGAAGGAAGAGAGATCCCCGGGAGTGTAGACGAGGGGATGTCGAGCCATTTTCATCTGTCTTTCGTCCAGTTGGTCCCCGGGACAGAGTTGTATATGTCGTCTTACTACGAACCCCTGTACGAGTTGGGAATTGGCTGACGTGCGACGGATGACTCCTTCCTACGCAGTGTCACCCACACACACATCCTCCTAAAATAATGGATTCTCCTTTCTCCTTAATGGACTAAAGGAAGCGAACGTGCTTGTGACAGATCCTTGGAAACGTCTGATTGCTCATTAAATGAACAGGATCGTTTGCCATTACACAGTTTTCCTATTTATTTATTTTTCCCTGAAGGTTATCGTACTCGAGCTCGCCAAATTTGAAGAGACACTCGCTGGATCAAGCGTCTCCCTATCATAATCGGTCATCCAGCAGCCTCAGTCATCAGGCAAGTGGCTTCCTCCGTCCATCATCCGCTCAGCCTGGTCACCACCAGCGAAGAAGATTGTCGGACAACCACTTCAGGGGCTCTGTTACCTCCCAGACTTCATCACTTCACACAGCACTATCTGAGCTGGCTGGAGACGTTGAGGTTCTCAATCCCTATTTAAAACTTGATGAATGTTTACAATTTAACAAGATAAATAATTGTTTGCGTAGGTGGTGGATATGGAAGATGGTGCGCTTATCACGAACAGCTCCCGTTACTCACGCTGCAACGACTATCCCGGTAAGCAGGCCTTCTGTTAGGCCCTTAAATCATGATTTTTAAACATTGATGGATGATATCGTTCCGCGATGTTTACGGCCTCTACACGAATCCATCCGTGGCAAAGTCGTGCCCTCCCTTCGTTCTTAAAAACCATTTTCTCTCGGCTTATTTATAGATGACGGGGAAACGGATCACAGTGAAGCGGCCACCATGGCAGCCAGCAGTAGCGGAGAAGGTTTCTGGTTCTCTGATCCGCACCACCGATCCTGCGACTACCAACTGCCGCACGACGATGAGGAATTAGATCCCTACGGTGGAGGTGATGAGAGCTGCTACTACCCTTACGCTTACGGAGATCCCAACGGAGGTACCAACTGGGAGGAGCGCTGCCTCGAATTGGAAATGTCCCTGCAGAGGTTTCGCGACCAGGCCGGAAAGATCCGTGGACTTCTTCGTGAAAAGGTACAATTCACGACGCCGCCTAGCGTTAAGATTCCATACCACTTGCTTGCTACCATCTGCTGATGATTTACTGCTGCTCCTTTAATGGAAGAAAAGGGGTGGTGGATCTCTCAGTTTCAGCTGGGAAAGTTTACTTAGAACGACTGATTTATTTAATAACAAGTGGCAGTCAGAAAGCGAAGAGACGTGCCCTCGGAGCGATCCAAGCAAAACTTTATGATATCTTCTCACTGTCCTTTTCTGATATATATGAGGAACAACTCTTGTCATTTTCTTCCCTCTCTCTTCCGTTTAGCATATTATGAAAATGGAGCGCTCGGGAATGTTTTCTTCTCTCATATCTAGCTCGTTCCAGGCCATCCTCCCCATCCAGTATTTATGAAAGAAAAAACGAGTCTCCTTCAACCCCCATCTGCGTGAATGTTTGAATAGCTTCCGCGCATCCTTTAGTATTACGTGCCTTCCCATGAGTGCGCCCTCTTCGTTTCATGGTATAACCTCAAAAACGCAATTGGATTCCATTTCCCTCTCTCTTTGTGTTTGAAAAATACTGATTTTTCCTACGCTCGTAGATGGATAGATCAATTGCGAAACTTTTGCTCTTTTCCATGTTGTGCCCCGTGTTATAGCTGAACTGAGTGGGAGGTTACGAGGGATCCCCCCTCCTCGTCCGACTTCCATTGTCCGGTCAGGACGTTGACGGATGATGTGCCGTATTGAACGCGGCTTCAGGGTGGTTCACAAGGAGCCTTGAGGGTTATAAATCAGCAGGATCGGGTAAAACTGGTTGCTGGGACCACTGCGCCGTAATTGAATGTGTGCCCGGCACCCTCCCAGTCGAATTCGTCTTCTCTCAGAAAGTTGATTCAATCCTGTCCGGGGGGTACTTTGAAAAGGAATACATACTGACGTGCCTCGAATAGAATCCTTTCAAGTTTTTCCCATAGTGTTCGATTTGAAAGATGACGATGAGTGATGAAATCGCTCCCCGCAACCGTCATCGTCAGGGAGACCGTGGGATCGATTTCATTGATTTAGGAGTTAACCACTCAAGTAATTGATCCTCTTTTTTCGTGTTCCTGTCAAAACCAGCTGAGTAAATAACTTTTATAAAGTACAGATTTTTAAAACTTGAAGAAAGTGTTTGTAAAGTTCGTATTCTCTTTTTATTTCATCTTGCAAGAGGGCCAATTGGACCATTCCGGGTGTGGTCTCGTTTACGTGAGATTGGCTGGTTAGGAGATGATGAGCTAGACTCACGCTGCGGGAGTTGTATTTCTTTGTAAACCTCTCGTCGTCGTCGTTTGGGTTGCTCCATTAGCGTCCAACTGTCTTTGAACCTCCTGGCGCCCCCCCTATCGATCCACTTTCTAAAGTAGGCGGTAACAGAATAAGAAACCTGCACACAACACACAAAAATATGATAGTACGAGTCCGACCCCACTCATGTTGGAGACCTCAGGACTGTTTTATTATTTAGAAGGATCGATCGATCCGTAGAATCAAGTTGTCTCCACTCTAGGAGACGATTCCGGTTCAGTGAAGGAAGTCCTAAAAGGTTGCAACTTCTCCGTTTTGTGTTCGCTCTACGTATTACAATTGAGGAACTATGAATCTTTGGGACATCGACAGGCCAAAAAGTTCGCATTGACCACGGAAGCGGCCTATAAGGAGCTCACCTGAGCGTGAATCCGGGCGGAAAAAGGAGGGGTTTTGTTATATAGTAGTAGGCATTCTCTCTTTCAACACTGGGTGTAATAGAGGACTGACGCGTTCACACCCGCGTGACCGGACTCGATTCTTCTTCTGGCCCCAATCCAGCGGTCAATAAATCAAAGCGTCGCACACGGAATCCCATTTTGGTTCAGGGAGAGGGGGTCTTGCGTGTTATATAACAGAGTAGTCGTGCACCTCTTGGCATTCAATCCGGATGGGAAAGATTTTTTTTTTATATTTTCAGTCTTTTTATTTCCGAAGAAATTCCTCGGCATATATTGCTCTGGCGTTATGCGTGTCGACGTGCCACGCCTATCCTCTTTTTTCCGGGGCAATCTCGCGTCATCCTGCGGATGAAATTATGGAAGGCCGAGGGAGCAATCCGCGCGCATCAGCGCAATACGGGCGTTCAACCCGATCCCTCTTGTCTCTAGTGTCAAGTGCAGGGCGCCTGGCTTTCACAATGTCGCCCAATTAAGCATGCACTCAGGATCGATATGGAAGAAAAATTTTAGGGAAAAAAAAAATCTCTTGCATAAATTGAAAGCGCCGCTCCCAAATCAATAAAGTTAGAAGTGAGCACGTCCTTCTTTGTCATCTTGTCTCTTTCCTCATCGATCTTTTTGGGCATGTGGCCAGCAACCGCTCTATTCCTTTTTTGTTGACGGACTGTCCGTCGAGGGAACAAGAAGGATCATTAATGGAGACCCAAGTAGAATGAATGTGCTTTGTACCCGTCTGGTCATTAGCCCCAATATTACATCCTTTCTCTCTCCCTCTTCTCCTCTCCAAGACTTAAACTTAATTTAGTATGTTGTGTTGCTGTTTTTTTTTTGTGCTGTTTACAAAAATTTATGATTAGAAAAATTGCTGCTTCTACCCAAGGAACCACTCTATCATTTTTCCAATCTAATTTAGCTCGGGTTCCCCTTTTTATCCTCTTTGTATACAGGTGATCCCCACAAGGTTTCGATGGTAATTAAGATCCCCGTGTTCCTTTTTATAGAATGGCACAACAAGTCAACAGAGTGCAAGCGCACGGCCCGTCACCTAACAACAAAGCAGCTCTTTCTCCCCCACCCTTCTCTGTTTGACACACAAAACAAACGGCTGACGTGTAATTCCCCCTTGTGTAAACCTTTACTCTCGTTCCGGGCAAGTCCATTTATCCGGAACGCTTCATCAAGATCTCTCTCTTGTTTTGTTTTGTTTCCATGAAGCTTCAAAATGATGAGCTTCTCCTTGGATGATAAAACAAATAAGAAGGGTGGGTGATCTTGCCTGTCAAGCAGCTTCGAGACCATCCTTGCACCGAGGATGATACCGAATGAGACTAGTGATTGGACGCTTGGGATCTCTTGATCCCCTTTTGTTTAGCCATTAGAGCGGCCTAGTTACTTATATGGCGTCTTGTCCACTGGAGCGACTATGGGAGGACGCCATTGATGTCATTAGAAGGATGAGAAGTAAGCTGAGTAGATCGAAAAGAGAATTGATCTTTCTTTGGGGTGTGTGAAGGTTTGTTAGCTCTTCCGTCCTTCTTCATCCGGGCTGTGTCGGTAAGAGAAGGATTTCCTGGCGGAACTCTCCTTCTTGTTAGCGCGCCGACGAGTGAAAGACGGAGTAACGCGGGACGAAGCGTGAACACTAGCCGGAGAAGCGTGTCACCTCGCTTCTTCAATACAAGATATCTATATCATTTTATTTCCGGTCCGGGGTATATATAGACAATAAAGTTGAGGATGTCGAGTTTTGTGTCTTCGATCAATACCCCGTATAGTTTGACCGACATGCTCTGAATGATGGGGTCGCCTGCTCCAGCACTTCAGAATCTTTTGATGATTTATTAATATAATAATGGATGCACATGGATTTAGAACTTGGCGATGGCTCACTTTTAATGGAGATGACGGTCGTTTTAGATGTCACATGTGAGGGTGGAAAACATTAACGGAACTACTTTAGGAAGAAGAAAAAAGAGGATCGATGGAAGGATTCTACCGGATATGTATATAACCGTAATATAATCAACTCCATTAGGCTCTCTCTTTTTTTAGAGCCCTTTCCCATGGGTCTCTGGGAGAGGATATCATGCCCACGGAGCCAACAGTTTGTTGTTATCGATTACGTGAGTTGACGTATGCGCAGTTTTAGGGTAGCGTACACAACTCACGGCAAAAGATCCTGCTCGTCGGCAGGTCCCCTGTGAACTCAGGCGTGATCATTTGGGAACTTTTTGTTTCCTTTCGAGCCTGTTTTCTAAACGAATCGATTCAATGATGTGTAGAAAGGAAACAGCCATACCTACAACAAAAGGGGCCTCTTGAAGGGATTGGCGCTAGGAGCGACCACGGGGCTTTTCTTCCCCTATCCTTAATTCCCTTGGATCCATTGTGCATGTGCGTCTACGGGGGCGTATAATCAACCTAGTTTGCGTTGATTCCTGGAGAGGAAGGAAGAAAAAAAGGGAGAGAGATGAGAGCGTAAGGTAAAAGTTTTATTCCCAGCTGGCCAGGATCGATCTATTCTTCACCTCTGTATTGTGCACCCCCGCAGTCACTCAGTTTTCTCCGCTCTAGTCTCCATTAAATTTTTAATTGGGCAAACACGGAGACTGAAGGGAGTGCCTTCTAACTGAATCAATAATAAGCAAGAGAAAAGGATGAGACGATATAAAGGGAAGAGCGTGACTCACTCGTGATGAGTGGGCCAAGATAAAAAGGGGAAATAATGGAGCTGAACGCGCACAACGGTGACGATGACTCAAAAAAGAGAGAATAAGGGGACAATCTTAAGTGTGTCTCTTGTTTGTTCTGCATTCGGATTAAGGCACGTTTGGTCAAATGGAAGGGATCTTTATTGACCGATGAGGTCCATACCCATTAGTCGACTGAAAGCTTTGCCTCCCCTCCCTCTGTGTGCATCCTAGCTTCCCGACTCGTTCCGATCCTTGTCGCAAATACACTGGGGAAATCCTGGCTTCTTACCCGTTGCCTTGGAGACCGATTGGATGGACGCCGTACACACAAACACCTCGCTACCTTAGACAACTCTTATATGGATACATTTTGCTTATGTGTGTTAAACATCCATTCGTCTCCCTCTCGGCAACAGTTGAGAATAGCTGTTCGAAGCGGAAAAAAAAACGAAAGGGAACTTTGGAATTGTCCGGTGGACACCAAAACAAACACATCACAGTGTTCACACACCATTGCGCACGCTATCGGATCCTGGAATCCCCTCTTGAACTAGCAGTAGGGGGAATAGAGTCGTCTTTCTCAAAAGAGAAGGATCAAGACGGAGCACAGTTGCCAGAAAATCGCTTTTGATCAAGATTTAACAGGCCGCTTTGTTGTAAATGGGAGGACGGTCTCGACACTTGAAACGGCGGGTGATGGATTCGATCCTGAAGAACGTTTCAAGGTTAGAGGAAAGCTGTGTGACCGGACAGTAGTCTTTTCCGGTCATTGTACCCCCTCTCTCTGCAGCATCCCTGCTGGTCGACGCTGCTGCTGTCGACGTCCGTCGTCGAAATAGATTTGGACAGTTTTATGGGGCTGGGGCCGAGCGGGCAAGTTCCGTGTTGATTTGTGTCGAGTTGGCACTCGCTTTCTTACTTGATTGCCGGAGACGACTTAGCCCTATAGCAGCAGGACGCCGCCAGGATTTACGCGCTTCGTTGGACTCGGAAATGACGCATGCCGCACTGAAGATGGGGATTCTTTTTCTCGCTATATTTTGTTATCTTTCCATTTCCTGTTTAATTGACTTATTTTCTGTTGAATTCCTCTCTCAATCGTTGCGGAAATTTGCAAGCTGAAAAGGGATTCAAGGTTGGCAACTGTGACAGCATTCCTTGTCTACCAAGAATAGCTATATGTACTAGCGCTGAATGATTCTTCTGCTGGCAGATCCTCAACTGCGTGTTTCCTTTTGGGATCTTAGTCCCTTTGCCAAGATAACAGAACAAAGTGACGCGATTTACTTTTTATTTATATGTAATATACATTGTTGCCAAACAGATCATTGCTAAGTGATATAAAAGTTAAATCTTGGTCCTCTTCCAGAAGCACATCAACCAGGGTCGTCGATCTCCCCGATCTATATTTTTTGCTACCCTCGTTTTTGACATTCCAGTGGGTGTTTCCTTCGTGATGGAAGCCACGAACAAACCCCATACAGTGAGAAGGAAATAACAAAAGCAAAAAATAAAACAAAAATCTCGCGTGCATTGGGCTCTGCATACATGACAACACTGGCTAGTTCTTGTACCCTTTTTTTTTTTGTTATTCCCCCCTCTTTTGATGAATGTATGTTTTTGCTGCCCAGCGAACCCGGTCCAGCGTGTGCCCTGCACCCTCTGCGCAGCGCGTGCGGACTTTTTTTTATTTTCCTCTTTCCTAGCGACTCGGTTCGAATGGGAAAATAAGGAGTAGCCCGGCCTTGGGAGAGAGGGGGGGTTCCACGGGAGTCAGTCTGTTGGAGCACTCCGACCTGGGTGAACGTGTGTGTTTTAGCGCACCGGTGCCATCTCTCAAAGTTGCTGCGTGTGAAACGCTATACTGTATACGAAAGGGCAAAAAGAAAATTGGATGACTTTCCGTGTCCACGCCCATTAATTCGCTGTGCTGTGCTAAAATAATCCGTATCGTCGTCATGCCGGCTCACTGGATTACTGAATCCCCTTTATAAGGATTAATTTATTAGTGTGGTATTCATTTTGTGAGCATTAGTACCGCACGTCATAATGGATTCTATGGAAGAAATATGGATAAAGGTGAACATCGCTAGATATTTAATATTTTTTATATCGATCCTGACCCTTCAGAGATTTTTATTTCCCCTTATCGAATAGAGAAACTGCCTGCGGTATTTCCCCTTTTTGTCGTCCCAAACAATAACGTAGTGTACTACAATGCCCGCTTCACTGTTCCGGAACTTTGTAATAAACAACAGCCGGAGCAGAACAACAAACGTGAATGTATACATGTATACAGAGAGTAGATAGATAGAACCAGTTGGGGTCTATAGGAACGGGAAAAAAAGTAAAAGAGGGGGTAGCCGAGGGAGCGTGAGCTTTGTCCGTTCCTCTCCCTTTGGCCCAGCTTTTTAACTTACTTTTGATTAGGATTCGTTCCCCCTCTCCCCCATTTTTATATATATACAGATATAAAAGCTCAATCTCATCATATTATCGCAGTTATTCTCTTCCGGGATGGAGAGGGGGTGGCAAGGATCATCATCGACCGTCTCATTTTTTTTGTCCTTTTTGCTTACGCTCGGCCAGGCGTTGTTTATGACCGCGATGAAGATACATAAAATGAGAGGAAAAACCCGCCCCGTAGCCATGCCCTCTTCCAAAGGTCAAGAGAGCGATGAAATCCTTGTATTCTATGGCTTTTTTTGGGTTATGTTTTGGTTTTTTGCTTGACTGGATATCTTGTTAAAGAAGTGATCCTTTGGAGACTCTTGTCTTGGCGCGTGCCTCCCGCCACAAATGACCCTCATTTTCGTATTATTTTTTTTTAAGAGCGATAGAGCTGGTACCGTCATAGCGCACCATCTAGTGGTGGGCAAACCAAGCACATAGCAGTTTCTGGCCGCTAGATGGCAGTCTGATTACTCTTCTTCCATCCGAAATTCGGGAATTTCCGAGGGGATATATTGATTTGCGGGACGCCCCAAAAATGTCTTACCACGCTTTTCTCGATTAATGGAATCCTACCATTATTTCTCTCATTCATCAGGCTTCTTTTCAGTGGAAGGAGGGACATACAATATATATATTACAAGGCTAATAGTTTTTCATCGATGGTTCGTTCACCTGCGAAGCGAGCGCTCGATATCAAGATAGACACAACACGCCGGGTAAGGGGCGGGAGCGTGTGGATGAGTCATCCTGGGGAACCCTATATTGCGTGCTCCCCTCTTTTATTCTCTTTTTTGTCGTCTTGGTAACCACCGGCGGCAGCATCCGTAAACGCACCGGAATAGAAAGATAGAAAAGTGAGAGTTATCACTGATCCTTTTGGGATGGATATGGTCACGTGCGCAATTGGTCTTGCCCAATAACTATAACTCTTTTGTGGAGTCTTGCTCCTTTTGTACTGTATACATACATTTGACGTGTGTGATGTTTGCACTCGAATGATTTAGAACGTTTTTCTTTTTGCTTACTTTTCTCGTTTAGTTGGCGGAGATGGAGGCGCGCGTCATCGGAGCGGAAACTCGGGCCGAGATCGCCGAAGAAAAGGTACTATAGATAAAAACCCGTCTCGTGTTAACGTCACTCATATTTTAACGCTAGTATAGTAGGTTATTTGGTCAACGTAATCATCTCGAGAGACAGTTTTATGTGTGATGAAAGTGAGTTGTCGTAGTCTACTATTTTCCAAGTCAAACTAATTGGTAAGGAGTCGGAGAAAAGTGCTATCCATTTTAAAACTTGTTTTATTCGAACGTAACAAAAAAGGAGCAAGTACTGTTCCCGAGGGACATGTCAACACAAGAGATGAAAGAGTTGAGTGTTCTCTCTTTGTTCAACTTGGTACCCAAAGAGGACTTCTGCAATTTTTTATCATCTTGATGTTGAACTGGAAAGAAGACAAGAGTGGATTCGCATTTATGCTCATTCGGACCCAATGCTTCTTTACATAATCTCATGAAAGGGATTGAACCATTCATTTGATGAGCTCCCCCAAGACCCTCCCGATCCTACTTAAAGCAAGGAGCGAGAACACGCCGTTTCTGCTCTCATTTCCCTCGATTCTTTTCTGGTGACTTGTTTATTTGCAACAAAAAGAGAGGGGAAAAAGTAATCAAGAGGAATGATCCATGCCCATCTTTAAG
The DNA here is from genome assembly GCA_030141595.1 of Chydorus sphaericus. Taxonomy (NCBI): domain Eukaryota; kingdom Metazoa; phylum Arthropoda; class Branchiopoda; order Diplostraca; family Chydoridae; genus Chydorus; species Chydorus sphaericus. The sequence goes on from CM057931.1 coordinate 5,337,691, forward strand.
TAGGTTCCCCACGAAGAAGGAATCTCTTCACTTGGACATCGGTCGTGCCCTTGACATAACTATAAACCCGACTTTCCTACAAGCAGTTTGATAATGGATGGTTCAGCCGTACATCAGCTGGACTGGGGGTCAGAAGTCCTCTAATATGTAGTGCAGCAGATGGGGCAGAAGTAGCGTATCCTTTCTCGAATCCACTCAGCGTTATACGATGTTGAGTATTAGAGAGAAAGAGAAAAAGAAGAAAAAATAAAGCGTCTAGCAGACGTGGCGTCGAGTGTGTGTGCAGTTTGCCCGTCGGACGGTCCATCGATTTTTTGTGAGGGAGAGAAGGGGAGAGAGGGAGCCCCCTGAGCTGGGACTGACACAAGCGCACCGTCCCTTTTCATTTTTCCCCTTCTACCCTAGCTGCGCTTCCCTCGCTTCACGGTACAGTCGATCCTTGCGGCAGCGAGGCTCAGTCTGTCTGCTACCGCCGCACCCGGCGCCCGCGGTGAGCGCCCTGTCCGACGGCTTTTCTAGTTAAACTCGTGTGCTTCTCGTAGATTCTAAAAAAAGCACAGCTGTCAGCGTATCACTGTCCTCTATTTTTTCATTAGCGGGGTTCAAGCCGTATCAGGTGAGGCCTTGTTTCTTTCTTATAACGTCAACTATACCGTGCTCATCTTGTTGTGTATTCCTGTTGTTTTTTTCTCGCCTTTCTCCCCTACGGGCCAACACTCAGTGTACCACCGGTCGATCGATACTCCGCACCCCCTCTTTCATGTGAGTGGGTTTGAATGGCAGAGAGGATGCATTTTTGCCGACGGAATGGAGCAGGGAAAAAAACTTTGCTAACTAAAACGAGTGGGATCATAAAGCTTTTAAAATAAAGTTTTCCTTTCTTATTAAATGAAAAAAGGATTAACGCATTTTTTCGTGATCCACTATTCAGTGGGTAGTAATTTTTGTAAATATAGAGAGGCGGAAACATTATCCTATTTCATCCAAAGAGCAGTGGAGAATCTCTTTTTAGGGTATAAGGATTTCTGTTTGTTGTTCACTGGGAAAGGATCGTATGTTTATGTATAGAAAAACCCATCTTGCTCCAATGCTTTCTTCTCTCTTTTTTTTTGGCAAATCCTTTTACGACGTTGGAGGGGAACGGAAAGTCCGCAAATATAGAGTTATGCAGTTTCCGTTGCGCCTTGACGGTTCCTTCAGTGGCTGATCGATTGCAGTGCAACTCGCAAGTCTCCTTTTGGGCCACTCATTGTTGTTTTGTTCCTCTTCCTCACTGATGGCTCTATAGCATGTCGTATTCGCCCACCGATCCTAGTACTTGAGGGGCCCTATACTGATCGGGAGTTGGTGAATAAAAAACGAAGCCGCATCACGCGAAACGCGTTTAGAGGGGATCCTTCTCAAGGACAAAGAGACAAGGATCGACGAATCCCTCATCCATCACTCTCCTACCCACACTTGGTGTTCTTTTTATATGTGTATCGATGAGTTTTTTTCTTATGTTGATTGCATTTAAAGAAATTGCAATTTAATATTTAATCTTTTCTATCATGCAGCTCAGGATCATGGAGCAGAAGTTGGCCGAATCGCAGTGGAATTCGTTATCCGGAACGATGGATCCATCTTCATCAATGGTGGTCGTCAAGGAGCGCGAAGTAATTCATCGACTTGAGGGTCAGGTGGATGAGCAGCGCAAGATGAGACTAAACGACGCTAAACAAGTTGAGGCCAAAGCAGCCAAGATCAAGGAATGGGTTACTAATAAACTGAGAGAGGTACGACGAGCCCATTTTTCAAGATATTTGAGAGATGAATTGTCTTGTTTTGATAGTCCCGCACGATCCTTCATTCCGCCCCATAAAAAAGCATGTAGGATATTGTCTTTGGGAAGAGGTCCAATCACGTGCTAGAAATGGCCAGCTTATGATCAATTAAAGCTTTTAGAGACGTCCTTGGTCTAGCCGTTTTCTGCAGTTACGCTAGTTCTTTATTGGGCATAGATCCGGAGCTGAAAAAGGGACAAACTGTTGGCTTTTGGAGTCTCTTGTTTATTTTTTGCCTTCCTCTTCTTGGTATTTGGCCGAGTAACTTTTTCATTATTTCATGACTCTCTCTTTTTTGCTTTGCCGCACTACCCTTGTAGGATCGATACTCATGATATATGTAACGATGATGTAGGACCCCTGGCTCGTAAACACAAATACACAAGCTAGTGGTTAGGGGATTTTTTTTTTCTGAACACTTTTATAGTAATCACAATTTCACAGCTGCGTTTCCTTTCCCTTTTTTGCAAAAAGTAGAATCTTTACTATCGGTATTTTTTTTTTTTTTCGGAAGGAACATTAAGTTTGTACTGGAGGAAGGGGCCTATTTTAACGATCTCCTGACCATTAGGCATCTCGTGCAATGTGCACCGTACAGGAATGAATGGCTCGCAAAGTCTCATCCCATTTCGGATTCCCTTTATAAGGCTTTGTGTGATCTTTGATCGAGCAAATAACAGGAGAAGGGGGTGGGAAGGGATCTTCTTTGGTACACACACAAAGTCATTCGCGAGGCCTTGCAATCCTATTTTCATCCGTCGAAACGGAGAGCGACGAGCCATCCATTTGTAATGGGACGATCCCTTTCTATCTTCAACATCTTTTTCTCTCTCTCTTTCATGGTGGACTCGCAGCTTGAAGAGCAAAATCAACATCTACGCGAGCAGAATCAAAAATGCAACGAACAACTGGAACTGCTGCGCAACCGTCTCCGCCAACTGTCGCAGAACAACTCGACAAATGTGAAGAACAACCGTGCCAGCACAGAGGTATGTTAGTGTGTGAATGCACCGTGATGCATTATTCAGTAGTCGCATTTTCTTTAAATTTGTGTCGCACATTTCTGCTAAAAGGACTCTTCAAGAGGAAGCTTGGAGGATCAGCCTGGAAGTGATGACAGCTTGTGCAGAGGCAGCGCCGGGATGTCATCATCCGACGGGAAAAACAACTGCGCGTCGGACGCCGCTTCCCAGCTGGACGCCCTTTATGCCGAAGTGGACTTGACAAAGAAGCGACAACAAAGATGTGCCTCTTCCGGAAGCACTGGGCTTATGTCCAGTCCCATCCCTTCTTCTACTGGTGGCGGATTAGGTCTCTCGGGTCCCGTCAGCTCTATGATGCAGCAGAGGTTTCCCGATAGCAGCAACCGCCTCTCACTCTCGGGCTTGACGCGCTCTGCCCGTGATTCGAGGGTCGATTCCGGCTCTGTGGACATGGAGACCCCTATCAGTCTCAGTCCCAAGAGTCCTGTTGTGGACCATAACCTCCACCATCACCATCATCAGGATCAGGATAGTCATAGTCCAGCCAGCGGGATGAAGAAACCTATCCCTCCACCACGCACTCGGTTACCCCGTAAGGATAGTGTCAATGGTGGCGATCACAGCGTCAACGGCAGCGCCAGTAGTGGTGGAAGTGCCGCTCTAAGCGATCACAGTGGAGCCTCTTCTTCCAGCTGCGTTAAACCCGGACAGTGTCCGAGTCTCAGTACTCTATCGGGCCTCTCTGACGCAGAGACTTTTGAGAACGGCGGACCCACGACGGCATTAGGAGAGTTGGGGCAGGCCATTGATCAGGCCATTGCTTCAATGACGGCCGCCGCTTCGGAGCATTCGGACTACGATGTTCCGAAGCCTCCTCGCAGTCTCAAAATGCGCCCTAGGATGCTCTCTAACGAAGGTGCACGATTACGCCGAAATCTACACTCCCAGCAAAGAACGTGTTCCATGGAACGCTGCTGCATCCTCGTCTTCGCTAACTTCGACAGGCGCCCCTGCCGCAGGCTACTCCGTCGCTCGTCATTCGAGTTCGCATCCTGGAAGCTTGGCCGGAAGCGCCAGCAGCGATCCTGATCATTACCAACACGACGATGGAAAGCCACCTACGCCGCCTTTACACCGATTCCCTTCGTGGGAATCACGTATCTATCAGGCTGCAGCCGATGGATTCAGTCTGAGCGAACAAGTGCCATCCACCACCACCATAAATTCCCTTGCACCGCCCACGCAGCCCGGTTCCGCAGTCCAGCATCATGGACATAACAATCAACATGGTCATCACGGCCATTCTCAGCACCGTTCCAATACCCAACGGTTGTCCGCCTCCGGGAGCATAGGCTACCAGGATATTAGTATTCCGGTCTACGCCACAGTTAAGGGCGTAAGTGTGCCTCACTCACTAATTAAACAGAGTCATGAATTATGCATTTACAAACTTGAAAGCATGATGATGAACGCATAGCTCTCAATTAAAATAGCCGTTTGACCTATTAAGCTTTCTAATTAATGTTTTAATAATTGTAAAAAAGTTTCTTAAACAGTTTTTATTAACCTGTATGTCTAATTTAGCGCAATACTTAATTACCTAAAGGGTAAAAGGTGCATATTTAGCATTTTCAAACTTGAACTTGATATTTTTATTACTTTGAAGCTGGTAGATGTAGTGCTCTTAATCAGCTGCAGAACATTCCTTAATAGCTAGTCAACTCTATTGGGCTTTACTCCGTGTTCGCTAATGAACAGCTACGCTTTCCTAATCTAATTGTATTTTCTCTCGCTTCCAATTTCTCAATTTCCACAGCGCGCCAGTCAAATCCGATCAGTGCCGTTTAGTGGAGATTCGTCGGATTCGTCTGATGGAGAAGACCATGTAGAAATCCGAGGTAATTTCTAAGTCTTTTGTCAGTGTAGTACGTCATTTTATATCCTCTTACATGTTTAGATAACTGTAACGAATCTGCAACTTCGGATGATTATGCTCTTCCACCAGACGCCAACGGACCGTGCGGAGAGTCTGAAACAGGGCCTCTAGCTCAGAGCACCGCTCATCTTCGAATTTCTACGCTAGAACGAAACAGTGAGGAGCTTGAAAAGAGTGGATATCTCACGAAACTCAGTGGGAAACTTAAAACATGGCGAAAGCGCTGGTTTGTCCTCAAGAATGGAACCCTTTCCTACTGGAAATCTCAGAGCGATGCTTGTAGGAGCAAAGCTCAGGGACAAATCCCTCTCGACGACACTTGTCGAGTGTGGCGGGCAGAAGGAGCGGCCACTTTTGAGATTTCCACTTCCAAGAAGACGCACTACTTGACGGCCGATTCATGTGGCACTGTCGAAGAATGGGTCCGCATCTTGCAGAACACTGTTCGACGGAACACGACCCGAATCCTTTTGGGTCGAGAGGATCAAAAGCCCACTCTTGAAGGCTGGATCGTCAAGGTTAAGCACGGTCATTCAAAGCGCTGCTGGTGTATGCTGGTTGGCAAAACGTTCCTCTATTTCAAGTCGCCCACCGATCAAGTATGAAACTTGAAGTGTACTCAAAAGTTCGAAAACTTAATTGTCATTTAAAAAAAAATTCACAGATTCCCCAGGGTCAGATAAACATGCGAGATGCACGTGTAGAAGAATTGGAACACGTTTCCGATTCGGATAGTGAGGAAGCGGAAGGAGGGCCTGTCGTACCAACAGTAGGATCTGCGCACTTGACGGTTGGCATATTCCCGTCTCACGAAGACCCAACATACCTCTTGCTCGGCAACAAACAAGAGAAAGATTCTTGGCTTTATCAGCTGACTATCGTCTCCGGTGGTGGCGCTCAGAATGGAACTCAGTATGAGCAGTTGATTCAAAAGCTGATGGAAACTGACGGGGATTCCGGTAAAGAAAAATGAGGCCCATTTCTCAAGCTTATTAGACCTAGTTTTTGACTTTATCTCTGTCTTTCCAGGCTCCAGCTTGTGGCGAAATCCTCTTTTACTGCATTCGAAGGACAGTATCACGTCCCCACTCACGACTCTTCCATCGGAAAATTTGCACGTAGAGGCTATTAAACAATTCAAAGTATGGTTGCATCTTAAAAAACATGGAATTGTATGATATAAATCAATAATTTTTTCTCATCTTTAAAGGCAATCCAATTGTTCACTTCGGTGCTGCTGGACTCGGCTGGTATCGATTATCACGTTGTTCTGGCTCAGAACGCTCTTCATCAGTGCCTGAATCTGACCGAGTTACAGCCTGAGTTGATGTGCGCTTTGATCAAACAGACTTCACGGCTCCAGCCACCGAACCAGCAGCAGCAGCAATCGGGAGGGAATGGTTCCGGAACGGGAAGTCGCGGGGGCGGGCAGGTAAATCGTTCCGCACTCCAGAAAATGTCGAAACCCGCAAAACAGTCCACTCAGAATGTAAGTGGTGCCTGGCTTCTTTTCTTTTATGTTAATTTATTTTGGCGGCGGATTTCGGTTCTTAGCATTCCATTTCATCCCTTTAAAAAAGGCTTCAGATTTGTCGTTAAAGTAAACTGATTTATTCAAAGTTTATTCTGCCATGTTGGTCTCTTTTAAAATTCATTTTATCATTTCATCTGCATCCGACTGCCTCATTACGGTTCGCAAGTTTAATCAAATTCTGCATCCAAAGTCTATAGATTATGCAAACCAGTTTTTTCTTTCATCATTTTAAGCTCTTGCTGTCTTTGATCTCTTTTTACCATTCGTGCTTATCCCATTGCATTCGTTTGTTCATATACTTTCAGAAATCGTCGGGCCCTTCATCTCTGCCGCCGAGCGGGCACAGCCTCCATTATTCTAATTCGATTTCGGGCGGGCACTCTTCATCTTCCTCGTCGTCTTCCGCTGCTGGAGGAGCTCCTTTCACATTTGTTCAGGGTTGGCAGCTTCTTTCCCTTGCCGTCTCCCTCTTTGCCCCTCGAAACAACAAACTTTTGTGGTACCTTCGACTCCACTTCCGCCGCAACGCGGATACCAAAACTGAGATGGGAAAATACGCTTCCTATTGTCAGCGCGCCTTGGAGAGGACACTGCAGAATGGACCACGAGAGGCTAAACCTTCTCGGATGGAAGTCCTTTCTATTCTCCTCAAGAATCCTTATCATCACTCTCTGCCTCATGCCATTCCGGTCCACTTCCTCAACGGCACCTACCAGGTTAGACAATTATTTGCATTTGACTTTGGTGGTCTAACTGACCAACCCATTGATTTCAGTTCTTGGAATGAATTTTTATGATTCAATATTTAATTCTCGATTTTAAGGATTTCAATGAAACCCCGAAATAATTCAATTTGATTTCCTGGAAGACAAGAGCGACTGAATATGTAATAATCGTGTTTTTATTATTAATATACAGGTCGTTGGGTTTGACGGTTCTACGACAGTAGAAGAATTTCTGGTTACCCTGAATCAGGAAATCGGCTGCCGAGATGTAAATGCGTCCGGTTTCGCTCTATTTAGTGACGATCCTATTGAGAAGGACGACGAACATTGGCTAGAACCCAAGGCTAAGGTAATTTGTAAACTATTTTCTTAATAATTCCAGTATTCATTCGCTGTAACTTTTTTTTTTGTTTTCCTTTCCTTCCGATACAGCTCTGCGATGTGATCTCTAAAGTGGGAGACGGCCTTGCGAGAAAAAGGGCTTGGCAAGTTCCAGAATACAAAAGTGATCCGGTTGACCTATAGACACCGCCTTTTCTGGCGTCACAATCTCAAGGGCGAAACGGAGCGAGAGAGGCTGCTTCACTGCTATCAAACGAGCCAGAGGATCGCCGACAACCGGTTCCCACTCACCAAAGAGCTGGCCATAGAGCTTGCAGCTATCATGTCTCAAATCGATAGCGGCGATTATAATGCGGAGCGTGGGAGGGGTAGCGGCGGAAGCTCCGGACAGCTTCATCAGGGTGTCATGCAGGCTGTGGAGCGTTTCATGCCTAGGCGCTACAAAGAAGCGATCTCGCAGGAGGAGTTAAAGTACAAATGCCCTTTTCTATCAATGCACGCTCTTCTTTAAATTTATATAACACCATCTTCTTTTTGCAATTGCAGAGAAATGGGGGATGCTGTAACAGATAAATGGATGGCCCTCAAAGGGCGGAGTACCGGAGATTGCGTCCGGATATATTTGACGTGCACACGGAAATGGCCTTTCTTTGGAGCAGCCCTCTTCCTCGCCAAAGTACGATTTATATTTCTACATGAAAGTTGAAGTTATAAAGCTTTAACCATTATTGTTTTTGTTTTCTTTAAAAAACCTCTAGGTGAAAGCGGGTGGTGGCAATGCAGATTTGGAGGGAGCCTCCGTTTGGTTGGCTGTCAACGAAGAAACTATTACACTGTTGGACATGCATTCGATGCAGTCAGTGGCTCGCGTGCCTTATTCAGCCGTTGTCACAGTTCGGTGGCTGCCAGGATGATCTCATGGTAGGTGCTCAACAACTGTGACATCCAGGGCCCCGGAACACAAAAGATGCTCTTTTCTCTACCCAAACCAAAGGTAAAATCATCATTTTTCATTTCAATGCATTATAAATTCTGTTTAAAGTAAGACGACTTATTTTAATTTGATTTATTTTAATTTTTTAGATCTTGGAGTTGACGCTTCTCATTGCAGATTATATGAACGCACTAGGCTGCGTTCTACCAAATACACCCAACGCCACTCTAAACCGCCTAGAATCCCGACGTTCAAACCGGAGTAAGACCAAGGAGCGAGACAGTGACCACCGGAGTGGTGGAAGTGGAAGCAGCACACTTAATAGTCACGCTCGGAATGCAGGCAAATGCAGAGCCGGATATTCTTCGAGCAACTCCAGAGATGGGGAGGCGAGAATTTGATCCGGAAGGCAGGATGCAGCATCAGAATCATCATCATCATCACTACGAATCTGGATCGGCCCTTGGCAAACGACGCATCACAACAGAGAGCTGACAACAACCGCACAGAAAATTCGGAACACGATAGTTGTCTGGCCCCTCTTATTGCACTGAGCTCTCGTACAAAAAAAAAATTAATCGTGAAATGTGGAACGAGTATAGGGGCAGGGAGGGTTGTATTTTAAAAAATTAAACTAATTTGGATCTCTCCTCCCTCAGTGTGCCTTTTTTGGTCCTAAATTCTGGGCGGAAAGAGATATTTAAGATAATAATAAAGTAAAAAAAAGCTACTTAAAACAATTAACTATTGAAATTGTGTAAAGAGAGACTAGTCTTCCACGTCCTTAAGGGTTTTTTTCTTTCTGTATCACGCTGCTTTTTTTTTTCATCCTCGAAATCTTTCCTCTGCTACTTCAACTTGTATTAAGAAAAGAAACTAAAGCCTTGTCGGAAGGAAGTGTGAAGAAAAGGATTGGATTTATCGGTGTGTTTAAATTTATAATGAATTTAAAAAGAGAAAGCCACCATCAAGAATATTTTTTAATAATACCCGACAGTCCGGCGCATAGTACTACACGTTCCCTAAGATGTGCTTTCTTGCGAGTGCGAGTGTCTTTGAGTGCGTATGTGTGTGTGTTTTTTTCCTCATTTTGTGTTTTTTTTGTATAATCTAGTCTTTTTGTTCTTAACCTGACAAGGCCTCATCAATATAACATTTGAAAATCTGTGCGCTTTCTGTTGATTTTTTGCGGGAAATGGACCATTATTTGTGCGATTGTGAGTACTTTTTTTAATCTTCTCAAACTAAGGCAATAAATATTTTATGTTTATCGCAAAACGGTTCTTACGCTACAAGTGGCAACTCATTTTAATTCAAAGTCGGTCACATAATTTGTCATTTAATAGGTCCGACATTATAGACCCTTCAAGTTGTCAGGAAGTCCTCGAACAATGTCCCTTTTGGTCAAGGATCCTGACACTTTTTTTTCTCAAGTTAATCAGACCAGTAAAACTATCGTCAATGAAGCATTGCAATGGGTAATAAGTATTCAATTCCGAGAAGAAATTTATTGGAAATAGGAAATGGCCCATTTTTCCATCTCAGTTACAAATGCATAATCGATATTGGGTAGCCTATCACAAGATGTGGAGCGTGGATAAGTTGTTTTCTCCTTGCCATTGCAATTCGAAATATTAAGTAATTCTGACATCAAAGGGGATGTAAAGATCAAAGCAAAGTTTAATTATTAAGCGTGCCTCACAGCACAGAAACTCGTGCGAAATAAAAGCATTAATTTACGTGAACCTGCCGATTGAAAACGAGAAAAATTTAATTGCAAATTAAAAAAAAAGTAATGGTGAAAAGTATAAAGGGGTGTAAGTCAATGCATTTTCTTATTCCAATGAAACTGATTCAGTAGATACATTTAATTTGTTCCTACATAATATATTTTAGGTTAACAAACACAATCTTCAAAACACACCTACACTATTTGCTGATTTCCGGTTATTCTGTTTCCTTCATCACGTTCTAGTGTCCTCCATCGTTGCAGGCCCGTGGTCAATTATTGTTGTGCAACAGGCATTTTCCTGAATAAAAAAAAATAAATTAAAATTGCTATGAACATGATCGCTCAAACCCAAGGTCAGAGTATAAAATCACTCGTGTTTGGCACGTTTCCTTTTCATTCGACTCCGCTCATTTCATCTCTTTAGGTATTTTAATTATTTAAATTGGCCTTGCAACAAAAAATAGAAGGCTTGGCCAAGATTCATCACACTAGAATTCCTTTTTTGGCTCAGAATGTGAACTAACGAAGCGGATCATTTTCACCGCACTTCCATGTTGATCAAGGATACAGTAGGAGAACCGGTTCTCTCACATGTCAATTTTTTTCGTTCAACTGAATAGTTTCATCCAGGGCTACGTAGGCCGTTGAACGCTTCATTTCCTGGTAAGAAAACGGTTGTTTTTCACAGAATCCAGCTACGGTGCTTCGCCTAATATTATTGTTTTTTCGACGCAAAAAAATATAGAATAATTGGCAAAAACAATTAGGGTTCGATAAAGGCGTAGGAAGATGATGTTATATAATAATAATAAAGGAGATCGGCAGAAGTAAAATGGCAGTTGCTGTATGCTTACGCGAAATCAAATTATTTGGAAAGGAAATGATTGGTTGTGTCTGGCAAACGAAGGATATCCTCTCTGGCAGATGAGGAAACTATTGATTAACATTTAAAATTACGTTTACTGCGTTGCAGCTGACTTGGGGGATTGCATAATTCTAGTTGCGCAAATGCTGAACAATTGAATAATTTAATCAACTTAAATATTACGCTTTGTGAGAGACTTAAATATTACCCTGAGTAATTGAACACTTGAATCAACTTAAATATTACTCTTTAAGGCCCTAATTGTCGGTTTTTACAGCCGAAACTATACCCCGATAAATTTTTTTGCCAGAAACATAGTTGAATTGCTAGGGTGGTTTGTGTAGAACTCCGTGCCATTTCAGAATACGTGATTACCTTTTCATTATGATTAATATTGCAAAGCCAAACCAAGGATAATCCTCAGACTCCCAGTATCTTCAGCACAAGTACGTACTGTAATTAACTTGTGGTAATAGGAGCAGAAATTTGGATTCTCCGTACATTTTATCAAATTCTCAGCCAGCATAAATATTCTAAATTTTGTGGTCTTGCAAATTATGAAAATTGAGATCTGAAGAAGAGTCTGGGAAACATGATAAATTTAATGCACTTCAGAATCTGTAGTTACTTTCACATTTCAAAACATTTTCAATAGTCAAACTAGTGATAATCCGCAAACCAACGTAGAAATATGTTTGTTGTTATATAATTAATTACTTTCTTATTTTAAACATGCTCCTGGACCAGTTTTTGTGCATTACTTTCCGAGCCACGAACGTGTTCCAGTGAAATAAACTAGCTGGATAAAAATAACACTTAAAAAACAATTTAAACCAGTAATTCTAGTTCCGAATGTTATGTAACCTCAAGAGGAATGTGGACAAAATAAGTCTTCTGAATTTACTTCCTCCATAATAGTATTTAAATCATTTGAAATCCGGTTTTAAAAAGAAAGCGCAATAGCATTCGCAACCACGTAGGTACGCAGCGTACGGTATGCGTAATATACGTACAACTTTCATATTTGCATATTAGTTTTCGTAACAATTAAGCTAGCTAAATTAAGCTTTCAAGTTGCACAATCTGGGTAAAGATCATTTGAATTAAAACCTGCTTTTTTTGTTCATACAATCGACCCTGAAATGTAGCAAATACGCCTTGCTTCTGTTTGAACATCTCGGGTTCCCAGGAAATGCACAATTTGACATATTCTTTTTGACGTCAAAAGTTGAAGGAAGTCGACGGGTATTATCAGCCAACAGATTTTATTGACTTTTCATGTTCTTTTTAGAGACCATGAGCAATGAATAACAACAAAACATGTTTGATATATCGTTTCATTTGACTTTTTATGGTCACTTCAAGCAAAGTGCGAGACTTATTATGTGGAATTGGGGAACCAGATGTCCTTCTATCTTTAAAAAGTGTAAACCATTTTTTTTAAAATAACCAATAGAGCAGAGAGAAACTACGGTACCCTCAAAATGTTTAAATAATTCATCGTGCCTTGGAAATCAATACGCCCACCTTTCCCTTGCACGCACGACGACGTCTTTCCTCCAATACATCGACCGTCTCTATATAAATCACGAGGCGAGCGGCTCGAAGCAAGCCAATCGCTCTCTAGCGCCACCGTTGTTAGTTCACTAGTCCCAAGTCTGCTGCTAGTAGTTCGCCATGCCTTACATGCTAGACGAGATGGAGCCGCTCACCAATGGCACCAACAACATCCGGACCAAAATAAAGGAAGGCTACGAGACGCAGTCTGTGCAAGAAAAGCACGAGCCTTTCATCCGGCAAGTTTTTGAAATCCTTCTCAAAGATGCCGTTTTTGACGGAACATCTCGCGACGGTCTCGTTACCGAATGGATGGAGCCGGAATCCTTAATGGCCGTCCTAGGTAAAGAGATGCCACAGCAACCTCAGACCGACAATCACCTGATCGAGGTAATCAAAAACATCGTGCGCTACAGCGTCAAGACGGGACATCCTCGTTTTATCAATCAGCTTTTCTCCGGGTATGATTTCATTTTCATTTCTTTCTCACTTGTAATTGAAGTTTATTTATTTTTAAAATGTTGTTGATAGGCTGGACCCGTATGGGCTGGTTGCCCAATTCGTTACGGATTCCTTGAATCCTAGCATGTACACTTACGAAGTGGCTCCTGTTTTCACACTCATGGAGTTCCAGATCCTGCGTGAGATGCGCCGCTGGGTCGGATACCCAGAAGCCCATGGAGACGGTCTCTTTTGCCCTGGCGGATCAATGGCCAATGCATACGGCATGCACTGTGCCCGTCACCGAGCCGTTCCCAACGTCAAAGTATATCCATAAATTCATCACTTTTCATAAATATGAAATAACTATAATTTGAAATAATTAGGAAACGGGAACCTTCGGCGCGCGTCGCCTTGTGGCACTGGCCTCTAGAGACGCTCACTATTCCATCAAGAAAGCGGCCGTCCTTTTGGGAATCGGCTCCGACAACCTCTATCTGGTCGATGTTGATTCTGCTGGAAAGATGGATGTTAATCACTTGAGGAGTGAGATTGAACGGGCCTTGAGCGAGAATGCTTTGCCCTTCATGGTGGCAGGCTACTGCCGGAACGACCGTTCTGGGAGCCATGGATCCTCTTGAAGGCATTGCCGACAGTCTGCAAGCAATACGGCTTGTGGTTGCACGTAGATGCTGCTTGGGGCGGAGGTGCCCTTATGTCTCGCAAACACAGACACCTTCTCAAAGGAATTGAAAGGTTTTTCCTTTTTTTTGCTCTTTGGTCGTGGAAGACATATAGCCTAATTCTATGTTGTAACAGAGCCGACAGTGTAACCTGGAATCCTCACAAGCTCCTGGCAGTGCCTCAGCAGTGCTCCGCATTCTTGGTTAAGGACACCGAGATTCTCCTTCAAGCTAATTCAGCCTGTGCCTACCTATCTCTTCCAGACAGACAAATACTACGACCCTAAATGGGACACGGGAGACAAGTCGTTCCAGTGCGGAAGGAGGGCGGATGTTCTCAAGTTCTGGCTAATGTGGCAAGCCAAAGTATAGTAATTCCAACTTTAACACGATCCCTGAGATTGGTCCATTATAAAATTACTTCAACAATAGGGTGCCACTGGCTTGGAACAACACGTCGACTCAGTGCTAGACAACATCCACCACTTCACAGAAATCATCCGTAATAGACCCGGATTTGAATTGGTCATGGATCCGGAATTTGCCAACGTCTGCTTCTGGTACATCCCGCCGAGTTTGAGAAATGAAGAACGAGACGAGAACTTTGCAGAAAGGTTGCACAAGGTAAAAAAAATCTGGTTTCTTTAAACGATGAAGATTGAGATATAAAATATATAATTATTATAGGTGGCTCCCATAATCAAAGAACGTATGGTTAAAGAGGGCTCCATGATGATAACCTACCAGCCTCTTCGACACTGGAACAACTTTTTCCGATTGGTTCTTCAGAGTTCAGCCGTTACATATCAAGACATGGAATTTTTCGCCAATGAGATAGAACGTCTCGGGAGCGACCTCTAACGGAATGTAATGGGTGGGTAAATAGAGGGGAGGGGCTCTTCTCTTATGACTATATGCCTTCTTTGTACAAAAGGCAAGCACATATGCACGTCGCACATTAACATAATAATAAAAATTACGCAAAAAGTCGTTTTGTAAAATTGCAATAATAATCCGTTTGTGAAATCAGTTACTCTTTTTTTCTTTATTTACAGCATGTGATGCAATTTAGCCAGTTTTTGCTGGAGATCAAATAAACGTATATTGGTTACTCCCATATCGGCATTTTTATCTAAATGAATTAGAATAGTTAAATTAATTTATGGAAGAAATAATATATTTTTTAAAAAGTACTACTTGGAGTGGCTGACGGTTTGATCTGATCACCGCTGCCCAGTTTCCGCCAAGAGGGATTCTAACTGAAGTTTTATCGTAGGTAGTAAGATTCACTTGATACACCCAGGAAATCTTGTGAAAATTTAAAGTTTCTCGGTCGGTGCAATGAGCGACATTCTCGCCGATGCATTTTTTTCACTTTCAGTTCATCTTCGTAAGCGTTCTTAATATCTGTCACGACTTTTTTCTGTAAAAAAGTACATTTCAGAACGCTTGATTCGACTGTTAAAGTTGAGATTTTTACCAAATCGTAGTGCGGGCCAAGTTAGAAACATTAAGTGAGGAAGTTGACTCTCTTCTGTGCTCGGCTGCTGATAACCTTCTAATTTTCCCACAGCTGTGTACTGGTCCCTGATTTTTCCCATTTGTTTCACAATTCTTTCCTGCAATCCTCAAACATAAAACAGTTAAGAGGTTCAAAGTTGTTTATTTATTTAAGTTTTATGATTTTTAAATACCATTTCACTGATAATGGATAAAAGTTGATCACATTGTTGCTCCAACAATTCATCACTAGATGAAGAGCCTTTTGACTGGAATGAGTAATAGTTGCACTATCCCTGCAAGATAAATTAACCAAATTTGTATGAGTATGGTAGCATGTATCTTACAAATGACTTTACCAATTCCTAGCTTGAGTTTCAGAAATCTTGCTGATTATATTGCAACCTGAAGAATTTAGTAAATTCCACTGCTGGGTGAGACTGTACAAATCACCAGCCAGATCAAAAGCTTGCTGATGCATTTCCAGACAGCTTTTTAACTGGAGAAGGGCTATTGCTCACTAGGATGAAATTACAAAATATTTATTAGAATTTCGAGGAACACTATTCGTACTCATTAGATCGTTCTTCCCACGCGTAAGCACATTTTGGGAAGACTTCTGAATGTTTTGATACTTTAACGTGCGGTATTTTCAAAAGATATTTTGGAAGAGTTCACCTAGGACTATGAAGCATATAGGTACTTACATGTGAAAGAGTGATTCATTATTTGAAGGAAAACAAATATTTCTTGAAAAAAGTTCAAAAGCACGGCGGAAAAAGAAAAAATACAAAAATCACAATGTTTACGTTCCACTAGTTTCGTCTGCTAGTAAATTCATACAGCGATGCCCAATTGGTTCCAGTTATTCATGAGCGCATAGTGACCTTTTTTAAATAAAAAAATATACTTCGTGTCTTCGTGCGGGAGCATAAGAAATGAACGCATACGCACAAGATTAGAGGTCGCTAATCTAAAACGGGATAATTATTAGTTGACAACCCGACATGCCTCCAAAGATAACTCTTTGTATTCCATGACATGCAAATTTTGTTAAGGCATCTACACTGTTCCATGCAACAGTTGGTAATAATCAGAAATGGTTTTCTCTTGAGCAGCCGTTTCAATACTTGGAGGGCGTGCTGTTCTCACTCGTTGAATGGCATTCTCAGGTGTCAAGGTCTTGAAACCGGACGAGGTAGCATGCAAGCAACGTGCCCGTTCTTCCTATCCCTGCACGGCAGTGAACTGCAACACCCTATAAAAATATATAAATATATTAGACATCAAATCTCAAAATACTATGCATATGAACCAACACCTTATTTTCCTCCAAAGCAATTTCACAGATTTTGATAAATTGTTCGACTTGGTCCATGGTGAAAGTTCCGAAATCTTCAACGCTAATATCGACTCCGACGAGTGCAGGAACCTCTTCGACTTTGGGCTTCATCTCAGCAGTGAGTGTAACCAAGTATTTTATACCTTGTTCCACTAGGAATTCCAGATCTTCCCGTTTATCCGGAAAGGCAAGTGCTGCTATCCGTCCGGCTATAAGCCACTGAGAAATTACGAGGCACGGTAGGAACCATCTTGCACTCAGAAATTAACGTAAAGAAATTACACTTCTATTCCGATCACTCACTCGTTCATCTGCAGGTTCGATATACATTCAGTGAAGCGCACGTCGAGTAGCAAGCTTTTTTTTCGCCTGCGTTCCCATTCAAAGGAGGTTCGATTCGAGTTTGGAGAAATTGAAGCCAAGGTCGGGCTAGAGCATGATTCCACCATAGATAAATTATGTAGAAATCGACGCGGATCTGTTACGGTTGCTCAGTGACCGACCGGCAGAATAGGGTCGGTAAAAGTCGTTCGGTCGCGTTCACTACCATCGATCAACGTTCTACACATAGATAGGGCTCTATCTTTTTCACGAGATCTAATGCGTATTATATGCTTCGCCTCCAACCTCTCTAATCAATTCACATCGTATGACGTAATGGGCAGTTATTCTGATGATCCAAAATTTTCAATGACGAAACCTTAAAGCGACATAGAGTTAGCTACAACGTAATTCAATTTTTAGCAATTAAAAATAATTCAGTTTACGTAATTTATGGCTCAATTTGTAGCAAGGCAGGCCCTCTAGTAGTAACGAAAAACAACAGAAACAGGAAACGTTCGGGTATTTCACGTAATTTGCGATGAATTTGCACAATTATTGGCAAAGTACTTCCACACGATTCAATTTTTAAAATAAGATTTTATGAACCTAAAAAAACCTGGACATTTTCTTTAGTGTGCGAAGAAATGCGAAATTCGTGCAACCCAAATTTGCTACCTCGTTTTGTCAGACGGATTATAATAAGATAAAAAAGCTCTTTTTATTCATTTCTCTTATTGTGCCGTAACAATGAAAGGAATATAGAGTTTTTATGGTAAAAAGAAGTAATATTCCAAGTTTATGACAGTATACTCTTTTATGGAAGTGATTTATGTCACTGTTATACCACTTTTCTTCGCAAAAAAAAGAGAGAAGATATACGTTCGGAGACATATTCGCGAATCTTAAACGCGCCTCTCTCGTTCCCATATGCTGAATTTACGATCGTCATTGCATCACTAGCAGTAGGTGGTCACCGCGCATCACAGCCGTCTTCGCGCACAACAAAGTCGGCTTGACAATTTGATTGAGGAGCGACTTTTCATTTTCAAACTAAGAGATAAATCAACCTGAAGCTTGTTCTCCTGTCGATCCCGATAAACATCACTTTTACATTTCCTTTGCTGCTGGTGAGTCATGTTGGATTACACAACACGAGTCGTAAGGGCCCATCTTATACGAGACATGTCTCGGTAGCACTTTTATTCTTGTTAAATCCACCACACCTTCGTATTTCCCGTTTTTCTTTTTTCATTCGCCAGGTGTGCTGCTCTTGCTATAATACCCTTTCGGTCAAAACAAGAGTGATCGAACTAAATGTGCACCACACCTCATTTTTAATGGCAGGTGACAAGTTGAAAATCATTACAACGAACCAATTAAGGATGTATATATACTAGTTTTAGCGATGCATACGCCATAATTGGGGCTAGAGTTGTAAAAGGGGGGCTACATCGTAAAAAGACACAATGTCAGGCCATTAAAATTGAATAGAAGTAATAAGACGATTAGTTTTAAACTAGTAGAAAGCGAAAGAAAAAAAAGAATCTAAGGTGAATGGTGTCAATTTACCAAGAAAAGCGCAAGGTTTTAGATAGGCACAGCATCAGCTATCTAGAAATCATTTGTCTTCGCGGAGCTCAGCTGCTTTTCTTTGCTATAACTTTCAATCGTTTTATTTATTTGCTGCTAAATTCCGTTCAGATAACCAGTTTATTGAGTTGACCATTAAAGAGCGCGTACGTGTGATGCGTATCGCCAAAATGTGAAGAACGATTTTAGAAACAGAAGCGAAGCCAATTTCAGCGTTAAATATGAATCACCACTTATATAGCTCTACCTCCATCACAACAGGCGATCACGAAAAGAATATAAAGGTAGCGGGATCAAGGCCCAAATACAGTGCCGATCATCATCAGAATGGGGGAATACCATTGTGCTGAGGCCGCTTTAGCCTTCTTCACTATACGGTGCGCGCGACCTTTCGAATGAGTCAGACGACGAGAACAATAAGGCAAAACTGGATCTATCTCCAGCACAGCAAGCAAATTTGGTATAGGATAGATGAAGGTTATAGATAAAGCTTAAAAATAATCCTTTTTCTTGGTGAAATGCCAATAACTCCATGAGTTAAGATTGATTCTCACGCGAAAGAGCACGTCCTGCATGCAACGATATATATATAAATGCAATAAATGGACCACACGGGTAGGAGCCGATAAAACAGCAGCAGGTAGATTTTTAAAGCTGGTTCTAATTAGTTGCCTCATTTGTAGGTCAGAAACCCCGAGCTCCACCCGACACATTTCAATGATCCGATGTTTATTTGGGTGTGATGCGTACACTTTGTAATGAGAAGGGAGTGAGATGACACAAGTCGTCTGCTACCAAGAGTATGCGTCTGGTTTTAATTTACATATCGGCGGTGACAGCTACTCAAAAAAAGAAGAGGAAGATATTGAAATGTCTGGAGCGGAGAAGTGACTCACCGCGGCCTGTCAGAATCTTCACTTGTGATTTCTCTTTCTAAAATTGGGATAGAATAAAAAGAAATGTAGCACTTTTTTTTAAGATAACAAAACTAATAAATCTTTTTGGACTATTGACAAACTTTGCTCCCGTTTCTTTTTCTTTCAAGGGGATTACGAATAGTCTTTCTAAACGCTGTTTTCTTAACCTGGTGTCCTGCCCCGCTATGCAGCTAGAAGAGGACTTTCAACAGCCCGAAACCCAACATTAGCTCTGACAGTGATTAGAGAGACCTGATGCACTGGGAGGCGGAAAGTTGCCAAGTAGGATTTGTTGATCCAGTTGCCGGACCAAGGAGCGGAACGCTTTGTGTACGTTCGTCTATGCGCGAATGCTTCTGCGAATCCGCACCACTCCAAAAAAGCTGCCTACTTCTAAAAGAGTCGTTCATCACAGTAGAAAACAAGAAGAAAGAAACTTTGTCGCCTATAGTAAAATGTCTCTCGTTCATCTTAAAGTCACTCGGGATCATTCGAATCTCTTGTGATGAACGACCGCATAAATGTGAAATTATAAAAGGGATCGATTTCGACTTTTGGAACCAAAATAATAAATTATCATGTGAAGAAAGAAAGAAAAAGTGTTTATCTGAAAGCCAGACTGAAAGAGAAAACGTATAGCGCAGGATTTCCCTTTGGTTAAGCCCCCCTCTCTTTGGGCCGTCCATGATGACTGGCTGCATAGTAGTAGAATGTATAATGGAGAGAGCTATCTAGGACTGGGCTCTATTAAGATAGTCCACCTTGAAAAGTGATGAAGATCAAGCGGACCATCTCCACCCACTTTGAGGATGAACACCGTCGACATCGTCCCCGTTTCATATAAGGATCCGTCACGAAGCGAGAATAATGTGTGTCTCTCTACCCTGCCAACGCCTTTTACCCTCCAAAGTTGGAATAGAAAAATTTCCCTTTCTCATAGAGGATTCCTCTTTCATCCTGTAAGAAATTGTCTGTATATTTAATAGGAACGCGCTCGCAAAATAAAAATATACTACGACACTTTCACTCTCTCTCTCTCTGAATGTGGGCGACTTCTTCTTTGTTATCGGATACAGATTTTTTTTCTTCACTATTAATTTTTCTACCAGCCGCTTACACAGCCTTGACAGTGTTTTGGTTGAATAACTGAGGGTATATACGCGCAAACCTTGGCCGACATTCCCTTTTCGCAAAATAAAAATACACAAACAGGCGCAGGACGATGGGTGCGGCGTGCAAAAATATAAATCACGAGGGATCCACCTACGCAACGAGGTCAGCAGGGCAAGAATCTTATAACCAGTTGAGCGATGGTTCTCAATCCATCAGGTGATTTGTTTTTGAATCAACAATAAAAAGTTGGCATATTCTTAGATGCTGCGAATATTTTTTGCCAAGCAGAAGTTTTGACAAAGAAAAGTGTCCTTGGCCGTCAGGAGCGGAACGACACTCCTTACCGTCTAGATCGGCCGACTCTTTTGGTCATCAACGGTCATTCATTCATGGAAAACAGGCAGTGGGCAGCCGGAGGCCTCCGGAAACGCCGAATAAGGCCTCTACAAAAAGAAAGAAAACACCTGGTGCTCTGAGCTGCTCGTGTATGCAAATAATAATCCGGCGAAAGAGGGAGCGGTAGGTACCGTGTCGCACCCATCATCTTTAAAAAATAGGATGAATGGCACAAACGCTCCTCATCATTCATTCTCAATTTGTCAGTTAATTAATTCGGCTATTATGGTATTTCAATCATGTCTTGTCGACCTTACATACTCACATCGGGCGGATGTCACGGCCAACCCTATATATATTTTTTTTTTAAAAGGACCAATAGTTTATTGAGACTGGTTGAATGAACATTCTGCTTGAAACACGAACCGGCACCATCCCCGCTGCGTTTTACGAGTTGGGATCGCGCTCGTCGTCCAGATAGGTCTCTCAGGGTTTAACGTCCTGTAGTACCATATGGGAAGGTGGACCATCCGATGATTCATATGCTGTTGAAACAATCCATTCAAGGAATTTATATTTTTTAAGAATGAAGAACCCAAGGAAGGGAATATACATATGATTTTTCGATCCATTGACTCGTTCTCACAGACGCCCGGCTGTCTGCCATGTCCAGTCGCTCTTTCTTCCTGGCATTGTGCCTTTCTTTTATTCTCTCTTATTAGCATATTATTAAAGAAAGAAAAATCCTGTTCGTCTTGAATGAGAATGAAAAGGCGTTGTCCAGCAAAACATGAGAGAAGCCACCTTCTTTAATAAAAAGGAGAGATTTTCACTTGTAAAGGTGTATACAGGAGCGTTGTGTGAACCAGCCGGACAACAAGCAGAGCCGCCCGGACCAGTTTCGGAATAGGTGCGGTGACTCATGACCATGTTTTGCTGCCGGATGAGAAGTCTTCAAACAATTATTATGCCCACCGATGAGACATGGGCCATAACGTTAGGTTAAACCAGACATGGAAAGCTCCAAAGAAAGACAAAAGGATTGCGTGGACGTAGATCATTCTTCCATAAAAAAAGAAAAAAAAGAAGAGACCCCATAGAAAAAATAAATAAATAGTCTTTTCATAAATTTGCGTTTTGTTAACCATTTGAGCCGACATTGCGAGACCGGACGGCCTCTGTCTCGATCTCCCTCTCTCCTCCTGGCCGGTTGCGGAGGAGGGCGGCGGGTTGGTCCCCCGAGAAGAGGCGGAGGAGGTTGGTCCTTCTTTCTCGCACTCGCTTCATTTCGAGTGAGAGAAGAAGAAGGAAAGAAAATGTTCTGTCCGGAGTCAGTTGCCAATGTGACGTCCCAGTGAGCCAGACGTCAACATATTCAAACTGTTTCCCAGTGCTCCAGACGGGAATAATACAAAAAAACACATACCTAGTAAGAGGTTTCCCCAAGTGGCATTTAGAGTCATGAACTAAAAGATACTTATAAAGTGGAAAGAAGTAAACTATATGGCGATGGATCGACTCCTTGAACGCTTGGCCGTCCTCCTCCTCTTCTTTTTATTAGCCGGTTTCTCCCTAACTTTAGCCTGGCGAAATGATCGAAGTAAGATTTTATAAAAATAATATTGTTTATGTAATCTTGATTAAAAAAAAAAATAAGAGTAACCTAAAAGTTCACCGTGTTTGTGGCCAAAAAGAATGCAAACTGGGTCAGGTTTAGGTTGGCCCTCATCCTGACATCTTCCAAAAAGTTCTTTCTCTCTTTCTTGTCGTCGTCTCTTTCTTTTTGGAGTTATTTTGTTGTTCACCATAAATGTAAAGAAATAAAAGCAGCAACTACTTAAAAAAAAGTGGAAGAGACAGAAAAAAAGGATAGAAGGCGGTTGATGTGTGCCTCACGCGTGTCGTTTCCCGCGCAAAAAAAAGAAAAGAGATGCCAAAAAGTGACCTTTTCAACGAACAGACGATCAACTAAGACGAGCTATAAATGGACGCCGACGCAAAGTGTGCGGGCTGAAATAACAACCCCATCGAAAGAGCGGACAAAACAAACAAAACAGCCTCTCTCACGCAGAATATTTAGAATCACTTCATATAGCGGGATTGACCTAGATGGATGCTGTTTATTAGGCTTGAAACAATGGGATCTCGCTCTACATGCCCGGTTTGTCCATCACGACAGCTTCGTGTTTTCCAAATGTCAAACCAATTGCACAAAAATTACGATCATGATGAAAGGAGCAACTCTTTTTTAAAAACTTTTGTGTTCCCTTTTAAAAGAAATAGTTTTTGGCACGCAAAATGGTTTTGCCATTTTTTCTCGTTTGTTTGTTAGGGACGAGGTCATTTTTATAAACGGGTCTGTACGACCGCGCTAATTAGAAGCCCGCACCGCTCCGGCAGCAGCAGTGTCCATTCCGGATCTTTATCAGCGCCATCGGGAGCAGGAGCGCGTGAGAGACACAACTATTATGACGTGTCAAATCCATCAGGCAAGATTTACATCTCGACACGCAAGGCAGTCACACGGAGTAGATCTTATACGGGGCGGGGACCTCGAATGAAGTTTTAGCTAGAAAGGAAATTTTTTAAATGGCGGATTTTTATATTCATTCATGTATCCAAAATAGGTTATTTATAATAAAAGTCCTATAATGGTCATTATTTTTTAAGCAGAGCCCAAATTCTATGGTGACAAAGTTCCAGTCAAGTTGCTGAATCCAGTGCATCAGAGCACCCAGAAAAAGATTGTCATGTACCACAATTTCTTCCGGTCGAGGGTTCATCCACCGGCTGCCGATATGTTGGCCATGGTATAAGTATACAAGCACTTAATAATGAGAATCGTAAATTTTTATGTTTTATTTTATTATTACTAGACCTGGCACACGGAAGCAGCCGCAGATGCCCAGCGATGGGCGGATCAGTGCCAGTTCCTGATCCATGATAATGTTACCGGACGTTGGGTAGACGACTTTGGATCCTGCGGTCAAAACATCTTCGTCTCCACTCATCAAGTTCCATGGTATGTAGTCACATCCGCTCGGATACAAACGGGCTTCATTGATGCTGATCCTTGTTTTTCTGTCGTCTACCCACAGGATGTTTGCTACAAAGACATGGTTCCTGGAGAAACACAATTTTACTTACGGCTCTGCAGTCAACAATCTGTTCGAGGTGGGTCACTATACTCAAATGGTCTGGGCGGCCACTCACAAAGTGGGTTGTGGCTTCACAAAGTGCCCTTTCAAGCCGGACAGACGCTTCATCTCCGTCAACAAAAAGTCTCATCATCACAAGCATCCCAAATACTTCTACAACTATGTCTGCAACTACTGCCCCATGTAATAAATTGCTCTTCTTATTTGAAAAAAAAAGATAAAATTAATTAATATTTTGAAATTGAATCCCAGTGGGAACTATATGGAAAGATTAGGTCGACCGTACAAGAAGGGACCTTCTTGCGGTCGCTGCAAAGGAGCTTGCAAACTAAAAAAACTGTGCACCAATTCCTGCTCGTATGCCGACCTGTGGGTCAACTGTCGAGAGCTCAACAACACTTGGAATCAGTGGCTCTGTCACACCAACTCCAAGGATGGCTTGGACCGCAGGCGACATTGCCGAGCAACGTGCGAGTGCACGGGAAAAATCTATACAAAACTTGGGCGTATCACAGTGTGAATTGAGAAAGATTTAAAATATAACTCAACGTAAACATGTAACGAATAAACGAGACAAAACAAAAAAATACTGCCATGAAATGATGAAACAAAGGGTTGGAAGCACATGTGTACCTTAATGAATTTTTCGCTGACTGATGTTATTTATAAATATATATTTGTAAAAGCAGGTTTCACACCCCTATCACCACTCCCTTCTTAAAGGAACACTTTAAGCGAGAACAAAATTCCCGGCCCTGCTCTGCTTACTGTTCTTTATTATCAAGTTTCAAATCACCGCTCTCCCTAATTCACTGTTGAAAAATATAATTGGAGCCATCTTTTACGTCGAGCCACTCAGCTCTTCGTCCTTAATCAGGACGGTCAAATTTTGAAATAAAACATGAAAATAAACATACCGGTCATGTATCCTCTTTGTTTCTTTGTATCTGCCTTCATCATTGTTGTACAAAATTTTCAACATCATTTCCCCATATCAAGTCTTGATGGATTACAAGTTTTAAACAGAAAAATAAGGGTGAAAAGGAATGAATGATGCGTCAACTCAACTGTCCACGTTTACTTCGAAAACACGGCATGTCTTGTCGTCTGATGATGTCACGATGTGCATTCCGTCACTGATGGAGTAGAGAATAAATTAAATAATAACTTTACGTTCAAAAGACATAAAAAAAAAACTTACAATGACACAGAAATGTCAAGAAGGCTCTGAGTGTGACCGGTGTATTGCCGAATAAGAGTACCACTTCGGGAATCCAAGAGGCGGACGATTCCGTCTAGTCCGGCAGTAAAGAGGAGGTGCGGGATTTTGGGGTGCCAAACCATCTTGACGACACCAGCAGGCTGTTCGAAGGATTGCCGCTCAACTTGGTGGACAACATCCCAAAAGCTGATACGACCATGCAGGGTGCCCGTCACTACGAGACTCATAGTAGCATCTGGGCAAAAGGACACGGCTTCCACAGAGTTTTCCTCGTCCTCATTTGAAGATCCAGGTTGGCAGGATAATGTTGTTAACAACTGAAATGTTAACGAAAGAAATGAATCTCACCTTTTATTTGAATACGAGCATATTCTATACCTTTCCCGTCTGGGTGTTGTACAGCTTGGCTGTCGAGTCCAACGAGCCGGTGACAATCAGAGTATTGTCTCGGTGGCAATCAATGGAAGAAACGGCGTTGGTGTGCGCATTTCCACTGTTCATGTGCTGCAGTACGGCTTCTGTTTTTAAATCAAATACTTTGGCCGATCCATCGACATATCCAACCGCTAGTCGACGTCCTAAATTAGAAATTAGTTAAACGATTAAAAGGAGGGATTTTAAAAAGCTTTTAAACAAGTGCGTTACCGTCGGGTAAAATTTTTCCGCATTCGTTTCGTTCTCCATGACCCGCAAATGTTTTGCAATCGCCAGAAGGTATTTTCCACATCCAGGTTTCGCCAGCAACAGCTCCGGCAAATAAGACATGAGATGCCGGATGCCACTCGAGCCACTGCATAAAAAATGATGGAGTTGAATGTCATGGTTCATTGGGTACGACGTAACTTCTATATATTGGCATACGTTCAGATCGCCCATCTCAAAACTCCATACAAGGGACTTTGTGGCCATTTTCCAAACTTGGATCAAACCTCCCATGTCCCCTGTGGCAAGGAATGTTCCATCATGGCTAAATAGAGCACATGTAACTGAATCCTGATGATTGCCACATTCCATTAAACACTTTGCCATCTACAGTGTTCCAAACATACGCTTTGTCATCCTCACCACCAGAAACAACAAGTTTTCCTTCCTTGGGCTCAAAAGAGCAGCAAAACACAGAACCTAGCATGAAAAAAAATTATTTTATAAATTAATAAGGGATTGAACTGATTATGAATGAATATTTACTGTTGTGCTGCTCAAATTTAACTATAGCTTCATCAGGCAAATCTTCCATGCCTTCTTCATCCTCTTCAGGTTCAGAGCCATTATCCTCAAGGACTTCATCATCAGATAGTTCCACAACTTCAAAGTTATCTTGGTCAAGAGGAATTACTTCTTGCTCGTCATCAGATTCTGGGTTTTCTGACTCTCTGGGAGACACTGGTGGGGTGTTAGTTAAACCCATCTGACCTCGGAGGTGTTGAATATCGGGAAAATCTACCAAAATAGTGCTGAAAATAAATTGAGGAAGTTTATTTAGTGTTAATTTCTTATTGTGTGTATTTCTCTTTACCTGTTGGTAAACGACCACAACACGTGCCACAATTCACAAACGCTTTTAATTCTAATTTTCAAGCAGACGACAGGTACGGTAACATTGAATTTATCTACCGGGGTTGCCATATTTACGTATAACGGTCAGCCAACCCGGCGACGACGGAACCTCAGAACCTGAAGCCTGAGTCCTGGAACTTTGTACACCACTTGATTAATTGATTCATCATGAGTTCAATGAGCCTCTGGGAAACCCCCGCTCTCTGCCTCTGTTAATCTGCTCAATATTAGGATTGAGGATATCAGCTTTTCAAGTACTATAATGTAAAGCAAGACATTAGTCGGCAATGTCGGCTCAGTTTCGTTCAGAAAATTGTTTTGAAGGAAGTGAGATCAAACCTTTATTGCTGGAGATGAAATCAAAGAAAGCTGTGTACAGTATCCGCAAACATGCTTGAGTGAAACTCGAATATATGATCATGTGTAGTAAGTAATTTGGCTTGCATCATAACATAGTGACCATCTGTAGTTAGCTTGATTTGTTAATGGTTGAACTACATTGGTCCCCTGACATTTGAACACCACTATGTGAGTGGCTTATAAAACTCAGGAACGAGTACTAACGAGATTTATTGCTGTCCTGGAGCAAGACCAAGAAGGACTATCGAAGGTAGGACTTTGAATAGGTATTGATACCATTGAGTCACTTTTTGATATCACAAAACCATTCTTCCTTTCACTTAAAGTAATTATTTAAATAGTTATAGCGGAAAATCTATATGGTTAAGTAGGTTCGCTTTTACTAATATTCTTTTGAACTCTTTAACTCAGCAAAAATAAAAATAAAATTGATTGTTCACTAAATATTACACAATATTTTGTATAATATCATTCATTGCATAAAGTAGACTCATTTTTATCTTGAAATAACTAGACGGATTTATTTAAAAATAGAAAATATCTTAGATTACTTTATTTATTCCGATGGTATCTTATCTGATTATCTTTAATCTTTTGGTGTAAGTCCAATAAAAAAATAAACGTCAGTGCAAAGAACTTTTAGGTCACAGTAAAGACAATCTCATAAATAAACACGTCTAAATATACGACAACATAGAACATTAAGTAAATAAAAATTTCAAGTTGAAAAACAATAAAATTCATTTTAAACCTTTAAAATTGTTTTTCCAGAAATACGTTTTGAAAAAGGGCGCCATACGCTCGCTGCTCTTTTGTTTTCTAGTTCTGTCATGTGACGTCAGTCAAATAGAGGCGCTGCTCTCGACATTGCGTTCATGTCCACGAAGGCCTGTCCTCGTTGAAGTTGATATAACTTGATTGTGTATATGTAGAAGTGTGTGTATGGAACAATATTTTTCGGAATCACATTGAAAAGAAAGTGAGAAATTACGCCTTCGTGTCATTGAAATTTAATCCGAGAATTCCACCTAATGGTACGTGGTTCATCACAATTTCATCCTGGGTTATGTAAAGGTTCTGATTTAACAAGTCAATTGCGTCGCGTTTTACGTTGTACCGTTTCCTCTGGCGCAATGCCCAAGTTTGTTATTACGAAGAAATGTAGCAAGATTATCGGAAAACTTTCTCCTCAGATTACCAGATGATGTTTTCTTACTGTTTTGGCAGATTTGTCCAATCATTTTTAACTGGTTATGTTCTGTGTTTAAATTCAGGTCAAACCAGCTGTCCAAAATGACCGAGGCATCATTTGCCGGAAAGAACATAATAAAAGAGGGATGGCTCCTGAAAAGAGGTACTATTATTTTGTTTTATTTACTTTCACTTATTATTTCATCATCATTTCTATAATTTTTTTAGGAGAGCACATTAAGAATTGGAGGCACAGGTATTTCATGCTTCTGGACGATGGGTCCCTTCTTGGTTTCAAGAACAAGCCAGAGGCAGGCCTAGCTTTAGCTGAGCCCCTCAACAATTTCACTGTCAAAGGGTGTCAAATTATGAAAGCCGTAAGTTGAATTGAACATCACTATTTCCTCAAAGTCAGTACAATTTTTATATCTTTGTTGCAGCAGGATCGACCCAAGCCATTTACTTTTCTCATTCGTGGACTTCAGTGGACAACTGTTATTGAAAGGACCTTCCATGTAGAATCAGAAGCATGAAAGGTAAAAAGAAAATATACCTTCATGTCATTGTTTATCATTATTTAATGGTTATCTGATAAATATAGGGAAGAATGGATGGCAGCGATAGAGCGTGTATCAGAGAAACTGTACGACACAGGGAGCACAGACGTGGAGATGCAGTCTGTTGCGGAAGAAAATGATCTGAAAGGTTCGGCATCGACCCATTCTTTGACCAATAAAATACTTACCTCTCCTATGGATCCTGGCAATGAAGAATTTCAAAAATTTATGGTGACTGGTACCTCAAGTCGACAGCATCATTCTGGTAAAAAGAAAGTGGTATGTTATCTCTCTATTTCGGCATTTCCTCCTCTGATATTTGGAATAATTGCTGTGTTCATTATCATTTTTAATACTAATTAAAATTTGTAAATATCATAGACGCTTGAAAACTTCGAGTTTATCAAAATGCTGGGCAAAGGAACTTTCGGCAAAGTTATTCTCTGCCGAGAAAAAGGCACCGGCCACCTCTTCGCCATAAAAATTCTTAAAAAAGAAGTGATCATAGCAAAAGACGAAGTGCAGCACACTCTCACGGAAAACCGTGTTCTACAAACTACAAACCACCCTTTTCTCATCGTAGGTTTTGAGGATGCCATAATTTATTGCATGTTTCCGATCTCCTAATTTTTTATAACTTTCAGGCATTGAAATATTCATTTCAAACGGCGGAGAGATTGTGTTTTGTTATGGAGTACGTCAACGGAGGCGAGTTATTCTTCCACCTTTCTCGAGAAGCGGATCTTTACAGAAGACTAGAACCAGATTCTACGGTGCCGAAATTATCTCCGCTCTTGGCTACTTACACGAACAAGGCATCATTTATCGAGACCTTAAGGTTTACATTTTATATTTCTTATTAATATTATAGTTTTTAACAGCGCTTACCTTTTAAAACTTCCAGCTCGAAAACTTGCTGCTAGACAAAGACGGACACATAAAGATCGCAGACTTTGGTCTCTGCAAAGAAGAGATTACATACGGCCGGACAACCAAGACCTTCTGTGGCACACCCGAATACCTAGGCTCCCGAAGTATTGGAAGACAATGATTACGGGCGAGCCGTCGACTGGTGGGGCTTAGGAGTTGTCATGTACGAGTTAATGTGCGGGCGACTCCCCTTTTACTAACAGGGATCACGATGTCCTCTTTGAGCTGATCATCATGGAAGAAGTCAAATTCCCGAGGACTCTTTCTCAAGAGGCCAAAGACTTGCTGAGTGGTCTTCTTGCGAAAGATCCGCACAAGCGGCTGGGTGGAGGTCCAGATGATTACAAAGATATAACCCGACACCCCTTTTTCTTGCCAATATCATGGAGCGACCTCGTCCAGCGTAAAGTAATTAACAGTGTTACCTGATACGTGTGCTTGTTTTCAGAACTGATGCTATTTTCTCTTGTCAGATCCCTCCGCCCTTCAAGCCCCAAGTGGTGAGTGATACCGACACCCGTTACTTCGAATCGGAATTTACCGGCGAGTCGGTCGAATTGACTCCACCAGATCCTGGCCCCCTGCACAGCATCAGTGAAGAGGCGGAACCTCCAGCTTATTTTGAACAATTCTCCTACTGCCCGGAGACCAGCTCGTCTGTGCTGGGCTCCAACGCCTCACTGGCCCACGCAGCCCTCGGCTAGTAATGTCGAAAGGAAGCCTTTTCCGCCCTGCCAATGTCCAGTAGTTTTTTTTCTGTGTTTGTTTCAATTTTTTAAAAAGTAAGTTTTACTATGCCGGTGACGAGAAAAAGTGAAAACATGAGAGACGTATCTTTCCCAAACATGCAGCCCATCCAGGAGAAATGTAACTAAACACCAACGAACGAAGGTGATGTGCAGCCGAATCATGAGCTGCCACTGCCCATCAGAGCCCCGTTGTTTATCCTTCTACTTTTTTTTTCTTCTTACTTGTTTCCCTTCTCCTGCGAATGTTTGTGCCCTTGGTCTTCTTTTGTTACACCCCAGTAATCCTGGTGCAGCTGGCCCATTAAAGCCTCCAGTCAAAGGACCTTATCAACGGTTTCATAACGATAGAATTGAAGTTCTCTTTTTTATTTTCTCTTCTTCAATCTCTACCTAAAGCCGTCTACAGCAATGAAGAAGTGCAGAAAGATAAAAATTGGCGGTAAAGTTGTTGCCGCAGAGTCTCTCTGAATGAAAAATCTGCATCCACCCCGTGAATTACCGTGTAATAAGAGTTCCGTTTTGATTGATTTGTTTCATCAATCAAAGCGATCCTCTTCCTTCAAGAAAGACAAAATAAAAAAAAATAAAATACACCCAGTGAACAATGCAAATGCCTATGTGTGCAAAATTTAAGCAAAGAGCTGATACGTACTGTCATAGTTATGTTTCATGTTTGACTTGTTGATTGCGCTTCTGCTACCCAACCCATTGTGTGTGAATGTGGGCGATCCAAACTTTTGTTTCACTTTTTTTTTATGTTTGTTCAAACTACCAAGAGTCCGGCGTTGCCCCGAACACTGTGTGCGTCTCCTAGGATGCACGATGCGGTTGAATACCTTGTTTACCTTTAAATCTTTTTTTCTTCCCTTGTGAATGGCGGGATTCCCTTCCATCCCGTTTATTGTTCTGCTACTGTGTTATACACCATTTTTTCTCCGGGAAGTCGTGATCCTGAATTGAATTCTACATGTAAAGCGGTCCTTTCTTGTCAGATACTCTTTGAGTTGGCGGGTGAGACGAAGCACCGCATGCAACAACCTCTAGACGATGCATCAACACACAACGCTCTTCCCCGCAGGGATACAAACAAGTTTCAAAGGGGAATATTAAATCGCCGTCTACTACATGAAGAAGAGCTTATTTTCACACACACACAAAAAAAAAAAAATAATAAGAAAGGAGACCTGCGCGAAAGTGGATGTGCAGTAGCCTTTGCGTCATGGAGGAGCTGAGGGTGGTATGAGGGGACCGATCAATGCACACGAACCTGCCAAATCTGCTCTCAGTTGCAGTCGTAGAGGAAGTCGAGGCGAAGGTTCGTTCCTTTCCGTCATCGACGTCTCACACTGCTTTGCCCTACTTTGTTTTTTTTCCTTAGTGTGCTGTGTTAACTTAAGGGACTGAAATGTTGAGATAATTTGTTGATATCAACGTCACTTGGAGTTAATATTTGTTTGAAGAGAACGAGAAATGGCAGTCGGACGGCTGAATAGGTGATAGGTCCGCGGCGCGCTCCGACAAAAATCGATAGACGTGACGGAATCGAGCTACGGCCCGTAAGTAAAGAGAGAGAGAGTATACATCGCCGCGTTGACGAGTTAAACTCCCGAGTCTTTTCCATGACTCGTGCTTTTGAGCGGATAAAAAAGGGAAGAAAAGCATAAAGTGCACTTGAATCCAGCGAGGGATAAAGAAGGAACCATGTCGACCAAATCTAAACAGAAGAAACTTGGGCCGGCCCCTTTTGCTTCGTTCGACATGAGCGAAGATCTTTCCAGCCCTGAATCTAAGGGGTATAAACCGATGCCGGAGATCAGTGAAGACTACCATCAGATGGGCAACAATAACGACGCCTCTTCGTCTACCTCAACTGCCCAAACGCCAACAACACCACGAATAGATGTGGAGCAGGCCAGTAGTCCTTCGCAGGAAACCAGCGGGGATTCGACTCCTGAGCGGGAGCTCTTTAGCATGGACCCGGACTGCGGTGGTACCGCTAATCTCAGTTCTGAATTTCTGGAAGGAGTGGACGACGTCGAGCTACGTTCATCGGCCGATGAGTTGAGAATACAATATTCTACAACTGTGGCACAAACGCAGCAAGCTAGTCTACTAGCTGCCGGAACTGCCGCTGCAGCTAAAAGGAAAGTTAGTTGGGATGCCGCTGGAGATAATAATCGACAAAAGCAGAGCGTCGGTGGAGCCATTATGAAACATCAACGTCAAAATGTAGAGCGCAAAGGCTCCGCCGGAATCCTTGGAAACAATAAAGTCAGTGATCCGTTCTTCTTCCCAGGTCGGGACAGCCGCCTTTCTTCCAACTCACCTTCCGCTTATTCTGTCAGGTAAAATTTTCTCGGTTCTTTTTTGTGATAGGAAAAGAAAATGGACTTGAAACCCTAAAAAAATACTGATTTTGTCACTTTAGGAGATCACCCTCACCCCATCGAATGAAACTCGAGACATCTTTTGTTGGACCAAAAGGAAATAAAGATCCAAAGGAGGCTCAACAGGAGGACGAAATGGAAGAACTAGCTAGAATCTCCCGTCGACCTTCTTTATTAAACCCGTCACCATGGCTCGGAGATGGGTATAGTCGATCCGCTTCACCAATAAACAGCCAGGCATCACCCGGTTCTATACGTTCGGGTATGGTGCGCTATGCTACGGAACCGCGATCACGTCCCACAAGTCCTATGGGTTGGATATCACCGGCGCCATCACCTACCCCTGACCACCATCGGCCTAGAGGTGATTCTGTAGTATCATCTTCAAGATGGCTATCCTCCCCGCGCTTTGAGCGCCGAGCTTCCTCGCCTCATCGCACTCTGGTGGAGACTTCTTTTTGCGGCTCTCAACAAAAGATCCAGCAAGTGCCTGATGACGACGCTGTGATGGCTCCTCCTCCAAGGAGTGGGCTTAGTCCTCTACCGCCGTCGAGTATCGGTGGCTCTCTCCTTTCTATTCAAGCGCACCTAGTCAAATATGCAACTGAGCCGAGATCTAGACCGGTAAGTCCGACTCCATCAGCTAGTAGAAGCTTCTTCAGCCTTGCACCAGCACCGCCTGATTCTAGAAGAGGATCCGTACCCGGTCGTTGCCCTTCTCCTATGATCGAAACTTCCTTCTGTGGTCCCAAACAACTGGCTCGATTGGACAGCGTGGAAGCACATGCTCCATCTCCAGTAATAGCAGGATCAGCATCCACGCTAAAGGATTCAACTAGGAGGCCTTCTGCTATAAGTACGCAGGATGAATCGATGAGCTCAAGTCTTCGGCCGGTCCGCTACATGACTGAGCCTCGATCTAGGCCTGTGAGTCCTAGCCCAGTACCTTATTGTCAACCAGAACGGGTTGGTGGAGCAGCTGGACTGGATTCGCCTCAACCGAACCGAGCGATGAGATGTGTTTCTCCACATCGTACGATTGTGGAAACATCTTTCGTCACCAAAAAAGATCCATACGCGAATCGACAAGATTCTGTCGGAGACACTCGTTCACAGCAATTGACCATCGACAGTGGCAGTTGTGGGAAAACAACGACGACAGAAGTATCGGTCCACCCGCTTCCAGTTCGGTACGCAACGGAGCCACGGTCTCGACCAGTCAGTCCCAGCATTCTCAGTATCAATAGCTGTGCGTTGGGTACTCCGGATCCCGAACGAAGGTTAGTAAATATCACATCTTACCAAAATAAAGTATAATTTATACAGTATACACTTTTAATCCTAAATTCATCTCCTTCTCTTCAAAATGAAAGATGCACGAAAGCGCACCGTATTAAAAAATTCATTATGAAACCCCAATTAACTTGAGTGCTCGTTCGACACGCGAGTATTTACTTGGCACCTTTCAGTGTAATATATCTCTTCATAATGCAAGACGATGGCTATATTAGAGTTTGTCTTTAAAAAAATAAAGAAAAGACCTTAAGCTGACTTTATCATACAGTCTAAAACTTCATGAATTTCCTTTGTAGATCGATGCGATCACCCAGTCGCTGTTTGTCACCCGCCTTGGTTGAGACATCGTTTTGTGGAGTGGCTCCTTCAACTGAAGAGAACCATCACAATGAGCAGCATTTGTCAGTGACTGGGGAGAAAAGGAAGAACCGTCAAGAACAGATTCAAGTTCCCCAGCAAGCAGTGAAATACTCTACGGAGCCGCGATCACGACCAGTCAGCCCAAGTCCGAGCAACCTGCTGAGTAGTGCCACTTCGACACCAGATCCAATTCGACGAGCCATTCGTTCTCCTTCGCCCAACAGCCGGATGATTGAAACATCCTTTTGTGGTACGAGAGCTGTCCCTCGCCCAGAGAGTTTGTTAGTAGCACCATCTAACCAAGAAAGGATGGATGAAGCGGAACTTGTTTCTTCGTCATCTGATACTTCCATTGACTCAATCACGGAAGTGTCGGTCGTGCGGAATCACAAACACTTTGATAGGGAAAACGAGACCATCAGTGACAGAGGAGATTCAGCGATTGAAAAGGGATACCAACAGCCACAGAGCTCCGAGTTTGTGACGGAATGGCCTGACGTTTCAACCAATCAGTCAACCAAGTTCGACACTCCCGAAAGGCAGTCTAGTGGAGCTTCCTCTGAAGATACTATTAGTCTACCATCCCAAAATGGCAGTGGGCACATCATTTCAGCGACGCCGGCATCTGCAGCACCATTCAGTCCATCTCTTTCGCGACCAGGCCGTCAGATGCCTAAGCCGGTTGCATGTCCCAAACCACCTAAAGGTTTTCTTCCTTCTCCATCTGATTCATCCGCACAGAGTTCACCCACCGCATCCCCTGCCTTCTTCCGTCGTGGTGACTATATGGAACCCACTGAGACGGCCTCCCCGTCACCGTCTTCTCCATTTCCGAGTCGTCGAACATCTCTCAGCGGGGTATTCCGACGAGGAAGTGCAGCAACGGATGAGCCGTCGTTGAGCGGAACACCTTCAACGTCTCGTAAGACGAGTCTCGCTGCCGTATCCAAGAGCGGCACTACTCCAGTCGAAGAAGAGCCAGAGATGACACCGAACGCCGGTGAAATCCCGAATAAGAAGAATCGCAGCGTTTTGTCTGTTATTTTCGGCAAAAAATCGGGAAAGAAAAACAACAAAAGTAATGAAGAAGGCAATAACAGTAGAGCTTTGACGTTACCAGTTAAATCTCGGGATACATCGCCAGGACGTTCCACCGGTCCGAGTGGAGACGATTTGGATGAAGAAGATGAGGACGATAAAGGTTTCCGGCATCAAGTTCTCATGGGGGTTCCAGATGACGAACCGGGTGAAACATCAACCATCAAGAAGAAACCGGTCGCTGGAGCCACTGCCGATGCTCCTCCTAAAGAAGAATTAGGTCTCTTCCAGCATCAAGAATCCGTAGAGGACGACGAAGGAGAGTTGCCGTTTGTGCCGACGACGCTTCCCATCGAGAGGCCGATTGCTCCATTGATCACTCCAGTCCGTGCCCGTATAATGAGCGAGGTCAAGACGACATCTACAGAACGACCTCGCTGCTCCATCTCTTTCAGTCCCCGTTCTATCACGGACTATGTCGTACAGCCGACCGAGGAGAGTAAGGCGTCTGATGGACAACCGATCCTTCCAGGCGAGAAAATAAAAATAAAAGTATCGCTATTTCGGTCGACGGATCGGGAGGGGTCATTAGAGGAGGAAGGTGCAGCAAGTGCCGTAACTACTCCACCCATTAAGGTTTCGATGGGCACTGTCAAATGGGAAGCTTTCACTGAACAGGTACGCCGCCTATTTCCTTTCTAATTACTTAGTAAGAAAGAGTTTTGAGCTGGATAGCAAGTTACCTATTAGAGTAGTTTGCATCAAAGTTTTCGGCAAGACTTGAAGATTGATGCGAAGTAGACTGACTTTTTTTGTAATCCGTCTGGAGTAACTAAAACTTGTGATGTATTGTACCACTACTCAAACAGGTTTTTTCGCGGAGCCCGAGTAAACGAAGAGCGCAGGCCAGCAAGGAAGAAGTAGCGGTAGAGTCTAAAGTGGAAGAAGCTCCACCCCCTACTCCGGTGACGATACCGCCGGCCAACACCAGCCGGTGGATAAATGTAGAAGAGATCCCGGAGCCGATCAAGGAGCCTAAAGTCATCAAAGTGGTCTCTTCAATAGATAAGATTCGGAGGAATCCCACAGAATCTGATAATAAAAAAGGAAACAGCTCTGCATCCGCCGGCAATCCAGTGAGTCCGAGTAGCCGGAAGGATTCTGTGAGTAGCGAGACAGCCCTCTTGAGGGAAGTAGACGAAACAGAGGCGGAAGAGGATCGATCGCCGCCCGAGGAAGAAGCAATAGAGAGTCCGAGAGAACTTGAGGAAGTGGACGATCAATCTGCTTCTATTCCCGATAGCGAAAAAGTGGACTCTCAGTCGAGGTATGTCTTTGAAAACTATATAAAGTAATCTACGATCGGGCATCTGAAAAATGACATTTAATTAATCCCGGCCAGCTCTCATATATCCGGCTAATTCTAAATGACGTCATTTATTGATTAGCAGGATCGCGTGATATCCTGTTTTCCTTTTTTGCTCTATTTCCTCCATTCACTGGAGTGAAGACAATGGTTGGACGAGACCAGAAATAAAGTATTGATTCAGCAAGGCAACTTATAGCGAACATCACACATATACAGAACTAACACGGCTTCCGTTATCCCAATCCGGAATTGTTGTAGAATAATCAGAAGCTCTGAATGGCGCTGTCAAAGTTCGTTAATGGAGTCCCTCCAAGCTATATTGAATACATCGGAAACTTGCTCCCGATGCTTTAATGACGGAAACTCTATCAGTGCTCATAAAAAAAAAGGCGACGGACCTGGAATGGTCAATCAAATCAGAAACTATATAGATCCTTCCTATAGGCAAATTTAAGAAGAAAAACAAGTTTATTTCTGTCAATGTTCCAAAGGAAGCGGTCGGAAAAAGTGGGAAGCGTCCATGGCGACGCTTTCGCCCTCTTTTGATACCACGCCAGCAGAAGCTCTGTAGGGACCATCGATCAACAAATAAAAGGAATGAGGAAAATAGAACCATAAAGGCGGAAGGAAAATAACGTTGACCAACCCTTGATGAATCCTGTACCGCAATCCCTCATCCACTATATATCTATTTTTTTTTGCTTTGCCTCATAGTTCCTTGGCTGAGTTGGACTGCCATCTGGAAGAAGGCGAAACTGTCGTCTCTCATTCCACGCACTTGCTGGTCGTCTCGTCTCCTACTCCTTTCGGAATGGACCTGGACGTTCATAGCAATAGAAGTTCTATAGCTATTCCGGTATTTTTTTTTTTCAAAGAAATATGATTGTTTTACTATTGAAATGAATTTTTTATAACAGGGCGATGCTACAAGTCCGGATGAGCTTTCCATATCAATTCAATGATGATGTAGGATCCAACAAACATGAATGGAAGAAAATAACCTTCTTTTTTATATGTAATAAGACATAGTACCTAGTTTTGTTTTTTGAAAGAAGTATATAGAGTTTTTATGATTGTTTATAATATCTATCTCTTGAGTATGTAGCCGAATGTTTCTCTCCTTTTTTTTTGCTGCATTAGAGCTATTGATCCTGCTCTCTTTTCCTTCCTCCTCCAGACTGTGTCTATAAAGAATAAAAGACAGGAAAAAAGACGGATTTTTCACTGCCCTCTTTCTACGTGCGCTCTATGCTCTCCTCGCTTTGGCATCCATCGTAGATAGACGCCTTTTTTATTGTGTATACAAAAAAAATGATTATTATTGATTCGCGTAGATAAGATCCTTCTTTATTTGGTGTGAATGTCGTTTGTAATTTTGTCGTTTTATTCATCTGCAGAGGAGCTGTACAAATTACCTGCCCATCATCCCTTATCATCGGTGTATAGAATTAAAAAAGAAACAATTGTTTTTCTTATGACCCATTTATTGGTTATTTATTCCTGCTGCTGTTTCTCAATGTCCTCTTCAAGTCCTTAAGACGGTGAACCCTGAACACAATTCTTTTCCCTCAAGTTCCGGGTAATACAATCAAAACCTCCCCATTATAGTTTTTCATCGGGCAATAAAGGTTGATGATTGAACTTGAAAAAGCTCTTTATTCCATCGAATGCGGAGTTGAGTAGAGGATAGAACTTGATCTGGTGGATGCAAAAGTTTGGATTCGTGCTCATAAGTTATGGATCATTCGGTAATCCACAGAGAGAGGGAGAGAAAGCACTAAAATAGTAGCTCAACCGCGTGAAAACTAATAAAAGTTTCATTTCAGATGTTGCAATAAGTAGTGAGAGGATATATGAAATAACAATCACCAGTTGAGGGAAAAGCAAATGGAACACCTGATTGGCCGGAATTCAAAAGACGATATAACAGAAATAAACTGCCGATGAGAATGGCTGCAATGGGTCCATTAAATGTTAGCACCGCATTGAGAGCCATTAGCTGATTCAAAGTACCTACTATAGCAGAAGGATCGTCCATTCTCTTTCACTGCCGTGGTAGTCAAGATCCCACGGGAATTCGGGTCTGTTCCATCGCAACTTGATTTAAAATGCCATTCTTCTTATTAAAAATTTAGATCCGCCCCTTAAGGGTTCTGAGGATGTATTATGAATGAGATGTATATCTCATCTCATCAAGAAAACAAAAAAAAAAACCTTTTTAGAAAATTGTCTTTCTCTCTTATTACTAAACCGTAATACCAAGAGAGACAGAGATGAGAAAAAATCACGCATCGATCCTTGGTAGCAGGGAACAATTGATCTTCTGCTCTATATGCGTGTATGTACAGTACATCAAGAGGCCTTGGAAAATATATATATATAAATATAAAAGCCGGCAAAGGTTGTCATGGAGACGTTCACACGACGACGACGACGTCAGTGGGGGAGCTTATATCGTCGTGGGGTGGAGAGATGACGACCCCGCCTGGCGGCCGGATAAACAACGAAGTAGACACGGGAGTCCTCGAAAGTTCCCTTTTAAGCCAGTTCCGAGTTTCCCCGTGGTGACGGCGGTCCGCTCTTTTCCTCACTCCATCCGGCAACTTTACCTTACGCTACATACTGTGCTCTCTGCTCTCGTCATCCGGGAGGATGCGACATCACCAAGCAATTTGACATCTACGCACCTCCAGTTGAAACATGGTCACAGGAGCTCAAGGTATATATTTCTCTCCATTTACATCTTTCCATATATATGTTAGATGGATTCCAACACGAAAGTGTTGAGGAGCGAAGCACGGGAGTGCGGTTGCGCTCGCGCCAGCGCGTTTGCTCCTTTCCAAAGGTATTGATCCGGTTTCCTCCCCCTCGAAAAAAAAACGCGGATTCGTTAGAAAGCGGATGAAGGGTCGTCTACTTGTGACAGGGGCTTCTCATTCCTACCCAACGTCATGCTCCTGTATATCCTCGATAAGCTTATCGATTGTATGCAGCATAAGGAGTACAGTAGAGGGGGGATAATATCGCGATGGAAGGGATGCGGAATTCATATAGTGGCATCCGCCAGTAGTTGCGGCGTACGTACGACAGCTAGTGCACCTGTTTATTATATATTTCATTATTGTTTGCTCGACACACTTGTGCAGGTGCAAAAACTCTTTTAGAGGGCAGATCGACCCACATGCAACAAAATAAATTATATTAATTTTGAAACGGAATTTTTGTATAAAGAATAATAAATAGATGCTGCACATACACACGTGGCATTGACATGCTATTTCAAGCCATTTGCTCTTCTTTACATCAAATGTCGACATCGTACATCCGGTAGCGTGCGCTCTCTCTTAAAAGATTGTTGTTGTTTTTCTTTGGGATACTATATAGCCTCTAGCTCGTGTGTACTTGCGTGCCGCTCCAGTCCGTCACCGGCTGCTACTTTTCCCCCTTTACATAATGTACTCTGCTTGTCCATCAGGAGCCACCCCACTTCATCATCCATACGCACAAAAAGAAGAAGAGGAAGAGGGAAAACCTATAGTTAGACTCACTAAACGTGGAGGGGTGATAAACGAAGAGGGAGGATCTTGTTATACACAAATGACTTAAACGAATCGTCACTGGAAGTCGTCCATCACAAAACCTTTGAAAGGATCAACAAGAACGAATAGTGGTAATTTAAGAAAAAGATAAGAAAGGAAGTGCGCCGGAATCCGGATGACTAGGATTAAAGAGTCTCTAGAAAAAGCCTGCAGTCAGAGTTGAGCGGATCTTTTATTAAAAGAGAGAAGCGGGTGCAAACAACTCTCAGACGGATCAATACTCGGGCTGTACAGCCGTGAGAACAGAGTGATTACTATTGGAAAAGTAAAACGGCATCACCAGACAACTCATAAAGTATTCAACTGTCAGAAAGCTTTCTCGTGTGCATTTGCGCAATTTTAGGGAAAAAAACGGGTTATTGAAAAGTAAACACTTAGCCATCCCCCTTCTACTCGTTCAAACTCATGTGAACTAAACCCACTCGATTGACTATCTATAATAATCTTTTCTGTTTTGCTTTTTGCAAGCTCTCGGACGAAGCTCAGGAGAATATGCACAAACTAGGCAAGGGCTTGAAGAAGAAGATCAAAGGAAAGAAAGGCAAAGGAAAAGAGGAGGACGAATTTGATCCAGCCGAACTCGAGGAATACAGGAAGAAGCAGCAAGCGAAGCAGGCAGCCGAGCTCGCCGCTGCTGCCAACGGAGAGGATCCCGACGACGAAGAAGGGTCATCCGGCGCTGCGGCCGCAACTACTGACAAGAAAGAGAGCGAAGAGTGGCTTAGATTCAAAGCCCTTACCTCAGGTATTTAATATGTTTATTCAATTAGAACTTAATTGAGCATAAAAGTAGAATAAAAAATCATTCGACTGGTACCCGCCAAGTTGGAAACCTTTCAAATCAGTCGATCCTTGTTTTCTTGACAACTTGCGTCACTGCACGATACCATATCGATCCTACCAAGAAGAAAAAAAGGAAAAACAGAAACGGAATAGACAGAAACCTTTGCTTTGCAATTTGCTAGATGCCCTTTGACATTTGGATCTCTTTTTCTCTATAGGCGTTGATACGATCCTGCAAAAGACTCAAGAGGATCTAGGACGAATAAAGAAAACCAGTTACTTCCAGAGAAATAAGAAACCAGAAACCCCTACTCCTGGTGAGGAGAATAAATCAATCGTCACTCCTTCCGGTGACGCACAGCCCAAGGTCAGATGGATCGGTTTTGAAGGCAAGGAAGAGGACGACTATCAAGAAGAAGAATCATCAGAGAGACGTCCAGCAGAAGGAGTTCCCGACGAAGGAAATCAAGCGGAAGCGGCTCAACCACCGGAAGAGGCTATTCCCGAAGAAGAGGAAGAACAAGTCGACGACGACGATATTTTCAACACAGATTACATAGACGCTGTGACTTGTGGAGATCTTAAACTTCACTACGTTCCTGACAGCCCAACTGAA
The DNA here is from genome assembly GCA_030141595.1 of Chydorus sphaericus. Taxonomy (NCBI): domain Eukaryota; kingdom Metazoa; phylum Arthropoda; class Branchiopoda; order Diplostraca; family Chydoridae; genus Chydorus; species Chydorus sphaericus. The sequence goes on from CM057931.1 coordinate 5,379,540, forward strand.
GGTGAAGCTCAAGGTGACGATCCATTTGACACTTCTGCTATAGAAAAGAGTGTCGGTCCCCTACCGGTCATCAAAAAGAAGAAAGCTCTGGTGAGCATCGGATCGGCCGCAGAAGTTCTTGCCGCCGCCAACGCTGCCGGAGCTCCCGTCTCTCGGATTCGGAGACGTATCGTTCAGCCTCCCACAGAGATTCAATTACTCGGTTGTCTTGACGACGATTTACCTCCAGCCAGACCGAACAGCACAGCTGTAACACCTAGCAATAATAATAGCCGTGCTCCAAGTATCCCGGCAACTCCTCAACCTCTTGACGACTCCATATCGGAGCCACCTCCAGCCAAAACTCCAGACATAAGAGATATCCTTGCCGAGTTTGACGTCATCCCAGAAAACGCCGGAGAGGACGTCACTGACGAGCTCATTGAAAAGCCGGCTCCGCCGCCGCCAGAAGAACCTGCTGTTCCACAAAAGCCTCAGTTAATTGACGAAGAAGATTTCGAATTCGAGGCCCTCGCCTACGAATCGTTGGCAAAGAATCCTCAGCTGCCAGAACCGGTGGAGGAGGAGGACGATCCCTTCGACACCAGCTGTGTAGAAAAAGTCTTGAAGAGCGTTGAGCCAGTAGTAGAAAAGGTCTCCAACAAGAGTGTGGCGGATCCAGTACAAACCAGCGCGGCTCCGGCGAAAACTAAGAATCTCCCACCACCTCGTCCTCGCCCCGTGGCTCCGCCCGGTCGTCCCCTGCGACCGCCCGTTCCTGCAGCCGTTGTTCTGCCAGCGATCGATCCAGTCACGGTTGTAGTGCAACCGACTGCGCAGCAGCAGACTGCTGCACCCCTCCAAGCTCAAGACTCATTTGACGCTCTCTTCTTGAACGACAGTCCCACTGACGTGCCTGCTGCTGTCCAAACAGTGACCAAGGAAGACACTGAGCAGCCTACAGTCGAAGAAGACGATCCGTTTGACACTTCGGTCGCCGATAAGATTGTCATTGGTCTTCCGGCCGTTGTAGAAGTGAATAAGGCTCAAGTCACCGCCGACTTCCTCGAAGAAGATCCACAAGAAGACGATCCGTTCGATACATCCGCGGTCGAGAAAATACTTAACTGAGACACGTGACAACTTGTCAATTAATTAGAACCATGGCGGCCAATCCTTTTATGATGGACGATTCAGTGCCTGCAGCCGGTGCTTCCAGCAATCCGTTTGGTAATCCTTTTTTCGACGTGGGCGGTGGCGCTCCGACAGTCGGTGCAAGTGCGGTTAACAATCCATTTTTAATGGGTGTGGAAGACGAAGTGGGCACTCAGCCAGCCGGAATTTTTAATCCTTTCGCCGTACCAGTCGATTCGGCTCCTGATCCTGCTGTTGGTGACGGTTTGGCCTGGCTCAGTTCGGGTGGTGCAATGCGGCATGACGCCAGTCCGTACGATCTACCCGACTCATCATTGATGGCTCACTCAACTGCCCCAACCGTTGTGGACGATTTATTGGAAGAGGACATGCCGCTACCGGAGGAGTTGATGACGGTAGGACCGAACGAAGTGGCCACTCCCTCACCGCAAGCTTCACCGATCCCGAGCACCAAACTGGATCGACCAACTCCTCCACCAAGGCCACCATCGAGACCTTCGCCGCCACATGAAACACAAAAACTCATCTTATCCGTCACTGGGGCCATGCAGGTCAGTGTGTGAGCGAGTAACTTTTTTTCTCCCTCATTCCCTATCGATCCTAGCTTTTTTATTTATTTATATATAATTCATTCCTCTAGATTCTTTATGTAACGATTTATTGATCCGTTTTTTCTCATTTGCCTCAAATATGACAGCAGCTCACAGACCATATCACAGTATATAATAGAAAAAAGTGTGTAATCCCCAATAGCACCGAAACTTTTATAGCCCATTTCATTCCATTATTACTTTCTTTGTTGCCAAGAAAAGAAACACCGCAAAACTATTTTACATCTCATAAAAACAACGGATCTTTTCATGTTAAATAGGCAACTTCGGATCATTTGTTGGATCGACTAAGAGCGGCTGCTCCAAGCCCAGTTCCAGGTTACCATCCCCCGACACATTCTCACTCTCCATCACCCTCACCCTCACCTCTCCACAGTCCCACTCATCAGCCCATGGATCTACTTGGGCACCATGATGAGCCAACCGACCACCACCATCACGGTCCACCCCCACCTCGACCCACTTCTAGACCGACTTCGAGGCCGACTTCTCCTGCTGTTCCAGCTAGGCCGCAACATTTCGTTGAACAGCACCATCCAGTTGCACCTCCTGGACGACCAGCCGGTGGACCTCCTGCTCGCCCGAATGTTGCACCTTCTATTCCACTTGCTCCTCAAGATACTGCCGGTAGCAATAAAGGTTTTGCCGGAATATTTGGCGGACCATCACCCACTACTGAACTAGATGCACTAGATTTCGCTGCTCAGCAACAACAGCAGGCAGCCGCAGTCCCAGAAGAGCCACCTGAGGAGATCGATCTTCTCGGTTTACCCAAGCCGAGAACGAAAACGAAGAATGACATTCTCAAATTGTTTGAAAAGAAGGAAGAGAAAGGGAAGGATCTTTTGGCTGAAGATGTTTTCGATAATGGATTCTTAGTAGATGTCAACGAGCATGCGAATGCGGGAGCTGCTCCAGCTTTCCCAGTGGTATCAGAAACGAATCAGCAGCCTGGTTATTTTGATCAACAACAGTTCTCATCTGAGGTCATGCCTGATAACAGTTTCAATACTCAAGTGTATCAGCAACCGGCATTCACGTCAGAAGCACCAGTCTATCCAGAGATTAAGAGCCCGGTATTCGTTCATTCTGATCCAATTGCCATACCAGATCGAAGCGGTGAACAAGGTGATGGTCACGAAGAGGAATTCGATGCATTCTCATCACGTTTCGAGAGTGTCGGTCGTGAGGACACTTTGATGGTCGAAACGGATCCTTTCGATCCCTTTTCAGGCGGAACGAGCGCTAAAGGTTCTGGTAAGGAGCACCAAATAATACTATAACAATTTTACCTGTTCTATAATCAATTGTTTGTAAAATATCAACAAAAAATTAGCTTGGGGGACTGCACAAGGCACACCGGAAACGGGTAGTTTCACTGGTTTTGGAGCAGAGGAAGGATTCGATTCGTTCCTTGCATTGACAGGACCTCCACCTGTTCCTCACGGTACGCCTCGTATGCCTGGACCAGCACCTCATAAGCAAGTTTCTCATGACTCGGATGAAGAGCCCGAATTTGCCCTTTCCATCAAGTAACGCTCTTTCTACATAAATAGCTTAGACTACTTTAAAGGATTACGCTAATTTTACCACGTCAATAGACCACGAAGTGAAGCGTACACCGACCCAAGAGCTGGGCTTACGCTGGCGCCGTGTTTGGCTCCTCCTCCTAAGCCTGTTCATCTGGCATACAGTGATGATTACGAACCTCCATCACCTCCCAGGACTCTGAATCCTTTCCTAATGCCGGATCAAGTGCCTGTTCCAACATCACGTAATTTGATATATTACTTTGTTGAATGAGATCCGTTACCTAAACTTAAACTTGCAGAGGAATGGGTACCTCCTCCTCGCAAATCGGATGCTCCTCGGAGGGATTCGGAAGATTCTCCAACGAGTCCACTTTTCGACGAAGATACTTCTGTACCGCTTGAAGTCTTCCCGCGCATTAAATACAATGGTCAAATGTGGGAGATGCAATTGAGGCAACCCAATAAGAAAAAGATTACAAGTCAAAGGTAATAGCTAAACATTCATATTCTTTAAAGAGATTACTATTGAAAAATAAATATGATCTTTGCAGATTCTGGAAGAAGTGTTTTGTGAAATTGGGACGCAACAACGATCAACCAGTGATCCAGCTCTACAACACTCGAGAAGACAAAGAAGCTTTTCAGGAGCTCCAGCTTCAAGCCTGTTATTCCGTTTCGGATATCAGTGCTCAGCAGTTTGACCACTACGGAAAGATCTTCACCATTAAGGTTCAATACATCTTCTACAAAGAGAGACCTGGTATCAGACCTGGCCAGGTGACCAAAGCCGAACGACTGACCAGTCGGCTACAACAGTTTGCCGCATATGCCATCCAGGGCGACTACAATGGTGTCAAAGAGTTTGGCAGCGATCTTCGAAAGTTGGGCATCCCTGTTGAACATGCTCCTCATGTAAGAACTTTGTATAGTAAAAATAAAAAGTATGTTAATTAATTAATGTTTAATGCGATTCCAGATTTCAGAGCTGTTGAAACTTGCCAGCAATAGCTACGACGAGTTGAAAGAGTTCAGCATGGCCATCGAGGAGGAGCTCTTTTTACTTTCAGCTCCTAGGGAGAAGGCTCAAACACCTTATAAGACAGACGAAGTCCAGATGACAGCTGTTGATGAATTCTACGTCGAACAAGACAAGATGGGAAGAGTGTTGAGACAAATTGCTCGAGTCAGAGTCTTCTTCCTTGCATTCCTTTCTGGTAGATATACTTGTAATTGGATGAATTTTTAAAACTCGAGGCTATAATTTTGTGAAATTTAGGAATGCCTGATGTGGAACTGGGAGTCAACGATCTACCTCGGCAGGGTAAAGAGGTTGTAGGTAGGCACGACATTATACCAGTCGTGACTGAAGAATGGATTCGACTGGAAGATATCGAGTTCCATAACTGTGTCGATAAAGAAGAGTTTGAAAAGACTCGAACTGTCAGGTATGTAATTTATTGAAGAGAAAAGAAACATTAACGAATTACTAAACGTAGAAATCTCTTCTTTTTTTTTTACAAAGATTCCGGCCTCCCGACGCTTGCTACATCGAATTGTTCAGATTCCGAGTGCGCCCACCCAAGAATCGAGAGCTACCCCTTCAAGTTCGGACCACATTCAGCGTGTCAGGCAGTAAAGTAGAGCTTAAATGTGATGTGCTGGTTCCTGGCTATATCAGCCGGAAGTACGGTCAGATCCCATGCGAAGATGTTGCCATTCGATTCCCTCTCCCTGAAGCTTGGATCTACATGTTCCGAGTGGAGAAACACTTCCGCTATGGTTCGGTTAAATCCACTCACCGACGAATGGGTAAAATCAAAGGGATCGAACGATTCTTGGGAGCAGTTGAGACCCTAGAGCCTACATTGATTGAAGTAACATCTGGATCGGCCAAGTACGAACATCACCATCGAGCTCTCGTCTGGCGGATGCCTCGCCTCCCCAAAGAGGGCCAAGGTAATTCTACTTTCTACATATTTTTAAAAGATTTAAAATAATTCTCTGTAATCAATTTTTAGGATCCGTATACAACGCATAACTTTGTCTGCCGGATTAATCTGACATCTTTCGATCAGATGCCCGAATCTCTGGCACGGCACTGCTTCGTCGAGTTTACCATGCCGGCAACCAACGTGTCGCACACAACCCTTCGCTCTTTGGCTGTAAACACCGGAGATCCACCGGAGAAGTACGTCCGCTATTTGGCTCGGCACGAGTACGTCGTCGAGATCGATCATACAAGCGGACCTGGACCGGCGGCTTACATTGCTGCGACTGCAACTGAAACTGCCCCATCATCTCAAACCCTAGCCGCAGCTCCCGAAGAGCGTGAATCTGACAGTGATTCAGATTAAATCAATAAGACAAAAATTCCACAAAGATCTATTTAAACAAAAACAAAAAACGTAACTCGCGATCTCATTCCAGAATCTGACATCCAATATAGGGAATCCAGGTAGTAGTTATATCTACAAATTTAAGTGTCTTTATACCTTATTACATATAGTGTTTGTGTGTTATAAGAAATTGCGAAAATGTTCTCTCTTGCGATCTCATAAAATATGTGTTCACAACACGAACACTATTACGACAGTCGAAAATAACCCAGCATTCCTCCTTCATGGTATTACTAAAACTTTGGCTTCGTTAGGACCTGATAGGGGTTTGTGTACCTTAATAAACCCATATCACAATAAGGCTGCGTCTCCCAGTGAGTGTTTCCCAGTAGTTTATTTGTACATGTCTATATATCTTAATAACTAAATTATAAATGTGTCACGCTTATTTATTGTCATTATTATGCTATGCCATGTTCACATACATACGGCTAGGAAATCCAAAGAAATTGTGTTTGTGTATACTTATGTAAGTGTTTATATTGAACCATGTTTTTCTTCGTTCATGAATCGCGCCTTGCGTCGATACGTGAGGAGGGACCCGTGCGCCAGTGCCATCTCGAGTGTTATTTAATTACGCGTGTGTTTGTTAACTGTACTGTTTGCTGTGCTTTTTTGGTTTATATCTACGTAGTATTTAAGGACCTTAACCAGAACTGAATAACAAAGTTCTCGGGCCGGATGAGTGCAATCTAGTCATTAATGATTCTCTCTCACCGAACGATATTATTATATGTAATCACGTATCGATGGAGGGAATGTAATTCGTCAAATTGTATAAATATCTTCCTGATAAAACGCACTGGTTATGACACATGTAATAGTTCGAGGTTCTTAATGGGTTTGCATTTCTGTGTCACCACTAATATGATGTGATGTTTTCCCTTTTCCTCTTTATTCATTAAGGACGTGCTCCAAGATGTATCCAAAAACAAATTACCAATGTCAAATAATTTCATTCATCCACTACTGATTTCTTTTCATGTACATGCTTCCTGTGTCATTGATATAGCTCCTTGTTTCCTCCGTTTGAAACCCTACCTTAACGTTAGCAGCAGCACGAATGTTGAAACTTTTTCGTTCTTTTTTTCAAATAAAACTCTGGAAAAACCAAACAGTTACCTCTTTATAGGGACGTGAATGCGGTGTATTGCGCACAAGTCGATATCGAGAACAAGAAGTACATCACGTGACTAGAAACAACGAACCAAAAATTCCGTAATTTTTCGAATTAGAAGAACACATAATAATCCATTCAATATGGCAATTTAAAGAGTACTTTATCCGTCACTAAACGAATTCTAAATGGTTGGCAAAAGAAGTGTTAAGATTCTGGCAGAAAATGTTAAGTTTTTAAATGGGAGTATGCACTAAAGTGGACACAAATCAGACTTAATTGCAGTTATAAGTAGATGACGCATGAAGAAGCAGTAAATCAAATTGCACTGCTTTAATAATATTAAATGGAATGCTTCCAATCAAGAACCCTGCGAGCGCCTAGCGCTGTAATGGCCGAAGCCGGGCGTGAATGATGCGGCGCGTCCCGTTTTCCGATGGGTGAATCAATTCACCAGAGCGGAGCCATGCTTCCTCTGTTTCCAACTGGCGTTTTCGTTTACGGTCAACCTGAATAAAAAGAGATAGTTTGACACATGCTCGAAATAGGCCTACAATGTAGCAAATACACAACATACCCAACTGATGAGACAAGATGCCGGGATCCACACGATAATCGAGACTATAAGTACAGCTCCGACTAGATTGTCCTTCAGCACGGCCAAGACACGGTTGATGCTAAGTTCCTCCACAATGTCCCAAAAGCGTTCGACGATATCTTGAACCGTTTTCTCGCAAATGCCCTATTGAAAGAAGAAAAATGTTAAAAAAGAAGAAATTTTACAAGAAGAGAAAAGAAAACTTACGCTATTGCAGAATCCATGGATACAAGGTGTTCCATCCGGGAGGATATCAAAAGGCTCGAAAGGAAAGCAAGTATCATTAAGGTGGTATCGGCAACAACGCTTGCAGGCATCAGAGACCGTATCGCACATGCACGACTGGTATCCCTGAGTTTCGCAGAATGGCAGGCAGGTACCGTTGCGGCACAGACCCTTTTCCAAACATTCTGTTCCATCAGGTTGAGGTGCGGATGCCGGACACTCTGAACTGCTTCCTATTGATAAATGAAATGAATGTAACATTCTTAAAAAAAGGAAATTACACAGCGAAGTTATACCTGTGCACTTGGCTTCCTGTTCGCATGTAGCCTTTTGAGCTTCGCGGCACTTTTGTCCGGCCGGCATCAATTGGCAGTTCTTACAACAAGGTGAGTTCTTATCGCTGCAGGCTGCACCCATATTACGGCGCAAATTACAAAACTTGTCGCAACAACTATCATTGTCCTCAGATCCCAATAGACCAGCGTCGCACTTCCTCTTTCCCTTCAACACGCAAGTTGCCACAGAAGGATTCTTCGGGTTCTGTAAAACAGCGCCCGGCTTTGGCTAGCAGTACAGCTCGAATCGATCGTAATGAACACGGAGAAAATCTCTGAAATTAGGGAGGAAACTATGTTAGCTAAGCCTAAAGAGCTTTTTGATCAAGTTTGACTAACCTTATTATTGACATCGTAGCCGGAGACGGAGTATGTGTACATCAAGTAAGAGCCTCCCTGTGAGGCAGGAGGGCTGCACTCTGGTAAATCAGGATCGTGCTCGGATCCCCAATTATGACCTAGTTCGTGAGCCGTCACCAGATCTGCTTCACGAGTAACAACCCTTTGGCCATAATGATTTCGCGACGAGCTCAACCCCGAATTGAGGTAAAGTGTATAACCACTTTTGAAGTATTCTAGTTTAATAAAAGATGGTTCATTAAGTAATTTATTTGAAGGGAACAAAATATGTATATATACAAACCTGGAGTGCAGATACCACCGACAGAGTTCCGCCGTGGACTACCGACGTAAGCCAAGCCCAAGATACCGCCTTCGAATTTAATATCAGTGAACAAATGGGCTAAGCAATAATCCTTATGACTGTATTCTCGACTGAAAACCTATATTTAAAAATTAAAATATATAATAGTTAAGCAAGGAATGCAATCGTGCTGTTAAAATACCTCAAGGAGCGTGCGAACATCCCAAGTCGGCTTCTCCATGTTGTAGTGAAGCTCGCTCTCTCGAACACGGGTGGCTTCCGTGTGCACGACAATCTTTTTAATGACAAATCCCAATCCAGAAAGAACAGGAGAGTCGTTCTCATTTTCGTTACCATCCTTCCAGACGGTGGCAGCGTACAGAGCGTGCACGCGATCAACTAAGCTAATCTATACGTCGAAAGACAAAAAAAAAAAGGAAAAGTAATTTAAAGATTCTTTCATTATTTTTGATTCATTATCACAACGCACCAGATAATTGATTGTCGTTTTGGTAGACCCTCCTCCCATTTCACGAAAGAAGCGATAGTCGGCCACTAGTAACAAGGGGCATCTAGTTTTAGCTGCGCTGAATCCATAAGGATCGGGTGGGCCAACACCAGCTTGGCGTTTATTTCGACTACTTTCCACTTCTGAGATCAAAGATTGCTCTGAAGCATGCACTGCTTCATCTACGAAAGAAAATGTATGTAAATAATTTTCAAAACCATTCTGGTGCAGTGATTGCATCACAACGTAATAATAGGCCTTATACATTGATTCGAGAAGTTTAACTTATTTAATCCGTACCTGTGGCGTTGCCCATTTCCTTGATGGATTCACATGTTTTAGCAAAAGACTGGTTTGTTTGTGCTGAACTAGTCCAAAAGTTCCATTTGGGTTCTTCATGATCAAATATGACATCAGATCCCTTGTAGACTATCATGGATTCTTTGTCTGAGTCTGGTAAATGTCTCCAGGATGGCTAAAGGTAACAATAAATCCACTTCATTAATGCAGCTTAAAGTATGAAATTGCACTAGAATACAGTACCTCAACATGATATGAATCCTCTTTGGTTACAATGGAGGCTGTTAACAGTCCATCTTCCAGTTGAGCATTGACATGAGATTTAACTTCTCCAAACACTCGACCTTTGTAGAAAGTTGCTTCACCTGATCAAAAAAAGGAAAATAAGAATATTGTAATGATAAAATATGAGGCTTAGAACTTACCTCCAACTACAGGTTTCTCAAGCCCACTAGCATCAACAGCATAAGACTGAAAGTTGTGGTGCAGGATGTCATTGTTTGGGTGGAGGATCAACCGGAAATCCTTCCCAAGAGCACTAAATGATAGCTCTTTGATGGAATTGTAAGGGTGACTACTTTCCTTTACTCCACGTTTCACAATCGAGTGGCCCAACTGAGAAGAGTGCAGAGTGTCGTAATGCTTGAGGCTGGGTAAAGTTGACGAGAATCCTGCAAAGAAAATTCGTTTATACAAAATTACTGTGAGGCTTAACTTATGTCATTACCTTCAATACTGATTGAGAAAGATAGTATGGCAACTATGAGTATGACTGGATATTTGAGCTGATTCATTTTCGTCACTTTTTAAAAGAATTTACATTGTCGATTGGGTCAGCCCTCCATCACGGCTCCATTAACGATTTTCGTAAACAACTTCAGCAACTGTACAGTCCTGGTGGATGTAGCACGTCTTTTGGTTACATCTCGGTAGGTGGCACTGCTTACGCTAGTTTTCTAGAAAAACAACTGGAGAACGCACGTTGACAGTTGCAAGATTGTTAGGAAGTCAAGCTAAAGCTCTTCAGCCAAGGTTCGTTAAACAAACTGTAAGTATTGCATACTCATAATATTATTAAAGAATAGAAAAGGAAATATGCTTTACAGTTTCCTATATTGCTATTCTAGGCCGCAAAAATGGCACAATACAAAGGAGCAGCAAGCTGAAGGCAGCAGAGCCATGCAGAATGTTGAAGAAACGAGAAAAGGCACAGGAAGAGGTTGAATTCAGGAAAAAGAAGATTGAAGAAGAACTTAAAATTTCTGGTATCAAAGACAAGTTTGCTACCCATTATGATGCAGTGGAACAACAACTCAAGGTAGATTACTACTAACTAGAATTATTTCATTCAATCTCTTAAAATTTAACTATTTTCATGCAGACTTCAACCATCGGTTTGGTTACTCTTGATGAAATGAAAGCTAAACAAGAAGTTATTGTTCAAGAAAGAGAAAAACAGCTTGCTAAGAAATTAAAAGAAAAGAGAAAGGAAATTGAGAAAGAGTTGGAAGCAAAACGCCAAGAGAAGCAGAGGCAAAAACAACAAATTCAAACCTTATCATTTACCTTAGATGATGAGGAAGGCAATGAAGATGATGAATCTCAATGAACCTCCTCCAAAAGTGTTGGAAACTATTGAGAAAAAAGGTTATTTTCTATATTCCTCCTGAGCTGGAAAATTTGTAATTACTGAAATTCTTAATTTTTCCTATTTTTGTAGGTACGTCTGTTAAATCTGAAAGTGAGAGCGAAGATTCTTCGGAACAGCCCGCGAAGCGACCTAGGACGAACAAGAATCCCGATGTCGACACAAGTTTTCTACCCGACCGAGATAGAGAAGAAGAAGAAAACAAGCTTCGTGAGGAATTACGACTGGTAAACATTTTATTTCTTTTTTCTTCTTAACCATTTTTTGCTAAGGAATTCTATACTACTTATTAGGACTTGGGTAAGAAAGCAAGAAGCTTTGAAACAGGAACCTATTGAAATCACCTACAGGTATGTATTCAAGCTATTTTAATATTTTTTGCATCCCCTTTCACGAATCGTTTTTTATAATACAGTTACTGGGATGGTTCTGGTCACAGAAAAACAGTGCGCATGAAAAAAGGTAATTGTGCTTTGCATTACGAATGCTACTTTATACAAGTATTACTTACCATCTTTTAAATATAATTTTAGGCAACACAATCTATCAGTTTCTACAGCGATGCCTTGAATCGCTTCGAAAAGATTTCCACGAACTTAAAGACTATTTCAGCCGACCAGCTGATGTACGTTAAGGAAGATCTCATCATCCCTCACCATTATTCGTTTTACGATTTCATCGTCACCTAAGGTAAGATTATTCAAAACCCCGATAATTATTAATTTCTCATTTTTTAAAATACTTTTTTTTATAGGCACGCGGCAAGAGTGGACCGCTGTTTAGTTTTGATGTGCACGACGACTGTTCGAATTGTCAACGATGCCAGTGTTGAGAAAGATGAATCACACGCTGGTAAAGTGCTCCTAAGAAGCTGGTACGAAAGGAACAAGCACATCTTTCCGGCCTCTCGTTGGGAACCGTTTGACCCAACAAAAACTTATGAAAAATACAGTATCAAGGACAAAAATAAGAAAAATGATCACTAACATTTTTACATATCATACAATTGAATACATCGTTCGTCTTCTCATTTATCTCTGGTAGTTCCTCATTCATTCATTTTCGGTATATCTTAGATCTTAGGCTACACGGATCAAATGAGGCCAGTCCATATCCTATGACGACTCTGGATCACCTTCAAAGTTGTTTTTTATCAATGGGCTCTATTTTTCTTCACGTCAAATTTTAATCGATTTGCATTTCTCTACGTATATTTCTTAATTCATGGCTACAACAATAGTATTGGGCAACCTAGAACTGTACATAAATCCTCCACCAGATATTATAGTTTCAAATACTATATGGAGAGCGCCAGCAGTTGATTAGAGACACTGATGATAGCGTAATTATTTTCCGTCCAACTCGACTTCTGGGTTAGCGAATCGATGTCCATGAAGAAAATTTGCCAGTTCTTCTGGCGTCTACAAGAAAAAGGGAAAAATGGTGAAAGTAAGTTTAATTTAATTTAGTTATGGAGTTTACCATGTCTGAAAATTGGTTTTCCCCAAGGGTGTACGTATGTTTCCCTTCATTGTACTCTTGATTGTGCTTCTCAATTAGAGCGATGTTCGCTTCCCACAGCTGGCGACGTTTCAGCTCTTCCGCACTATCGCCATAATTTTTCTTGAATTGGACCTATATATTTATAAAGTAAAGATTACATCATTCTTTCCGAAAAATGTAAATAGGAAAACGGATGAGACTCACTTTGAAACGCTCAAAACGTTGGTCTAGAGAAGGGTTTGGCGTAAAAACCGGAGCAGCGTCAGCTGCTAAAGCCAGCATGATAAATGCTGAAAGAAACAAAAAGATTTTCATGTTTACGACGAGAGTAAAAGAACTCGACTGTCTAATAGTTCTTGGAAATGAAAGGTGATATTACTTTTTAAAAGCCCGCTCAGCGGTCCACTTTATAATTGTGTTTTCTGGAAAAACCAATGGTGATGAAATGAAGTACGCCGGTGTCACTCTATTGATTCAGCTGGGAATTGGTGAACCACACTTCTGTCGATGTGACACATTAAGTTGAGAAACGATCTATTTATCGAATGAACTGGCCATGGATTCGTCAACTTTCTGGGATATTGACACGCTCTTGGGAGTCGTGCAAATCAAGCGCGCCATATTTTTCAAGCGAACTTATTTTATTTGAACAAAGATTTAATAAAACGTCATACAAAGCAAGCTAGATATTTTATCGTAGATTCATAAAAAAATTTAATTGGTAGTTTATGTTAATTAAAACGCAATATTTCCATCTCCGGCGAAATTTCACACTGCGACAATATTAGTCTTATTTTATTTTACATTGGCGTTCTATCTTCTGTGCATAATCATCTCACGGCTGGTCGTTTAGTACTCTGTTGTCCGCCCCGACCTAATAAGTCCTGCGGTTGTCGGTTCAGATGGTTCAGACCAATTTGTAGCGACTCTCCGCCTCCGCACAGTCGCCGAGTACGGACAAAAAAAGGTTACGACAGAACTGGTCAGAATGTACTTTTGATTCTAGCGGTCTAGCAATAGCCGAGTCTAGCAGACGAAACAGCAAACCATAGTCACCTTAAGCGTCGCTTTGTTATTATTTTTCTTCTGTTCAGTTGACTTGTTGGGATGAAACGGTTATACATTTAGACTAGGAATCTTTTGAGTGTATTTATATTGTATTTAATTGAATTGTAAAATTAGAGCCCTGTTTATTCTGCTTTCTAAATGAGTAAACGAAGTCATTGAAAGACATGATCAGCTTCTCGTTTCCAATAAAAAAAGCTGCACGGAATTCCACCGTACAACAGGAAAATGCCACGGAAAAGGTTTTGCGTGACTTTAAGTTTATTATTTCCTAAAGAAAAATTTGTCGATCGAGTGCCTCCAGTAGTTCTCAAGCACATGATTTACAGCTGTCTTCCTAATAGAACAAAAGCAGATAAAGAAATGGTAATTTAATAACAGAGATATTTTTTTGCATGTTTTTAAAATATATATATTTTTATCTATCCTCTAGAATGATTTACAGCAAAGAGGAATCATCCGCCTCTTTAAGCTAGGAGGAGACCAAGAATCGCTAGCAGTCTTGTTTAAAGACCAGTTTCTCCATCTCATTGAAAAACGTTGTTCCAAATCTTTAGTAATTACCAAGTTCACCACTAAAATACTTGACCATGTCAATGAAATTAGTATTGAAAAAGCAGTTTTGCTTAAAGCCTGGCTTCACTGAAGATGACATCAAGTAGCATATTTTTAATTAAGAAATTATTGTCAATATTTTGTTTTCTATAGAATTCTGTTTCATCTTCTTTAGATGCTTAGTCCAAGAATGCCTTTTGACCATTAGATCTACGACTACCTACTGGTTTTGCTTCCCAGGAGCCGGAGAATTTATGAAGTCCTACAACAAGGGTCGTCAAACTGTCCTGACGGTCAGTTAAGAAATCTAAATACCATCAAATATTACAAAACGTTGGTGCCACCTAAGTACGTTTACCCATGATATTCCTGGATATATTATAATGATTCATAATCCGTTATTTCCAGGATTTGGTGTCAAGAAATTTCAAAACGACCGTCAATATCGGAGTGCTGTATCACATACACGATCTCATTGGATCAGATGCTGTTACATGGTAGACCTAAAACGCGTTTAAAATTGTAAAACAATTCGCTTAAGTTTTTTTCCCCCATTTCAGCGAGACAACTACTTCTGGAAATTTACTGAAAATCTAAAACTAGCCATAAGCTCTTTCCTCGCCCTATTTTTGTCTACAATCCAAGTGCAATGAAATGTTCATGATAAATCTCCCTATTGAATTTCTTTGTTAACAATGAATACAATGAAAGCAAAATTATTTCATATCGCGTTGTATTAGGTTTCCGCGACAGGGGATATCAGTGCCATGGTAACGATCAAGAAATGCAGGAAGCTGCTTAGTTCTTTTAGTAGGCCTTGGCCTCCTGGCGCTGAGTACCGATGGGACGATGGTTCTTCTGCAAATAATCGCTGTGCTCCTGGTAAGGAGTGCTGGAGAATACAGTTTCGGTCCAAAGATCCGGAGTCAAGTACGCGTACGTCTTGGCGATGGCAGCGTAAGTGGCCTTGGCTGTAAAAATAAAGAAAAATAGTGTAAGAGACAGAGGAATAAAGAGTAAACCGTCTGGCTATGAAACATACCGAAGTTGCCAAGGGTTCCGGTGCTACCACGAGCGGCGGTGTAGCAATCCTCGATACCAGCCATCATCAACAGCTTCTTAGGAACGGGAGCCGAGACGATACCAGTACCACGAGGTCCGGGAATCAAACGCACCAATACTGAACCGCACTTGCCAGTCACCTTGCAAGGGACAGTATGGGGCTTACCGATCTTGTTACCCCAATATCCTCGACGAACAGGGAACGACGGAAAGCTTGGCCATGATGATTGCACCACGAATAGCTGTTGCGACTTCCTTGGAGCACTTGACTCCTAGACCAATATGGCCATTGTAGTCACCAATTGCTGTAAGAAAACATCATTTTTAGAAGAGAATGGTTGAGAAACAGTCTGAAGTAAAGGCATACCAACAAAAGCCTTGAAACGGGTACGCTGACCAGCTCTGGTCTGCTTCTGGACGGGCATGATTTTAAGAACCTCATCCTTCAGGGCAGATCCCAAAAAGAAGTCAATGATCTCGAACTCCTGCACACAAGGAACTGTTAGGTCAAAGATAAGTTTAAATAGGAAAATTGTATTAACCTTAATAGGGAGAGAGAAGAGATAGATCTCCTCTAGAGTACGGATTTTTCCATCGCGAACCAAACGTCCCAACTTAGTGACGGGCACCCATTCCTTCTCTCCTTCCTTTCCACGACCACGACCGCGGCCGGGACCTCCACGTCCACGTCCACCTCGGCCTCCTCGACCACCACGTCCACGTCCACCAAATCCACCGCGACCGCGACCACCGGCAGGAGCAGCATCCGCCATTGCTAAAATGAAGAGAAGTTTTGTTAGAATCACTGTGTGGAGTAGAAAGACTGTAATAGTTGTCAAGTTTACAGAGTAAGTTTAGGCTTCAAATATTCATGACTAAAAAAACAGTTGACGAAATTTAAACTAGTCTAAAACGTACAGGTAGTTCACCTGTTAACAGTTTTAATAAATTGAAACTACAAGGAAGATGGATGTTACACGATAAATAATTTTAAAATCGGCATACGGCTGCCATTCCTACCTGTGGTTTTCTTTCAAGTACAAAGAATAAACGACAGAGCTGTAGAAGGAAGTCTCTTCAGCTCGTGCACCATTGCCAGTTTTCTAAATTATTCTCCATAAATAGTCCCTAAACTCCTAAAAATTCTTTTGATTTTTGAGTGTAGTCAATTTGTTGAAAAGTCATCAAATAAAAAAATATATTTAAATATGCTATTTCAATCACAGTTAATTTTTCAACTTACGAAACTTCAAAAGCTGTCATCAATCGTGAATTTTTATTGTCCTAGAGGGAGCTCCTCTTCACCTCTTGCATCGTTAGCGGTGGCCAGCCAAAAAGTTTGCTTATGTTTTGAATTTTCAACGTGTTGGATTCGTTGGTTTGCGAGTTTATATTTCTTCATTTAGGAACTGGAATCTCAATGTTATAAATTTAAACCTGAAGGATTCACGTGAATAGTTTTCTGTACGCCTTCCAAGCAATTTAAAGTGTAAATACAGAGTTTCATCTGTGCATGTGCTGTCAACCATAATTAATTCTAAACTTCCCAAACCAAGTACACAATAAACCCTAACTCAAATTTAGCTTAAAATGGGTAGTAATCAGCATGATCAAGCATTGATGGAAATTTTGAAGGAAGAAAAAAGTGTTGTATCCTTTTTGGATTCCATTTTTGGATTTCTCTACAGATGGTAACAAAAATACTAAGTCCTTAAGAAAAAATAATCTAACTTACCCTTTTTGTATTTTCATGGTACACTCTCTGGAACAGCACTGATTTCTATCACATCCAGACAGATGCATCTCAAAAGATTGGCTTTCCCTTAGGAGTGGCCAATGAAGTAACCCTTAGAATGTTCCAACGCTATGAGAAGCAAGCTCGATATGAAGAACAAGCAGCCATTCTGAAAAATGTGGCTTCTACAGATGACAGTATCCCACCTGCCTGCCAATGAAGTGGAGCTATCTACCACAAGTAGTGTAGAAAGCAGCCCAGTTCAATCAGTTAATCCCCCTGTTACTTTAAAAGAGAAGCAATTGACAAATGTTGGGGACCACTTCAATGGAGATGATAGAGGGGATTACAGGTGGAGTCAGTCTATTCGCGATATTGATCTGCTCGTAAACGTCCCTAAAGAAATTAAAAAAGCAAAAGCAGCTTCGGATTAAAATCGAACCTCATCATCTAAAAATCGAGAACCTATCCAATGAAGAGTGGAGTAAGCTTAATTGATTACTCCTTTCCTCACAAAATCTCAGTGGCCGACTTCGGTTTGGAGTCTTCATCCGGGAGAACTCATCCAAGTAACTAATCTAAAAAAAATTCTAACCATTTCTTTTCTCATGTTTCATAGTTTTTAAATTATATAGGTCAATTTGGAAAAGAAGGAAGAGCGATGGTGGGATCGCTTATTTACGTACGGATCCCACCTATCGACGTTAAGGCGATAGATACCGCAGTTCCTGCTAGTGATCTCAGTCAAGAGGAGCACTATGAAGATAGAAGAATTAATGATGGGGACAGGAAGCGAGGAAACGGAACTAATCCAACCGTAATTTTTCTTGATTATAGTCATTTCCATAATTTATATTTATTTTTATAGCTTACTATCTATATTACCCCTTCATAAATGTAAAATAATAACAGCTATTGTTTGTGAGCATCGTCGAGAAAAGGTATTTCAGACTCAACATTAAATTCGCCCGTTTGAACAACAAGATAGTTCTGTACAATTTTAACTGGCTAAAGTTAGTTGAAAGCTGTAAAGATAATAACGAACTTTGTTGTGAATGAAATGTTAATTTCCATTATGTACTCAAACCACGG
The DNA here is from genome assembly GCA_030141595.1 of Chydorus sphaericus. Lineage (NCBI taxonomy): Eukaryota > Metazoa > Arthropoda > Branchiopoda > Diplostraca > Chydoridae > Chydorus > Chydorus sphaericus. The sequence goes on from CM057931.1 coordinate 5,397,599, forward strand.
TATTCTTTGTGTTTTGTATGCGATAGAGTTTGGAGCACACCTTGAAAGCAGCGTGGAACGCAGAAGGATCTCCGTTCCAGGGGCAGCCTGTGGACATGAGCGGCATTGAAATTATATCTCACCATAAATGAGCGAAAAGGAAAAAGAACTTAGAAAAAGAGAGCAATCGCGGCCCCCTTTGTCTTGCTCAGAATACAAATACACAGTTTTCCCCCATAGTCTTCCTTCGTGTTTGTTTGTTATTCTGTCCTCGTGTTTGAGTTTCATATGGGGGCCACTAGTCCAGTCAAGAGCCTAGTCCATATTCGGATACTCCATACCACCTACTAATAAAAAAAGTGCCTCACGGAGCGGCAATGCCGCCGCCGCTCTCTCCCCTCACACAGAGAGAGGGACTCACAGGCCTCCCTCCCTCAGTCTCCGCAGTACACAGTGTAGTCTTGATTGAATGGTATGGCGTCCGCTCGCGAGTAGCTGGCTAGATTCTACAGAAAACAACATTCGAGTTCCTTGGAATCTTCCCGTGTCGGGGGAAGGCGAGAGGGGACCTCAACATCTTTTTCCCTCTTTGTAAAATGTGAGTGCCATTTCCTTATCAATCTAACTGATCATTATTTGAGTTAGTTCTCCGTTAATGTTCCCAGCAGTCGCTGTTTCTCTTTATTATAGTACATGGTAGTGTCATACAAGGCGTCGTAAAATTAGCCAGCCTGCTATTAGAGAGATGCTGATGTTGTGTGGCGGCGTTGGCTGTAATTTGGCATTTTTCAGAATTACTCTGAGATGAGACTGGCACTTGGGCATGTGCATGTGTGTGCCCTATCTCAGTGTTCAGTTAACTGTATTGTCAGTGTGGACCTCCAGGGCCTTTGATCCCATCTCACAATCTAATAATCTAGCCATAGAACCAAGTTTAGACCCCCCATTCTCTACCCCTAAGAGTGGTGACACCGAGTTCAGAACCTCCCTTCTGCTACCACAGACATGTGTGATCAACTTTGTTGGCCAATTACTCATTATCATCCCTATTGATTTGAATGTCTTTGCTTCATAAGGAACCCTTGAGGTGTGAGGGAGGCCAGCAGCCGAGCTTGATTCCACAGTTTGTGCCACCATGGAAGGCACCTACGTTCCACCCTTGCTGGCAACTTTCTTTCATTCACTGCCACATGTGAATATTACTTTCCAGTTCATCAACAGTACATTCAACCCCAGAAGCAATGTCTACTTGGAGGTAAGTTAACTGATGCTGAGTGTCACTCTGAATAATAATGGTCCTGTTTTATGATGGTCATTTCTCATTTTCTCTTTTTTTTTGGGTGGATTTGATTACTTGGGATAATAGTCATTGGGCGTTGCTGCTAGCGTTCCGGCCGTGTGGCTCTTGCTGACCTTATTGGTCCTGCTCTCCTACTTGCTCTCACGCTGCTGCGACAAGCAACTGCGGCAGGGTCGAAGCCTCTATTGTCATCGCTGGGTTCTCGGCATTACGGCTTTCCTTTGCAGGTGAGCAACTTTTTTTTATCACAATGTTTGTAGAGATTCCACATAGTAATGCTCCAGACTTTTTTTTGTTCCATTTGACTTATTCCACTTTTGCTTTATGGCCGCAGTGCGACCGTAGCTGTCGGACTCTACGGGAATGATGACGTTCATAATGCCATCGTCCGCTTCAGCAGCACACTCCGAGCCGTCCAGCATAACATCGACGCTGTAAAAAATCAGGTGAGTCATCGATCCGTCTTGCCATTCCGTTTTTTTTTTTCCTTTAGCACCTAAGCGAAATGATACTTAGGCTGAGCGCTTTCGTGTCCAAACTTCCGTTAGAATTGTTGAAAGAGAACCGCGCCTATATATCAATGGTACTCATTGAGGTTATAGGCCCCTTTATTTCATGCATGTGTGCCTATCTGACTCGAGATAAGAAGGTGCCCTTCAACATATTAGGGAGGTACGTATGTGACATTAAAGAGCAAACAAGTCGCCATACCTGACCTTTGCTTCCTATGGCTTTTTTAAAAAGTCAATGATAAAAAAAATACCTATCTATAGTAAAACCGCATTTTCTCGCAGGTGGAAATCGTTGTTTGCTTTGCAAACAATAGTAATGAATGAGCGGTTGTAACATCTAACGATTATCGTGTTCAGTAGTAAAACAAAAACAAAACGCCCATTATCATTAACAGCTCTGTTAATATACACATCATTAAAAAGTCCAGAGATATACAACACGTATTCATTCGGACCATCTATTTTTTTCCCTTTCGTTTTACGCTTCAGAGCACATCCCTAAAGTTCAGCCTTGAAACGCAAAGCTACCCGTTGGCGGACAGGTTGACAGAAGTTGTTGAAGGCAAAACCCATCAAAATTCTACAGTTCAGCAGTTTGCCGGAGAGCTACTTCACGGGGCGACTAGCAACATCACTCATGCTACAGAAGAAATCAATCAACTACTGACCCGACTATCTCCACCTACTCCGTTACCGTTCCTCGTCCGGACGATTGACACCGTGGAGCTCTACCGCTGGCCTGCTACCATGGCCACGCTAAGCGTTTTCATCCTTCTCTGTTTGATCTTGATCTTCGGCGTCGTTCGTCGCGTCCGCTGCCTCCTCGTATTGTACGTGCCTCATGCATAATCCTCATCCGTCTTCCTTCCCTTTCATTCCACTTTATATTTCTTTTCTACCCGACAGGTTCGCAGTCGTTGGGCTCTTGACTATTATCGTCAGCTGGTGTTCTGCCTCCGTCTACATCGCCATGGCAATGGTAATGCAAAAGGACGATGAGAATCTTCTTCTTTTTTTCTTCCGCTCTAATTCCGTTTTTCATTTAAACTTGCGATAGGCTATGGGGGATGCTTGCATCGACCCAGCTACCGTCCTGGAGCGCCTTGTCGCCAATCAATATGGAAGCGCCGTGGCTGACTACTACATACGTTGCCCGGTGGACGGAGCTGTTAAAGAGACGGGCCCGCTCAACGTCTTGGTTCGTCAAGCCCGTCTAAGCATCGAAAAGAGTGAACAGCTGGTGTCCGATTTTGCCACTTTGACCGAAATGAACTACTCTCCCAAAGACGTGAGTACTATACGACTTGCAAACCGAAATTGCAAATTTCCTTATTATTATATTGGATTGGATTGAATATATCAGGTACAACCGTCCCTTGACAAGCTGACGCGCTCACTGAAGATGGCTAACCAAAATTTGGCCACGCTTGCCGGCCTGGTGGACTGTTCTCCACTGCACCATCGCTATTTGGATGTGGTGGATGTCATCTGCCGTAAATCTTTGTAAGTCCTCCACATACTCTGTCGTGGAATTACCGTTGGGGTTTTATATGGAGCAGCTGCTGACTGTTTTCTTTCGATGTCAAAATAGATTCGGATTAACTTTTATGCTGGGCAGCACAGTGGGAGCCGGATTGCTCTTCACCATTCTCGTATGGGTGGATTCCCATGTTTGGATTTATCTTCGGAAACGGTAATGACGTCATATAAACTTCCTTTTTTCATCGAAATATATTATAATATGCGATCCGTTTACAGAAAGGGCTACTTGCAAGTGGCCGAACAGGATCCTTTCCTGCCACTATCCTCTAGCGCCGGGAGCAGTGGCCGAGGTGGACCTGGTGGTAGCTTGAGTCGACCTACTCTAAACCCGCCTCAGCCGTACGGTAACGCTCCAGCCGGCACCTACCCGGGGCGTCACGCACACTACCGCCACACGCACACTCCACCCCAGACGCCACCCTTTCCGGGCACAATGCAAGTTTACCCTTCTTTTTTTGAAAACAAAGAAATAGAACGTGGTTCTTAGTTGACTACGCCACCGGAAATGAATTTCAAAAATAAAATAAAAGTCATAAAAATAAAACTTTTTTTCTTGTACCGCAGGAATGGACGCGGGAATCACAACCGGCACGAACACCCCTCTGCTCCTCCCCTCTTACTGGGTGAGTTTCCACCGTCTTGCTTTTATTATTGGTAATACGACTCCTAACAATTTGGCAACCCTCTCTTACAGGACCTAATAACGGACAGTTTGCGACGTTGAGCAAATCGTGCAAGACACTTGAATCTTCAGACTTTTATTAAAAAGTGCGAGCCGATCCCAGGCGGTGTACACCAGTTTAAGAGTGAGAAAAGGACCACTCTTATTTCTTTCATCGTTTTTTTTTTTGTCTCACAAACTTCCAAAATCGAGTCAAATCGGCGTGAGATGACTGCCGAAATTATGTAGATTGTAGGGTAACCATGTTCTGGAGATGGTTTTCAACAGCTGGATTTTGTTCGGGTAAATGATCCCGGATCCGATAGGATTCGTTGGGATGGTTCCTTCTACACTTGATTGGATACATACCAATATCATATGATATGTGAACGCGCGTAGCCATTTATTTGTATCACTGCGTATTTTTTTTTAAGTGTCACAGTGCATAACAAACAAATCCAGAGATTTTTTTCTTTAGAATTTTAAGAAATAATAATAATATTCTTCATTTTGTTTTGAGAAGAAGCGTATTTTGTGTGAATCCTATTCAATCCTTCTATACATTGCGCGTGATGAGATGAACCGACGAAACAAACTGTATCAAAAACGCTTTCTCATCCATCATGCCCCCTATGTTTGTATGTAATGGAAAGAGTGCAGCTTCAGTATAGCACTACGATGATATATTTACCATTCTCACAGCAGCCCATTGATGCAAAAGATTGCATTAGTTTACTTTGAGTCTTGAGCAAACAAATTCACCAGCGTTCCTTGTCTCTCTCCAGCTGTGTATCGCTCTCTCTCTCTTATTTTCTTTTCTTTTGTTCCTTGTCAATTTCATTATATACTCTCGATTTGTAATTTTTTTCTATTTTTTTTTGTTGTTGTGGGCAGCATTGAGAGTGTAACATTTTGTTCTGTTTTTCTCATTCGGTTGATGCGTTAACCGTGCGTCCCTTTATCTCTTTCGTGAGTCTCTCATCCATCCTCCGCCCTACTACTGTCCCCATTCGATTTCTACTGTATGTATATCATTTACAATACACGTCGTTTGGTCCTGGATGCGTGAATTCTCTTGCCGATAGGATCGATGTGCGTGCCGTAAAGTGCGATCAACTCTACTCATGTATTCTTAGAGTGGGATCGATCGTAACTAGCAGAGCGTCATGATCCGATCAGTGTTTTTTTCTACACAGCGAGAACGCTAAGGAGGGATCTTTGTCTCCATGGTTACGGCTAATGTGGAAACGAGGAAAAGAAAGAAAAAAGAAGAGAATTTATTTATTTATATCTGTATTAGAAAAGGAGGCACAATAGAAATTAGGATTACAGGCACGGGGGGATTCTCTTGATTAAATGCACTTTCATCTCTTCTTTCATATGGGGCGTAGGATCTGAAGATCAAAGTTGGATGATTTGAGGTGTTCCTGCAAGGATTCCCATTCTTTGGTTGGTCGGGATTTCAACCGGATCTCACGAAGAGAGGAGGCTTTCTGGATGACTCGTTGCACAAAGTCTAATTCCATGTCGTACACGAATAAGACGGAGGCGCTCCACATCATGACGAACGAAAGGTCGAGGACGAGCCGCATTAGGTCTGCCAGTGGATTGCGCGATAAGAATTGAACAGGCAGAGAATGCGCTTTCAAATGGAGTTCTTTCAGATGGATTGAATGATCTAGTAGGAGAGAGGCTAGTGATTCGTCCCACGCTCCTGTGTAAGAAAGAAACTCGAGCTGGCGGAAGTATTTGGCGCACGGATCATTATGAACTTGCTGGCGGAATGAATGGATGTTGCTAATGTCTAGAGGAGTTTGATTGACGACGTCCAGTTTTCGTAGATTAGGAGCGCATTGGCCGATGATCTGGAATTGGTCTATAGGATAACGGCATGCAGGACAGGTAGAGTGAGTGGATCATTTTTCCACTACCGGTAAGGAATTCTTGTATGAAGGGAAACCCTATGTTTTCCAGGCGTATGTCTACGGAACGAAGACGGGGAAAGGTTCGAGAAAGCCAATCAGAGAGAGTAGGATCTAGCGGCCGGATTCTTCTGAAGGCACGTCCGTCGAGCTTGATCCGCTTCAACCGAGCGAATGTATTCCGGCGTCAGCTCAGCACAGGTTTGATAAATTGTGATGTTCTCTATGAGAGCAAATGGTTTGGTGTAATTATCACAGTTGAGTTGTTGTAAGGCAGGCAGAACGCAGCTCCAGACGCCCGTGTCGTCATCCAGGATCCTTAATTTGGTCATTTGTTTGAGAATCTGGACAACTTCCTTCTTACCAAAGGTCCGAAATTCTTCAGACTTTTGCTTCATCACTAGGATTTCCAGGATGGGGAAATTCTCTGCAGTGAAATCAAGATGCAAGGGAGCTGGTATTTTGCTGTGGCTGAGGTCCATCTCCTTGATTACGGGGCAGTGTGTTCCCACCTCTTTGAGGAATGTTGGGTTGTTGCTTAGGTCCATGTTGCATAGTGTAAGGCTTTGCAGGTTTTTCAGGTGCAGGAATGATTGTTGAAATAGATGGATATTGGTTGGATGTCCAAAAGAATGGTGTGTATCGGCTGATGAGAACCTTCAAATTTGTGCAGTTGGTGAGGTGTAAAGCTGCCTCATTGAAACCAGGCAGTGAAGGAAAGTCATCCAAGTTTATTCTAGTCAAGGCACTTCTAAAGACGAGATTGTGGACCACACTAGATTTGATTTGCTCCTTGCTGGAAACAGAAAGTAGGCCATCTGCAAAGCAATCAAACAGGTTGGGTGGAATTGTGAGGTACTGGCGTAATGAGGAGAGTTGGGAATCATTCTGGCACGTTGTGTGATGTGATTGAACAAGATTAATTAGAAATTGTAAGGCGGCCGTCGATAAACTCTTGGGTTGACGGCGATTATTCATTTCCGCTCCTTCCTAAGCCATCTTTTCAACTACGATAGTGCTCTGTTCCACTTTCCCGAGTTGCGTAAGGACTCGTGGTGTTTATTTATTTATCTCGATGGCCAGGCTGAAGGGTACCATCTAGCGGCGATCGAGTGAATCAGTTCGAGAAAATAAAAATCGAATCATCACAGGATCCGCTCCAAGGATTGAAGTTCAATCAAAAATAAATTGATACGAGACAAAATGACATTTTCCGGTTCAGAAACTCTTATGCAATTCAAAACAGTGCATTTTACAGTGGCGATGATGTTTTTTTTTATCAAACCAATGGTCCAAAGGGAACTGACACTTATAAGAACGGCACAAATCTTCCCATCAAAAAACGGGAAAAATAACAAAAACAACTTTTTATAGAAGAGTGATGGGTTTATATAGGTTTTTTCAGTGTAGAATGAACTATGCTTTAGGGGCATCTCTTTTCCAACAACACGTCTATAGCTTATTCGTCTTTTTTGCTTTCCTGGCTGACCGGCTCTGATTCTTCATTCGATTCTTTTGACTTCGTTTCAGATGATTCTTTACCGTCATCGCCTGACTTTGAACGATCTAAAAGCAATAATAAATAATTATTAATTTATTGGTTAATTTAAATATAAAATAAAGATTAATACCTAGAGTGTATCTCCTTCCTCCTTTAGTATACGTGGAGAAGTACTTGTCGAGACGCGTAAATCGATACTTGAGTCGAACCTTTTCCCTCAGTTTCTGCGGAATTACCATGGATGTTGTGATGATATTGCCCAAGAAGAGTGCAAAAAATAAAAGAGAAAGCACGGGGATCTACAGAGTAATAATCAGTTTAGTATGTTTCGATACAAAACAAACAAAAAAAACCTATCACTTTACCTGCCATTCACTTTCAGGGTGCGAGGACAACTGATAGAGAACATAAGCATTGTAAAGTTCGTAGAAATATCCAAGGTAGAGGAAAGGCAACAAAAAGCTGAGTCCTCGCCACATCCATGAGTGAAAGCCTTCGATAGTTATGTCCATGTCGTGTCTCTCTCCGAGAGCCTTTAATCGGTACAGGCATCCTTGCTGATATCGAAATTGTAGGTACTGAACACCACCTGTAGGAGAAAACGAACATAATTAACCTAGGAATGGTTTAAAGTAAAATTTCTCTTACTGATGTAAACATAGAACCACATCAGCTGATGTCGGAACAGGTGGTAAGTAACCGAGTCGGGCCATGTAAGCAGAACACCAGCTAGAGCCGTAGAGAGGAAGTGGTGAGCCCGCCACCATCCTCTAATCCTTGAACCGTTTACTCGAAGGATTGATTCGCGAATCGTCAGAGTACAGTAGTACCACACCATTATGAAAACAAAGGCCAAATCCAATACCCTATGAATAATTAAGTTTAGTATATACTTTCAAGACTGTTTTGCATGTGAAACATACCTTAATCCTGCAAGCAAATTGATAACAGACAACACCATAGCAATAGCACTGAGTGCAAGCTTGAACTTTTCATATTCATCTTTAAATTTGAACCTGTAGAAGATAAAATGAGTGGTTTTAGTTAATAGAGAAAGTGAGTAATTGTTGTAAATAGTGGATTACCTTTCTTGCTTGGTGAGAAAAGAAACATTGACAGATCCTAAGATGATTTTCAGGTAAGTTCCATTCTTTTTGGGCAGAGACTCCTCCATTTCGTTCAACTGTGCATGTCTCCGCCTTATATCTTTCTGTAGAAGCTCAAATTTCTCCTTCTCAACTTCATCCTTTGGCTTGATCCTGAAAAAAAAAGATAGATTAGGATGTTGTTTACTGCAAATTACAGAAAATCAACAAACTTTTTCAAAGTTGTCCTGATGAGGCCCAGCCGATATCTCTGATGGCTCACATCCTTGACACATTTGGCTTGAGCTTCTGAAAGTTCCTCCAATTTAGCTGTGTACGATTTGTGGTTTTTCTGCAAATACAAATAGAAAATTTAAGTAAATAGAAATCAGACACATAATTTTAATAAATGGTCATACTTCTAATGCTTTGTACTCTTCAGTAAGATCAATCAGATCTTGGATGCAGGAATCTACATCGCCTAAGTTCAAGGCCATCTCAAAGTCCACCGAGACGTTTCGGTAAGACTGTTGATAACAGGGCAATTATTGATCGCCTCGAAAACGCGACAGTTTATGCAAATGTTCAATAATAATTGATTGATTGCACAACTTAAAGAGAAAGATGAAACGAATATTCAAAGCCTGTAGGGAAAATGTGACGATGTGATGAGAAAACTTTTTTATAGTAACTTCTATAGAACTTGAATAGATCTTGACACTTTTTGGCAGATCTCAATGAAGTCTAGCAGACGTTGTCACGTCTCACAAAAGGCCAACACACTTTTTAAGTAATCATCACCAGTGACATCTATAGCTCGTTTATCGAAACCTGTTTTTTAACGTTTAAATCCCTTTTTTCTTCTTTTTTAGAATTTTAGAATAGAAGAGTGGGTCACGTAACTTCAATTTTTGTTTTATTTATTTTACATTGTATGATGAAATATGATTCATTGATGTTTTGTTATTTTGGAATAGCCATTTGTATGCATTGACATGTAGAAACATGGCTATTTCCATTCGCACTTATCAACTTCATGGAATCATCAGATCGATGGAGAGTCCCGAAGAACCTACACAAATCATCTCCAAATTACCCAACATGTAGTCCGACTTGTCACCAGAATAATGTTTAATGGCTACGCAGTACGCCTTCGAGGCTTCGACCGATTCCTTTCTTTTCAAAATAAGGCACACTATATAAATTTACTCTAAAATTTTGAATTTTTCTCTGCAAGCCTCGTTTAAGCTAAACCGTCTGGAAAATGAAGAATTAGAACGATATATATAAACCACGCACAAAGTAATTCGCTTTGAAAATGGATAGGTAATAATAGTGTAACCATACACTCCGCCATCCTCATCATTAGGATGGAGATCATTGTTACGGCTTCCGGGAAGTATCTTTTTTGTTATGAAAAATAAAATACACCAAATATATAATTTCAAAAGAAAAACGAGTTTGGCATAATTCGGTTGGTGCACCCAAAGTGGCCAAAGTGGAAATTCCCCGCTTTTGACTGCAGGCGCCAACCAAGAATACTGTAATGGCTAACGTCTCGGGTCTGAAAGTGATCTCCTACAGGTCACTTTTTCTTTCCACTGGATATCAACGGTTGAACTTCCTTTTTTGCCGCCATCAGCTAGATCAGTTTTATTTATTTATTCACTTTTCTTTCAAGGACGAAACACGGCATTCTTTCTTTATACACAGAAAAAGTCAGACAGGGAATTGAGGGGGGACGATATACACAGGCGCTGTTGTTTCTATTCGCTTCAGTAACAAACTAGCTTCGGTAGGGAGAGCATTGAACCTTCGTCGAAAACTTCATTTCCATCATCGCTATATATTAACACAGGTACGATTACAGTATACTAATTTTATATTCTCTGCTCATGTTTTGAAATGCTAAACAGTTTATGAGTCTAGAACAGCTAGAAGGAATAACGATCGTTGATTAGCATTCTAATCATTCGTGCTGTTTCCTCTAGTTATTCATATAACTGATGTGCATAGACACATCATTTAAAAAGTTGAGTTCCGCTTAGGCACGATCCCTGTTGAAAAGACGTTAAAATGAGCTGTAAAAAGCGATTAAACTATTTTTTCAGAAAAAAACTACACATAAATATTAATGAATAGTAAACAAAACGCCATACTGGCGGCCACCATCAAGATGAAGTCCGGCACCTGTGCGCATCTGTTGGTTTCAACCCTCCAAAAAAATGTAGAAAAAGAGAAAAGCAAACAGATTGTACGACTGACGTTCCCTTTTGTATTATTCGAAGTAGTAGTATCTGGCGGCAATTGAAAGTGCCCTACTTGACCGCAGCATCAGCTACTACTGGTGGGGATGAAGACTCATACTAGGACCATGTTCCTATTCACTTATGGATTCCTTGGACTTTTTGTTCTTAATGAAGCTGCGAGGGCTGCTTCCAGCGATAAGGAGCCTCCGCAAATATTGAAAGAAGGTAATGTATATTGAATCTTTCACCAGGACACAAGGCTCTTATGTAAACGATCGATATAGTGCACAACTTGGATGGATCAAGTTACTTGATGATCCTATACAAATATTTTATTCTCGGAGACTACCGCTATGATCTTAATGTCTTAGTGACCCAGACTTTAAATGTAAATTTAATTGGTTTTACTAGGTTTATACTTTTTTTTCAAAATCTTGCCCAGTTTGGAACCAGTAATCCATGACCTATTAAACTGTGTGTTGCTTACAGATAAGAATTACTGGTACAACATTGGGAAAGACGATTTGCAAAAGGCCCTAGATCGGCAACCCAACTTACGGGTCGCCAAAAACGTAATTTTCTTCTTGGGCGACGGAATGGGTGTATCGACCGTTACAGCAGCCCGAATTCACGCCGGACAGAAAAAGGGGCAGCCCGGAGAGGAGAATTATCTCAACTTTGAAAAGTTTCCTAACCTCGGCCTTCTCAAAGTAAGTTCTTCTCTAAGCCCTGCTAATAAACAATTCATGTAAAATGAACCATACTTTCCTTTCAACCACCAGACCTACAATGTTGACAAACAAGTTGCAGACTCGGCCGGGTCCGCAACGGCTTATTTGACAGGCGTCAAAGGGCGCTACGGCACGCTTGGTGTAGACGTCTCGGCCCCTTACAATGTTTGCCGTTCAGATCTGGGAACCAAACCGAATGTTGACTCTGTCATGAAATGGGCCCAAGATGTCGGAAAAGCTACTGGTTAGTTTTTAAAATAGCTGTTTACTCAAAGGAACAATATGCTATATAAGTTTTTATATGTTAAAAAAAGGGTTCGTAACGACGACTCGAGTGACGCATGCAACACCTGCCGGTTTATATGCTCACTCATCTAGTAGGGATTGGGAATGTGACTCTCAAGTTCCTCAGGCTAATAGAAAAGAATGCAAAGATATTGCCCGCCAGCTGATTGAAGATGACCCTGGGAGAAGCGCACGAGTAAAACAAGTTTTTCTTTCCCGTTATTTTTTAACAGTGATGATAGATTTCTCTTTTTAGATTATTTTGGGAGGAGGTCGGACTCCTTTTGAAGCGGCAACGGATAATGGAACGACTACTTCTCCGACGTGCAAACGCGGTGACAACAAAGATCTTATCAGTGCTTGGAAAGTAGATAAAACTACCAAAGGTAAAAAGGCGGCTTTCCTCGAGAACAGAAAGGATCTACTCAATCCCGACCTGGATTCTAATGACTACGTCCTCGGTATTTTCATTAATTGCATTCTCTTTCATCAATATGTATCGAATTAAGACTACTTTTGTATTAGGTTTGTTTGCACCTAGTCACGTTCCTTACGAAGTAGACCGTGCAGACAAAACCGATCCCAAAGGTGCACCAAGTATCGAAGAGATGACGGAGAAAGCTATTCGTTTCCTGCTGAAGAAAGGTGGAGACCAAGTGAGATCTAGAAAATCATTGACGCACAATATCCGTCTTGTACTAAATGAATTTGTGTAGGGTTTCTTCCTGCTAGTCGAGGGTGGGAGGATCGACCACGCTCATCACAAGAATCTTGCATTGGCTGCTCTTGAAGAAACTGTTGCAATGGATCGTGCAGTCGCTCTGGCTCAAAAAATGACCAACGCCGAAGAGACCCTCATCATAGTTACAGCTGATCATTCCCATACTTTCAATATCAATGGGTACCCTGTAAGAGGAAACCCTATAACCGGTAAAACATGTAAAACTCTTAGAGTAAACAACTGAAGACTTGAATAGATCTATTTATAAACAAATAAAGGATTGGCCGGAAAGGGGGACAACGGTTACAACTTCACGACGCTCACCTACTCTTCCGGTCCTGGTTTTTGGAGTAATGTCAACAACCAAACGAAAGATCCTACTAAACCATGGCTGGATGCTACCAAATTTGACACCGGAAGTAAGACCTATCAACAGCTTTCCAAAATCCCTGGCACAGATTCTTTCCATGGAGGTGAAGATGTAGCTGTCTATGCCACTGGTCCCATGGCTCATCTTTTCTACGGAGTCCACGAGCAGAGCTACGTTGCTCATGTAATGGGTCATGCGGCTTGTATGGGTCCTTATGCTGGTAACTGTAAGGTTCCCGGTAGGGCTAATGGAGCTGTTTCCTTTTCTCAGCAGCACATCCATTTGGTTTCCATTATGATGATGGTGTTAGGAAACTGCTTATTTTAATGGAGCTTTCTAGTATCGGAACAGGATATTTGAAACAATAAGTCGCAGGGAATTTATGTTTTTTTTTAATCCAATCATAATATTTTGCGATATTTCAAAGTGCAAATTTGGGGACATTATATTTTGTTTCAGTTATATTTGCTGCAAAACTTTGTTTCGTGCAAACTTTCCTTATCCTGCATCGATTAATAGGGTTTTAAAAATTAAGCTATCGTGTGCAAGATTTTTAAATCGAGTCATAAGTACAGAAATTTACAATTTGTACTTGAAATCTTTTTTTATCAGGATCACCAATAGGCTATAAGAAGCAACAATAGAATGACTATGTTTGTGTTATTTTATTTAGATTTCAAACAGGCTAAATTATTTTTTAATAAACTTTATTTCTCCTAAATAATTTTTTTTTGTTTTAAAACTTATTTAAAATACCTGGCAACCTGAACTTTTAGCAATTCCTCATTCTACTTCTTCTCAATGTACCCTCTTGGTCAAACTGTTTTTTTAATTCAATTATTTTGAAATACACTTATTTCACCCGCAAATTCTATTATTCGGATAACTAAGACCGTCACAAAATGCTAAAAATGCTCATCAGTTATATGTACAAGTTACTATTGAAGGACCCTAATATGTAAAAGTAAAAGTCCCATAGCCGGCCACTACTGAGCGGCATCAAAGTCATCGGTCTTTCGCCTCTTAATTCTTAACTAAGCGACCGAAGTGCCCAACTCTCTGCTTCCTATTGTCCCACCGGTAGCCACCAAAGTCTTCGATCTTACAAATCAGCCTAGAATTGTTAGTTGCCCGCCATACACTTAGCCACTGTTTTCAATAGTTAATTGCTTCGATAAACCGGTATGTAATGACATTTCTATTAGCGTAGACCAATGGTAAAGGGAAATCGAACGGAATTTGTCAAAAATTGAGCCAAATATCTAGTGGGTAGAAACTAGAAGACTAATTGAAATTTGAAAAGTTCTGAACACGACTTAATAGCAGAGTTTTTACTCTCGTTTTCCGCAAATAAAAAACACAAGTTACGATACGAGATCCATCTAAAAATAAAAATGATAGTATAATATGCTTTAGCTAAACTTCTCTTATTGACAACGAATACATTTTCGTGACGAAAAAGTGCAACAATCACCAAATAAAGACTCAAAGAAACTTTAACCAAAACTAGTATCTTCAGAAGTCCTATTTTTCTTAAGAAATAACAAAAAAAGTTGCAGCAAGATACCATCATGTTTTATTTCTTTACACTTCACTTATTTCCTTTCAAGGACGGAAAGTGACATTCTTTTAGTATTCATTCCGTGCACGAACTTTTCCCCCCAAAAAAGTCGGACATGAGCTTATATTAGCGCGCGCATGATGGGACGATTCCTCGTCTCTATAGGTATGTACAGCTGTATTTAAATTGCCACTGGTTTTTTCCCATTTTTTTTTTTTGTAGCAAACGAGCTTTAGTTTGTCTAGCACCGAAATTTAAACTTCTCAGTTCCATCGTTATTATAAACATAGCAGGTACGACTGCAGCAGTAGGTGCGTACAATACAAATTTACGAGAACAGCAGGACAATAATCACTTGAAAAATTTGGTTGCTACTTAGAGAAGTAATATTCTGTCTATTTGAATATAGCGTCACTATCACTGGTAGGATGAAGCCTCATCACACTAAAACTACGGTCTTTTTCATTTTCGGATTCCTCGGAATCTTTGTTCTTAACGAAGCTGCTGAGCCTAACAATAAGGAACCACCGCAAATATTGAAAGAAGGTAAAATGTTCACCTGTCTCAAACTACGTCCTAAATCAGGGATCTACGCTCATTAGATTCTTCAGGCCTTGTTAACGTCGATCCTTAGTTCTTGGTCCTGGCATTGGCTGGATCAGGTTACATATGATAATTTTTGTTTTCCTACCTATTATAGTAAAGTTACTTATTTTCTAATACGTACCTACGTAATTTTAACCTTGACTTATAATGACCTTAAAGAGTAAATTTATATTTTACTGTGCTGCTGTGTTTTTATAGACCCGTTTGGAAAAAGTGATCTGTGATGAATAATAAGTACTAATAGCCTTGAGTGGAAATCCATCTCATAAAAATAATTTCTTGCACTGGTATTTGCAGATAAGCATTACTGGTACAACATCGGCAAAGATGATCTAAAAAACGCTGTTAAAGGGAATTTATTCCCCATCAAAAACAGACTTACAATGTTGAAAACAAGTGGCAGATTCAGCAGGATCCGCAATAGCTTATTTGACCGGCGTTAAAGGGCGCCACGGCACCATTGGTATAGACGTCTCGGGTCCCTACAACGTCTGCCGATCAGATCTAGGGACCAGACCAAATGTAGACTCCGTCATGAAATGGGCCCAAGATGCTGGAAAAGCTACTGGTAAGTTTTAAAGTTACTCAATCCTAAGATACTAATAACTATAAAAGCTCCCTAACCGAAAAACAGGATTCGTAACAACAACTCGCGTGACTCACGCCACACCCGCAGGTTTGTATGCTCACACGAATAGTAGGCAATGGGAATGCGACTCTCAAGTACCTCTGGCCAATCGGAAAGAATGCAAAGATATTGCACGCCAGTTGATTGAAGATGACCCAGGAAGAAACGCAAGAGTAAAACAGAAAATTTTCCCGCTGTTTCTTTAAGGCATTTCATTTAAATAATTGGTTATTCTTTAGATAATTTAGGGAGGAGGTCGACTTCCGTTTGAGGCAGCGATGGATGATGGAAAGTCGACTGATCCGGCTTGCAAACGCGGAGACAACAAAGATCTCATCAACGCCTGGAAGGCAGCTTTCCTTGAAAACCGAAGGGATCTTCTCGATACCTACCTGGACTCGAACGACTACGTTCTCGGTACTCACATTGATCGCACTCTTTCTTTCTTTCATTTATAAATGTTAGTACATTTAAAGTACTCCATTATACTATTAGGTTTGTTTGCACCTAGTCACCTTCCTTTTATAGTGGACCGTAACGACACAACCGACCCCAAGGGTGTACCAAGCATCGAAGAGATGACGAACACGGCTGTTCGATTCCTGTTGAAGAAAGGCGGAGACAAAGTAAGATCTAGAATTCTAGAATACGATGATATGAGCCACAATGTCTTAATATGAAACGGTTTACGCAGGGCTTCTTTCTGCTTGTTGAAGGGGGATCGATTGATCAAGCGCACCATTATAATCGGGCTTTAGCGGCCCTTGAAGAAGTGGTTGCAATGGATCGAGCCGTTTCTTTAGCTCAAAAAATGACGAATGCTGAAGAGACCCTCATCATAGTGACCGCTGATCATTTCCATACTTTCAATATCAATGGGTATCCTGTAAGAGGAAATCCCATTACCGGTAAAATGTTTTAAGTTAACAAAGTTCTAAAACAAAATTAACATTTGGTACTCACAAAAAAAAAAGGATTAGCTGGAAAGAAGGCTAATAATAAAGGTTACAACTTTACGACGCTCACTTATTCGTCCGGCCCTGGTTTCTATGTAAATGTCAACAATCAAACGAAAGATCCTTCTAAACCATGGATTGATGCCACTCAATTGGACATTTCTAGCAAGGACTATCAACAGCTTTCCAAGATCCCAGCCAAGAAAGCTTTCTATGGTGGTGAAGATGTAGCTGTCTATGCCACAGGTCCAATGGCTCATCTCTTTTATGGGGTCCACGAGCAGAACTATGTGGCTCATGTGATGGGCCATGCCGCTTGTATGGGTCCTTATGCTGGTAACTGTAAGGTTCCCGGCAGGGCCAATGGAGCTGTTTCGTTGTATTCCCAACAACCTATCTTTGTTATAGGATGTGTGTCTGTTATAGTAGGGAGCACCTTCTTTTTTTAATTCCTTTTTTGTGTTGTAGCAGGATTAATCAATATTTTGGAGTAAGATTAATTCACTGACATACATTTTTTGCAATAAATGTACTGTACCTTAACTCAATTACATACCTAACCATCCTTATTGCTGTGAGAGATTCTTTTTTAGCAACTTTCAATAGGATTGTTATTTTGATTTCCGGGATGTGTGTTTAATTTTAAAAAAAATTCTATTATCAAATGAGTACACGATGATGAATCATTTTGATAAGGACCCGTTCAGACTATGAGTATTCCGCCAGGCGGAAAGCGAAAAACACGAGGGCAAACAGGGCCACGATTTCTGCTTTTCAAAAGTTGAAAAGTTGAAAACTTTTTGTACTCTGCCAGCAGAAAGCAGAAAGTATGAAGAGTTGATCAGAAAAAAAGGATCTTACGGATGCCACTTTCTCGCTTTCCGCCTGGCGAATTATGGCCTTTTTTACATATTGGATATTGCACGCAAACCATAAGCGTGTCCGGTGGGCATAAAACATTATGGTCAACTTTCTATCGGTCAAATAATTCATGTAAGCTTAAAGTAGCGATATATGTGGATAAAGCCCTTTTCGCTGGCTTCAATAGGATTGAACCATTGGTTGAGTGAGTAATACAACTATTACTGGGCAATCGAACATTTTGCTGCGATATCTATGTAACAAAGGTACGGCATGTATAAATTTATTATCTCTTCACACTTGTTAAAAATAAATACTATACAGTTTAAATATATGTAATATAATATCTATTAATTAGAGAAGAACAGAGAAGGAATAATAATTAAAGATTAGCAATTAGCATTTCACAACAGCTAGGTGTCATTTCATTTTTTGCGTTACCCTTGCTTGATGTACATAAATGTGGAGCGCACTTATTAAAATATTTAAGTCATGCTCACATTGAACAAATATTTCCCACATTATTTAACTAAGGGTAAATAGTCCCACGTTCAATAAATCACGGTTATTGAACGGAAACCCGCTAGAGCATGCGGCTACCGACAGCCTAAAAAATGAAAAAGTATTCAGATTTTTATAGTTTATCAGCAACGTTTACCCTATATACTGTGAAAAATAAAGATCCAAAATCATGTGTGTTCTACAGGGAATATAGAAGCCTTTATTTATTACAAGGTTATTGAAAAGAGAAAAAAACAACTGATAACCATCACTTATTACGGAATGAAGCTTATTAATTCCATAATGCCTCTTTCCACTCTTGGCTTCATTGGAATAATGATGTTTAATCTCATTGAATCGTCAGGACCAGAACAAATATTGAAAGAAGGTAGGCTAGTATATAGCTTATTGTAGAATTGGTCTGTTAAATAGTGTAAGTATTGCAATTAAAGACTAAAAAAAAATCACAGATAAAAACTATTGGTACAACATTGGGAGAGAAGATCTACAACGAGCCCTTAATCAGCAACATAATTTACGAATCGCTAAAAATGTGATTTTCTTCTTGGGTGATGGAATGGGTGTATCGACGGTAACTGCAGCCCGGATCTACGCCGGCCAGAAAAACGGTCAACCGGGAGAGGAGACCTTTCTCAATTTTGAAAAGTTTCCATATCTTGGACTTCTCAAAGTATTTTTCTACAAAACTGAATATAATAGTTATATCTTTAAGATATTATTATGACTTAAAAAAAAATAGACTTACAATGTTGATAAACAAGTATCGGATTCGGCAGGCGCAGCCACTGCTTTCTTGGCTGGTGTCAAAGGGCGCTACGGCACTCTCGGTGTGGACGTCTCGGCTCCCTTCAACGTCTGGCGCCCAGACTTAGGGACAAAATCGAATGTGGATTCGGTGCTGAAATGGGCCCAGGATGCCGGGAGAGCTACTGGTAACATCATAAAAATATTTATTCCGTATTTAACGAAAAAGAAGAAAAAATGCGGCATTTATTGTTATTATTATAAAGGATTCGTAACAACAACTCGCGTGACTCACGCAACTCCTGCCGCTCTGTATGCTCACTCATCGAATAGAAATTGGGAATGTGACTCTCAAATCCCGTTTCCTAATAGAAATGAGTGCAACAAGGATATTGCTCGACAACTTATAGAAGATGAACCGGGAAGAAATATAAAAGTATCTAATATCACAAGTTCTCTTATAGTTCTATGTCTTCTGTATTCCTTAGTTTGTGATAATTTCTTAAGATCATTTTGGGAGGAGGTCGAACCCCCTTTGAAGCAGCGAATGATAATGGAACGACCACTTCTCCAAGTTGCAAACGAGGTGACAACAAAGATCTCATCAACGACTGGAAAATAGACAAAATTAACAAAGGCAAAAAAGCAGCTTTCCTTCAGAACAACCAAGATCTGCTGAATCCCGAATTGGAATCAAATGATTACGTATTAGGTACTTATATTTATGACGTAATTTTTTCTATATAAAATATTATATCATAAGCAATAATTTACTCGGTTAGGTTTATTTGCACCTAGCCATATTCCTTACGAAGTGGACCGTATCGACAAAACTGATCCCAACGGAGCACCAGGAATTGAGGAGATGACGGAGAAGGCTGTTCAATTTCTCTTAAAGAAAGGTGGCGATCAAGTGAGTTTTACAACCTTATTGAATTAAAAATCACGGCCGAATACCAACTCATTTCTAATTAAATGGATTACGTACTACAGGGATTCTTTCTGCTGGTTGAAGGCGGAAGGATCGATCATGCACACCATGGTAATTTGGCATTGTCAGCCCTAGAAGAGACGGTTGCAATGGATCGGGCAGTTTCTTTAGCTTTTAATTTAACCAACCCAGAAGATACCCTCATCATCGTTACGGCTGATCATTCGCATTCACTTAATATCAACGGTTATCCTGTAAGAGGCAATCCTATAACCGGTAACATAATTAGGAAGTACAAAAACAAGTTGAAAATCTTATTATCACAAAAATTGAAGGATTGGCAGGAAAGGGGGACAATGGTTACAACTACACGACGCTCACTTATTCATCCGGTCCCGGTTTCTGGAAAAATATCAACATGCGAACGAGAAATCCTTCTAAACCTTGGCTGGATGCCACAAATTTTGATACTCCCCACACAGCACCGAACATATCCTAAATTTATATTTCAGTCCGTAAGATATCTGGATTTTTTTCTCCATATCCATTGGATATCTTTTCAACCTGATTATGATTTTTATAATATATTCTGAGAGAGCTGTATGTTTGTTGAACCTTTATTTGAAATTTTGGTAGTTATTCTTGCTCATGTGTGTAGATTTTTCCAATGGATATATTTTTCTTATACTCTCGCCTTGGATTTTTTCGTCGTATTACCGATATTTTTTTGAAAAAACGACAAGCGAGATTCGAACCTATTAGCCAGCGAATCTGAGTCAAGCACTCTAACCACTGCACCATCACTCGTCCATGGAGTGTATCGAAAAAAAGAAGGCGTGATAATGGTAGACGTTTTTTTTCATTTTTATGCAAAATATTTTTTTTTCTGGACTCAGTTTTTTTTCCTAAGTTACTGGTGCAGTGATACTTCAGCAGTAGCTAGATAGAGATTGATCATAAATTTCAACAATTGTAAAAAAAAAAATTCCCAGTTTAGGGGTTCGAACCGTGAACTTCTAGTCTGCAGTCAGGCGCTTTGCCAATAAGCTATGAGACCGATGAATTCATCTAGAAAACGAATCTATTTAAACAGTGACAAACTGAACCGAAGAATGAAAAACTCCTGTTGACTGTTGTGGCATACTAGCATTCATTCGAAATAATCAAAATTTTGTTTGGATGAATTCACAATATAATTTCAGAAATACAATTTACATTCTATGAATACATGAAACAAGTTCAGCAATTTAATTACTCAATCTTACGTCAGTTCCCACAAAATAGTTGTATTTCTTGTGCATAGTCTTATTGGAAAGACTGTAAAAGCTGTGGTGCAGTAAAACCGAGAGTAAAACTTTAAATAGCAATATTATGATATTTTAGAGCAGGCCCGGTAAGTAACTTGATACCGAATCGACAAGATGCCTGGCTACAATTAACAAGCTCACTGGTTGATGGTTCGACTCGCTTCCCTTTCAGTATTTTTTTTTCTTTTTAAAAATAAACCTTCATAAAAAGTCAGCTGTATTTAAGATCAGCTGATCATCAAGCCCCCCTGCAGTCATAGCGTGGTTCTCCTCAGTTCCGTCTGCTGTTACTTGTAGTTTGTACCTGTACTGGAGGGTTGGTGTACGTGTCAAAGTTTCTGGCTGTCAAATTGTTTCAGCTCATTATCCCGGCTTTTATTATTACCTTACGTAAGTGTTGCCTACGTTGCACACGTAATATTTTATTTACTTCATAGGTAGTAAGTACCCGGTAAAAATAATTGTGGCGTCATCTTACGTAATTAACTAGACCTTTATAACTTCATTTCAGGTAAAGAAAGGTCCAGACGTCAAGCTGGTGTCAGACTGTCAGTTTAGTATTCAGGTAATAATGCTCGTCCATTCTTATTATTTAAATAGTTTTTATTAATATTTTTTTTCTCTCAGGCCTCAGCTAATATCGGCCTTGCAGTTTTCTTCTAAAAATATCAGGTATTCATTTTTGGCCTTGAAATAAAATAATTTTTTTTTTTTTTGCTTTCAGAAATGGTTTTTCTCTTAGCCGACTCATGTAGCCCTGGTAAGTCTTCAACTTATTTTGTCTAGATTTATTAAGAATATCATAGTTAGACTTAAGTATTCCCTATATAACTTTTTAATTTTGAATTCCACTAATTCAGGTTACATGAACGCCGATGGAGGTGGGCCGGGCAATTTTTCATGTTCGCCCAGATGACCTTGAGTTTATTCGCCACAAGCATTAGGCGGATTTGCCGAGTTCCACGGAACTGAAAAAAACTTTCGCTTTGTGCTTAATTGTTATTACTTATTTAAATGTTTCGTTTTGTGTAATATTACGTGTGGATAGAATTTCAATACAAATGACTGAATTTTAATTATTGGATTAGTTATTAATAAATTATTACCCATTCAAAAAGGTCTAAAAGATAAATCAAGTATAGAATGCGGATATGTCTTACATAGGCAAAACATATATTTAGGATAAAAAATTTGTATCCTGTTACTATTCTCCACATAAAATAGGTTGAATCAGGGTAAATTAATAGTAAAAGTTATGTATTTTTTAAAACTCGCTTAAAGGTGATTTTTGGGCGTGGACAAATGGCATTAATTTAGAACTTTTTAAGGCGACGGATTGGATATACCAGGGATATGTTTCTGGACTATCCTGGGATATCCAAAAACCATGTTGGTGCTGTGTGGGTCACAGTAAGGGCTATCAGCAGCTATCCCAGATTCCTGGAGGTTCCTTCCACAGTGGTGAAGATGTAGCCATCTATGCTACCGGTCCTATGGCTCATCTTGTTCATGGCGTTCATGAGCAGAGCTATGTAGCTCACGTGATGGGTTATGCTGCTTGTATGGGTCCCTATGCTGGAAATTGCAAGGTGTCCGGTAGGCTTAACGAAGCCGTTTAAAATTCTAAGCCATTCAATCTGTTTTGAGAATGGCGTGTTCCTAATTCCTATAGGCCTACTGATTGTGGCTTTCACTTTAAAGCCTACGAATATGCTAAAGAGAGGCCTATTTAATCTCAAGAAATGTAAAAATTAAAATTAAAAAAATGTCTTTATTATGAATTGATTATAGATCGGAGATTTAAATCTTCTGAAAACTTAATTCAACATTATACAAATAATAGTATCAGTGTTCGGTACATCATACATCACATACATCATATGTGATGTAACATCAACATCAACATCAAAATATTTTCCGTGATGTTTGATGTAGAATTTTTGATGTAGCGTTTTCGGCATTGATGTGAAAAAAATACATCAATTTAATTTTTTCCGCCAAACGTTAAAATTTTACAAAAATTGACGAAACTTAATGAGTAAGCACCTTCTTAACCTTATTTTCAATTAGTTTGGTCATCAAGAAAAAAAATTTAATTTTCGACAAAAAAAAATTTAAAAAGTTGGAAAAACAAAAAAATAAATTGATGTTTGATGTGATGCTTGTGTTTGATGTATGATGTTGATGTAACATCATCTCGAAAAATGTGATGTGTACATCAACATCAAACATCAAAATAGTTTTGATGTAAGTTTGATGTGGTGATGATCACGAAAAAAATTGATGTACCGAACACTGAATAGTATTGCTTAAAAAAATATATTTTTTATCAAAGAAAATTCTCGTTCCAATGACTTCGCTGTGTATTTTTTATCCGTTTGATATTAGGGAAAAAAGCTATTACCATTACTTAAATGGTCAAGAAATCAACATTACGTAGGATAGGGTCATCAATATTGTGCTCCAGCGTCAGCCAAACACATCTGCGCTCGCTTCACAAAATAGTCATTTTTAGGTATGAGAACTATTTTCTGGAAAAATGAGATGAGATCACACGTGTGATCTCTGATTAATCTGATCTCGATTAATTAAAACATTAAATTTTTCTTGTCGGTATAATGCATAGGCGGTAGGTATAACGTGTAGGCTTGCTCATCGGTGGCTCGCATGATCGCATCGAGCAAAATTTTCTCTCGTATAATTTTTTTTAGGATCAGCTCTAGCTAGACTAGTTTGTCGCTTATCGGGGCATCTGCTTATCAAACCATACGATATTCAAGTGGCCTGATAAGCGTTCTTCTGTTGACGAAAAAAAATCACTTGCTGTCGTCAATGTTCCCCAATATTTTAAATGTACTTAGCTCTGAAAACAAGTCATATTTTCTTATTTAACACCTATTAAGTGGTGATTTCATCTCCTGAAATGGCAGCCCCTCAACCAGCTAAACAACAAGCAAAAGAAGATGACGAGCATAATAGGGGTGATGAAACCGACATGACTGAAATGGAGCGCAAAGTTCGTGAGGCTGTAGCTGAAGGTTTGCTTCCTGGCGTTTGTAAGTTGTCCAAATGAAAAGAAATATTTGTTGTAAGTAGTGAACCGAGAATACATATTTCGTATTTGTTATGAAATTAGCCAAACTTTTTCCTGTCGGGGACGGTATCAATAAGAAACTAGATATTGCCATTCTTGACGTGAAGCCTTGGGATGATGAAACCGATATGGCTGAATTGGAGAACAAAGTTCGTGAGATTGTAGCTGACGGTTTGCTTTGGGGCGTTGGTAAGTTTTCACGAAGGTTTGAAAATAATTATTTCTTTGAAAAACGCAATCCAGTATATCTTTCAATTTCTTATCGCACGGAAATAGCTAAACTTGTTCCTATTGGTTACGGCATTAACAAACTGCGAATTGCTGCTGTGATCGAAGAAGACAAAGTTTCTACCGACTGGTAAAAGTTTGACCGTTTCCATTTATCCTGCTGTGCTTTTAAAACATTTTAATAATTTAGGCTGGTTGAGACGATTGAAGAGCTAGAGGATTTTGTCCAGAGTGTTGACATCGCTGCTTTCCATAAGGTTTAAAATTTTGAAAGTTAAAAATAATTGCCGGGAGCTGCGGTAAAAATCAAATATTAAGGAGTACAATCACGAGGCTCAGATCACTAAAATACCGCCTGTTTCTGCTCCAACAGCGTTGCCACGTTTACACTTTTGTGACTGCGTAAAAAGTTCAAACCACAATAAAGCAAAAGCAAAATCGTGGATAATACGTTTATTTTCTCAAGTTTCGGTTATTTTATTGCGAATATGTGTTTCCGAGACCCAATGAAAATATATTTTAGCGAAAATTTTCAAAAATTTGAAAAATAAAATAATTTCGGTTTCGCCTCGAATCTGCGAAACTTTCGATTCTGTGGAAACGCAAGGGGCGATAACAAGCTCAAAATAAGAGGTTTCGCCCCAAACTTTGCGAAAGTATGTTGTCATAACTGACTTGCACCTGTATTCGCTCGAAAGTAATCAAAAACCCAAATAGAAAGAGAATTATGCGCAACGCAGAATCGAAAATTTCGCTTTTTTAGCGAAACTTTCGATTCTGCGTCGCGCATAATCGAAAATTTTGCTTTCGATACGATTACTTTCGAGCGAATACAGGTGCAAGTCAGTTATGACAACATACTTTCGCAAAGTTTGGGGCGAAACCTCTTATTTTGAGCTTGTTATCGCCCCTTGCGTTTCCACAGAATCGAAAGTTTCGCAGATTCGAGGCGAAACCGAAATTATTTTATTTTTCAAATTTTTGAAAATTTTCGCTAAAATATATTTTCATTGGGTCTCGGAAACACATATTCGCAATAAAATAACCGAAACTTGAGAAAATAAACGTATTATCCACGATTTTGCTTTTGCTTTATTGTGGTTTGAACTTTTTACGCAGTCACAAAAGTGTAAACGTGGCACCGCTGTTGGAGCAAAAACAGGCGGTATTTTAGTGATCTGAGCTTCGTGATTGTACTCCTTAATATTTGATTTTTACCGCAGCTCCCCGACGAGCGCTTGTCATTCACGTTTTCATCTAAGCTGAAATAAATGGGATGATGGCCTAATATCAAGGAACAAGCCAATTTAATACAAGAGAAAGTTTCCGGTGCGATAACTTAAATTAAGATGCGGACATTAGACTTCAAAATTTGAAGTTAAATACATCCATCGCATGCAAACTCTCATTTATTAGATCACAGCTAGAAAATAAGAAATCATTGACACACCCATGAACAAAACTGTTGAGTTGATTACTTCTTTTTCTTCTTTGTATCATCCGTCTGGCCGGATCTTTTCGTAGTCATATCCTGAATCTTCTTGTCCAATCGTCGTTGAAGATGGGCCCTTTTCGCAGAGTCGATAGCTTTCGGTTTAGCCGCCAGAGATCCGGCCGAAATAAAGCCCTGCTGAATGGTGATGCTGCGCACTTGACGACGGATGGCATCCCCACATCCGTGAACTTCAGGTAGATGATGCGACAGACAGAAACGGCGATTGCATTGAGCACAAAGTTGGCCGAGGAGCGAAATCCCTGTTTTGCAGGTTGCATAGTTACAGACATTATCAACCTGACGGAATTCCGATAAAATTTTATCCATGTCTTCTTCCTCATCTTCTTTTCCCGTCTTTGGGAGCGGTTTAACAGGAGGTTTTTTCTGTTTGGGTCTCACAGACGGTCCTGGATCTTCAACTGCTTTGCAACGAAGTTGATGAAGAGTCAGATTCGATTGGGGCATTTCTTTTTTACATGTTGGGCATTTTACTTCGGGAACAGTAGGGATGACGGGAGTAGTAGAAGCGGCAGGTTTCGAGCAGCTTGGAATCGAAGTTGCAGGTACCTCTGGATCTGTCTTTTGCTCAGTTTTACGATTTTTCTTCTTCTTTTTGCTCTTTTTTGACTCGTCTGTAGATTCTAATTCTATTTGGTCAACTCTTTCTTTTAGAGTTTCCACAATAGTTTCATCTTTCTCCTTTTGCTGGATTGGAGTAACTTCCTCCGATGGCTCAGCTTTTTTTGGTTCACTTAGTTTCATCTGGACAACAATACGTCGTTCATGATTCTCGCCTATGCTTCGATGGTGGAATCCACGCTCTTCGGCCCACTGGTGGACCATTAGACGTTCATAGGCGGTCAATGAAGCCGGAAACTCTTTAACCAGCCCAGCGAGACAATCGGCGCTCTGTGACCAGTCTTCGAGCTGAGTTCGGATCCTTTTAGCAATTTCTTCTTTCTCTTGGTTGCTCATTGAAGCCTCTTTGGAAGGCTTTTGGTCCAATGAATGGGCTACTTTGGGACGAAGAGGTGGAGGAGGAGCAGAACCGCCGACATCCGGAACGACAACATTATCCATTGCTCGTGAATATTGGTGAGCCGAACGGACCTCACCGACCCGCTCCATGTATTCAACGAGGCCGCTCGATGCTTTTCCTGTGGTCGTCGAGTCTGTGACCAAGCAGAGGTGCCGTCGTGCACGAGTACACGCGACGTTTAACCGGCGTACGTCGGCTACGAAGCCCACTTGGCCGTTTGGGTTGGAGCGCACCAGGGAGAGGATGATTGCCTCTTTTTCTCTATTGAAAAATTAGTTTTGATAAAAACTGATTTTTAGTTACATATTATTTGGAATAAAATTAATCGTACCGTCCTTGGAAGCCGTCTACACTCCGGATCTCAAGCGCAGGATGCTGAGAGCTTAACATTTGCCTCAACAGATCAACCTTTAATTAAATATAATTAAGAAAACGTCATAAATTAAGGATTAATGGAGTATAAAAAACCTGAAGATTGTAAGGTGTGACAATGGCAATATCTTTCGCAGGCACTCCTGCTTCTATGAGTCCCTCGACATGGAGAGCAACCAAAGCCGCTTCGCCAGTATTGGCCTTTGATCCGTCTTCCGAAGCGACCGACTCGTGTAAATCGCAACCTGCCGTGTCGATCAGTAGCAAAGGGATGCCTAAAAACCAATCACGAATGTTAAAATTAAGTCAATTTACAACATAATTTGAAATGATAATACTAGTATCTTCGTTTTCTTCAACATCGGGTAACTGGCAGAGCAAATGATTTGCCACGGAGGAATGAGCAACCAGTTTGCTCTCGTAGAGCTGGTCCGATGCCCATTGCATGATTTCATGGTGCATTCGGTACTGAGTGGTGAGCATCCGCACGCAATTTTGACCATCCTCTTTCCGGCTGAGAATCCGCTCCATGAGTGTAATACCTAAGCCGAGACGCTCGGCTTCCGGCGAAAGAATGGTTGGCGGCAGTTGGTAATGATCTCCAGCCAACAACACTCGAGGGCCTCTCGTAAGGGCTAACCAACAAGCCGCTTCTGTAGCCTGGTGACAAAATCAATAAAAAAATTTAAAAAAAAAAAAAATGGTCTCTCCTAACGAAATATTTGCAAACCTGAGAGCATTCATCAATGACTACGTAGTCAAAATGGTCGGCCGGTAAGTGCTTTAGCGGCCCGTCGGATGTGGCGCTTGTCAGTGTCGACAGAATAACATTGGCGTGAGAGAGAATTTCTTTGACGGCCTTTGTTTCACGTTCGCGCAATTCTTTCCGCAAACTTTTGATCTCACTGAAAAGAGGTCCTCTTCTGTAATTGTGAATAAAAAATGTAGAACTTTAAAGTTAAAAAATCAATTACGAGCAGAGTAAATATTACTTTTTAGAGCTGGAAATCTTTTTCAGTTGTGCGTCGAGATCTTTGCGAACGTCATTCACAATGGATCGTGCGTCGCTGCCAGACAATACGGCGTCAAGAGAGCGGTTCTGGATGGACTCTTGCATTCGGGTAGGATGGCCAAGGCGGATGGCTTTCACCGAGGAATTGGAGACGAGTTTCTCCAACATATTGTCCACGGCCACATTTGAAGGTGCGCAAGCCAAGACACGATTTCCTGCTTTGACTGCTTGCTGAATGATTTCAACAACTGTAGTAGTTTTTCCTGATAGTGAAAAAAAAATAATCTTTATTCTCGAAGCAAAGAAAGGAAGAACTTATATGACTCGAACCTGTGCCAGGTGGACCATGGACTACCGCTACTTCCCTTTGCTTCAAAGCAAATTCCACAGCCTGTTTTTGAGAATCATCTAAATTGGTGTTGAACCATACCAGTTTGCCTTCATGATTAAGTAGCTCAGGAGCCAAAGATATTCCAGCTGAAGAGAAGGGAAGGCCACCAAATATTGTGTTAATCAAATTTGCAGCAGCACCTTGATAGTTTTTCAATCCATTCAGTCCCCTATTAAGAAATTAGTAATAACATGATATTGAATATTGAAAAGGAGTTGATTTTTGCTTTACTCTTTTAATCTTCTATAAGTCACATTGTTGGCAAGTTTGACCAGCTTGTAAGCATCACTTTCATTCAAATCAATATTTTCCATATCCAGGTCCAAGGCAACTTCAATAGTGTTTGCTTTCGTGCAGCTGATGATCCCGGAACAAATTTGATCCTTTTCCAACTGGGTTGTTCCTCCATTTGGGAAAATACCCACAATGTCACCTACAACAAATAAATAAGTGGTTCATATAAGTGATTGCAAAAATTTCAGATATATTTTTACCTGAGCTCAAGTTAGTAGATGGCAATTCTTTTCCAACAATTTTACTAGAAAATGATGCAACTGATCGGCCGTAAAGCCCTGATCTAATACACTGGAGGCTCAAATTCATAAGGCAGACCCCTTTCTCTTGAAGTTGCTTAGCAGATGTATTCTCCTGCAATTTTCGACTCTCCGATATCTCTGCATCTCTTTCGAGATTTAGTAGATTTAGCTGCTGGCTCACAAAGTCTTCAACACTTGCGTATTTCATTCTTGATGAGAGGAGAATACTTTTTAAAAATATATAGAATTTACACGTGTTTTTGTTTTCCGTCCATGAAGTTTCCACCGATTTTTAGCAGACGACCCTCCGGCTCTCTGTCAGAACTCAGAAGTCTCGTGCCGAAGGTTTTCTTAGCCGAAGGTCCTCTCGGGATCCGACTGGCGACGACTTCGCTCTCTTTTTCCTGTCATTGAATATATTGATGCCGTGATGCGCAGATTTTTAAGATTAGACGAGTTTCTCTGATCTCACGGAATCTGACACGAGATTACCTAACAGGCTGTTACAATGTCAAGAACCACTCAGGCAATGAAAGGTTGTGACTTTGTGTTACATCAATCGAACGCAGCAAGAACTAACCCTTTAAAAATCGAAACGAAATACAATTTTAAAAAATGGTCGAACAAGTACAATCGTTTTCTTACAACTATTTTTATTTAAAAATTAGATTATTTATATTCATTTTGAGTACTGGGATTTGAAATTACGGCGTTTCAAGATTCAAGTAGTTCTCCGTAATGATACTCATGTATGAAATCTATATATAACTACGGTGCAATCCCTTTCCGCGAAAAGAATATATTAGCGTGTGATTTCGTTTAATCTGAACGATATACCAAAGCTATTATGCTGCACGCATCAATGCCTCGAGCCCGTTAAAAAAGAAGAAATAAGGATTGATGAAGCGGTAAATTTCCACAAATAGAGACGAACTAATCGATTTCATCGCGGGAAATGGAACAGATGCGTTTGACAGCTCATTTTTACATAATAAAGCGAAGATTTTGCTTATGCACAGTTCTTTCGAACAAGTTGAAGAGAGAGACGAGAAAAATGAATTTTAAAGATTCAATACGTGACTCCAACTTCTTATCATAGTAGAAGAATATAATACCTAAAGAAAATGAGAGTAACAAAAGCTTTTCGTAGAAAAGTAATACCTACGTTCCGTGCTCACCTTCTTTAGTATTATGGACGAACATTAGGATATGTTTCATTTCATTCAGTCTTCTATGTTCTTTAGAAATCCAAGAGATGACGAGTGATTGACATTCCTTTGACAAAGGAGAGCGTGATAATAAAAATAATAAAAGAAAAGATTCCAAAAGTTTGGATCCGAATGCATATATCTTGGAAAAAAAAGGTTCGACGGGAATTTCCACTCTGAAGTCGCCAATAAAGAAGACTATTTGAAACGGAATAATTCAATGTTGCTGGGTGAATGAACAGAACCAGCTCATATATATATATACATATGTATTCCCCCGTCGTGTATGAAGCGGGGAATGTATATCGATTCTTTATTATGACATTTTCATATATAAAAAGAGAACTCAACCTAGTGCAATAAAGTAGATGGGGCAGTAAATAACGGGTTATGAACTATATTGAAAATACGTTGTCCATTATCATGATGATTTGCTCAAATGCTTAATATTCTTGCAGCATCTCAACCATCATCTAAGAACGAATCCATTCGTATACTAATCTACTTTTTTCTGGATATAGATGTATTGGTAAGACCGTGAAAGGTTCATCTCCTCCGGGACAATGCATTCGTTCAAGACGCAGACCGGATAATGTGACGGGAAAAAAGTAAAAGGAAAGGAAAAATAGGAAAAACTTTTCTCACCCTAAAGAAAAAGAAGGTATAGCTGCGCATGCGCGCAGAGAGCGGACGAAACTGTTGCGCTTCAGGACCGCACAGATTTCCGGCTGGAGGAGGGACCCCATCAAAAAGCAGGAGCAAAAGCTTCTCTCCAAACGGGAAGCTGCTGCGGTTTTAAATTCTCCTGCAACTCGGCCGCTCTCATCAGTTCTCCAAGCCCTTCTGTCCGCCCCAGATATATCTTTCTGGAAGAGTTGTTGCTGTTGATTTGTGACCTAGCTAAAGCTTCTCATATAAAATGATGTCCCAGGCTCAAGCGTTGAAGAAGCAAGTAGCGCAACTGCGCCAGGAGGCTAATGTTCAAAGGATTCCCGTGTCGCAAGCTTGTGAAGAGTAAGCATAAATCTATCTATTTTCATAACCAAATAGAGTATTAATACTATCGAGCGCGGATAATAACTCTAAAGTTAGTGTCAATTAAAAAAGGCTTTTGATGTTTGCAGTATAATAGTCACTGTATTATTATAAGCAGGAACAATGGGCTGGTGTTTGGATTCAAGTTGGAGCTTTAAGTTCATCACCCTCCCTTTGCGTGAGTTCTGACAGTCCTATTAGAAATAATGATCCTCTTCTATACCGATGAAGGAATAAGATATACAGACTGTATATTATGAAGCTCTCGACAATGAAATCTGATCAGTCTTAAAGAGCTAGCTGGTTTCTCCTTTTTTTCAATTTCAAAAGTTCTTGACCGGAGACGTAACTAAAAGAGATGGGTTCTATTTGTCTCGTCACACCCTCCTCCCGTTTTGTACTTCTTTTCTTTTTTTTCTTCTTTCGGCGTCGGCGGTTCTAAAGGCATTCCAAATACGATGACTGTAACAAAGAGCGACTTGGCCCTGATTCAATCAGACGTCAACCATCAGTTCTTGTTTTGTTTTGCTAAACAGTGAAAAAAGAAAAAGGGAGAGAATGTTGTTGTTGATGACTAAGGCTGCGCTGCTGCTGCTTCTCATTGGGGACCATTAGGGCCGCCGCGCCTCGCTCCCGCCGTTTGTTTCGTTTATTTTCTAACGGAAGTCGAGCGGAGATGGAATAAGGCCTGTCGATCCTGTATAGCTACTGATGTGTACAGCTGCAACATGTTGAGCAACAGTTTGTTGCTGTTGAGCTCGCGCAATCCTCATCGAGACGACCTTGTGAACGGCTAAAGAAGGAGGAGGCTTGTTTGCCCCGATTTATACACTGACTAAGGCAAACGCACACAGACAGCAGGACCAAAGAGGAGGGCTAGATTTATATATACATCCCGATATTTATTTTTGTGCTTTTCCTACTGAAAAAGTTTGCTGCACTCAAAACTGGCAGTCGGCAGTGCCCGCTATGGAGTAGATGAGATTTTGTGTGTTTACTCAAACGCGTTTTTCTCCATTCTTATCATCATGGTATATATATACAGCCTGATTCTATATACAATATCTATTTTTCTTTAGGATTTATTTACCATCAAAGGATATATATATATATATATATACATCCCATTTTTATTTCTCTAATGTGATTGAATAAGGTTATTATTATTGATATGAGAGTAGGCTGTGGATGTATGCCTCGGGACTTCTTATGGGGCTCTCTCACGGGAGCGAACGATTACCCGGCAACTCTTGATGTATATAAATATATATGTGACGCGTTTTTTTTGTTTCTATGTATCACAGCTTACTAGAACAAGTCCCACGATTTTTTTTTACGCTCAGCTGAATCTATTGTGTCCGTCTGATTGCACTCGTCGTGTCCTAGTAAGTCTTCGGACTTCTTTCACCAGGAGGATCCTTCCGAGAGAGCAAAAGAAGTACCGCCGCCGTAGTGTTTTGTTTGTCCCCCCCTTTTCTATATACTTTTTCGTCAGTTATCGATCGTTCTCTGCTGGTTCCAGAAGATTGGACATCCCATACCAGAGGCTGAAGGCTCCAATGACGTTTGAAGCCTCAACAACAATAACAAGACTTCCATTTTATCACGAAGCGGCCTGACAATACACTAATTAAGAAGCCTTTTATATACACCTTGATACGGGGGGGTATTGCGGATGTCATTTCTAATATCTTCCACCGCTACGCTTTCTATCTGTGAGGAGCAGATTGCTTATTTCCCATGAAAAAGGAGTTCGATTAGTCTTCATTTCCTGTGTATATAATATCACATCCCGTGAAACTCATTCCGTTGGATCAATTTCTCCCGATCATCATTGGTCCATGATCGCCTCCGCCTTAGATATAAACGAGATTGCTGCGCTGCCCTTAATGTAAACGGTGCATTGGACTGCGGGCGCCTTGATCATCATCAGCCTCTTCATTTATGGATCAAAGCTTATTAATATTTAATCGTGTCTTGATCTTTCCATTCATTTTGAAGACGGAGTATTATATGATGTCCAAAACGAAATAGGAATGGGATTACAATAGCCGTTTTGCCGCATCTTAGACGCTACTCTTCCTGCTTCTTCGTCGTCGTTCCCTCTTTCTTGAATCTTTTATTACGACTCTCCTTGTATGTATAAAAGATGAACCCGTTGGGCCTTTTTTTTCTTTTCTTCTTCTAAATCGACAGGAGCGCACAGCTGTCACAGCTGACGTTGAGAGATTTTGCAAAGAAAGTAGTATATAATTCTTTTGGTAAACCAAACTATTCTCTTGTAGTAGTACTTTATAATAAGGTTCGTCACTATTTTTTCGTGCCTTTCAGTCGAGCACGTCCGCACATATACCATAGAATCGATCGTGATGAATATTTGTAAACAAATATGCAGCGTATAGGGAGAGAGAGAGAAAGTAAATAGCATGACGACAACGTCAACTTTCCCTTCGGGATCTTTGGCGTTCCGAACAATCAACGGACACGTCAAGAGGATAGCGTTATATAGGATGGATGTCAATGGAGTATAAATATAATACGATCCTTGCTCGCTGCAAGCAAATAGATTTCTACTGCGCAGCACCCTTGAGTGATGTTATCCGTTTAAATAAGAAGCAGAATCTCGGGCAGCTTGCAAGTTGACGTGCGTATAGCTGCGATACCGTCGAACGGAAACTAGATCAGCGCTCCCCAACTTTTTTTCTCTCTCTGCATATGTAAAGAACGGTGTGATAATAGGTCTTGTTCACGCAGCAAAACTGTATAATACTATCTGAGTTGACAATGTAATCAAGAGAAAAAGGAGGGTACGGTCTAATTGAATTCCATCATGAAGGGCACATCACATACTACTCTTAAATATCTGTCAACTGCAGCTAGTCATCCGATAGAGCAAATAACGCTTCTGGAAATCGATCCTACAATTAGAAGGAATGAAGCAGATCAAGACGTGTAAGGATCGATTCTAATAGGGTAATCAAACTTGAGTGAAAGTAGATGCGATGAGTTTAGGATCAGCGCACGCGATCCTTTGAGAAATAAGACTCATCAGAGTGTCTATAACAATAACAATCAAGGGTCTAAACCAATATAGTGATCCTGTTTCTTTTCTTTTTCTTTTGTCACGACAGGTTGATCAAGTATTGTCAGGAGCACCAAAAGACGGACGTACTCATGACGGGGATCAATCAACACGAGAATCCCTTCAAGGAGAACAAAACCTGCTCCGTTCTCTAGCGTCATCATCGTCCAGAAATAGATGTCCACCAAAGCAGCATCGTTCATGTTCCTCAATCATCTTCTCCCCTTCGTTATTGTGCTCTATCCCCTATCCGATCACTTCATCAGCATCTTTTAAATTTTTTGTTGTGACCAATGATTTTGGTATTATACCACTTCCATCGTATAATTATTATGTTGCGTAAGCGTGAAACACACCGGTATCCACAACAAGAGCAAATCAGAGCAAATGTTTTATTAATTATTATTATGAAATACATGTCGGATTTCTCGTTCTCACAAAATGATAAGAAAGACTTTGATTAGAAATGAAAGAGACTCAAGATCAAATACGTGCGGCTGCCTCGGCAGCTGCTGTTTTCAAAATTAGTTTGATTAATGAGTTACCGTCCTCGGTGATGCTCTCATCTCTTTTTATGCAAAAGGTTTTGCGCTCCACTTATTGCAGCAAATGAAAATTGAGGGCTGCGGTACTAATTGCAGCGAAAAGTTCATAATTGAAGACAAAAGGCGAAGAATCGATGAGCATTACAGTCTAATCATTTTTTTAAAATTCTTTTTATTTATAGATTGCTGATAAAAGAGCTATGTGAAACGGTAGAGAGACTCCATCTGTTGTCCCGTAGGCTCACTCAATCACGCACACCTTTCCGGGAAACCAACAATATTTTTAAAATAATATATTATTGCTGGAAAACAAAGTTGAAACGAAAAGTTTTTCCGTCCCCTTATGTAGAGCTGGTGTGAGCTGTACACGCACATCATTATCTCAAGACACGCAAAAAGCCGAGTAAGAACTCAGCAGGAGAATCTGGGGATGACATTGACCGAACGGCCCAGTTTCCTTATTCACCTTCGGAGGACCTTTAGGGCTCATCAAGAATGCGGATAATCGATAAGACCGCCACATTGATTAGATCATCGATATGTATCAAACATAAAGGCCTCATCAGTAGAGTGGATCAGTATTTCATGCCTGCGGTACACACACACCACGCCATTATAGTTGCTGTCACAGTAGCGGCTCTTTTAGCGTATAAAAAGGGGCCCCTCCTTCCTATTCTTTTTTTCTGTTTCTTTCTTTCTTTGCTCGTTCCGTGTCCGCGCCCATGGCCGGCCACTGTGGCTCATTTTCCGCTCAACAACAACAACAAGAGTATATGGTAGTCAGTCGTCTTTCGTCGTCATCATCGGCTGTGCTCGGCCTCTTTTGGCTTCTTTTAATTAACTTTTTTTGCACAGGAATTATAGAACAATTTACATTCGCAGTAGGACGTTAGAGATTAATCCTCTCCCCGTTATCAATAGTTGATGGGCTCATTTCAATTTTAAAAGAGGTCGGCGGGTGCGCACTCTCCAATTTTATGTTGCCTTGAAAGTATAGAAACAAAAGACAATAAGAGTCTTGAACGAGTAGAGACTGTGCGAATCCAGCGCAACGTGCCGTGTGTATATGTATACATCGGGTGGGCTGTATTTGTTCGAGTGCGGTCACCAAGGCGACGGAAAGGATCGGACAACTATTCAATAGCGTGTGGCATCAGCATGGCACCAGCAGAAGCGTAGCATTCCGTTCGGTACGGCTGCTGTCGCCGTGACGAGAGGTGTCCGATTAAACCGGCTCCTCCAATAAAATAAGACAAGAAAAAAGGGACATCCTTTTAATCTTTTTGTGATGGATTTGTGGAGACTTGTGCCTTATTACCATCCAAGGCTTCGTCGGTGATTACTTACTGCCTTCACCATGCTTAACAACTACTACAAGTCCCGGCGCGCGGATCAGCATCGGTCCGGATTCGGATACGAGGATGAAATGACGGGTCACGACCGCTTCCGGCGGGGCAAGATAGAAGGTACTTTTGCCGTCAGCCCTCGATGGCGCCGAGAAAAAGTGGAGCAGCGTCGTCAGCACGAGGTGGAAGTATCAGGCCTAGATGTGGGCTACGTACCTTCCGCCGGAATAATAACCGATCCAGCAGCGCTCAACTCTGCTCCCTCGACGACTGATCCATCCATGTCAGCCGGTGGTACGAGTATCAGTAGCACCTTACTCTATTCCTTCCAGCGGCTGCTTCATAACCTTCAGAAACTGCTCTGCCTGCGCGACACAACGACTAACATCAG
The DNA here is from genome assembly GCA_030141595.1 of Chydorus sphaericus. Lineage (NCBI taxonomy): Eukaryota > Metazoa > Arthropoda > Branchiopoda > Diplostraca > Chydoridae > Chydorus > Chydorus sphaericus. Next base: position 5,434,347 of record CM057931.1, read on the forward strand.
TCTTGCCGGCTCCACTTTGGCACCTGATCCATCATTCTACCACCTCATTTCAAGCCAGTAAGTAGTCTTGAGCCGCGCACCACCTTTTTCTTTCATCCATCTAAATATATAGTTGGTTTATACATGGATTATAAAGAAAAAAAGGAGCGTGTTCACCATATATGGTTGATCAGGAGTCGAGCTAAAAAAAAAAAAAGTTGGAGGAGGGTCTTGCATGTCGCTGTCCATATACTGTAGAACCTCACACCCCAATTCATTTTGGACATGGAACTTTTCTTCTTTTTTACTTTCTAATGTAGAGCATGTGTGATGCGCGTAGGAGTCAACATGAACAGAAAGAGCATTTGGGCGTCACCTAACTAAAACTTTGAAAAAACGCAAAGCGAAAAAAAGTATTTACTTTGCCCAAATATTGCGAAGTAGTAAAATTTTTATTCCGTTCAATATAGGTACGATTGCTCACACTGTGTGAGAAGACAATGTCACATACAATTATAAAATATACATCGTGGTCAGAACATGACAATTCTAAAGAGTTATTTATGCAGAGAACCGTTGTAAATAAGTTGGTATCCACGAGGATGAATAAATCATACGGGAGTGATGGAATATTAAATTCACAATTGCTGCTGACCACTTGACAATGTTATGCTTGCCCTAAATTATTTGTTGTTTGAAACAAACTTGCTCTAGTTTTTTTCGCCCCATTTACCCTCACCGTCTCATGACTGTCAGTGAAGATGAATGATCGTCTTGTTTTTATACCATCGCAGTACTGACCTACTGCAGTTATAATATAGCTGATCACTCGATCAAATGGGATTCAGAACACGTCAAAGCTATTTTTTGTGAGGGGCTTGATGTATTACAATACGTTGACAAGTATGCTTTTGAGGCTCGTGATATTGTGGCTGAAAAACGAGACTTTTTCATTATGGTTAACATATATAACACGGCGGAGTGAAAACTAAAATGACCAGTTTATCGCCGTTAAGTCAAGCAACAATGAAAACTATTCAGCAACGTATAGCTATTATTAGATGTAAAATAACAAAGGAATGTGGAAAGGGTAGCTAGTGCCACATGAATAAATCATCGACCATTCAATCATCGTGGGAATCAAAACCATAACTACCGCTAACCGCACAGGTCAACAAAACACATGCTATATACATAAAAAAAAACCAGCAATTAGTTTAAAGTCCATTGGCTGGACCGTGATACTGTATTTTAAATTAAACGGTGGCATGAATTACAAGGTAATAATATTAATTATACATATTGGTAAAGTTGCATCAAATGGAAATTAAATTTTACCGATGCACTGTTCAAGAGTTTTGCACACATATATTAGGTACAGAAGCTTCATTTGGAAGTCCGTATGTTTTCAAAATTGATAAGTCCTTTTTTTACTTCATTTCTATTGACGCCATCCTTGACTTCCTTACACACGACGCCGTGCGAAGTGAGGTCTCGAATGTTACGCATCTCATCGTCGAAAAAGAGCATGTCTTTAAGAGGTATTTTGGAACTGGCAGTTAGGTTGTTGAAGTGGGTTATCTTGCAACCAGGAAATATCTCCTTATGGGTCAAGTACTTGTCCCAACCCAGTGCTTCAATGAGTTTCCTGGCACCTTTGATTTCTGTGGTACGAGAAGCCACACCGAGCACTATCCCTGCAGCTTTCAACTCTTCCAGAATCTCTGTTGCTTCAGGGTAAGGGGTGACTGAACGACCATGAATGTCTGTGGCTTTCTTCTGTTGCCTAAGTTTTACAAGAATCATAATTGTCTAAATTGAATGGCTGAAACGGCAACAGATAATTTTATTTTACCTGTTATAGGAGAAAGGAGGGTCATACATTTCAATATAAAGTGGCCATAGGGTGTAATCTAAATATGAATTTTTATTAGAAATCAGTATAGAGTTCAAATGTCTAACCCTTTTGAAAGTAATAGCATACCTAGATCAAAAACTATCATTTTTGGAAGAATTCTCCTCTGACTCAGTTCCATGTTGACAAGAATCTGCAATAAAATGTATTGGAAAATAATTACTCACAACATGAGTTTATGATAATATGTCTTAGATATTAGGTTTCAAAATAGATAATAAATTTAGCTAGAATACATTACGCAAGTTACAAAGTCAACAACGGAAATTACGTTTACGTTTCTTCTGTTGCAATTTTGTTGACAACACGAGGAATGTATATGGTCACTTTATACGGTATTTCCTAAGGAATATGAGGTAGAAGGAATTTAGAGCTTACTCAATGTTTAATGTCTTTGAAATAAAGCCCTTAATCTTTATTTACCTACTGTAAGGCTGTCCGTCCGAACGGAAGTCTTTTACTCCCGCTCCCTCACGTACGATCACGAACTCTCAGCAGACTACAATGTTTACTAAAACGATCAAACAGTGTTGCCTACTACTATTAATTCAGTTCGCAACTTCACTTGCGTTTTTGTATTCTTACCTTGATTCTTACAAATTCAAATTTAAATTGATAATTTCCTCTCAGTTTGAAAAATTGGATTTACAAGAGTTTAAACCATATCTCTAATTCAATCCAAATTTCCTTCAAGTATGCCTCTTTTGATCCCCATATTATTTCGTGAGTAAACTCATTACTGTGAAATACGCGCAATATTGTATCATTACATAAGTTGTAACGTTTTCTCTCACGAAACACGGTCCATGCTACATTAATTGGATGAAACATTTTTCCAAGAGTCAAAAGGTCACTATCGTGAGTGCTGTATCATGATGCTGTGGGCTCTTTTTTTTCTTTCTTTGTTTTTACACGTTCAGCCCAATTACTGTTTTCTAAGAAACTACACGTTTTCCCTATTTAGAGAAATAAATGATTGCGTTGAACGTCCCGACCGAAAGATGCCGGAATTTTCGTGATTCCCACAAGATCCCGACGGGACTAACAGATGGCGTCATCCTGCCTTTTAAAGTCAACTTGGTAATGAGAAAGGGGATTCTCGCCGCGTTTGTCGCATTACATACTCTAGAGTGAAAAAGAAGCAAAAAAGCAAAAAACAATTAACGCTAAAAGCTCTCCAGTTTCTTATTCTATAGCACTGTCATGAAACAAAACACGAGAACGATCGATGGAGGCCGTCCAGTTGAACGATTTCCAGCTCTGCTGCGCTGTTTTTCCACCGTATATATACGACGGAGGCGCACTGCTGCAGTGCACAGCAGCACAGAGCGTTCATCGTTCATTCTCACGGTCAAAGTGCCACAGGGATCTCGCGGTCAATAAGGATCGACCGACTGATACATACATCCCCTCCCTTGTTGTTAAAAATCCATTTTTTTTTGTAGCAGACAACGTGCCTCATAGTCGATGAGTCAATTGCAACCGCCTTGTTTTAACGCTCACGCGGCTAACAACGTGTAGACCTACAAAAAAACTTATTCTCTAATTGTACTAATGCGTCTGTTGGATGTGAAAAATAACAATCAAGAAGCACAACAAACTATGGTTTCCCTCATTTATGGTCTCTTTGTGATCTCATTATATGAAAAAAGGCCAGTGGTTTTTTTTCTTTGATGAAGATTATTAATCTCGTTATACTGGTCTTTAGGTCCTTTTCCAAATAATCTCATCACGACTCTTCACAATGCACTTTTGATCTTTATGAAGCAATGATGGATAAAAGGGCAGGGAGAATAACTCCTTATTGATGTCAGGTACACACAAACACAAAAAAAGTGAATCTGAAAATGGGATCGTTGGGCGCTGCTAGGATATGATTTAGTGGAAAAAAAGTCAAGTCGCCTTGATTTCTGGCGAAAACTGTTTTTTTTTTCTTTAAATGATAGAAAGCTGCTTGAAGTCATACCTTCTTCTTTTTTTCTCTCGCAATATAAAAGAAGCATAAATAATCGAGTGATCCTCACCCATACCGAGATGAAGAACTGCAACTCACGGGGGATTCCCTCTGATCTCGGCCTCAGCTCTCTACTTGATGGATCCTCTTGCGAGATTCATAGAGATTTTTTCCAATAAAATTATTTACCGGCACTCTAGGCTTTCTCAAAGTAGAGATCAACTTAACCTTCTAGATGTACACAAATCACACGATTGCGAGGGAACGCAGGATCAAATCGCGGGCAACGTCGTGATATTCGGTTATTTTTTAAATTAATAACTGTTATAAAATAAAGTTGACTTTTTTTCTTTTTTTAACCCCGCTCGTTATCATCATCACGTAGAGTGGCGTAGCAGGATCAGAATCCTGCTTAATGCGCCGGAAAAGAAGAGCATCCCATAAAAGGCAAAATAAAGTTTATTATTGCACCCGGAAGCTAGGAAGTGTGCTGCTCCATCACTAAGGATTTAGCATCTCATCAGCTGACTCTTATTCTTGCGCCGCTCTGGGTGCGGCCAAATGTAGAATAAACCTCTTTTGAATGATTATTATTCACCTCTTATTCTGCTTGGTGGACGAGCCTGGCAACGGCGCAGGATCGACTAGACAGGCACATCATCAAAAGAAATATTTAAAACAAAAAATAAAAAAAGGCAAAGGCAAGCCCCGACGTAGTTTTGATCCTTTATAGGGCTGATCCAATTTGCGTTGTTGCTCATTGAGAATCATATAAGTTCGTACACCACATGAAAGGTTAAGAAAGAAATGCATTTGCACCTCTACTTTGTTAATACTCTCAAGTGAGGGCTTGTTCATTCAAACGATTCATATTGTCCACTTGTTTAAAAATTCAATTGTATTACGTAATAACTAAAGCTATACAATCAATATTATTATATATGAATACGAAGAAAAAAAAGTTGAGGTGGAAAGCGGCGCAAAGAGATTGGATATGGATAGACACTAACAGATGGACTTGTTCTGCTGCCTTTGTATTGGATCGTATGGATGAAAAATATAATAGCCTTGGTGTATAATGCGGTACACCTTTGACGCGCAGGTCCCTGTGGTTCTTAGTAGGGAGATGGAGCTTCCGCTCGAGGATCAAACCGTCAGTTGGTGGCGGACTGGCTTCCAGTCTGGTCCACTCGCACATCACCTGGCTCATTTATATATTTAAAGTAGAGTAGTTGGTGCTTGGGGGCCGAAGGTCAAAGAGCATCCACCATGTTCAACATGTACCGCAGGCGGTTCTATCCTCGCTCCCGGTTCCACGCCGGTAGCGAGGAGGAGCTGGGTCACGACCGGTTCAACTATATGAACCCGACGGTCAATTACGACAAGTGGCCCCGACGGCTCCGTCCTAAGAAGAGTTCACTTAAAGTTGAGCTAGAAGCGCCCGAGAGTCCGCACATGCACGACTCGGACGGTAGCGGGAGCGGTGCGCTCCTCTCCTCCCAGTTCCAGTCTCAGAGGCACTGTCACGGTTCCATCCGTGAGCACCAACGGCTCCTCAACCTTCGCTCCAGTCGGCACAAGTGCAGCCCTCGATGCCGTGTGAAAGTATTCCAAGAGCTCATTATTTTCCTTTTCAGATGATACATATGTTAAGCTCCAAAGTTGAGACAAACTTTTGAAATAGTTTTTAGTTCTTGTTTAACAAATGATCTCAACAGGTAGCAAAGGTCAAAAATAAAAGATTCATTTTTTATTTAATTTATAAACTTTTGAAAAACAATGCCTATTAGAGTCCCAAATCATCAAGCCCAACACTGAGCACGGATGCGCTAGTCAAAGTCTTCGCCTGTTTGGGAGTTCAAGACGGATCTGCTACGGCCGGTGCCGGTGGCTCCTCGAGCGCGACCGGTGCCGGTCCCAGTTGCAACTCCGCCTCTTATTTGGAGAAGCACAAGGGATGCCAACAGCATCATCACAAGCGCCCAAAGAGACTCAACGTTTTCTCCGCTTCTCTTTCCTCCATCAGGTATTCACGCGGGCTTCGTTACATTCACTCGGCTGCTTTAAGAATCTGAGGGAAGGAGCGCACATGTTGTGCACTGAAACTCCTGATGCTAAAGCCTCGCCCATTTCCACCCACTCTTATTTCATGACACAAAATCGCTCCAATCTCCTTCATCTTGTACATTTATATAAAAAGAAGTGTACTCTGATTACGGATGGCAAGCTACTCGTTACTTTCGTGACTCACGCTCGGCTTATAATACGCTACTATACACATTTGTACAGCTACTAGTACATACAATCATGCTGTTGTAGTAATACCGTATTGCAGGGCGTGGCGACGACTCCTAGATTAAATCGATCCTTGCCCGCTCTCTTTAGGCCTCTCTGGAATTAATGTTATATAACTTTTGTACTAAATATGTTGTTGATAACAAGAGAAAGAGCCTTTTTTGCGGGGTATTTCGGCTTCACTATTGTTAGGGCGAGGATCGACACGTACTGTACTGTATGGTTTATATAGAGGCACCGGCGTGAAAGGGAACTTATTCTTACTTTCCCCTTATTTCCTGTCTGACAGTTGACATGCTACTAATGAATTAGTTTCCACCGAAATGCAGCAGCTATAGTAGGGCCGGTTCTTGTTACCAAGTGATGTCCACACTCGTTCCAGCAGACGTCCATGACATGGAATGACCTTTGACAGAACAGGCCACCGCCGCTTTTGAAAGCTATTCTATAGAGAGACCTAGCTGTATTCACATAGAAGCTTGATTTCACTGTCTTTCAGAGAGACTGCAAATGCTGATACAACTTGTTAATAAAGAGGCAAACTGTTGCTGAATAGATGTCGCTTATGTATTATAGTGTATGCTAATAATTGGGTTCTTACACGAGGAAGGAGGTTCGCTCACGAACAGTTTTGTTTTTATACTCTTCCTTCTTTTGTGTGTTTTATAAGCGCATGTATAAATAAGAGCTATGTAATCCACTCGCAGAAAAAAAAGAAGAAAGGAAAGCAGCGGGTGGTCGATTCAATATTCACAAGGATTAGGACGATGATGAAAAGGATCCGGTTGTCCGTCTGTTTTATATTTATACAGCGTTATGGCCCCAAGTCCCAACAATGGAATTTGAAATGACTTATTTATATACCCTATATATACTTGATTCGATTCATAAAGCTCACGTTCCATGAGAAGAGGCGGCTATCGCTTATGCGGAGCGGTCCAGAGCTTGATTGCCAATCAGCTACTGAAGCCCTATTCTAAAGGGTCTATACAGGTCCGCGCTCTCAGGACGATCCCCCACCGGGAAGGTCAGATGACAGGCCAGATATATATAATACTGCTCTCATTTCGTACTTTTCTTCGTTTTTTCTTTCTGTTCTCTCTCTCTATATATACGATAAAATCCCGCGGGATGAAATATCCATCTTGCTCCGCGTCCCTGCGGTGAGGAAACGAGGATAAAGTGAAAAGATGTGGGACCAAATGATCCGCTTCCAGGATTACTGATGATGCACACGGCACAAAATGTAATGAAAAAAGAGAAAAGGAAATGTGCTCTCAAATTAGTACACTCTTTTAAATGTAAAAGAGCAATTATTCATTGTCAGACTCTATCAGGTGTGCGTGACTACTCAATTATTCAAAACGTAGAGTTGAATTTAAAAATTCATATGCGAAAAAGAAAGAGAGGCGCTGTCATAATAAATGCTACTTTTTTTCGTGACCTTTAGGAAGGTATTATTTCTACTCGGCAGCATTTCGTCGTTTCCAATGTAGTGCACTGAACAAAAGGGCATTCATAATCGACCGATATAATGCGGATATCGGTCACGCCGCCTGCTTGCCTTTTCCATCCCGATGTAATAATGTCCCGACCTCTTCGTGTCTCTCTCTCTCTCTCTGTTTACTTGGTATATCCCTTAGCAACGGCCGAGTTGTTCAACACCAAAACAGACCTTCGGTTACCTTCAACATCAATGTTTATATGTACCTCCCAGTCATGTAATACATATCGGCCCCAACTTTTAGTCCGCCCAAAACTCTGATCCATCACCTCCAAAATTCATACAATAATGCATTAAAATGAAAGGCTAATCATTATTGATGGAATATTTGTTGCTGTTAGGTATTCATCGTCGCGGATGAAGGATGCATTCAGCAGCGGGAGCAACACTAACGGCTCTGCGGCAGCAGGACTTATGCTTGACGGAGGGCTGATGAATGTGGCGAGCGGAGTCGGAGGGATAGAACTCTACGAATTGGCGGAGAGCAGGCACCACCATCACGGGAAGAACAACTCTTCCAGCGGAGAGAGAGTGGGAAGCAGCGGATTGGGGCGGATGGCCGGTTATCCTTCCAGCAGTGACTACGCCAGAGAGACGGCCACCAATATTTGTCGGCAGTACATTCGCTCTTCGTCCCGCTACCTCTTGCTGGATCACTTACCGGATATTGGTATACTTTTCACTCTGATAAATGAATATAATAATAAAAAGAAGCTTATGCATAAGGAGCAAACTTTTTTTCCCTTGAATGAACCAGAGTTTTATAATAATAAAGGGAAATCAAAGAGGGACGGACGGGAGCAGAGGCTCATAGATCTATCTCTCTTTAAGCTGAGAAACGATCCCATATAAGCTGATAGAGTCGCAGCCGTGAGCGATCCCCGATGGGCCCTCTTCTTTTTTTTTTCGCTGGTTCGCCTCTTTTCAGGATTGCGCCGTGAAGATACCCAACCCATTCAACAATCTTTTTATGTTATTTTTTAAGACACCCGGCACATCACGCACTTCTCTTTTATATTTCCCTATAGACATTTTTTTTTATCATTCTAGCTGCCGCGTTTATTACGATTTGAATAATACGGCGGTATAGCACAGTCAAGTTGTTGGATTATTCATCAGTACTAGGGAGAATGACAGTAGATCGAGTCACTTTGTATACGTAGTGCAGTACCATGCTGCTGGCTGATAATTATTATTCACGAGGCAGCTGTGCTCTTCTCCAGGTTCTAGGATTGACAAGCAGTGGTTCATGATTAGGGATGCCACGCTCAAAACGGAAAGGCTCCTGACGATTGTCCCACTGAGCGGATCCGCCTCCTACGGCTGCGATGTGACAACGAGTGACGCGGATGCGACCCGCAACGCCCTGGTCGATCTTTTCACCGCCCTCCAGCATCCGTAATAATATGGCAAAATACATATTGATTTAATAACTTCATGCATAACTATATATCTCTACTACCCAGGTATATTTATCCGGTGCTGGACGTTGATTTTGTCTACGGGGCCGTCACGACATCCAGTGCCTCGTACAGCGAAGAAGCCAAGCCTGTTCTAGTTACCGTATTCCCTTTCAACTCGAAAGGATCTCTCAAGGATCTCATTTATCGGGTACGTAAATCATAATATATACCAACTCGATCTCTCATCATCAAAAGAAGTTGGGCTGTTATGTATATTGGGAAAGTATGGAGTGAGAGATAAAGAGCGAAGCCCTCAAAAATCCATTTAATTAGTGCATTGTATATCCATCTTTTTGTTGTATGTAGAGCCGTTGGCAAGACGACTGGGGTCAAAAGTATAGGCAACGCTCCGAGGGATTGCCTCTACTCCAGGTACCGTACATGCTCTAATAAGACTATAGATCCTCTTTCCATGTTTCTACATTAGAAACTTTAATTATGGAAAACAGGTACAACGACTGGGACGACAGATCCTTGAAGCATTGCTCTTCCTGCAGGAGCGAGGGTTCCCTCCTTTCGGCCATCTTCACTCGGGAAACGTCATAATACAAAATGGCGTAGCTAGGTATTACTCTTATTATTACACATTATCTAATATTCTGGGAAATTGAACGGGTCGTCTATCTTTTCAAAGGTTAACGGGATTTGAGAACACTCTACTTGGATTTTCTTCGAGGATTCACCCATTGGTAAAGAGCATCCTGCCAGGAATACCGGCAGCGGTGGACACGATTTGTTTTGGTACGTATACCTTATTCAAGCTGATGGATCGAAAGTGATGCTGCTGAATATTTCATGAAGATGATGAAAAGTTGATATTGCGCTTGGCCTATAATAATAAAGGTCGATGATAAAAGTAGAATATAGCTCCATATTGCACACATATATATTTATGTGGTTTTTTTTAATCTCTTCGAGTGGTGAAGAGAAGGACGACATGTCCTCCTATTACACATATACATCACCGAATGTCCTTTAGACTCGGGGATCGATTCTGATGATATGGTCAATAATTCAGCCGTTTCTTTTTCATCCTTTATCGATTGTCTTCTCCTTTTCTATACATCAACTTTGCTCTCATCTTATTGTACTGCTATATATTGTTTCTTACTTTCTTTTATTATTATTATTATTGTTAAAGGTCACATTCTCTTTGAAATGTGCTCTGGATATGAGCTGTACGCCCCGAAGCCAACGGCTAGACATTTGGAAGACTTACAATCCTATCCACAGGTATTGATCCATCAGTATATATAATAGTCCATAGTGTTTATTGTTTTAGCTTGTAGAGAGCGAGTACCTAACAAAAGTGTGTGCATTGCATAATAATTTCAACAAGTCAACTACTTAAACAAACTCTAAAAGGCTTATGATTCAGTAATAAGATTAAAAGGGAAATATACTATTCTATTTTTCATATAGGTCGTTGAAGTATTGGATTACATTTTTAACAGCCCTTGCCAGGTAAAATGGCCCTTATATTTTTTTATTTAAAAATGTCTCTATCTATATTATATGACCGTTGTTATGGGAACGAGTGTAGGACTATCCGAGCATCGGCAACCTGGCCATCCTCGAGTTCTTCCGTAATATCGACCTCCGCGAGATGAGATGCTCGACGGTCTCTTCTATTAGCTCTTTTCTTGCACCCAAACCACCATCACCACCACTTTTATTGCGTCCTACACATCTCTGTCTTGATCCTTATTATTATTATTATTAGTTGTTTAGTTATGCATGACAAATAAAAATAAAACGTTTTTCATGTCCCTTTTTTCTTTAACTTTTGTTAGTGTAGCCTAATATTATCTTCTTTTTTTTCTCCGATTCGTCGCACAGATCTACTACAACGCCAAGCTAACCAATGCTGCCTTGAGTCTACTGGAACAGGTATTTTATATAATGCAAAATTCTTCATCTAAAAAGTAATATACCTTTATTATTATATACAGGTGCAACAAAAGCGTCGCAGGTAATGGCGTACATAGAGCGTGTGATAGTGTTGAGCACGTACCCATTGTGTTGTGCGATGATGAAGAAAGGGGATTGATGCATGAGAGAGAGAAATAGAGAGAGAGAGATTCGTTTGTGTTGTATAAGTTGGAGTAGTTATGTACCGTACTGTCCGTCCCCCTGACCGTTAATCGTGGACTGATGGACTCACAGTCACCGTGCAACCTGATGACCTTTCAGGAGAGACAGACAGCAACAGCGGGAACAGCATCAGCTGCACCACCACCAACATCATCACCATCACCGACATCACCACATCAGTAGAAGTAGTAGTAGCAGCACGAGCTGCAGTGGCAGCAGCAGCAGTCCTTCTTCGTCAAGCAAATTGGATCCTAAGGCTTCAGCACCAGCAGCAGCAGTGTTCTCTCTAGATGGCAACGATCCTGTCACGTCCAACAGCGGTGCTACCAGGTATTTATTTTCCCCAATCACGTGTCGCTGTCGTCTCCTAGCAGCAACATTATTACTATGTACATTGTCCGTTTTGTCCGTGGAAACTCTCATTTTTGCTTCACTGAGCACGCGTTACTCTTTCACCTGACAAAGATCACGTACACCTTTCAGTGTTTTGTTGAGTCAGTCAGCTGCTTAACGTGATTACGCGATAGGCAGGTGGATATCCATTACATTGCCGAGGAGAGTCAGAAGCATAGCGAAGAAGAAGACGACCTGCTCTTGGTGCCTCCGACGGTTCCCAGGGAGAGAGCGGCCAGTACAGCTATTTGCTGTCAGACGGCGGCGGAGAGGAATCGCTCCGAGCTGCACCTCAATCTAGGTACAAGTACGAGCCTTAACGTAGCCGCTGCAGGGCTGGGAGCCGTAAGACGCAATCGTATGTCGTCCAGCTCCACATCGCCGTCCCTCTCTCTTGTTCAGCTCGTTCACCCGTCCGTCGACGTCCTCCTTGACGCTCATCACCCGAAACTCATCTCCAACAACGTCGCACATCAAGTAAGATTACGTCTAAACTATAAAAGAAAATTGGAAAAAGTTTTCCGTAGGATTGGGCTGTAATTTTCAGAAAGAATAGGGATTGATATTGTATACACTAAATTGAATTTAGAAAAGTTGATGAAGCTTGCAGGATCGTGCCGATAAAGTTGAAAGTTCTTAAAGTTTTATTAGAATTGGAGTCTTTACGGAGTATTGTTATGATGACCTTTGCTTTGTAATACGTACTGCACTCTCAGAATTACACCTTGCGGGGACACTCTTGTTTCTTCCGATAATTGAGAGCAAAGTTGTTAGGAGCGATCTTTCCGAACAGTTAAGTATAAAACAAAAAGAGAGAATACGCGGTACATCCGTGATAATTGAGGTGCTACCCAGAACGAAACTTTTTTTTAAGTGCAGTGCCATCACAACTTATTCGGGATTTAGGATCCGCTCTTCATGAAGTTACCTATAAAAGCTTAGCTTTTGTGTCTGTGACGTGAAGGATATCATCCGAACATAAAGGATCGATCCTTCATCATGTCGACTATTGTTTGTTATATATAGACCCATTTTTATTGCTCGGGATCGGATGAATCGTTCCAGACGCCGCTGGAGACTCCGACAACTTCTTCGATCCCGGCGCTTCCCCCTCCGCCACCTGCACCATCTAGGGCCGGGGAGGGTGAGTACGTGCTGTATACCAGTCATCAGCATCATCCAGTGGCAGCGGCGCTCCTGGAGCATCCTCACCGTCATCACCACAGTCTTAATAACCATCCGCAACCATCCTTGGTGTTAACTCCGCCGGATCTTAATGAGGCCTTCACACTTGAGGATCATCATTCCATTCATTGCTAATAAAAAGGGACATTGTTATCATCTTCTTTTACATATGATTCCACATTTAATTTTTTTCCTCCCTTTTTTAAATATGACGGTACTATCAGCTTATGTCTGTCACTCAACACATGACTCCTCGTCTCAGCCACTTGTTTAATTGTAATATGATGAAAACAAAAGGTGCTGCACTTCTTTATGAAATACTATTCGATTGTTGATGAAAGAAATATTACATAAATACGCATATACATATCAACGCAGTTTCAACAAGTCTGTCATTTTAATTAATGAGATATCCCATTTCAATTAGTGGATCATCAAAGATAATACTTACTTGATATTCACAATGAGTTCCCGTGCCGTCTATAAAGCATTACTGCATTAGCATGATAACTATTGTCTCTTGAGTTACAAGAAGGGGGGAATGAATAAATGGAGTAAAAATAAAATCATTAAAACGAACAACAACCTCAATTACACTTGTTTCTTGGAGTAAAATTAATATTCCTTTGAAGGCTCGCTCCTTTCTTAATCAGTATTACATTTGATCCAGACATCTGAAGCAGTTAAGAAAGGTGACTGGGTATACCACATTTTATTAACGTCCATATACTCCAGCATGAATGAAAGAAAGTCTATTAACGACTGGGAAAATAAAGGAATTTACGCCTTACGGTTGATGGTCTCCAGATCCTTCGTCTTGGCCATTTCCTTGTTCTAGGAACTCAACTAGCTATTTCTGCACTGCAGAGCTTGTTTCTATCCACTCCGAGGAAGACCAGGTGTTGAATGACCGTGGCCATCGCCGCTCCAATCTACACTCCCGGAGAGTGCTGAGTGCGAGCCTTTCCCTTTTCAACTACGTGGATGATTTTCTCTTTGGTACTTTTGCTTACATCGTTTGCATGGAATCAGTTTTGTTCAACTGAGGCTTCTTATCGAAAAAAATGAAACAGTACGATAGAAAGAAATTTGAGTACTCCAAACAAATTTGATGATTGGGGCACAACAAGATATGCTATTCCGATCGAATTCTTCTATTATTCTATATTGGAATTTTCAAGAGATGAGATCTGTTTTAGCATTCCATTTGTATCTGAAACGAAAATGGTATCATCTGAATGTAAAGGATTGATCCTTCATCATGTATACTTTTGTTTTTATTATACATAGACCTATTGTTTTTGCTCGGGAGCTGATGAATCGTTCCAGACACACTTGGAGAGTCCGACGACGACTTCGGTCTAACCAGTCCCGACGATTCCCGTTCCGTCGCCTGCACCATCTAGCGCTTGGGAAGGTGAGTACGTGCTCAACACGAATCATCAGCATTATCCGGTGGCCGCTGCGCTGCTGGAGCATCCTCACCGTCATCATCACAACTATCCGAAACCATCCTTGTTACTTAATCAATATCTTAATGTGGTCTTTCCACTTAAGGATCATCATTTCATTGATTGCTAATGAAATCTATTTTGCGTATGATTTCAAATTTCACATTTTAATCGCCCCTTGTCTGTCACTCGAGTGACAGACTCGTTTCACAGTTGATCAAGACATCAGTGGCTGAGACGACGAGGCAACAGTGGCAAACTATTTAATTGTAATATGATGGAAAGTAAAAAAGATCCTGTAATTAATTTTTTTATACTATTCGATTGTTGATAAAATTAAAATATAAAAAAATTAAGGTAGTTTCAACACATATCTCATTATAAATAGAAAAATATCCATTTCAATTAGTGGATTTTCAAGGCTTTCCTTTAAATTCTCAAAGTTCACAGAGAACTATATAATACCTTTCAAGACAATCGGAATGCAGAAAGCCCGTCCTTGGGGATTGCAATGTGTATTGTTGAAAGGGGTATGGATGTCGAATCCGAGTAAGGCAATATCTACATTACGCCATTCCGGGTTGGAATGCTCAGGGAGGGGTTCCTCATTAGCTTCTCACTCGATGGATCGGCACGCGCTTGGATTATTCGATACTTCCTACATTTATTTGCGATGCACTTAAGTTTTGGCGCTCTTTGAAAAAATCTCAAGGTGAGTCAAGTGCTGATGCGTGCTTTCAGGTATTCATCGGAATGTTATTTGTCTTCTCAATTCTGCCAAATTGAGTAGTACAGTATGACTCCTTCCGTCTTCTTCTTTTTTGTTTCTTGTTAATCGGATTGACAGGATCGGTATACACACCATAAAGAAGCCAAGCGAGAAAGAAACACATCAGGGGTTTCTTTTTAAATACCTATCATAACGGGTCCGTATTAGCGCAAGGATGCGCGACCGCGCAACAACAACAACAACAGTTGCGCGCTCGCTCGCTGAATCATCAATATAAAGAAAAATTGTCCGTTCCTTTTGTTGTACACTTATTGCGCGATTCGTGCATCTGCCAAAGTTTCGTTCATTCGCCTCTTGACCAGTGTCTGCAGCACAAGTAGCAACAAGTTTTTTCTTATCCGGCGGATCCATCGCAGCATGAAAGAGTCATTGCCCTTAACAACTTTCTTTATCGTCATCCTTGGTGGTGCTCTGCGCGTATATATAGATACATCCGGTCATTAGATGAATATCGCAAGATATTATTTACAACTTGCCTTTGAATTAATGATGGTTGTCTTGTGGTCACGTACATGTACATAGATAAGCTCACAATTAAGTGAAGTCAAGGAAAAAACCTTGAATGATGATGGATATCGCAATGATGGGGAAATATCTAACTAATTGATTCCGCGTCGTTGTCCAATTCTCCATCAGACTTCCGGCGGAGATTTGCTGAGAAACAGGAAGGACGAGTCTGAGTCTATAATACGACCATCAACTATTATCCGCACTGATTCGTCAGAGCGCGGCTTTATTTGATATATAGAAAAAGTGTTTTTGTTATAGAAAAGCGCACGATACCGGAACGGAGACGGAGAGA
Organism: Chydorus sphaericus; assembly: GCA_030141595.1. Taxonomy (NCBI): domain Eukaryota; kingdom Metazoa; phylum Arthropoda; class Branchiopoda; order Diplostraca; family Chydoridae; genus Chydorus; species Chydorus sphaericus. Next base: position 5,450,172 of record CM057931.1, read on the forward strand.
GCAACACTGTCAAGGGCGATTCTCCCCTTGAAGTCTTCTCAATAATACAAATGGAAACCGGAAGCCTTGTCTGACTTGTTTATCATTTCGTGATTTGTCAAAATCTCTGCTACGTTCTTACACATACAATAGAGACAGCGACATTTTTCTTTTGTTTGTACAGCACCTACTCCTCGATCGATTACGTGCTCCACCCGCAACCTTTTTTTTCCAAGGTTTGAGCTGGATGCGCGCTTCCGGTCGAACTATTCCGGCGTCCCTGAGAATTAGGTCTCTAACCGCACGACAACGAAGAAGAAGAAGAGACGGACGTGACAAATTTTTATGTCTGCTGCGGTTATTTATTTACTTTATAACAAAAAAAAACTGTGTTCTTGCGCAGAGCTATATGATTATAGCATCTGTCACTAACTGGATCTCCATCATTTAACGGAATGGAATTCATCAACTTTCCCCCTCTGGCATAGAACTGTATATAGTCGTCAACGGGGGTGTGATGATGGAAAGAGTATAAGAAAACACAACATGAAAATAAAAAAAAGAGAGAAAACTTTCTAGGCGACTTTATGACGCATTCTTTAGAGGTAGGAGTGCAGCGGACTTTATCATCAAGCAGGGGAAGGCGGAGTAGTAGTCCGTGATTTATTTCATCCTGTGCTACTTGAAGGATATGTGACACATTGTCTCATCCGCAATTCGCTCTCTCTGCTGTCGTCCTCCTATCGATCAGAGATTCACAGAGAAAGTGCAGTACGGTAGCGACCGTTCGCCGTTCTGGTTCTCTTGCGTATCGCCAAGAAAAAAAAGTTATTTACATCCTCAACTACTGACTGAGAGCTTTCTCCAAAGAACAAAACAATACGACACTTTTTCTCTCTCTTTTGTTATATATCATGCTATTGCATCATCACGAGACGAATAAGCTTATTCAAGTTCCGCCGGATCCCCCTTCAATGAAAAAACACAATAAATTACCCCCTAACTTAATAATCCTTATTATATTACAATTGGGTTGCTCATTGACCCATTTCATTCAGGAAATTATATACCGCGTCCCGAATGCGCGCACCTCCTCTGTTACGGGCCAACTTCCATCTTTGTTTGAAGATGAAATGAGAGCAAACCTTTTTTAAAAAACACAAATCATGCCGCTCTTTTAAAGTTGATTCTAATTAGATTATATCAAAGGTTGCATCCTTGTTGAAGGTGCCACGTAATAAATTTTGTATAGTTGAACGACATGTCATTTGCGGTTTATTCGGCAGCGTAAATGTGCGGCCAGTCGTCACAATGTCGCTAATTTATCACTCCCTTTCTACGTACTCCGACCCAATAACGATAAGGTCTTGTGATCTATTTTTATGGCACCACTTCATCTTCACCTTGTTTTAGTTTTAAAAGTAACCGCCGCCGACGAAAACAACTTTTTTTCAAGTTAATTTAGCGCCAAGGACTTACAAATTTACTTTTTTTCATTTAAATATCAGAAACGTAACACCCGTTATACAGGGCGATAGAATTCATGCATATTAATAAGGCGTTTCCGTTAAGTTATAAACCTTGAGTTATTGCGTATGTAAACGACTTGTAAAAAGACTGATTTCGATACAAACAGCTGAGCTCGGATTGTTCCATTTCTTTATTCTTAAGCTGTTTCGTAACACGTTGTCTAATAGTCTCTATTTGTGTCAATCAAAAGTCAGTTTTTAAATAATCTTTTCAGATGATTGATCAGAAGATCTTTGGACTTTCTCACCTTCGTAATTACGAGCCGTGAATAATGATACTTGGATGCACAACTCGCATCCTTGAGAAACTTTGACATTCACACAGAGTGCATGCAGCACTTGAAGTTTAGCTCCGCCCCGTTTGGCGCTGCAGTCGTTTTTATCCAAGACAAGAGGCAAGTCCACACCGGGTTTCGCCTCAGCAGCCGACGTCAGTCGAGTTCAACTTGCGTGCGTGTACGGTTGTATGTCTGAATACCTGCTCCGAAGATTACAAATATTGCGAGTGAACTTGTTGTCACGTGCTGCTGATCATGGCGGCGGCGACGACGACGTCGTCGTCGCATTGGAAAGATTTAGTTCGAGTCAGCGGCAGTTTCTATTGCAACTTGAGCAGCACATCCGAAGAGCTCGAGTGCACTCCCGCAGAAGATAATAACCGGACCGTCTTAAAAGTCCCTGGGGCTCCCGATCACAGTCCTCATTTAGATAGAGATAGTAATACAATCAAATTGGTGATTGGTGGAAGCACCTCAACGCCTTCAGAGCCACTGAGTTTAGACACGTCCGAATACGTCTCGTGGGATGGCGGCAGTATCTTAGCCGGGCATCAAACTCCCGAAGGAGAAGAAGGAGAAGATGTTTCATCAACTCCTCCAGCTACTACGCCTAGGATCGTAGGATTGGAGGATGAACTGACTCACACGTGTCGTCAATACTTTGATCACCGGCAGCACAAGTTGCTCTTACTTCAACGTAGTGGTAGCCAATCTAAAGGAGTTGTTACGACCAAAGGTGATGGACGAGTTCCAGCACCAATCCGCCCTTCTTCTGCCACTCCCAAACAGCCTGGATTGCAGGACAAGATGGAACACCTGCGCAGGGAAATTGTAAGTCAATTATCATATTTTAACCAAAATCGATAGATACCGGTTTATGTAAGAAAAAAAAAGAGTTGAAGCCTTAAACGTAAACAATTAGTGTGTCTTATTGGGTTTCATTTTAAAACAAGTTACATAAACTTTCAAAATTCTTTCCGGTTGGTTATTTTCGTACATGTGTTTTTTGTCCTCTTTTGTTCGAGACTTTTTTAAAGCCACAATCTGTTGTTTTCGTCCCGGTTCATTTTCCTCTGAAGGTTGTTGCCCATCCTGCCTCTTATCTACGGTTAACTCTTTTCTTCTTTGCTCAAACTATTTAGAAACTTCAAATTAGTTAGATAATCAACCATTCCGAATGGTTGATACTATTCAAATAAGAAAAAAAACACTTTCCCTGGAATTTATATTCTCTTCCGCAGTTCTCGGTTTTGTCTTCTTTAATATCCTTCCGGCGGGTGTTTTGCTTCACCGCCGGAATCCCGTTACACTGAACGAACGAACGTGCCCCCGGGGGCGGTCGACACGGACTCACACCTGGGCTCTTCTTTTTTTTTCTTGTAGTTCGGGTTGTTAATTCTTATATAGCGAATCCACTCCTCACGGGCGACCCACTTGGCACCGCCGCAGAGGCTAAGTACTGCTGGTACCGCACCTTATCCGCCCGTAATATAATGGATCATGACAGTTTTCTCCTTTTCTTGAAAAAAAAAGTTTAAAACTGGTTTCTTTTCCATATGACCTTTTTGGCGATATAGCCAGTTTGTCATCAGTGAAAAATTCTTCAATTTCCGGTCAAAATGGTCAACCGGATCTAATGTTATGATGAAAGAAAAACAAGAAAGTTGTGTAACATATGGAAGTCAGCGGGATCGTTTATAACATCTTTGCGGCCGACTTCTCCCGCGTGGAAAGTTTAGAATTTGAGGAAGCTTCATCTTTTGTTTCAAAGTGTTGTCGTAAATTTTTTTCTTTCGCCGTTCCGGAATCATGAATGCCCAGCGCCACATATGATCGAGACCGTACAGACTTGCGTGATTCTCTTTTGTCGTTAAAGTAAAAAATGAACGGGATCCACCCCCCTCTGCGGGATACCACATGAGCACGCAAAAGAAAACGGTTTATATGTGGCTCAACAGATTTTGTTTTTTGTTTTTTGAAGAGATCAATAACTTGATTGATCCTTTATCGAAGAAAATATGACGCAATAAAAACTAATAGTGTCCAAAACGGGATTGATGGTATCCAAAACGTCCTTGTGGGTAAAGAGAAGGCGTTTTTTGATGATATCAAAGGGAAAGTTTTAAAATTAAAACGCACCACCTTTTTTTATTAGGTAATTTAGTATTCCATTTTGGTTCAATGATTCAATCTCTAGGCGTAATTATATCAGAAGAAGGAAAGTGTTATTTTTAGGGGAGAAAATAATTCACGAGCTCCTCATTTACTCGTCCTTGGCGGTAGCTCTTAAAAGTTGTTTATTGAGCACAATCCATTGTTTTCTTTCGAAAGGTAACCCACATCCGAGGAGGGATGACGATTACGAAAAAATAAAAGAGGCTCTCTCTCTTTTAGATCCTTGACCCTTTATATTATACGAGAAGAGCACAACAATAGAATTGACTTGCATAAGATCAAAACGGTTCTTTTTTTCTTCTAAAAAGATGATGTAGCGTTTGTTTAAAAATTCCTCGATCTTTTTTTACGAAAAAAGGGCGAAAGTGATCACGTTCCTCAGGAGGTCAAGATTAGAAATATTTTTAACAGAAGAAAAAAAAACTTTCGGGAGTTTAATGAAGCCTGTCACAGCACGACGGACTTTCCCTTCGGTTCTCCTTGTTTGGACGATCAGCGCGCTAGTTGCCGCTGATCCACTTTCGACTGGGATGATAAAAAACGCTTATGACAGCGGGAATCTATGGATTGGGCGGCCGTGAGTCTCATTTCACGGCTCCGTGCGTCAATTTTGTTGAAGAAGAGGAACTTTCCCTCTTTTTTTTAAATATAAAGACGATGGGCGATACCAAACACTTCTTTTTGTTGTTGTTTTCCGATAATACTGGCGTCACGATACTTTTTTATTTTACACGGGACTTTCACTGTCGAGAGGATCACTCTTCTACCTGGAGGAATATTTATTATTTTTTAATAATAAAGAAAGAAAGAAAAGGGACAAGACTTTCCCATCACACAAAAAAAAGTGGCAGCTGTGGGTACCTCCCCCGCGTTTTTACTGCCCACTCAACTTTTGACGTCCAAAGTAAAAAATGGGAAAGAGTTTGTCAACCTTTTTTTGAAAGTAATAATTAGTGCGGTTGTGAGAAATCATTTTGGAATGAGAGACAAAAGAATTTTATTTTTAGAGAAACAAATTTCTAGAAATCTTATACTGCGTGTCACGAATATTTTTTTTTCATCACGTGACTGAGAAATTTGAGTCGGCGTCAAAGATGCCATTTCTGAGTAAGTCGGATGGAATTTCTTTCTTGATTGAAAAGAAACGATCCTCTTAGGAGGAAGAATTTTCACTGTCATAGGATACTTTGATCAAACGTGTCAACAATCATCTTTTTTTTTAAATAATAAAATTTACGATATGAAGAAAGGAATTCCTTCTTAGAACCTCACTTGTATAATTCCATATAATAACCTAAACAATAAAATGTAATTTCATTCAACACTTCTTTTTTACATTTTTTATTGTGAGAGCCGATGTAAAAATAATACAACCGTGTCGCGCAAAAAAATATTCAGTCATTCGTTGCATAATAGCAATCAACGAGTATGGGAAAGATAGAAAAAAAATGTCTGTCGATACCCGTTAGTATACTTTCAGATCTGTTATTATTACTTGTGTGTTGATGCGGCAGTGTGAAAAATGCTTACCTAAAGAAAACGGATTGTGGTGTATGATTTCCCGTTCGGATTACATACATCACGCCCGGCGTGAAAGACGTGACCCGCCCGGCAGCACAGGGGGGAAAAAACCCAACTTTCTATTAACCCTCCCTTTTATATATCATAATATCACTCTTTTGTGTGTGCTCTATCTGCTTCATGGAATCCCGAAGGAGCACACAAAGGGCGGATGAAACACTTTCACCCTTTAAATACTTCTTTTTATTTTTAGTTATTCGGTTCGTGAGCTTCGTGATGATGACTTTCTTGTTTTCCAACGATTTTAAAAGAAATAGGATTGAGGAATTTCTCTTTATAGAGTATATGATTATCCGGAAGTTGTCACCAAGGAAATGTTACTAGTGAAAGCATATATTAATATTTTATATGGTTTCGACTTTCTTCTTTCTTTGGATTTCTGCGGTGATGACTCAATGCCAAGGACGAAAGAAATAATCCCGATATTTTAATATTTAGAAATGTTTATTTACGCCTACGTGATTTGGAAGAATCCTTATGAAGGAAAAGTTATAAATACCTTTCATTTTTGAGGTATCGCCCACCTTTAAGCGGCCTATGACGTCGATATATGTGCTGGACTATCCCGGAGAAATTTAGTGTGCTCTATTTTCCTCAGCCGGATGTACCGGAAACCATTTTTTCTTTCTGGGTCTCACCCCTTTCGTGACACATGCCATGCAGTCCGTGAACTCGGAGCACAATGCCGGCCTTCACGCTCACGACTTGAAGGAGGAGCAGCTCTTTGCCAGCGGGCGAATTCCTCAATCAGCCCACACTTTTTAGCCAGCCAGCACACATGCGAGAAAATAAACGCTGATAAACTGGTCGTGATAGATAAAAAAGAAAGAAAGAAGTAGGCTAATAACTGTGTGATGGGCAAAGGCCGCCTATAGCAGCAGCTGGACTCCTCCAGGAAATATTCTATGAGTGATGAACTGGCGCAAGTTCGTTCAACTCACCCACGCAGCCGTTGGGACTAGTTTGTCCTCGTCCCTGAGGAAGGACGTACATTAAAAAATATAAAAATAAGAAAGATTACATTTCTCACGCCTCTATTATAAATTCCTCGAGCATTTAACGGACCCATATATTAAATTGTTTAATTTCATTTTTTCAGGTATCATTAGTGAATCAAGATGACGCCCTCTTCCGGCAGCTCTTGGCTCTTAACACTTCAATCCATCAATTGAGGAGCCAGTCACTGCAGCGAAGAGTGCGGACTCTATCCGGCGGCCGGTCACGCAGCAATGGAGGCAACCAGCTGTCTCCGTCCCCCAGTGCGGCCTCCTTGACTTCCCTCACCTCGTTGTCTGACGAGGAGGACGAAGAGGACGAGGTCAGAGTGACCGCAACGGAAGTGATGTCGACAGCAGCGCCCTTAACCCGTCAGAGAGTATCATATCCACCAAAAGCTCGAAGTAGGCCAAGGAGCCTCATCGTCAGGACTTTCACGAAATTCTTTCAATTCCTCTTCTTCCTCGACGTCTTCAAACAATTCTTCGTCAGTCTTATTCGCCCACCTGGTCCGTGAGCAGCGCTGGATCATCAGGATCGTCATCCATCTCTGCAGCTGTTAATAAGAATGTGAGCATCTTGAATACGAATAGTAAAACGCCGAGGTCTCCGCATTCGAGTTTCTACTGCCGGACTGGTCGGTCTACATCGTCCGGATCGGCTTCACTCCAGCATCAGCGGAACAGTCATCACGGCGATTACAGGAGTATTAGTAACGGGGATCTGTTGATGGTGATCCACAAACGTCAAGGATCATACGATTCCGGGATTCAAGGATCGGAGCCATCTGATGCTGAAGTGTTTGTGTGACCCTGTTGAGTCATCATCGACAACAAGCAAAAAATAAAATAAAAATTGTACAGTTATTCAAGTGTGTCTGTTTTGTGCATATGATCGTGAGACGAGATAAATCGAGCGGGAGCCGAGATTTGGGTCAGGTCCCGACCAAGTACAACTTGACTGTATAGCAATCAAGCGCTACTGTGTTGAAAGATCTTTTTACAACGAGGGTTATATTCTGACAGCGCTGCTGCGCCCCGCGGCGGCTCCCGCTCGACTACATCATAATAATAACAGAAAACCTTTTTTCTTTCTTTTCCTTTAACCTTTTCTTATTTGAGTGGAATATATTATCTGCACTTTACCATACATCAAGAGCTTTTTTCTTCTTCTTGTACCTTCGGTATTTTCTTTCGATTGAATCAGTGATGAGTGGTCTTTTTTTTCTTCTTCTTTTTTACCCAACATTCCTCTTGATATCGTGCGGGTTTTCTTTATTCTGTTTTGTTCGAAGCCAGTTCTTATCTTCGATCACGACCTAGAAGAGGGGAAGAGACATTAGTCATCACGTCTATCGGTGGGTGCAAATAACGCACGATTCTAATCCTCTTTTGTTGGAATCAAATAAGTTGACCGGACACGATATCTTTCAACTCGACCTGCTTTAACAAAAAATAAAACTCTTTTTTCCTGTTTGTTGATCTCGGCGTGATTTAGAAAATGTTGCGTGTACAAAATAAAAAGAGATCATTACCACCAGCAACCAACAACACGAGCAGGAACGACACGGGTTGCGTGTTGTGTAAAATGAAGAAGAAGGAAGAAGAAAAAAATCTTACATAATTCTGACCTTGTTTTTTCTTATATTTCATTCTTGTCATTGTGATAAGTTCCATCATTTTTATTTTACATATGTAATTGAGGCATACTACTCTATCCCTTCCTTTTTTTCTTGAATTTTAAAATAAAATACAAAGAATATATCAACACACATAAGACAGATCAATCATCTGGTTCCTAACTGTTGTTCACACTTGATTTATTCATCCGGATCCTCATTTCGTGACGGATGGATTGCTACTGAATGCTACGTCTTCGACGTTTAGCTCCGTTTCCCGTATCTCTAGGAATAGCCTTTCGCTTTGGTGTAGTAGTAGAGTCGTCGTTCCGGGCTAGAGCACGTTCAAAGACTTTCTTCATGGCCGTGGATATTGCCGTAGTCGAGATCTGTGAAGGACTTAGCCAGCGAAAGGGCTGCTGCTCTGCTGGTGGATTCCCCGCTTGCTCAGACTGCTGCGGTTCGCACGGTACCTCCACCGCAACCGAAGCGCGATAAACGACGTAAGTCTGACTGATGTGGGAAAACTGGTGGAAGACATCTGCTACGTATCGGCAGCGTTCGATGCCCGTCCCTGGTACGAGCGGCTTCAAGCAGCTCCAGCGCCCTCTTCAGTTCGCTGCTCTCTTCATCGTCCCGCCGCTCTGCACTAGCAGCAGCTGGGGAAACTTGGGAACTCCCACAGGTTTGCTAGTAAACCTGTGGTATAAGGAAAAAACACAACACAAAGAATATGTAATGATGAAGAAGACTGGAGGAGATAAATAATTTCACTTCAATCGTTAAGCTTCACGGTTGGGAAATGTAATTGCTTGGATATACCTGTAGAAGGGCGCTGGCACAGCAAATACTCCATCACGCCAGGGCTGCTCCCGGCACGCTCAACTACGAGCACGATGTTACGGGCCGGTTTGGGTGCTGTTTTCTTCATCTTACGTGGGTAGTTGGTCACTCCGTCCCTTTATATATTTACAAGAAGCAAAGAAAATTTATGATGAATAATTCAGCTTGAACGAGCATTCCTAATGGATTAGTATCGCTTACGTGGGGTTCCAAGGTTGATCGGCAGGTAAGCACAGCAAGCAGTTGGGAACTAGAGATACAATAGTAAATAACGGGACGGATGATGATGATGATGATCATGAGAACCACCGACGGGCACAAATAAGGAGCGGTTCGATAACCAACATTCATCGATATTATAATTGTAGTCATAGTACCGTCTTCTATGTCACATGTCGCCTCTGTTGCTCTGCGGTGAGCGCCACAAAATTGAGTCATCGGACAGGTGTCGCAACTGGGAGATTTCGGGGTGCAGACCGTGGCGCCGAGCTCCATTAGGGCTTGATTGAAATCCCCCTGGGCGTTCAGGATCTACAGTTTCGTGAGCTAGTCTCCATATCGCATCCATTACGTTCTAAATATATATAAAAGAAGTTAAAAATGGAGAAATCTTGTTTGCATTGCAAAACATTTGTAATGAGTAATCACTTTTCGGCTGACGTCTGCCCCAATGGAACACAACCTAGCACGCGTGGTTGACAAAACACAATTTTTTTTTTCATACATTAGTGAATCTAACTCGGTAACTTTTTTTCTGAATACCTGGTCATTACTCTAACCACATTCCCATCAACCAGTCCCACTGCTTCATTGTATGCAATAGATGCTATGGCAGCAGCAGTATATGGACCAACACCTGGCAACTGCTTTTCAAGTGATTCAGCAGTCCTTGGAATAATGCCATCCATTTCTTTGATGACCTGGTTGGATTTGAAAAAAAAAAAATAGAGAAACAACTTTAATGGAAATCTTGATATCACTGATATTATAATGGAAGATTTGTACTTTGCAGGCAGCCTCATAAAGCCTCCTTCCCCTGGAATAATAACCAAGCCCTGACCACAGGGTGTTAACTTCTTCCAATGTGGCTTTGGACAGTGCCCCAACATCTGGCCATTTCGCCATCCATCTTGTGTAATAAGGCTTGACAGTTGCAACTTGTGTTTGTTGAAGCATGATTTCAGACACAAGCACTAATATTATAAGAAAAAAAAGGAGAGAGTAATGCTACGGTTCGCTCGCTATTCATAGGAATGTAAACAATGCCTATTACGTAATAATAAGTACCTGAGTAGGCTCGAACATTTAAATCTTTGTGCTGAGCCATTTCCCGCCACTGCAGATCTCTTTTGTTGGTATCATACCACTTCAACAGATTTCGCCGAAGGAAAACTCGAGTATTTTCGTCGAAAGTGTGGTTGTGTTGCTGACTATTTTTTATTGCAGAGATTTGTTGTTGCTTTTCAACCATGTTGCAAGCTTTCACTTGGGAACGCAGAACTCGTTTCATTTTTTTAAACGATAAATTAATGTCAGTTAAACAAAACACGTGGGGAACTTTAAGTAAAAACATTAAACAGTCCGCGCAAATTAGAAATAAAATGAATGCATTTAAATTCAAATTAAATCAAATTATTTTATACTCACTTCTTAATTAAACTCAAATAAAATTGAATTAATATTATCGAATAACGATCAAACTAACAAAGATTGTACCAGAAAATCAAATTTGATGCGCTAAAAATTTGCAAGCTTGTGCGGATTACGTCCGCATGGCCGCCGCACGAAACATCAGTGGGTAGCTCTCTTTCAAAATTTGTTCTAAATAAATGCAAAAGCAAATCAGTTTTTTTCTTCTTATGAATAATTATAACTTGTCAAATTTTAAACAGCATTCAAGTATCTTCGTGTTTTAAGGCTCATGCTTGTGACGTAGTAATTGATGAGTAGACATTTTTAGGTGGGCTTTTCACTTTTAAAGGTTATTATTCTGATGATTTGTAATCATCAAGCATTATTATTCATACTGAATCAATCTTTTGATGATTTCAGTTAAGCATCCATTTATTCATGTATTTTTGCTTTCTAGAAGGAGAGCCTTCAGACTTTCATGAAATTAATTCCTATCCAAGGCCAATTTTTGTAAGTTCTGGTCCTCCACGATGACTAGCAAAAATAATGGTGATTTCAATGTGTCAGTTTTTGATGTGCACAGTGGCAATTTGCAGCTCATTTGGCCATGCTTAGTCTGTGCTATTCAAAATTCATCTTTTGTCGCTCTGGACTGTGTAAGCTATTTATTCAAATTTATATAAATTAAACTTAATAATATGTATTTAACTACATTTTCTCACCAGGAATTGAGTGGTATAGGAACAAAAAAGCTCATCAATTCTCAAGCAGTTGATGATAGGTACAAGAATATTGCTCAAGTTGCCAAGACACGGTCCATCATTTCAATTGGAGTGAGCTGTTTCAAAATTGAAACTCCACCAGCAGATGAGGAGAAGAAATCACAACTCACCTGTAATGTTCAAACATTCAATCTCATGGCATTGTGCTCTGAAGAGTACACTGTAGAACCAAATGCCCTTCAGTTTCTAGTCAACCATGGATTTGATTTCCAGAAGCAATATGGTCAAGGAATTCCTTATCATAGGGGTAATGATAAGGAACCAGTTAAGGTACTATTATATAAATAGAAAATATAAATTCATATTCTTGTTTATTACATTTTACACCTTATTAGAAGTCCAAGCAAGCTGTCTGGAATTTACGCGACATGTTTACCGTTTTGGTGTCCTCCAAAGTGCCCATCATTCCTTCACAACGGACTGGTTGACTTGGTGTTCCTCTACCATAGCCTGTACGCAGAACTGCCCCCTAACCTGTCCACCTTTATTTCCGACTTGGAGATGATGTTTCCGAAGGGTGTGTACGACACCAAGTACATCGCCGAGTTCTCCTTAAGGATGACTGCTTCGTTTTTGGAATTTGTATTTCGCACTCAGTAAGTAGTATCTTTATTTATTAAGATAAATTTACGATTTGTATTAACATATTTTAATCCCATAGGCAATTTAGAAATTTGAAAAGGGAATCGCTGAACGAAGGACACGTCAAATGTAATCATTGGCTCATGGATTGCGACTTTGTTGACGTCTGGAATTGCTCACCTCGCTTTCGAGAAGACGATAACTCAGCAATTTGCCAGACATACATTGTAATCATTTTTTTTAATCAGTTATTTTGTCAGCTAATAAAATTTTGCCTGCTATACAGGGTCATGGATTTTGCTCCTAATGAGCCCGACTGCCTTAAATCCCACGATGTCTTTCGCGCCGTCGTACTGGAAGAACGGAAGAAATCAAAGAAACGGAAGCAGAAGGATTCTAGCCAAAATGTAATGGATTCCGATTTTCGTCTTTCAATCACCAGCTTCCTCTGCTCGCGAAGAACACTTCAAAGGTCATCGCGCTGGTCATGACGCTTTCATGACCGGCTTCTGTTTTGCATCTTTCTTGGCCCAGAAAGTGATGACAGGTTCCAAAGAGCTCAGATCATCACCTCATCAGTGCTGGGCGGAGGCTGTTTCTGAAGTGCGCAACCGTGTTTGTTTAAGCGGCAAAGATTTCCCGCTTTTAATTCAGAAGAGTGGTTTTGCTAAATGTTCCAAATCGCATCTTGAAAAGTACAGTCGAATCGTTCCTGAGTAAATTCACTTCCATATTGTATTTTTGTGTGATAAACGGATCAATCTAGAAAAAAAATACACAGACTGAAGTTTTTATAATATTTTTTTATCGCAATTTTTTTTAATAAACAAAAATTTATCCTGAAAAATTTAAATCAATTTCATCTGGAATGTTTATTTTTATTATGCAGCAGGCAAAAAGAAACGAGTGAAAAAAAGTTGTTTGTTATTTAAACCGCTTGGATGCTTTGGCGGCAGTCGGGCGGGCGCTGCGTGTCGTCGCTCTATGATGTATCGATACTTTGCTACCTCTCTTGTAATCGATTGTTTGTTTTCCGGTTCGAGTTAACAAATAAACAGAGTTGTTTGTCTTTGGCGGCTGAATTGTTTTGACTTAAAAGCATTTAATGTGAGAGTGTGTTGAATGGAATCTTTGTCAGTTTAATATTTTGGCAAGCTGTCCTTTAAAATGTCCTTACAACCTAATCAATCAACCAGTGGACAACGGGCTTTTGTTCAACGTTTGCCAAGGTAAGACAATAACGTCAAAGTACATTCCATTCATTTCCGGTCATGTCAACCAACCGTGTAGTATAAAAAACTGTCATTTTCAATTGTCTATAATATTGTATTAATGATTCAATTATATATTTTTCAAGACAACATGCATCAGAGGTCAGAAGAGCTTTGTCCTCAGCTAGTCAAGGGAGTGACGGACATCAGCAGCCAAGCAGACCACCAGCAGCAGCCTACAACCTGAATCCAAGCATCCATAGCACACAATCTTCTACCTGGAGTGAAACTTTTGAGCCTTTGGACTATGAAGATGTGATCAATGAGCATGCCACTACTAATGATAGGGACCCGCTCAAGCTGCTCCTCAGTTTCCCTTTGGACGATCTTCAGATTTATCTACTCCCCAGACCGTGCAGAACTGTTCAACCTGTCACACCTCCTGAGCCATTGTAACTCAATATTATTATTCCACTGCCATAGTGTATCAATGTATAACACCTGACTCATTTGATTTACAGGGAATCTTTGAATTCAAGAGTGAGAGACTGTGTGAGGAGCTACACTTCACCCTGGCTGGTGGTTCAGCACAGGTACCAGGAGTATAGCAGTGGGAGCCTTGCTCGTCAATCGACTTCTACGTTTAAATGCATTGGCCTCCACTCCCTAAACAAGAATTTGAAATCGATGGGGACGGTGATTTAATAGCGGCAAATCAAGAAGATGACAGCATATCAAACGATCCATCATCCAAGACAAATTCGGTTCGGTCTGCGAGCTCCATTTCCGATTCTCGTGGAAGCTGGGCAACATTTGATTTGCGCCAGACAACGAGCGACCCCCTTTTGCCCGGATTATTGGATAGATTAGCCCCAGATGCTATGGATAACGTAAATAAAGCCCGTCGATCGGAACTGCAATTGGTGAGATTTAGAGCAAGATTTAAAGTTAGTGCGAAACTGGAGCTTTAAAATTTGATTTAGGATACGCTCTTCGCGCTTTATCCGCCACAAGATGATGAGGATATCATTGAACGACGATGTCAGCCTGATATGCCCATTGAGCATTTGGGTCACAGGATTTTAGTAAAGTGCACCCAATTGCAGTAAGTAGTGTCTTTTGTAAAAAGATATTTTTTCACGGTTTCATAAGTGAAGCACTCTCAATTAATCGACCACGATCTTTCTGTCAAATTGTACCTCGATCAAGGTTGGAATTGGAAATCGAGCCAATTTACGCATCAATGGCTCTCTACGATGTCAAAGAGAAGAAGAAAATATCGGAAAACTTTTACTTTGACCTCAATCCCTGACTCGATCAAACACATGCTTGCCACTCACATTCCCTTTCAGGTATGGCTTCAGCATGCGCAACTAAGCATTTTTATCGGGATCAATCAACCGTTACATAAATTATGTATCATTATTTTTTAGGATGTCAGCACCTTAAGCCGCTTCTTGCGTGTTTAGCACGACCTTTCCCTCCGCAGACCTCTTTTTGGTTGTAAAATTGGAAAAAGTGCTGCAAGGTGATATCAACGAATGTACTGAGCCTTACATCAAAGATGATAAAGTATATTTTAAATAGGCATGTATACAATCTTTATTTTTTTAATCACACTAAATATTTTTAATTATTGTATTAGAATCGAGAGAAAGTTCGAGCCAACGCTGTAGCCTGCTGTGAACGATTGGGAGGCTACAGAATGCCCTTTGCTTGGACTGGAATTCACTTGCACAGCATCCTCCACGGAGCTAGTAGCATGGATCGTGATAAGGATAAAGCATCCGAACGTGACACTGCATCCAACGACGGCGTCCCTATTAGTGGTAGTAGCCTAGGTAATTGATGATAATTAAACGGCAGTTTCAGAAACATAATAAATTTTAATACTTTTTTTTCAGATCGGAAGAGCAGTACGAGTAGTTTTGATCAGTTTCGGCGTAAAGGCGGTGTTCGATACTGGTTCCGGATCTTGGTCTCGACGTGGATCTCTCGAAAGGCGTGGTGGAAACGGCCCACCCCACGATAAGCGTAGTAGCTGGTCTTCCATCGGAGATGAAGTTGGTTCCAGCCTGGATAACTTCCGCCCTGTAACGCTTCACCGTCTCTAGCTTCTTCAAACAGGTTCTGTTGCATTTAAAACTACTCCAATACTTGTCAATAATTAGTAATTATTTAAAGGAAGGAGATCGTCTTCGAGATGAAGATTTATTCAAATATTTGCACGAGCTCCGTCGATCCTAGTAGTGCACTTAAACGATTGAAGTGCATCCCAGGGACACTAAAACTAGAAGTATCTCCTTGTCCCGAGGAAAACAAATGCTCAGCTGACTCCAGAATTATCGAAACTACATCCCTATCCAGGTATCAGAGCCTTATTTTAAGATATTTAACAAACCTTTTCTAATAAATATTTTTATTAGATGACAAAATTCGACCTACAAAAGAGCTCGTGGAATTCCCTCCAAGAGAGGTCTACGCACCTCACTTCTCTTATCGCAATTTGCTTTACGTTTACCCTAAGAACTTGAACTTTACAAACCGACTCGGTAATTTTTATAAACAGTTTTAGAGAATGAAATATGCTTATCGTAATTTTTATTTTGATTAGGATCGGCGCGAAATATTTCTGTTCGAATACAGTTTATGTGCGGTGAACAGGAGCAGCACGCAATGCCCGTCATATTTGGCAAATCTTCGTGTGCTGAGTTTGCATCTGATTATTTCACCGCAGTCACATACCACAACAAGTATCATTTATAAACACGTTTCCAACTTATAATTAGATTTTAAGCACTTTTTTTTCTTCAGGTGTCCTGATTTTTATGATGAAGTAAAGATCAAATTACCAGCAAACCTGAAAGACTGCCACCATTTACTTTTCACTTTCTATCACGTCTCTTGTCAACGGAAAGTTGATCAGACAGCCTGTTGAAACTATCGTTGGGATATTCGGTAATTTTCTTTATCTCAAGTAATCATTTTTGATCCGATTTCTAATATGAAACAACTTTATTTAGTGGTTGCCGATGCTGAAAGACGGCAGCCTCCAAACAGGCGATTTTTCGCTGCCTGTGATGCTGGATCCACCCCCTCCTAATTACCTGTATATAAATCCTGAAGTTATGTTGCCAGGCACTCGCTGGGTGGATAACCACAAAGGCATTTTCAATATAGTCATAGAAGCCGTCACTTCTGTTCATACTTTAGTAAGATGTTTTCATAATTTTAATCTATTCATTTATTCATATAAGTATTCTCGTTAGGATCGACATTTAGACCGCTTCTTAAACATTTGCTCAGCATTGGAAGAGAACCGCATCGTTCCTCACATAGGGGAAGCCAACATGGAGCCGAGTTTGAAGCAAAGGTTAGTATAGAATCTTGCAAGAAACATATAATAATCTGAAAAATAAAATTCTTCTTGAAAAATAAAAATCTTTTCACTCTAGTATTGGTGAACTAACAAATTCAAAAACGGAACCCATGGTCAAATTTTTGCCTTTGGTTCTGGATAAGCTCATTGGATTGATTGTGTCCCCTCCTTTGCTCAACGGACACGTCCTGAACTGCGCCAATTCGTCATTTGAAGCTCTAGCTATGATTGTTGGCACCCTCACTGTAACTAGTTATATCTAAAATTTAACTTCCCCGAAATTTTACTGATCTTTTTATTTATTTGCAGGAAATATTAGATCATTTGAACGATCAACACGGACGTAACGGTCTGCTCTCAACCTATATTCATTTCCAGGCGTGTGTTCCTCAAGAGAGCAGGTCTTATGGTCCTGTTTTGCAACGACCAATGTCCGTACCACCGCAGAGGAAACACAGCCGCAGTACTAGCCAGCCAGAAGTTCACGCAAATTTGGAAACTTTAGCGCTGGATGCGGAAGTTAACGGAGCTCTCCGTGGAATGGAGCGTGCCGGCAGTCTTAGAGGAGTGGACCCAAGTGCCTTCACGGATGACTCAGCGCAAGTATCTCCACGAAGAGATTTCTTTGCTTTGGACTATTTGTAACAGCAGTTCAAGGGACGCTGTCTTCTCAAATTCATGGTAATTCTGTTTTAAGTTAGATTACACAATGTTCTCTTACAATTTATTTATCGTTTCAGGTTTTTCTTCGAGTTGATGGTAAAGAGTATGGTCGAGTATCTTGGATCCAATGGAAAATTAGATTCTCCGCGTAAGCAGAGGTTTCCAGATAGATATTTGGAAGATGTATCTCGGCTAGTCGTTTTAGTTACCACCGAAATTCTGGTCCGGACAAAGACGCGATGGAAAAGATTCCAAGTATAGTAACGTAAATAAAATACTGAATTCACGGAATTAGTTGCAGTTCATGTAAATTTTCTTTGCAGAGCGCTTTGTCCCTGAACGTACACTTAGCCTTTTTCCTGCACGACTTGCTTTCTGTTATGGACCGAGGTTTCGTCTTTTCTCTTATTCGGGGCTATTGCCGCCAACTTAACGAAGAAAGAAGTTTGTATCCACACGATGGTGCTGCCTATGTCACTAATCTCAAGGTAAAACTTTAAACGTTCAAGTCTCATTCGTTTGTAAACAAAAACATTTTCAAATTCCATAGTTGGATTTCCTTCGTATCTTGTGCTCTCATGAACATTTCATCGCTCTCAACCTCCCCTATTCGACACCATTATGCACTTCAACCGCATCTTCTCCGTCACCATCTCCATCCGTCTCATCATCGAATAGCCAGTCTTCTTTCGTTTCAAATCTAATGGGCGGTTCCAGTTCTGCTCGTTTTGCCGAACTGACGAGCGAATTCCGGCAGCAGCACTTTCTCATTGGACTCGTTCTTTCAGAACTAGCTGCCGTCTTTGAACTTCAGTAATAAGCCATGTGAATTTAAATGGTACAAAACTTGGCTAAATTTTACCAATTTTTTTCAGGAGCCCAGCTTTGCACGCTCGAGCGGCTAATATCGTTAGAAATCTTCTCACCAGTCACGACTGGGATCCCCGGTATTCTGATTCAAGTTGCAAAGCTCGAGTAGCTACTTTGTACCTGCCGTTGGTCAGCGTCCTTCTTGATGCACTACCTCATCTCTACGATTGGAATTCAGAAAACAAAGGTAGAATCCTTTTTAAAACTATTTCTTTTCCTTTGCGACGATTCCGTTTTCCGTCACATTTAGATACTTTTGTGAATGGGTCGATGAATGAGAGCGCGAATATAATTGATTCGGTTCATTTCGGGGATGAGCTGGTTCACAAGGAATGCCCAGTTTTCATTTGGTATCGAACCTAACAAATTGTCTATTTTTACAGGTCGATCTCTAGTGGATGGGAGCGAAGAAGCGGAATCTAATACAGTTAATCCGGCTGTGGCTCAAGCTATTGCTGGAATTCCAATCGATCATGTAATCATTAGTTTAATACAATAATTTGAAATGAATCTAAGATTTTTTTTTCATAGATGAAAGGTAAAGTGAATGCCGATACGACTCGTCATCTTTTGCTCTGCCTCCAATGGGTCCTTCGACACGTTGATGAAATCCAGCTGCGCAATTGGTGGTCAGAGTTAAATCCACAAAAACTCCATCGACTTTTGGAATTGCTTTTCATTTGCGTCTCCGGTTTCGAGTACCGTGGAAAACGTATAATCCGCCGAACTCTCCAGCAGCGAGGTGGCCGCGCTACCGAACACGCCAAATCTCGATTGGAAGAGATGATCCTTGGTCAAGGGATCAGCTCGTTCTGATTTGATGCGACGACGAGGTAATATTCTCTTTAAAATATGACATATCGTTGAGTAGATGAAAAAAATGTTGTGGGTTTTTCTACGTGGTAAACAACTATTTTACTTGAAATGAAGCTCAAATAAGTAGCCGGAGTTGTACAGAACAATAGTGCCGGCATTGTAGGGAACTCCCAGTTCTACACTGGACTGGGCCAGCCATCTCCAGGTGCGATCCTGTGTCCTATTCGTTGCTAACACCAAAGCAGAAAAGAAAAAGAAGCATGTCTATTATTTGTTGTGCTAAACCTTTCGTCCAATATGTTTGCTTGTGTGACAACTAACCTGCGGACACCTTTCTAGTGTCGTTATGCGAATCCTTACTCACCTTATTTGTGAATATCACCAATTTTTTGTAAAATTTTTATTCGTATCTTTTAAATTAAATTTAAAATGAAGAGCGGAATCCATCTCCTTGTTCTGCTTCGGGAGTTGCGGACCGAAACACTCTTCGGTGGCGCAAAGAGACAACCCTTTGGCGCTCTGCCAGTGAGGTAGGCGACAAGCCCAGAGTCGACGTCGAACTAGATGCTTACATTGAAGGAAACCTCTCCACCCAAACTAGTCTTATCATTCTAGACACTCTAGAAATCATCGTTCAGGTTAGTTGCCTTTTCATCTTCTCCATAAGTAATAAGTATAATGACTCAAATCAACAAATTTAATTATGTAAAATTACAGGTTGTATCGCAACACGACAACCTTACAAGTCCTTCTTCCTGTTGCTCTTCGAGTACTTCTTCATTTACTTGGATGCTGTCAGAGCACTGCCTTGCTTCAAAATGCGTTTGCCACTCAAAGAGCCTTTGGTTTACAAGGTAAATTTTGTTTTATTCGAAAAAAAAATGCAAAAGATTCTTGTCGAATGAGCCCCGTTGTGTTGGTTGTTTCGTACAACCCCTTCCATAACTGTGCTGTGACGAATGTCCTGGCCCGCAGAGACGCTAGGATTTTCATCCATCTTGGCCGTTTCATCTGCTGGGGGCAGGTTATAGCTCTCATGAGCTGCCACTTTCTAGCATAAGTCCGGGGACTTTCCTCCCGAATTAGTGTTGATCAACGAGTGATCCGTATGTATTCGAGTGTAGAAGGCTGACAAGACATTAAGGGGGGTACTTCGCCTCGCCTTAAATACCTCCATCAAATGGGTTTCAAATGAGTTGGTGTTTTTCCAAAAATGTATTTAATTAGCATTTTAACTTCTTTAAGCTAGTATAATAACATTCTTATTTTAAATTGAAAGCTCTTTCTCTTTATCTAAAGTTCATTTTTCAGTTCTTGAAACCTGTTTCGGTTATCCAAGTAATATTCCAAATAAACTTGGAAAAAATCATGGAAAATTGATCAAACATGTGTCGGCCATGAGGTGGATTGTACGCCACCTGGCGGTTTGGACACTGAACTACTTTTCTGTTTTAAGGAGGGAAAATGTGATTTTTAAATTTTTTTGTATTTTTTAGTTTCCCGGTTTGCTGTTTGATGAAGAGACGGAACTGTGCGCCGACTTGTGTCTCCGCCTTCTACGCCATTGCAGCAATAGTATTAGCAGCATTCGCTCACAGGCCTCGGCTTCCTTGTATCTCCTGATGCGGCAGAATTTCGAGATCGGCAACGTAATTTTTTATAAACAAAACCAATTCTTATTTCAAGTTATTATATAAATGTTTGGAACTGTGTAGAATTTCGCTCGCGTCAAGATGCAGGTGACCATGTCACTTAGCTCCTTGGTGGGAACCAGTCAAAGTTTTTGTGAAGAAGCTCTTCGTCGCTCACTGAAAACCATATTGGTATACGCTGAGCAGGATGTGGAGCTCCAAGATACAACTTTTCCTGAACAAGTAACTTACTAATTTCTCTCAAATATTATTGTTAATCTAATGTAAAAATTAATCTAGGTACAAGATCTGGTATTCAATCTACATATGATCCTTTCCGACACGGTTAAAATGAAGGAGTTTCAAGAGGATCCCGAGATGCTCTTGGATCTCATGTTCCGTATTGCAAAGGCTACCAAAACTCACCTGATCTCCGGCTTACATGGCTTGCAAACATGGCTCAAAAACATACAGAGGTTTGTTTTCAAAATAAAAATAAAAATCAAATTATTTATTTATATTCACTCTGATTTTAGCGCGGGAATCACGCTGAAGCTGCCATGTGTCTAGTTCACAGCGCTGCTCTGGTTTCTGAGTACCTCTTTATGTTGGAAGATAGGAAGCACTTGCCTGTTGGTGCAGTGCCGTTCGAACGACTCTCAGCTAACGCTGTGGAAGAGTCTGCCGTGTCGGATGACGTTCTCTGCCCGGATGAAGAAGGTTTTTGCTCCGGGAAGTACTTTACTGAGAACGGACTCGTTGGACTATTGGAGCAAGCAGCCAGTTCTTTCCAAATCGTAGGCTGTCTTAAATATTTTAAGTGATCTATCTTTAAGTTATTTTTGTAATATGTATTTAAAGGGAGGAATGTATGAATCGATGAATGAAGTCTACAAAATTCTGACACCGA
Source organism: Chydorus sphaericus (assembly GCA_030141595.1). Classification (NCBI taxonomy): domain Eukaryota; kingdom Metazoa; phylum Arthropoda; class Branchiopoda; order Diplostraca; family Chydoridae; genus Chydorus; species Chydorus sphaericus. Next base: position 5,471,647 of record CM057931.1, read on the forward strand.
TTGCCGAAGCTCATCGTGATTACAAAAAGTTAGCAAATATCCATAGGTATGAATTAATTAGATTTAAAGACATACCTATTCGAGAATCTAACCTTTTTTTATTGGTCTTCTTGCAGTAAACTCTACGACGCTTTTACTCGCATCGATCAACAACAAGGAAAGAGAATGTTTGGGACCTACTTTCGTGTCGGATTTTATGGTCCGAAGTTCGGTGATTTGGATGGAGAAGAGTTCATTTATAAGGAACCCACTCTCACTAAGTTACCTGAAATATCACATCGCTTAGAGGTAGCATATCATGTCTTTTTTCACATTTTTTCAATTATTTATTTAATTTTTTATTTTTTAAACAGAATTTCTATAGTGAACGATTTGGCGCATCCAATTTGGTTATGATCAAGGATTCCAATCCTGTTGATGTGACGAAATTGAACATAGAGAGAGCCTATATCCAAATCACCTACGTGGAACCCTACTTTGACGTATCGGAGCTGAGGCACCGAGTAACCGTTTTCGAACGCAACTACAACATTAGTACGCTGAATTTTAAATTTAAATTTTTAAAAAGATAAATGATTCAATATTTTTTTGTTTTGTTTTACAGAGAGGTTCATGTATGCCACGCCTTTCACTCCTGATGGACGTGCTCACGGTGAACTTCACGAGCAGTACAAGCGGAAAACAATCCTCACAGCCGCTAATCATTTTCCGTACGTCAAAACGCGTATCCAAGTCGTCGAAAGGCACCAGGTAAAATGCCGCAAATAAATGACGTGCTTTAAGAACAGCGTAATTGATTAGTATGTTTTGAAAGGTCGTATTAACGCCTATCGAAGTAGCCATTGAAGACATCCAGAAGAAAACGACAGAGTTAGCAATAGCGACGATTCAAGAGCCACCAGATCCTAAAATTCTTCAAATGGTCCTCCAAGGCTGCATTGGTAATAAACTATTTTTTTCTAATCGAATTAATTACTATAAAATCGGAATTCTTCTATCAGGAACAACTGTCAATCAAGGCCCTTTCGAAGTGGCTTATGTCTTCCTATCTGATTTGGTAGATCCGCAGAAAACGTCCAATAAATTTCAATTAAAGTTACGGCTCTGCTTCAAAGACTTTTCTAAAAAGTAATGTAGTTTTATTTTCAAGCTCTCTTATTATCGATTTAATAATTGATTATTATTCTAATTAGGTGTAGCGACGCTCTTCGCCGTAATAAGACTCTGATTGGTCCCGATCAACTTAGATTATCAACGTGAACTTGAGAGGAATTACCGTCGCTTCACGGAGCGATTGGCTCCGTTGATCAATATCGATTCAGCCTCGCCCACTAATGGGAATGGCTTCTCGCAATAGACGCAATCGAAGGTGATTAAAGAACCCACCAATACCTCCCTATTTTCTTGTGTATTTAAAAGCGACAAAACAAGATTATACTGTTTTTGAATTGCAATTATGTCTCCTCGTGCCTCATGCGTCTGGCTTCCTATTCGAACAATACCATTTCATTGATCCTAGCTGGCGTTTGAAACAATCATTCCTATCTTTTTATAAATGATCTTTCAGCCATCCGTCATGCCATTCGTAATACAAGACATAATTTCCATTGATTATTTACTCTTATTATCTATATCATAAACTTACCAAGACTGTTATGGTAACCCATGGAAATACTGTGACTATCGTAGGAACGTGTATTTACAACAGTCCACATTGGAATTTATAACACGCAAACAGTGAAACAATACCACTAAAAATAAGAGCTGTTGTACCCAGAACCCATTGATATATTTTCTATTACTTTAAGTTTTGATTCATGGTTGAGCTCCGTCGGGAACTGCCCCCTAGCCGCCATGTGAAGTCTTCAAATAACAAATTGACAGCTATTACGTTGTTCTAATCCATAATCAGACAATCGAAAAATGTAAAGTAAAAAAAAAAATAAAAATAAAATACCGATGAATTCGATTTTTTTTTTTTCTATTCATGGTTGAGCGCCGTCGGGAACTGCCCCCTAGGCCCTGCCCATGCTCCTTATTGTCCCGTAGGACGAGGCGAAAGTTATTTCCTCTTTTTACCACAGAAACCGTCACTACATCCACCAACTGAAAGGTAGTCGGATGGGATTCCTATCCAGTACTTTCGGAGAAGCACTAGTTAGGAGCTAAGCCACCCGAACATGCCTTATAGTTAACAAGTTAATACCGAATTTTTCGTCAACGGGGATCCTCCTGGCGCTAAGCCCACCAAAGGTAAACCTTTTTTGCGTTCCGTGAAGGACGTTGGTGAGGATGCCAGGATTACTAAGCCCGTTGATCGATCCTAGATTGTTTCGGTATTGACTGCTAACTTAGGCCGTACGCTATCTACCATCAGTTGTGTGGAGGGAATTTCGGTTTCTGGGAATTTTTAATACACATATAAGAACAATAAGAATTTCACAAAGAACCAAAGTTTTTCAGATTTTAAAAGTTTTTCAGAATAGGTGTTTATATCAATTTTTTCACATTTTTCTCACACAATTTTCATACAATATTCATTCATTTTCATAAATTTACAAGCTGCATTTTTCAACCCTCGTCAGCGGTTGATTTTTCCATGAAACTCTTTTTCAATGAAGAAAAGCAACCTGACCAGTCTTGCATTGGCTGGTCCAACCTTGTCTCCATACTTGTTTTCCGAACATTGGGAGCCCGCCGTGTCAATGCTCAGTTGGGCTATAGGCATATCAGCAGAGCTTTCGTTCTTCTTTTGAGATCGTTTTCCTCTTCGACGCCTCACTTTACGAACGACAGAAGCTTCCTGGCCAAGTTCAACCGATTCCTCATCTCCATCGAAGGAACTTTCAGTCGAATTTATCCTTTCCGTGGGCAGAGTAGATTTTTCCATGAAACTCTTTTTCACTGAAGAAAAGTAACCCGACCAGTCGCGTAATGGCTGATCCACCTTTGTCTCCATACTTGATTCCGAACATTGAGAGCCCGTGTCAATGCTCTGTTGCTCAACTTTCTTGCGTTCGAACTGCTCTTTAACATACTCACAGGGGGGATCCGTAACCTCTTCCCCGGAATAATTTTTCATTACATAGTCCCAAATTGGGAGCTCCCACAAACGATGCTTCCTGCTTGTCTTCTTTGGAGACTGCTTAGCCGGTACAAGATCCATTATCGAATTCTCCGTTTCCGGGGGTGCGCTAGATTGTATTGAACCCTCTCCGCTAGGTTCGACCAAGCCAGTTTCGGGGATGTCGTCGGTGCTAACTTCCATATTCTCCGGGTCGACTTCTGGGATACGATCGAGAGGAACGACGCAAACCTCTTCACTCTTCTTTTGAGCTCCTTTCCTTCTCCTCCTTCTCGCTTTTCCAACTTCAGAAACCTCCCCACCGGATCCGACCAAGCCAGTTTCGGGGATGTCGTCGGTGCTAACTTCTATATTCTCCGTGTCGACTTCTGGGATAATCAAACTTTCTTCGGGAGGAACGAAGCTCTCTTCACTCTTCTTTAGAGCTCGCTTCCCTCGCCGCCTTCTTACTTTCCGAACGACTGAAACCTCCCCGCCGGGTTCGACCAAGCCAGTTTCGGGGGTGACGGTGTTGCCAACTTCTAAATTCACCGGAACTATAGGTGGCTCGACGGTGTGGGCCGGAACTTCCTCTGATTCGACTGTGTAGGCCGGAGCTCCCTTTGGCTCGACGACGATTGCCGGAACTATAGCTGGCTCGACGGTGTGGGCCGGAACTTCCTTTGACTCGACGACGTTTGTCGGAACTACAGTTGGTTCGACAGTGTAGGCCGGAACTTCCTTTGGCTCGACGACGATTGCCGGAACTATAGGTGGCTCGACGGTGTGGGCCGGAACTTCCCTTGACTCGACGACGATTGTCGGAACTACAGGTGGCTCGACGGTGTGGACCGGAACTTCAAGTTGCTCGGAGGTAGCGGCTGGGGCAATGCTTGATTCAACGACGATGGCCAGAACTTCATCTGGCTGAACGGCGTTAGCGACTGGAGTATGGAACTGCTCTACAGTGGCAACGTCTGAAGCTGAGTTTCTCTCACTCTCTTCATCTGGAACTTTGACGGGCTGTAATGCGATGAGGACGAGATCCAAAGGCTGAGGCTGGCTGGGGTCATTCCGTTTGGTCGGACTAGAGTACCAGCAATAAGCGATAGCACCGGCGGCAGCTGTAGCGGCAGCGGCAAATCCGTATTTAATCCAAGAATCCATTATTTTGATTACTGCAAATAGCTGTAGGTTTCACTTTACTATGAGGAGCCTAGATATATATAGATAAACTGCTTGGTTAACTCCGATTGCAGACGTGATAATTGTTTAATAGATGAAGTACTGACAGAGTACTAGAAGTGTTTGACAAATACCACCCAGGAATCTTTGTTATATAATAAATATGGTTGGTGAACTACGATTGCATAATTTGATTTTCGACCCGGCCTTCTTTAACTGTTATTAATATTTATTTGACATTTTTTGAAAAGAAACTTCCTCCAAATATAATAATGAAAATTTTAAATACATCGTGAAATAGGATAAAATTACGACTGAAGGTCTTGACCAGGTCCAGAAAAGTGGCTTTATTCTGATTGTCTCTTACCTCGTAAAATTTCGCTACGCTAGTCCTTGTTAACTTAGATCAAGTCACCAACTTTTTATTTATTTTTAAAGTAAGATTTAAAATGGCTGTATGGTAAATGATTAAATGGCGAGTTTAATAACTAAGTTTAAGCACGCTAGTATCCTTCGTCTACGAAAACGTTCTGAACCTAGCGAATTTAAACTAGCAAAGAATGATTCCTGTATAAGTAGAATTCACAATACAAACAAGTCATGAATAGGTCAATTGAAGATGTTTTCAATTAAAAAGATTGGAAGAGACCTTCAGAATATTTTCAATTTTATTTTTTATTATCACTTCACAAGTTCATGTGAGTTGTTTCCAGAACTTTATCTTTATGATCCGCCATGGACGGAGCGGATTCATAAGTGCATATGGTAACGCCGTGCCGGTGACCTTCCGACCATTCTCCTCTGAGGCCAATGAAGTAAATTTGTGTCGTGTCGGCGCCGAAATTTTTCGGGAAATGGAGTGTCAAATGGTACACTGATGAGAAAGTTACAATCCTACAGAAAAGAAAAACATACAAACAATCTGTACAAGAATCGTAACAGAATTTTACTTTGCTAATGCCTTACTTAGTTGCATATTCGGTAGTGCCGCTGGGATCTTGAACCAAAGAGAACTCCTGATCAGCAGGCGCAGCAGCATCATCAAATGTCATTTTAGGTCTATTTTTAAACCTAATACAAATGAAAAATAAGTTTATAATTTTCGGGAAAATTGTAAAGGTATAAATGCACTTACAAACGAACAACAGATGGATGTGTCCCATGATCTCCTCCAATTATTATGAGACCTTTCAATTTTACATTTCCTGTGAATCTTTGAAAAATGAAAACACAAAAAAAGTTCATTTTCACCATTAAAAAAAAAAAGTTCAAATGAATTTTTACGGAATGTTGAAGAGTAGTTCCTCATCAGCATCACTTTCTACATACTAAAAAAAATATGTACATGTAATGATTTCTATAATAATTAATAAAAGTGAATTTTTTAGTTAAAATCAAAACACTTACATGGTCCTTTAAAAGACGTTCATCCCACGGACGGAAGACATCCCGCCCCGAGTTCTCTTGAACTTCATTAAGACATTCCAAATTTTGTTTATCAATCCTGGAGTAAAGGTTGTAGAGAACTGCTAAATTTTCCGTCTTTACTTCTTGACTACAACCGCAGTGATCTATAAGCTCGAGTAACGTGAAAAATAGAAACATTAACACATGTGTGTTTCAGATTATAAATGTTGTCTACCTCCGTGTTGATGAGCCATGTCAAAACCAATTTGTTGAGCACTGAATTCAGTTGTTTGTAATTGATGTAGACAGCGCAATTTTATTTTTCAATTCAAAATGAAAAAAATCGTAAATTCATCGTTAGCAGAGTGTCTTTCAGTTCAGCAGTTGCTTAAATGAAAATGTAAGCAACTAAGCAGTCGCAGCTGTTGCCGTCTCGTCTATTATTTTTTTGTATCATGTATTTCTTATTGATAAATCCAGTATTTTAACATTTTATTTAATTTTTAAAATTTTATTTCGAGCAAAACAAAGAAAGTTGTTCGTAAAAAAGTTTTACATATTCACATTTCTTACTGGCAACTGCGCAAACTGTCAGCTGACAGCGACGGCCGTTCCTGTTTGAAAATTTTGAACGGTGGTCGGTGTGTAGCTCATGCTAGTGCTAGAAGCAGGGGACAGGGTGCGTTTGGAATTTCTAAAAAGATCGAAAGTTGTTTCCCCTGTTACATTTTTACATCCTGGTTACATTATTGATTGGTAAAAATAGTGATTAAGAAGTCGTGCGTTTTACCTTATCCAAGAAAAAATGGCTGAAGCATCAGAAAATGTATCTTTCAACTCATCTGGAGTGGAAGTATTCGTTGACCCTGACAACGAAGTATTTTTTGGGCCCGTGTCTGAAAAGGAAATGGAGCTGAGAAAGCCACTCCCCAGGAAAACTCTACACCCATGGTACTTAAACAAACTTTCAAGAATAGTTAAACTAATTTAAAATAGTGTTTTTGCCTTTATTGCATTTTAATCTATTTTTTTACTGTTAGTGAGATTCTTGAGATCTCCAAAAGAGGATTCACCTTCCACGAATGGGAAGAGTACAAAGAGCAACTGCAGAGGAATGAGCAAAATGAAGAAGCCATCAATGAAGTCTTTGGCAGCGACAGTGATGAATCATTCTCTTCAAAAGATGGTGAAAACTGTGATCAATCATTGAAAGAACAAGATCAACAATGGCAGAAGAGTCACCAGAATGTTTACAGCCCTGATGCAACTACAGAATCCTTCAACAGTTGTGAATCTAAAGAGGTAGGCTCATTCTTGTTCTTGTGATTCAACACTGTGCTAATATTAGATTTGATTCTAATTCTTTTTGTGCAGCAAAGTCAACAGCAAAATGTGTCTGGTGTTGGAAGCCTTAATGATACCTGGGAGATACAAGAACGAATGCTAGCACTTGCTGATAAACTGGAGAGGGGAGAAGCTATCCCAGAATTGGGGATCTGTCGTCATGCCTCTGGTGCTGTTGAATACAGATCTCAGTAAACCCATTCTACTAAATTGATTTATGTGCTAGTATTAAAAATATTTTGTTTTGTTATAGGCCTGCTGACCATTTGAAACACAATGAAGAAGCTGAAGATTCTGTTGGAAATGTGTCAGCTGATATTCAGAACCCTGCTGAGTATTAAATCTATTTATCTGTTGTATTTTATTTATTTTATGTTCTCTAATTTCTCAGGATCAGCTCCTCTAGCAGTGATGCAGACGATTACGAGGAAGAGGCTGAAAATAAAGAAAATGTTCGTTACATCATCGATGGCGAGCCGTAAGATGAAATTTTAATAAATTAGTTGTGCGCTCTTTATCTGAATCTTCCAATATTAGGTTCGAAGAGAACAATGCTCACGAAGGAGTCCCTGAAATTCTCGTTTTCCGCCCTCGAGGAAGTGACGAATCAACTCGGTAAGTGCCAGTCTCATAATTATCTAAAAATTTGGAACTGATTTTAACATTTGTCTTAAATTAGTGGAAAGATTAGTCAGGAACCAGCAGCTGACAAACAAATTCAGCAACTTGTAAGCAATATGGATTCCCTGACTGTACGCAAAGCCATCACCGAGACCCCCGTTCGAGATCCCCCTACAATCTTCCGCCTTCCTACTCCAATGAAGAAAATGGAATCGTACGGTAGTACTCGCAACTTCTTGGGGACACCAAACAGCACTCCTAAATCCAATGTCCTGAAGAAGAAACCGCTGAGCACTCCCAGGCAGCAGCCCATCAGTATGGTGAAGCCCGATTCTCGACCCAACAGCGCCGTCAAAGCCAGCAAACCTTGCTTTTCTGCTGCGGCCAGCCCCGTCGGTTTGTACATCCGAAGCCTCCCGGAACCCATGTTTATCGAGAACGTCCGCCCAACCATGAAGAAGAAAGATGTTCAGAGCAATCCGTCTGCTATCAAACCACCAAGAGTTGCAGTCAAGAACAAGGACGGTCGCTGGAGTTTGGCTCCTCCTTCAATGACTCCTTCCAAAGATACAGACGGACACGTTGATCGTTCCGCAATCCAGCCTGTTCTCCCAATGGTTCTTCACGAAGCGGCTGCCTCTTTGGTACTGATTATTGTATTAGTGTCTAGTTTAATTAATTACCAATTCTTTTCCTCTTTTTAGATTACTGATAAACCAGGTGGAAACTCAGAACCGGCCCATACGCCTGGCACTGGTGGCAAAATCGGGAAGTTATTGGAAAGAGCTGTCACGCCTACCGTGCTTAAGCATCAGGGACGTATGCGCGTGCCAGCGAACACTGCTAAAACTTCTCAAATCATCAACTCTCCTAGCAAAAGCCGAAGTGGTAATTGATTTTTTTCCTTCTCAAACATTTCACTATTAATTTCACCCAACACCACACACTTTTATTTTTTCTTTGCTAGGTCTACGTTCCGATTCCTCAAGTATGATGGAAGTTTCTGTCCTCGAGAAGGTGACCACTTCGAAATCTAGCATTCCCGTCTACAAGCAGTTTATGCTGCGCAAATAAGCTCTTTTCATTATGCGTTCTACTTATTCATTTCCACTCCACGATATACGAGAAAGGAAGAAAAATAATATTAAAGAAGGAAAATTTCTGTTCTGTTCCCCGCAAATGTATCAGTCGAATACACCGCATTTTCATCAATAACAACATTAGAACTATTCTCTTTTTGCCTTGTAATAAATTTACAAAGGACAATATTTACCCAAGGTTTTGCAAATGTATCAGTATCAGATGTATACGTTAAATATCCCTCAAGAACAATATTAGAATTCTCGTCTCTTTCGATCAGCCATGTAACGCCGGTTGTGATTGGCACCTCTTGTCTTGTTCTCTGTCTTGTGTTTTCGAGCGACGATCGTATCCTTCTCTTGTCCTTGTCCTCTTGGTGCACCTGGAAAATTATAAATAAATTAAAGCAAGAAATAGAGAGAGAGATTTCTTGGCCGTAACGAACCGACAACATTGCGGGGCGGACCCGGTTGCCCAGGTGGTCTGAATGCTCCTCTTCTGGCCATCCGCCTTGCCTCAGCTTGCTCTCGCAGTTCAGCTGGGTTGGGTACGAACTGATCTCGGGGTCTCTCAGGGGCGGCCTCTTCTTCTTCTTCCTCTTCTTCATAGTCATCCTCTTCTTTTGGGCGCAAAACACGCGGTATAACAAAGGATCGACGGAGGTCCTCGTGGGCGTCTGGCTCCTCGGAGCCAACGCCATGTCCATCATAAGTGTCGTCGTATTCATCGTCATACTAACATAATTTTCAATTATTATTTGGTGTTTATAAGCTGAACTTAAATAATAGTTACCTCATCGGCAAGTTGTTCATTAACTCTTTCTAAGATAACATTTTTCAGACTCTGTTTATCGTTCAAAACTTCTTTCATCTCATCAAAATGAACCGTTCTGTAAAGTTTTAAAGAGGAGTTTAAACAAAATCTGATTTATATCTTAAGTACGGTAATCTCTGGTGAATACTTGGTACGGGTTTTCTTGGAAATTTCAGCGGGCTCATCGTACACAGGCACTGGGTTATTTGGGACGGAAGCAACATCTGGAATAGGGCGATCAGCCAAGTGAGGTGGTAGATTGTCCTCTAGAACAGCGTTGATAACAGATTCAGGATTGTAGTCGTAGTGCTTCAAGCAAGCCTGTTAAAAAAAAAAAAAAATTAGCCAGTTGTAACTGTTGTGATAAGAAAACGCGATATCTACTTGAATGAAGTCATCACGGAGGTCGGGCAAAAGCTCTTTGACTTGCAAGACAAGAGCCAACATCTTGGAAGGATCTGATCCACCGTCAGCAGAGCGGAGGGATGCCGGCATCGTTGACAATCCGAACTCTGCGGTGAAACCTTTAAGACCACCTTTGACATATTCGATACGAGTAGAATCACTATCCAAAGAAAACAATTTTAATTATAAACAACCGGAAATTTGACAAGGAATTTTTACATAGCCATGTTCAATTGCGTCATAAGGTCGATATCATCCTGGACGGGGAAGACGGCGTTGTAGTCGACAACAAAATGACGCTGCCTCTCAGAAATGAGGTAGGTAAGCCACTCGAGCCACTGTTCTACACAGTTCTCCTGACTAGTCGGACTAACATCTCCAGCGCTAAAGAAAAATAAGGTACAACTTTTTTTGATAAATATTATTCTAAATAAATCCGAATAGCAATATATTACCCTTCAACGAGAATCGGTTTAATAGAGACTGAATGCAGTAAAGAGTTGTAAATTTGAAGAAGGAATTTACGAGCCGCATTCAAATTCCGGTTGAGCTTCTCTTTCTGCGCCGGTGAGGTCGATTCGATTTGGCGACTCAAGCAAGGGATGCTCCTCTCGTAGAAATCAGTCAGTCTGTGCCGAAGAAATTTTGAAATTGAAGAAAAAGAGAAATTCATTCAGAAGTTGGTATTACTGGTTTGGAATTCCTGCGTTAATCAAGACGGGAGCGGAAGCTGGATAGACGTCAACGAAATACCACAAGGTAGTAGCGATATCAAGGACATAGATAACAATTTCCTCCAGCTCTTCCGTTGACAGGGGTCCACTGTGACTACTCCCAGCTGCTTGATTATCTTCTAGACCGAGCTGTCCAAGAATAAGATGGAATACCTTTTAATTAACAAAGATATTTTCTTGATTAGTTTGAGAGCTAAAAATAGATACAATTATATGTAATACCTGAATAAGGCTACCACCAGTTTCCTCCAAATCGCACATGTATTTTGGCTGATGAAGAAAGATGCTCTGAAACATTTTTGAGAGGAGTGCAGAATTGCCGGTTGGGCCGAATAGCGCACAAAGATCCATCAGCTTAGGAATGTCGAAGATGAAGTTATCGTAAATCAGCTGACCAAATGTAGTTTGGGTTATAAAATATTCCTGTAATGTATGTAAAAGGAATTGGTCTGAAAATTCAGATAAAGCCCATTAGATGAATTTCATTGGTAAGACCTTGGATTCTTTTGGAGTGGACATGCGAAGGAAGACAAGAAAGACCAAATTCTGTGTCTCCTTAAACAAGCTCCAAGAGGAAGGCAATGACTTGAGTGTTTCCCTCTCATCTGAATAGAAACGAGGAGCTTCCTGCAGGAAAGAAACCAAGCTGGCATGCAGTTTTTCATCATAAACTATCTGGGACCAGAATCTGTGCAGTTAAAATATTTAGTTAACTAATTTTTAAAAAGTTCTATTTATGGATAGTTTTACTTGTGGTGAGGTAACTTCAAGAGCCAATGAAGGTCTGCTTTAATAAATTCAATCATTTCTGTCCATTCTTTCCAATCGATTCCTCCGGAAACCGTTGATGGTGGAAGAAAGTGTAGAAATTTCTTCTTTTCTACCCATTTAGGAGACTGTTTAAAAAATAAGAATATCTTAATATATTATTTGATGAAATGTGATAAAAAAGAGAAAATTACCAAGGCAGGGACTTGCACGCTTGTCTCATTTTCTGTAACGTTAATCTTGCGAACTTCTAGCGGTTCCATTTTCACGTTGACAGATTATTGCATCACATTTGTTTTCGTCTTCTAGCAGACGACATGGATGAATCCAACGTTGCCCTTCTCCTCAGTTCTCAAATGATCATTTTTCTTCTCGAATTTTCTTCGAATCTTTCTTCAATCTGGGCGTCTGGCTCTTGGTTCTGACTTTTAAAAAAGCTTTCTAAACATCTATTCCTTAATTCCTTTTTCCTCCTTGGTAACACAGCTTCATTTGAAAAGGCAACCCTCATTTACGATTGGTACAAAAATAAATTTCCCGGTCAGCTCGATGATGTACTCCTTCTTTACTTGCGTGATAATCGACACGCAATCCCCTATGTTCCAAATCTTAGAAATTAACCGAGTCATCGGCAATCAAAGATGATAAAAAAAAGCTGTGCTCTAACAGAAAACCATGTCAGCAATCGACAAACCTCTTTAGGGAATTATTAAGTGACACGCAGCAGGATCAAATGACACGGCTCATGGAGCATTTGAATCAATCATGAGATCCATGAGCCGAAGGTATATTTCATCTGTGTCTTACAGGATCTTTTTACACGTTCGCCAACTGTCATGGGATGCACCGTCTCATCCAATCAAGTTAAAAGGATCAGTCCTGAAGATCCCAGAAACGTCAACAGGGTACTAAAGTCCAATCTTTCTTTCTTAAGAATCACTTTCATAATAATTGGTCATTTAGGTTCGAATTGAAGCGCTTTGTTGCAATTCTTGTTTAGTAGCCGTTCAGGAGGTCATCGCTATAGCCCCTGGGCTCAATAGGTGAGTCAACTAGTACCGTCTGGTACCGCTGCGTTTATGTTTTGCACGACCATGTCCCAAATCAGGGGATGCCTGCAGCGGGATTATGGTTTTTACAGTCGATTCTTTATCTTTATTGAGAGATTGCTTCTTTGGGGAAACCCAAAAATACTTGTTCCAATGTTCCATAGAGAGAAAGTCTCGTCTCTCCATAATTTTTTGGCAATCCCATTTGGCAATCTCGTCCGAAACCTAATCATTATTCCATTTACATTTTTAATTGAATAAGAGAAAACTTGATTCAAAAAAAATACTCGTTCAGAAAAACACGGTGACGCAGTTTGGGTCGACTACTCTTAATGGACCTTGAATGGCTTTCCTTCCTTGAAATTTCCTTTAAAAAGGAAACAAACTTAATGCAGCAATATGAAAAATTTCGTGCACTATTTCTTGAGTGACATTCCAATAAAGAGATTAGAGGAAAAAAGGATTAAATTTCTCCTTATTACCTATCCATTCCTTGTAAATAGTAATGCAATCCTAATCGGGGTCCTTGACACGTTTCATTTTTCTTCCCTTTAAAGGATGAAGGAATGTTTTCATCTGTATCCTGCTTTTGTATAGTGTGCGGATATTAGGCGCATCCGTCCGATTCAATAGGGTAGGGACGAAGGTCACAGCGAACCTTTTTTTTTCTATCCCGTTCGGTTACCTTGAATTTTTTAAACGAGAGAGGAGCGGTCGCGTGCTGTAGTGTGTCGAAATTATCCTAGACCCATAGATGGCGCAAATGTTGCCTCCCATACAAGTTTTTCCCCCCACCGCACAATGATCTTTAATAGGAAGCACGTGATTCAAATCTACAAAGTGGGGACGGTCAAAGGTAAAATGGCAGCTTAACTAGAGCAAATCAGTTAGTAACAATATACGATGGGAGGAAAATCACAGCCGACATGATTAGTTTTGAATCGTTGTTTACGTGTGATTCTTATTCTATACCTGAACACAATGAAATGTTTGTCTGCAACCATATGATATATTTGAAACAGATACGCCGGTCTGAATAACAACAAATGCGTCATCACTGAATTGGCTTAGCAACATGAATAATAAAATAACAACCTCGGGATATTTTTTTAGCTCAATTTTGGCCAGAAAAACAACCACAACAACAAAGTAAAATAATGCGAATCTTGCATAAGACGCAATTTTGCCAAATTTGGAGAGAAGAAAACGGTGTTACATATTATTCAAAAGATTCCAGTTAAACCTTTCACCCGTCATTGTAATTGTTATTTTGCGGTTGTTGTTGTTTTTGGTTGCAAAACCGGATCGGTTGACGTAAAAAGATTTTATTCAGATTATGTTGCGTATTTTGACGGGTGTCGGTGACTTTGACGTGAAATTTATGCAAAAACCCGTCAACAATCCGGGAGCAGCAGTAATTCCGCAAAAAGTTGACGCGAATGCAGTCATCTAAAATTATTTTTTGACCACAATATTATTTCAAGTTTAAAAAATTTTAAAAAGGCTTCCTTGATAGTGGGTAATTCCAAAAAGGTGTCCATATCAAAAACCCGTTTTGGGCATCAATACTTTTTTATTCGCAAATTTTTTGTTGTAATAAAAAACCGTGACCGAAAGAAAAGTTTATAGCAATTGCCGCGGGCAAAGGCATCTTTTACTTATATAAACTACGCAGTAGGAATTTTTTCGGTTCATGTACTGTACATCATCGGTACATATACGTATATGCAACCTTCCCGTAAGCTGCCCAACGTGAATAAATAAAAATACCTGTTCACGCTCCCGGCGGCTCACGCTGTGGTATGCACAGCAGCGCTTGAATCACCGCGAGCCACATTACCGCTTGTTTCTTTCCAGTACATTCTTTACGGGTGCGACCCATTTTCAGCCATATTTAATCGTTGTTTACATCTAAAAACTGAATCAGCACGTGTTTTTTCGTTCACCAAAACTTGTTGATGCCGGTAATATGAAAATATCTAGATTGCGTAATATGTATGAAATTAGAGATGACACATTCAGTTTAATGTTAATTAGAAAATGATTTGCCAAATATTTTTTTCAAATACGAAATAAACAGCACGTGATTGTGCCTAAATGTTATCTCGAGAGTTGAATGCGCAAGATAGATGTAGATCAAGGAAGTTTGCCCGAGCCCGACACCACATCCCGCCAATTATAAATGAGGATATGAATTTAATTAATACTTTTAACACCGGCAGTAGTACTTAACACTATATAATCCAGTCACGCGCTTGAAAAAAAAATCATGTGCATTTCTCTTTTCAAAATGGAGGATGACAGTAATAATTTTTTTATGCATAGGTCACCTTGTTGCAAATTTAAGCAATTCTTCAAATTTATATGTACACAACAAGAAACTATTGTTGCCATGTGCCTTTTTTTCTCTCTCGAAATCTCCTCCCCTTTTTCTAAACCCCACCGTTGGAGGGGTGGAGCGCTATCTGTTCGTGTTACACACACTGAGCGTAAACAAGAGCCGACTATAAGAAGGTCTCTGTGGACTTGCCGGCCGCCATTGAGTACACACACACTCGCTAGACAGCACACACGAGTTTTCTCTCGATTTTCAAATTTGTTCCCAATTTTCCCCCTCAATCTATTAATTAAATGGTCTGGACGGTTGGTGATTGGTAATAGAGCTCAACAAGTGTTGTCATAGCCCCAGTGTGTCTAACGATTACTTTGTTTACCAGGTGCATCTGCGTTCCCGAGTCGATCGATCTTCTCTCTCAATCGGTTCAGAAGCTCTGCGGATGCGGTGAGTCTTTTAAACTAATATTATAGTAGTAGTACGGTACATGTGCTTTCTCAAAGCACGTGCTTTTCTCCACCGGGTTGAATGAACGCTCCAGTATACCTACTATAACAATATGAGCTGGTGATGCCATTAGGGAACTTTCTCCCTTCTCTTTTCTCGAGTCGCCACGGGGGACTTTCCTCTTTTGAAGACTCGAGGTTATTCACTTCTCATATATTGGGTTGCAAACAGGAGCAGGTCGTCTTCAAGACCTCAATGACCTAGTTGTAAAAAGAAAAATCCCTCGTATATTTCTGGCGAGTTTTTATTTAATTCATTTTTTACAGGGCCGCAAGGTTATACGGCCAAGCACTATTTGCACGCACCCGGACATCGTCAGTCACCGGTATGAATAAATGTTATAAGGAAACCACAGTTACACAATATGACTAATAATTTCATCATTTTCTAGATTGATATTCATACGGACGAAGTTCGTCTAGATCCTCGTCTTAACATCAAGCGTCTTCGTTGGGACTATCCGAAGGACACGATCGAGTTGGTCAACACCGGATATTGTTGGAAAGCTCACGTCAATCCGGAAGGAGCAAAGCTTTCTGGAGGTCCTCTGACTCACGAATATCAATTGGAACAGTATCACTGTCACTGGGGAGAGACGAATGAAGTGGGCGCAGAGCATCTTGTCAACGGCAAGTCCTACGCTGCCGAGGTAAACAATCAAAAAGTTCCTTGACCCATATTTTCAGCTCGAGTAAACCTAAACCGAGTCTTTCTCAATGCCAGATCCACTTTGTCAACTGGAACACCAAGTACGGTTCTTTCAATGAAGCTCTCAAATATGGAGACGGCTTGGCAGTTTTGGGCCTTTTTCTTAAGGTAATTTCCTCACTTTTACTTACTTCCGCACCGGAAATACTGATAACAATTAAAACTGGTTTTTTGCAGGTAGGAAAGGAGAATGAGGAATTGAAAAAACTTGTCAACCTCACGCGCGACATTAAACACAAAGACGAATCAGCTATTTTCAAGGAGCCATTGGATCCGAACAAGATCCTTCCTGGTTCGTAATACTTTTCCTTTTCACTTTCTAATATTTTTTTTAAATTAATTTTTATTTTCATCATGCAGAGAGAGGTGCGTACTATACCTATTTGGGCAGTCTCACCACACCGCCCTGCAACGAATGTGTCATCTGGATTGTTTTCAAGGATCCCGTTGAAGTTTCGGCTGAGCAGGTACAATCACCTCAATCAACTACTATTCCTTTCAGATTTCTTTATGAATTTTCCCTGTCACAGTTGGAATCCTTCCGCGAAATGTTGGCTTTTACCAAGGATTGCCCCTCAGCTGAGCAACTGAGGATCCTCAACAATTATCGCCCACCGCTGTCCAGAGAGGAGCGCATCGTGAGCCTCGGCTACTTGTAGAGCACATAAAGCGGCATCACGCATAAATTTTAGTTATTGCTAGAGAGAGAGAAATGTTTTAAGCGTCAAAAATGTGAAAACGTAGATCCCATACCTACGCTCCAATTATCTTATGCTGGCTATGCCAGCTCACCATATAATATTCTCCACAAATTTCGTACTATTTCATACTTCCATAAGTTTTATTATCGCTATTTTTTAAAACCAAGAGTAATATAATGCCCCAATTAAGAGTAGTACTGAAAGAGTTCATTTTAGTGTTGACTGTGCCAGCACTGAATGTCTTTGTTTCGTCCCCCAATCACTGATCACATTGATTACTATGCAATTTGTCACCAGGGATTTGGTTTGCATTGATGGGGCTATTATTATTATTATTATATATATTTACCAAGGGTTTTTTACCAAACATATTTCATTTGGCTTTACTTTTGATTACACTATGTAACCGCACTCATCTCTGTTACTCTTTTTATTTCATTTTTAGCGCATGCTAAACTGGACATGAAATAAAACATGCTTTCAAAAATTAGACTTAAAGGACTGAGTCATTAAACTGCTAGTTAAGAGCTTTACTATCAGCTCTAAACTACCGAGGATAGCGCAAGTCGTTAATGGCCGTTAGAACTTTAGTCACATGCTCTGCGGATACTATCAGCACATTCTCTACTTTTATGGTGGAATAAACTTTGATTGACAAACATCACGAGTTTAGGGTCCCATATTGATTATTTGACATCCACGAGCTTATCATTTGATATGATACAAAAACACTTAAAGGCCAGGGCAAAGAAGAGTCTAGAACGGGAAAACAAGAACACGAGACATTATTAATCCGGTTCGCACCGCTTTCGACCAGTTCCAATTGTAGTTATATAACCGTTTTGACAAACAAAAAAATTGCCACACAGAGAACGAATAGAAAAACAGGAAATCAAGCCTATTGAACACGTTAGTATATCAAGTTATTTATCTCGAACAAAAGAGAGCGGTATTAAGTAGAAGCTTGGATTAATGTTGAATAAACCCAAATTGTTTGAAAAAGAAATGAAAGTGTAGAAAGGGAACTTTAATCTTCGTGTCAATGTTTGGTTAAAAACTGGCGAATTTTCAATTTGCCTTCTTGATGATGGGATGATGTCGAGGCGGATGTTCGAGAAGGAGGCGGAATGGAAGGCGGGGGATAAGATGTCTTCTTTTCTCCTCCATTAATACATTTCTCCACTGAAGCTTCCTATTTTTAATAATAAGAAATATTTGAGATTAACAATTTCAAAAAAGAATTTTATTTTTCTTACTGATCGTTTGCTGTTCATCTGTGGGGTGCATGGGGTGGCGGTTGGGCGACGTTTCAATTCCTCTTTCACACCTAATAAGAGAAATATTTCAATTAAATATTCTAGAAAAATCCGGATGTAATAAGATACGAGTTCAAGTTAACGTTTCTGATCTTGATTAATACACTATCTTAATAAACAAGTGCGACCTTTGATTAGTTATTAGACTACAAATATTTCTCGATTGATTATTCAAGTTAGCCATGACATATTTTTAAAAATGTGACGGGTATCTGTACTACGTCACAAACGGGACGAGGAAACATATTGCACACATACGTGGCAATAAATTACATAACGACAATTGAAACTGTGCCCTAGTAACTATTTACTGCTTACGGAAACATTCTTCTCGCAAGGAAGCGATTTCTTGACTCATTTCGGCGAATTTCTCTTCGTATTGGCGGCGAACTTCTTGCGCTTCGTGGCGGGCAGATTGAGCAGATGATTGATGGCAGGCCAGTTGCATATCTTGTTGAGTTTCCCAGAAGAGTAGACCACTTCTGGCTGCATCCATGCAATCATCCGGGTTCATTCCCATCAGCACCATCTGAAAAGACACAAAAAGTCTGGAGATTTATGGTGAAATAAATCAAAAGTCATAAATCAATAAAATACTTTAATAAAATGGGTTGGAGGGTTGAGTTCAGTTCTGAGAATATCAAAGGGGCTGGTCAGCTGGTGTGAGCATATCGGGCATGTGACAGGAAGGCTGTTGCCCAATTCTGTTTGACCGCAGTGGTAACAGAAAATGTGATTGCAAACTGTGATCCAGGCTTGCTCTCCTGTGCTGGAAATTTCTAGATTGCAGGCCGAGACGTTGCATCTCAAGACGAATTCCCCAATTTGATCATCCCGAGTCATAATGTGTCAAAAATAGTTAGGCCGTCTCGTGAGAAAAGAATTTAAGAGAGAATGCTTTTGCAATTGTTTTAGGGCAGCCAAGGGGCATGAGAAATCATCAGTTGCCAAAGGATGGCTCGTTATTGTTTAATCAATAACTGTACGCAATGTTACGTAGAAGAGGAATATCAGTGGATTGTTGTTGCCAGAGAGTTTGGCGAATTCGACCTGTCAAAAATGATTACATGACATGCCGAGCGAAATACAGGGAAGTGCGAATGGAAATCGGTGCGAAATCATAAGTGTGGGTTTTGCGCTGATGGATTCCCTAACCTACGGCTTAGCGAAGGCATGGCGAAGGGGTGAAACCGTGAAAGTGGGGAGGGACTGCGGGAGGTGACAAGCCGACAACGTTGACATTTGAACTTGAACAAAATTATTTGAACTTTTAAAATTAATTAAGATTCGGTTAGAGACAAAAGCGTAGAGACTGCTATAATTAAATCGCATTGGCCATTTTTTTATTCCACTTGAATGTTTGAAAATTGAAAACATATTTTGAAATAGCTTGAGAAAAGTTTGAAAAATACCCAACAGCACCATCTATGGGTAATAAAAGAAAAGAACAGTCAATTTTTTTAAAAAATTCTTTTTTTTAAATAGTTGTGAATCGTGAGGAATATTCTCCGGTTGAAAAATTGTCATTTATGAAAAATATAATTCTGATCTAATTAAATCAGTTAAATGATAAAGGTTGAGCCGTTGAGCGTATTCATAAAATTTCTCGAAAGAAGAGGCCAGGAAAAAACCCGAAAACCTGCGTTAGCAGACGACGATCGGTGCGGTCAAAATTGAAAAAAAAAAGTTGTTGATGTTTATTATTGTTGGGAAGTTCTATTCCAATTTTAATTCAAAGTCATGTCGCTTGCTTGCTCTAAATTTGGTTTCTTCGCTCAACATCGGCTTGCAAACGTTACTGCTATGATCATAACAAGGCAACCTCGTCACTTATTTCACACCAGCTACCTTGTCAGAAACCAAGCGCAGCAAAGCAGTAAAAATTCGTTGCCGAGCCCCAGCAAAAGTAGGGACACTGATAGCAAGGTTTCCATTGGTGCCAAAGGTATTTCAATTAAATAAATTGAATACAACCAATTTATTAAAAAACAAATATTTTTCTATTATCTAGTGAAAGAGACTACTCAAACAGTTTGGTATACTGGAGTTGTGATTGGAGGCCTTGTTGTCACTGCAGTGATATTTTTTACAGTTCTGAAAGAACTATTTTGGAGCCAAAGTCCTCAGTCAATTTACTCAGATGCATTGGACAAATGCTGCAAGCACCCTAGAATCTGTGATACACTTGGTGAACCCATTACAGGAGTGAGAATATAATTTTATATTTCTACTGATCATAATCTAAAATCACTTCCTTTATTATTTTTAGTTTTGTGAAGATTCGGGGAGGAGAGGAAGGAAAAATTTGAGGTAGGCTTTTATTGTTGAAATCTTTATGGACATTTTACTTTAAAGTACAATTTTATTTTATATTTTACAGGTACAGCCTGTATCTCAAGGATGGAGTTGAGCACATGCAGATCAGGTTTCTAATGAAGAATATTTTCAGGAATTAAATCAAGTCCATTTCTAAACTCATTTTAAATTGTAGGTTTTACATTAAAGGCATTAGAAATCGAGCGACCGTATTCGCTGAGATGGAGAAGAAAGAGGGTAGGTTTGAATACCTCTACTTGATGGCAGAAATGGATAACTATCCAAGAGAAAGGATTTTTGTGCTTGATAACAGAAAAAATGAACTTGGCTTTCAACCAATTTAATTTGTATAATTGAGGCATAATTAATAATAAAAACATATCATACTTGTAAACACGTTTATTTTGTAAAACTGGTAAAAAAAATTGGAATTCCAGAAGGACGGAATAGTTACAGTCAATCAGTAAGATGCACTTTTGAAAGTTCTATAGTGAATGGTGGAATTAAAAGACGGAGATTCGAAGATACTTGAGAACGCCCACGAATACAGCTACTGCTAAAAGAATTTGGAAACTGGAACTCACTGTTGATGCAGCCAACTGAAAAAGAAAATGTAATTTAATTAAAATAAATACAGGTGATTGACTTGATATGATAAAATCAAACTTACAGTAACAAAATAGTTGCAGCGATCCCCTTGGCAGCACTCAGAGCACCTCCAATCAAGGTACCAGATCCTTTCACAGTATGGCAGTGTCTCCTGCCAAGTTTGCTCACAAAAGCGCTTGGTAGCACACTGCTTTGAGACATAGTACTGCTTGTCAGCATTTATAGTCCAGTAAGGATGACCTGAAAGAGAGATATATACATTTAGAGTAAGTAAATAAGGATATATTTCAAACATTATAAAACTTACTCCCCCAGGCTATTGTGGTTAAGCAGTAGTCTTCTCCAGGTTCACAAGTTTTGATAGTACTCAGGCATTTTGCTGTATTACCATCTTGAGTGGTGCACACATAGCATTCCAAAGAAGTCCCTAGAAAGAAAAAAAAAGTTATAGAAATTATCTTAAATTTCTTACAATCATAAAAGTCAGTATAATGCTGGAAGTGGCTTACCCTGATGGAATAGCAGTATGAACACGAACGAAGCCAGAAGCTGCTTGATTATGAGGTCCATCTCCGCTTAAGCGACGGAGCCGTATTAAAAGCTTCGTAGTTCGACAAAATTGAACGAAATTTTTACAAAACTAAAAGAAAACAACAGCAAAACGACGAAAAAACAAGGAGGAACCGAGGAGAAACTATTCCCTTTGCTGTCAAACAAGTAGCAACACGCCCAGGAACAGAGTTGTCAGATTTACGAAGCAAGTTTCGGCGTGCAATAATAATCGATTCCGAACTTTAATTTTTCAATTTAAAAATAATTGATAGATTACAATTTTAAAATGATGCTTTAAAATTTGAATAAACTCCAAGTTAAAAGCTTTATTTGATTTAAGAAGCAATTCTATTAATAATTATGGCAAAAGAACACGTATTATGACGCACGTACGTCTGGCATGTGCTATCGGCTTGAAACAGTAGAAAAATAAATAATAACATGAGCAGGGACGATTATGATATGAGCCAGGAATTTGGAAACTTGAAACAAAACCACTGAACCATTAGCATTTGCCCTTTGCCATTTTCCCGCTTGTGCTAGTCCTATGCAAGCGCTTGGCTCCTGGCGCTCTAGCGGCCTCCTCCCTCACTCACGTCTAATAATTTAATTGAGACTGACAGTTCTCATTTACCACAATCCAACATGCTTATGTCATTTATTTAACTAACCGTAGAAGAGAAACAAGCATTATTTTTTATTTTTATTTTACAAGGACCTTACAGGTTACTTTTTTGGATAACTTGCTGCCATGCTCTTTAAATAAGTGAGTAACCAGAGAGTGAGCAATGATATTTGTATCGACCGCGTGACGACAGCACTACAGCAGCAGTGACGTATCCTACTAAAGGGTGTGCTGTGGGGCGGACCTTGAAAAGGAATCTTTCCTAGTACATCATAAACAATAATAACATGGCGGACGATTAGTGCAAATCCAATCACGACGTTAAGCTTTAACAGTCGGAAATCCTACTGAATGTTACTAGCTTACTTTCCAACTGTCACATCTTGTATTATTGATTGATCTGTGAAATCTCTACCAAAAGCTGTTTTTCTAGTAACAATAAACATTATTGTGAGCTGGCTGAAGAATGAATTCTCCTCAGCAGCTCTTTCGCCTTCACTGGAAGAACCATTCACCCAACTTTGTGACATGCTTCTCTCAGCTGTTGAACTCTGAATCACTCGTCGATGTAACTCTGGCTGCTGAGGGGAAACAGATCCAGGCCCACCGAGTTGTTCTTTCTGCGTGCAGTACATACTTTCAGGTGGAAACATGGCTCCTTTTTTTGTACATCACTTGATTTTTAGACTAATATTTATTTATTTCTTACAGGAATTGTTTGTTTCCCATTCCAGTCAACATCCAATCGTCATATTGAAAGACATAAACTTCAAGGATCTATGTACTGTTATCCACTTCATGTACTATGGAGAAGTCAACATTCAACATGACCAGCTCAATTCTATTCTCAAGGTTAGTCTTCTAATATCAAGTTGTTTTCATAATTTTATAGTTCACATCATATTTTGTTACTGAATTTTACATACCAAATAGACCACTGTAATATTTCCATATTAAACTTTTTAAATTTATTATTATTATTACTCTTAGACGGCCGAAGTTCTACGCATTAAAGGATTTTCAGATGTGGCAGACAAAGAGTCTTTCAGTGATGCCCTACTGAAAGAAGATCAAGCCTACAGGACATCCCTGAACCGTCAATCGTCTTCATCAGAGCAGCACTCGTCCCACGACACAATCGATGCTGACGGAGGAGCCCCATCCGTTGTCAAACGGAAACGTCAGAGGCAAGATTCGGGCAGTAGTCAGTCGAAATCATCACAAGAACGTTCCGCTCCACCGCATATTCCACAACAGCGAAGAGAAACATTTCTGTCAAGCAGTCGGGACGGAAGCTCTTCCTTCCGGTAATCGTCTTTATAATTTTATTTGAACAATTTAGTGAATTACCTATTATTTTTCAGATCCTCGATTGGTAGCTTCGATAATAATTCCGTCATCAAGTCGCAAAGCAGTCTTCTAGCTCAATCTTCGACCGAATCGAATGCTGCGGACGATGCCGACTGTTTCAATAGGGATGACGGCCACCACGACTCTGGTAATGGAGCAAATACAGCTTCCGGGACACTAGAGAACGGCGCTCCCCTTTCTTCTGGAACAGTAGCCCAGCAGCCCAAGCAGAAAAGGAATCGTCCCCTCATACGTCAAGAAAGGGTCACTCGTAAAGAAGGAGAGAAAGACTCCACATTAGCATCCTCTTCGGAAGCTGGACGAGCATCACCAATCATCCATTCTTTGACCCCAATTCTACCCAAGTAATTATCATCGTAAAGAGTAATATATTTTTACAAACTAATTTTTAAAATTTCATAGGTCACCAAAAAGCGTGGAAGCAACAGACGTTGATGTACGAACGCGAATCCAGACATCTTCTTCGACCACGACGTATCTGCAACTACCACCGGCTAATGCTACTCAGCTCATTCGACAGCGATCTCAACCTTCTCCTTCAGGTACGATGAGCTTCGTTGGTAGCGGTCGGTCGTTATCCCAAACACCACCTCCACCAGCTTCCTCGCTGAGCTTTTTGGCCCCAGCCAAGATCCCGACCCTGGCCGTAACACCCGTCAGCTCCACTGCACCCAACATTGTGATTGAACAATACCCTACCATCCTCCGTGTCGTCTCCTTCGAGGAGATGAACATGGCAACCGAATTCCAAGCCTCCTCATCCATCCCCTCGTTGATTAGATCAGCCAGCCAGTCAGGCAAGAAGGAAGAGTTACTGGTCACTTTGCTTTCTCTAAGTATATTTATATTATTTAAATAGGTAACACGCTACAAGTTCCGAGCATCACTGTGGACCCTCTGTCATTGGATATACAACCATCTTCTCATTCAGGAGGATCTATTCGATCCAAGGTGCGATACATAATTAATCATATAAATTCCCTTCTTAATAATTAATTTTTTTTAATAGGTAAAAACAGACGACTTGAGAAGATCGGTATCTAATCCTGGTGTTGGTCTATCCGCACCGCCGGCGACTAGCAGCAGTGGTACCAGTAACGCAGCAACGGCGAGCAACGGTCACTGCCCGGTACTCCGCACGGGTGCGGCTCTTGGCTGCAATTTCTGCTGGAATACGAATGATAGTCAAGGAAGGATCCTGAGACGTAAAACCAAATATCACTGCCCAGATTGTCAGGCCAATTTGTGCATCGTCCCCTGCTTTCAAGAGTATCACGAAAAATTTGTCGCTTCCAACGAAGCTGGAAGTAAATCGAGCGGGCCTTCAACCAAAAATACGGCCGTCTCTCACCAACAAGTCCTCTCTAAAATGAGTTCCATTTGAGGGCCGCACTTTTGATTCTTTTTTAATTGTTGTTCCTTTTTATATGTTTTCTTATAAAACTTTAACAAGAGAAATACTGCGCAACGACGAGTCTTTATTAGGATATAGATTTTTGTACAAAGAAAACAGAATCTAATGGACAATCTGTATCGTCATATTGGGCCAGTGTATGATTACCAGCACACTTGTGCAAATCTAAATATCAGTACATTTTTATTATACCCCCGTTGCTTATAATATATAATCACTTTTTTTTGTACTTTTTTCTAAATATTCGCCTTTTTTATTGAATATATAGTTGTTATGTGAGCTTGTATTATATTATCGTTATGTATACTCGCCCTGCTGTACACTATAATTTTAGTGGGTTTTCCACGTAAAAAAACGGCCATCTAATAACTAATCGAATCCGTTTGTTTTCTTATACATTTTAAATAAATGTAATTCGATGCCATATGTTTGTTTGTACAAATACATCATCGTCGTCGCTGATATCGATATACTAAAATATATAATTAGTCAAGTTTGGTTTGTGCACGTTTATTTTTATATAATAGCCTATAGTGTTCAATGGTTCTCACGTTATGTATATATATGTACAAATCGAGACATTCAACTGCCTCATATATATGTATAACTACGAAACGATTCGTTTTAAAGTTATGTAGACTAATTTAGTTAAAGTTAATAGAGATTTTTCAAGTGAAGCTAGCACGGATGCAGCGCTTGCCTTTCGGGCAACAGGGCCGAAAGTTGTGATGGACGGGTTCACCCGGCTCATCGTCACAAGTGCACTGCTCCTTGCACAAGCTGTTCAAGGACCGGAAAGCTTCCAACTGTTCGCTGGACATTTCAATAACTTCTTTAAAAACGATCCAGATGACGCACTCGTTACAGGGAGGAGTGGTCAAGCTTCCAGGGTACGTCCAATAAGCGTGACTTTCTGCAAATTCATATTCAAGATTAGTCATTCCGAAAATAGGATGACGAGATATTGATTAGTACTAATTGGTAGGCTACCTGGAAGGAGTTGAGAAGGATCCAGCTTGTCATTTTCAAACTTGACCGTTTGCTCCTTGAATCGGATGTCAGGCAATACCTTGATCAAGGGTTTTATTCCTTCATGCTCCTTTCCCTCCTACAGGATATAGAAGAGCGATTTTATCGAGTGGTAATTAAATAGGCCAAATAATCGCACCAGATAGAATGAGAAATTTTTTAAAATGTGTCAACTAAAAGAACCGTATAAATTATGACTTGTGCGATTATGAATATAAATTTTCCTCAATGACAAGGCAAAAGAGCAAATTGCAAACTTTCAGGAAAAGCGGATTTTACCCTGTCATTTTTAAATGATTTTTCCTGCACGCAATTTTTTACTGAATGGATTTTAGATTTTTCCTTAGGCTATTACTCATCTGATTTTCCTTTTTAAAGTTAACTCGTTTTTCCTGAACTGTATCAGTAAAAATTCACAGGTCCTGAAATATCGCAATTTACATAAACTGCTTAATAGCATTTATATTATATTTTAGTTCTTTGTTTTTGCAAAATGATTAAAAAGAATATTGGAGGAGCGGGGGTTTGAACCCCGGACTTCTCACATGCGAAGCGAGCACTCTACCTCTGAGTTACACCCCCGTATTATGTATGCTTAAACAATGAAACCATAAATGACTTATTCTTTTAAATATTCTAATATCGTGGAATAACTGATTCTCTACTTTCATACCTTGACAAAGACTCCAAGGACGGCCAGCCCATCACCGTGCTTTAGAGCCTCGCCGAGACTTCCGTACTTGGTGTTCCAGTGAACGAAATGAATCTAAAATTGTATTATTTCTTTTAAATTAAAAATTCAACAAGGGTATAAATTTTTTTTATTTACCTCAGCTGCAAAGGATTGACCATCAACCAAGTGCTCTGATCCACACGAACCATCCTTGCCCCAATGAGCGTGAAACTGTTCCAACTGATAGACATCTTCATTAAGTGGTCCACCAGTCAGACTAGATCCTTCCCCATGAACGTGAGCCTTCCATCCGTAACCAGTGTTGGTAACGTCTTCGGTTCCATCCGGCCAGGTCCACTTGAGCGGTGTTCCACTCAAATCTGGGTCCAAAGAGGCCTCGTTGGTTTGAATATCGATGGGTGACTGGCGTTCTCCAGCCGCTTCGGCAAAGTGTTCCGCCCAAGTGTGAGGTCCTAATTGACAAAAAATAAGTTTTACAGTTCGCTCGCACAATACGGAAATCCACATCATCATCTTTTGACAGACAGCTCTGGAGCTGTGAATTGGCGGGATTGGTTGGTAACATGAGTTAAGCAAAACTAAACTAACAATTCTTTCTGCACTAAATGATCTATAAAAAGTAAGGTTTCGTGCAATCGACAGTATTGCGTTAATGATTTGTTAAAGCTTACCGTTCTCAGGTTTGTAGCCCCAGTTAGCCATTATGATCTATCGCGTGCAAAAATGGGCAGGTGATGGATCTTGAAATCTCTTTTTGTCCAAGTGACGGGCAGCTTAAATCTTGTTCAGTCCTTTTATAATGGACCGCAAGGATATGGGCGTGATCCTTGCGGGTCATTCCGTCACTTTTTGCCTGGTCTAGAATAATACGTAGCAAATCACGTGCCTTATATTATATCAACTTAAAAAATGTGTATATTATCAGTTAATTTTCGCATCATTAGGTCGAAATCGTGATACTATACCAACTTGTAAAGTGCTGCTTGCGTAGCTATCTTATTTTAATTATATTTTTAAATTTCCTTCCTAGTTTTCAGTTATTTAAACTGTTGCGTAATAAGTGATAGCGCAAACTATATAGGTACACTTTCACCTATTATAGCACGAGCTAAAAGTCTTAACTATCATCAAGTCACATGAGAATCACACCATCTTGCACCCCAAATGAGTTTATAGAAAGAGAAAGAAAATTACAATGGCTTGTCATAACATACAATGACTTCGCTTTAAAACCAGTTAATACTGGATCATGAATAATTATCCAGTCTAGATCTACCTTATTCGCACAATTTGAATATTAGGCCAAGGAATCCGGATGAGGTGACAAACTTTGTTTGTTAAATCTGTTTAATTAATTATGTATGAGAAATCGTGCCTGACCATTTTTGCCCTGTTGTGTCACCGCATCAATCAACCGATAGATTCCGTCATCGAATAAGAATTTTTGCTGCCCCAAACAACTTTTTGTATATTTTTTTTTACCATTGACTTAGACAGATGAAAAATAGGATGAGAATACAACAAAATTCTACTGTTCCAATGAACCAGCCAACACACAATATTCAAATATAAATATGCGCACATTTATAAATTAATAAATAAATTACATAAGTGTGTACATCAGTGCTACATTCTTGTTGGGGAAAAAACAGCAAGCCTATTACAATATTTATCATCAACTCAAATATTTCATGGCCGCGTGTTATTGCTCCTCGATTGAGCTCCACTTGATGCTTCCTTTATTTCTATTATCAATATTATGGTACGCAACTCATTGAATCTCAGCAATAATATATCTCAGCTTGTTATTTTCCATTCCTAATTTTCTTTTTTAATAAATAAGGCTATACACCAGAATGGTATTATTTAAAAAGTTTTTTTTTTCTCTTTTTTCGTTATTAAGTTGCCATATCTCTCTAGATCCAACACTTCTTTTGTAAAAATGTAGCAATAATCACAATTGATTTCGTCAAAATATGTCTATAAAATAAACCCAAAAAATACGATGTGGAATGGGGTAAAGAAAGAAAAAGAATGGAAAAAGAATAAAACATAACACCTAAAAAAACGAGAAAAAATGTTATAGCAATAACAACACAGAATGACAAAAATGAGAATTTTTGAGGCGCTATTTTCTCAAGTGCTATTGTTTTCTCAAAATATGATATCGTTGGTTCATTGAAATCTATTTTTGACGACGGCGGTTATTTCGGCAGGTCGGCTTCTCCGGTAACACGTTACCGATGTTGACGTTTTTCCAAACGCCGCTCCGATTCAACTCTTCCGAAATGTTCATCCCTTTCGAGGCTATGGTGGGGAGACTAGGAGGCGCCACACCGCCCTCTGTCGGGATGTCCATTACATTTCCATTAGGCAACTGAATCTGGAATTTAGCTCCTCGATCCAACTCTTTCATCTGAAGGGCTTGGTCTCCGGGTACAGCTGCCTGGGTTCAGTGAAAAAGCATTTAAGAAATTTACTATGAATGATTAGCTGTTGGTTTCGAAATAACTTTGTTTACTTCTTCATCATCTTTAGGTTCTTTGTGATGACTATCCGGCATCAAATCGTCAAGAGCTCTTAATTCATGTTTCGTGAAGATGAAGTCCAGTGATTTCCTAACTCCAATCATCACCACCAACTGCACCACAAATTTTAAATATCTCATATTAAAACTTGTAACAAGTAACCGCATGCTCTATTTCCGAGTGTGAAAAATTTTCAGTATGCGTGTCATGTAATTATCATCAAACATAATGTCACTGTGAGTAACTATACTTATTAGCCATTTACTTTCATTATATTATCAGGGGACAGCGCGAACGCAGTCCCCCACTACCAAAAATTACACTCCCGAGTTATCCACATTTGGGATAATCGCAAGGGTCAGCCCAGGCCGTAGTGCAATGGCCAGGCCTCGCCCTGGAGGTACCTCCTTGATGATCAAGGTTGCCTCTGAGCCAGGTAAGTATGCTTTCTTTAGCTTTCGAGCTCCTCTTTATGGACAATATGGAAAAGAGCTACGCAAGTAAAAGTTGCTACGGCAAAAGTCAAATAAAAGGTAACATTATGAACAAAAATAACTATTTATAAAATGTCGCTTTTGAAAAATGTGATTCTCATATTGTTCATTTTTTAAAAGATTTTAAAACTTACAACATAACTCAGAATCTTAAGTTTAATTAATAAATTTAGTCAACCAAGACTGAAAAGAGAGAATATTTGGGCGCGCATGCGCGTTAGGAGGGAGAAGAGGGGGAGCGCAAAAGTGGGCGTCAACCTTTTTAACAAGCTTTCCTTACACTCCGCTAGTCTAAAATGAAAGATACGAACCATGAGGGGGAAAGCGATGGAAATCGTATTAACTTCTTTAACGGCCCACAGGAGAATGAAACAACACAGCTGGATGAAAGTGAAGAGATGAACTCGGCGCAGCGTCACCTATGCACACAAAAAAAAAATTCGCTCATCAGCATCTAATTATTCCGGACGAGAGAGCTCAAGCGGAATTACTTTGCGGAGATAGGTGTAGTCCGGCTGGTATTTTGATGGCATAAACAGGATCAAAAGCCGGTCATAAAACTGCATGTCAGCTAAAGGAGTGATTCCCATGTAAAGAAATACGCCGTAAAGCACCGGCATGGGGATGTAGGTCAAAATCGGCGTCATGAAGACAGAGATACCGATCATTATAGAGATCAAAATCAGCGTAACTCTTTGCTCCCTACAAATAAAAATACTAAAAATACAATCTAAAGTTTATTTTATTTAATTTTTAGTCATACTTGACACCGAGGAATTGGGGTTTTTCGCCGGGTGCGGCACATTCCGTTTGCAATTTGAGAGCGTTGACGTGATTGATGGACAGAACTGTGGCAGCTACAAACCAAGGCAGTCCCAGAAATGATTTTATAATGATCAAAATAGCCAGGACGAACAGATCTAAATGGTAGCCACCTCCTTTCTAAAATAAAGTAATGCAATAAAACCATATACAATCAAATATATTGCTAGTTAAGTTAATTCTGTTTACATTACCTTGAGTTTGTTTTCTCGTCTGTTGACAATAACGGCAGTAATTTGTTGATCCATGAAAATGAGAATAGTGGCCAAGAGGGCAGGGGCTATTGCAGCGGGTATAGTCCACCAGGGATTAGTAAAAGGTGCAATGAACCAGCCTCGACCGCTCCAAGTAGGCTTGAACTCATCTGGAACGTGAAGTTTGGGAGTCTGGATGCCGGACCAAACGTCCAATCCGGTCATGGAACAGATGGTAATGAAGACACCGAAATCGCTTATCACTAGTCTCACCTGTTAATAAATGATTTATAAAGAGCGCGTACTAACATAAATTATTGAATGGAATTGTATACCCTAGTAGGAAAGAAGCTGGATAACTTGGCCTTCTTCAAAGTGACGCTCAAGAAGAAGGTGGTAACACATAGGATGACAGACATGAGAAAGACTAAATGCGTAAAAAGTACTTAAATATTAATATTCCTTAAAGCTTTCTTCGTGTTAACAAAATACCATTGGGTTTCCAGGGTATTTTCGTCAAGTAGCAATCGCTGCCTGTCAGAGTGCCGTTGTAAGCCTAGCGTGACAGAAAATAAATAGTTTCTTTTAAAAATAAAGTGGAGGGACATAGAAAAATGTAAAAGGAGAGAGTATATACCGACTGGCAATCCTGCCAAGGCACTTCTGTCCAGTTAAAGTTTTCAGTAGCGTAAATCGTATCGTTGGACGGCATACAAAAGCAGTCGTTGATAATAGGAGGATTCAACGGGTTCTTAGTTCCAATGGATATAACTTTCTCGATGGCCTTAATATTTTTTATTTAAAAAATTAAAATTTGGGTACATTATTCGGTTATAAATGGCATTTACTTTATAGATGAAGATGGTGGCGATGAGAAGAGCAAAGTTTTCTTCTGTAAATCGGGTAATGTAACAGACGAAAGCTGAGGCATCCACAGCTACCAATACAAGAAGGATGACCCCGATCCAAATCCCGATCCAAAGCCTCAAACCTAGGTAGTCTAACTCTTGCCTCCTGTTTTCCAAACAATTCTTTGGTAAATATCCACTTTTCATTCGTATAAAGTTACATTATACTTGCAAAAATCGTAGAGAATGTTTTCAAAAACCAAAACTGGACCCGTGGATCCTAGAATGATCAAGGGCTGACCTGAACAGAGGCCCCAGACGACACCACAAAGGAACCCAGCGCTGTTAAATCATAAAACAAGTTGTAAAACGTGTAAGTTTTTAAAAATGGCATTTTTATTTAGTACCAAAGGGATTCCATGGTTCCCAGTCGATTCTCTGTAGCGTCACCCAGGAGGCCGCCAAAAGTGATGATGGGTGTCAGGCAAGCGAAATACAAAAACGTGAAAGCCGCCAGGCACTGCAACGATAGGGCGTCCGTGTAGTCGGATATATACCTATTTTCGGAACAGGGTATGATATAGTTAGTTATTTATATACCATCCTCGGGCCATTGTATTTATTATTTATTCGAGGACAGACCAAGGTTTTTTGCGTTTGATATCGTTAATCAATCCTCCGAATATTCTACCGGTCCGCATCAATCCCGCCTTTTCACGCATCTTGATCTCTTCTTCCTCTTCATTCACTTCTTCTTTGATCTTTTCAGGAAATTTTCTCGTGTCCTTTACACACAATAACCAAATCAATACCAATCTTCAAAAAGTCTAAAGTCATAATAGTGTACCTGTGATGGAATGGCAGCAGGGGGTTCTATCCTGATTCTATTTATAAACAAACAAACAAAGTTATTTAACGATGTTTACCTAATTTAAAAACAAGCGCACTTACTGAGGATCCCATTCTCCTGGCGGGAGTACCGTAACGGCGTCCAGGAACTCGTCAACACCAGCCAGTAAATGATCCCGATTCTTGGCTCTATAGGCCACCTCGTGAAACACTTCGTCCGACATAAGTGTGGCCATAGCACGTCCAATTTCATGGTAGCTGGCTTGTCCACCCTATAAAAAAGAGTTGTTATAAGAAATATGCGACGTTATAATAAGGATCGCCTAGCCACTTACTACTGGACCGAGAAGGATGAAAACGAATCGAGTAGGAACAGGAACCTCTGTTAAATCCCCCAAAACGACGGGCTGAGCGAGTCGAATGAAAGCCGAAACTGGTTTCTCTAAGCAGTCTACTTCACCGACGAGAACGTTTGAAGCTTCAGCTCCTGACGGGATCTTTTTCAGGAAAGATGTGTTTCCCTTTTCATCACAAACCAAGTATATATATAACATCATTAGTGCATGTGATTGATGTCGCGAGGATTATGTAAAATTCACTTTGTGAACGTCGCCGTTGACACCCATCTCTTTATCGCTCGCGTTGCGCACCATGGATCCCGTACTGGGACTAGCTGCAAGGGCTGCTGCCGAAGGATTATTGTGCGCTGCACCTTTTTGTTTTGTAAACAAATGTCAGTTGATGTTTAATCAAGTTGAATACGTAATATATAAAGTAAATATGTGCATATACAGCAGTGAGCGTGCCGTCATTCACGAGCCATCAGCAAGGGACGCGCTATTATTTACAACAAGGGAAGTTGTTGTTGTTGTTTAGGGAGATACGACTCATAATTTATCCTCTCTGATGCTACCATAAGCTAATCATCAGCATCACACACGCGTCAATAATAAAACATAATAAATGGCGTGCATCCAGCTCCGTTTTTCTATCATCTATCCAGCAAAAAACCACACACAACACACAAACATTTGTTGTCGTCAGAACGTATGATACAATATGGATTATTGGGTTTCGCATCATCGATCTCTCTTGAGAATCATTAGTAGAAATGCTGCACACTCCGTGTTGTTAGTTGCTTTTGCGCGAAATCAAGGATGAGAATACCCAACGCCACCCAAGAAGAAGGAATGAGCTCATCATGATGAGACGAGGATCGATGGACAGCAATGGCCGGAACCAGGTACCTGGAAAGGATTTGATCCTCATCCCCGTCGGCAGTCGTCAAGGTGACCGTAATGGCAATCTTATCCAACGTATCGTCTAACATCAATAGGGAACCTGGTGGAGAGGGATATGCGCCTCGAAGTCTCACAATGTCATTTGTATGCGTCGTAACAAAAGAGAGCTACTGTCCCAAAGTGATTTTTTAATGGTTTTTCCAAGTCGAATGTATAACCAAGAAGAGCATAAGCCGGAAGAAGAATATATGGTTATCAACATTCTGCCATAACCACCTGATGAGGGCATCATCATAGGTACGTTCAGAGTGGATTCCAATAGAATCTTCTTCAGCATGGGCGTTTCGGCCGTGACGTTCTCTTCGTCTTGCTCCAGCTGGATGCCCATCACCGTCACCGATGGCTTACTGTGCTGAAGTGCTTGGGCTTTTTATTTTACGAATCAAGAATATAAGGTGACGATAACTTCCCTGTTTGGCTCTCCATTTTTCCTACAATAGTGTGACATTAATATGAGGAATGAGACTTACTGCGTGATGTGGAGTAGTTGCGACCAATGTCTGCCAAGGACCGGATAATGGGCAACTTTGTGGCGCTGCTCTCCTTATTCTTCTCGTACAAATGGCGATGACGTCTTAAGAGAACTTCTCTGACCTTTTGAAAAAAAAATACATCAGTCAGTATCATCTGCTTGAGATTGTATTAAGTCCTTCTTACTCGATCTTTGGAGCTGAAAGGGAGGTGACCAATGTTGACCATGGAATCGATGGCCAAATCACTAATCTGGACCAACGAGAGTGCTTCGGCTTCCAAGAGAACAGCTCCATTAAGTAGAAGACTTCGAAGCTCAAAGAGTGAGTGCAAGGATAGAGTGGCTACGTGCGGCTTAGACCACCGACTCCCGCCTTCCTCCACATCTTCTTCGAACTTGACCCAACTATTACAATCAACGTTGAATGTAGATGCTCATTCATGATATTCAATTAAGTCGCAATACCGAGCCGTTTCATTCCACTCCGTCTCGCCATCCTGATTGAAGCAGAGTTCCTCCATTTCTGAGAAGAGTGGGTGGGATTCGTGAGTGTCTCCTTCTTCCCCATCCGCCTGCTCTTCTCCAAGGATAAATTGGACACGTTGCGAAGGCGGAATAGCCGCTACAAAGGAAATAACAAAAATCGATTTCTTTGGGTATAAGAGCTACGAATGGAGTAAAGTGCAGCTGTTATATAATACCATTATCCGCTACGGAAGATTCTTCTGCAATCCCGGGCTGGTGGTGACGGTGCCGACGGTGGTGACGGTGATGGGATCGCCTTTTACTCCCGCTCGACGATCCACTGCTGCTGCTGCTGGGAAGGTGGACTCCAACGTACATGGTGTGAGCTCGATGCCCTGCATTTATTTACAACAACAACACACAAAAAAAAACAAGCACTTAATCAAGCGCCCTCCTACGATTGACGTCCTTTTCAAAGTGCTTTACTGCTCTTGTGGGATAAATCCCGCGGGAAAACACGCCAACTCCATCACCTGCCCGCATTATCATCATCATCATTTCTTTTCTCTATTTAAGAAGTTTGCTGAAGCATTCATTATATATGTGAGAACACAATCACGCACGAAATCAGCGCTTTTTGCTATCATCATCAGCAAGCTGATCGAGGTTTTATTGATAGCCAAGGAAATAAATAATAGATTTTTTTTTATTTTGTCGATCTACTGGCGTACTGCCCGCAGTAGATAAAAGGGCGAAACCCGCAAGATATATAAAGTTTTCTTGTTCAAGTGCTATCTAAGTCGATCCTATACTGTATGTGCTCTCTATTCCTCCGCCCATTGCTCCTTTATATATATCTTGTGTGATCGATGGCTTATTTGCTCATGTCAAAGCGGCGGAGTCTGCTGGCTGGCCAATCCGGCGTACAAAACAATCGATCGAAATCCGGATGGAATATACATAAAATGAATATAATATATACCTTCGAAATCCTTTTCTGTGTAGGATTGAAGACAGGCGGAAGCAACGCCTGGATCTCTTGGTGCATCGCCAAGTCCAGTTTTCGGAACAGAAAGGGGTGGTGGATCGGATGTATCCATGATGATGACGTCAGTCCTATATATTTTGAGGACGAAAGAATACAAACAGTATATAGACTCCCGCTCTCTCTAAAAAAGAATAAAAGTTTGTTTCTTTAGTACTATACATGTGTTATTGGGAAGCCGCCGCCGGATACTTTTTGCTTTTTAGTGTATATAAGACCGACTACGGTACCTACAAGGAGGGATCGATGTCAGCTGCTCATGCACATCACGGCTATGGCAAGTTTAATATATTGAGCGGGCCTTTCAGACCAATCAAGGACTCTTCTCTTAAATTTTCCATGTCTATATTCACGATTTACCGTCATCTTCCGCTGCTTCTCGTTGCCATATCAACAGTACAAAGAAAATGTATACGAAGCGGCTGCCGGTTGCTCAGCAATCCTGCTAGGACTTCCTTGCATCCGGCACACTTTTGCTTGTATCCCCACAACACGTAATCGAAGCCTATCACGCGGTAGCTCACGAGGTTATAACTGGTTAGGTTCTGATATATATATTTTTAAAAAGAATGATGGATCTTCTCTTTGGTGTCAATCTGGTAGTACTCAATAACTCCGTCTTCATCATCGAACGCAAAGAATCGATTCGTCGTTTAAAAGCGGTTCGGAACCGAATCGTAGAACTCACGGGTCTTCAGACGATTGGGAGTATATAGCACATAGAAATAAGGGAAGTTAGGGGCGACAGGGCTGCTGCCTCCCCCCAACAGCAGATCAATACGCAACCCGCGCGCCTGACGGAATAGAATGGAGGGTACACGATGCTATAGCCCCATTCTTTGCGCGGGAAGACGTCATCATCAACCCGTATAGGTCTTCTCCCCCCTTTTTCTCGCTCTCTACTTTTTACTAGAGGTTTATTAGTTTCGTATACAAAGGATTAATTCCGTGCTTGTGTTGTCTTACCTAGAAGAGTTGTTTTACGTAATTATTTGTCCCACAAGACTTTATAAGGTCCATAAGGAACGGCCCCGGTATCCGGATTTTCAAGAGTCAAAGTAGAGGAGAGTTGACAGCTGCTGCCAAAGCGGTTTGGTGTCCGTGTGATGCAGTTGAGAGAGGACAACTGCTTGCGATCCTGGCTCTTCCACTCTTATTTAGCTGCGCCGCCTCGCGGAATCTCAAGCGGAAAGAGGAGAAAAAGAAGTGGAAGAGGTGGTGGGCGGTCACTTTTGCCATCGCGCAACTCGTCGTCGTCCGTCCCGTTGAGCGGAACAGGCGGTGAAGCAGTAAGAAGAGGCCGAATACAAAATAAGTGCTCCGCTTT
Organism: Chydorus sphaericus; assembly: GCA_030141595.1. Classification (NCBI taxonomy): domain Eukaryota; kingdom Metazoa; phylum Arthropoda; class Branchiopoda; order Diplostraca; family Chydoridae; genus Chydorus; species Chydorus sphaericus. The sequence continues at coordinate 5,508,639 of CM057931.1, forward strand.
TGGCATCTACGTATGGATGTTGCGGTGTATTTTGGGATTCACTTTCTCGAAGCCTATGAGAGTGACGGAACAAGTTCACTATAGGCATAAGGGAAATCATCAGTGCATGCAATTTGAAGGTTTTAATAGGTTTTGGAAAATGGGCCATTAAAAGCAACATTATAAAGGATCAACAACGTTTCATGCGCCTATTACAACGAAATATCTGGGACGTGCAAAGCACACTATCATCCGGCTTTGTCTGTTTTTTCCTGATGAATGGAATAAAAGGGATGCTATGAATCTATGATGAATGTACTCTACTAGAATTACTTCTGTTATATTTGAATCGATTGAATTCTTACTATTTCAATGTGTAAAATGAATTTATGTTTCGATTTTTTAGTACTTTGACCCGTTTTCATAGATGCGCTAATACAAGCTATTTAAATTTACCGTTAGATGGCGTACGCTTTTGGTTTCCCCTGTCAGTCAGGAACTTGTCTGCTATTTTATGTAACACTATACATTAATTTATTCAGCGTGATTTTCTTCCCGGTACGTTGATTATCCAATCAAGTTAATAAGTAAGCATGTTTTAAAATCCCTATATGAATATGCATTTTGTGATTCCTAGAATCCTGTTAGGAGCGCTATATTCGCGTAGTCTTATTACTACATCATCTAGTCGAATTATTCTGAAAAACAGTCGTCAGCACTTAGCAACAATGTCTGTCAAGGTATTTAAAAATAATTATATATTGGTTTTTACGCATTTAACTACTTATATTTTCATGATTATAGGCAGCTTCAAATGGTGCTAAAGAAAAGGTTCTTCTTGCCTTTGATTTTGATCACACCATCATCACTGAAAATAGTGATACCTACATTTCCAAACTGGCTCCTGGCGGAAAACTTCCAAAGAGCATCAAAGACCTGTACAGCGACCAAGGCTGGACTCGATTCATGGGGGAAGTCTTCAAGTATCTCCATGAGCACAAAAACACTCCAGAGCAGATCCTGAATTGCCTGACAGAAATTGATTTCTCTCCCGGAATGAAGGAGCTCTTAAACAGTCTGGACAAGGACAACACAGAGACAATCATAATCTCTGATGCAAATTCTGTTTTCATTAATCATATCCTGGATCATCATAGTATGAAGGACAAGATCCAGCAAGTCTTTACTAACCCTGCCAAATTCAATCAAGAAGGCTGTCTGGAGATTGAGATGTACCATGTTCAAGATTCCTGCTCACTGAGTACAGTCAACTTGTGTAAGGGCCAGATTCTAGAATCCTACATTGAGGAGAGGTCCAAGGAGAATATCGTTTTCACGCATGTCGCATTTATCGGAGACGGCCAGAACGATTTCTGCCCTAGTCTGAGACTTTCCAGTAAAGATTTCGTCTTCCCCAGATCCGGTTACTCCCTCGTTGACTACATTCAACAAATGGAGGCTAAAAAAGGGTTAAAAATAAAAGCCAATATTCACCATTGGAACTCTGGTCTTGATATCCTGAAGGTTTTAACGCATCATTTACCTTCTATTGCACCTTCCGTCGGTTTTTAAAATCATGATGCGCTCACTGTGTGTTTAAAAAATATAATGGAAAATTTCATTCTGTATTATTACATCGAGTTTATGTGAATTTCCTGGAATTTCTCTATTCTTCATTTTTATTTAAATAGAAGGGACCTGTAAATCATGTGGGTGTTTTCCTTCCGCCCCTGAGTTATTCACATGATTTGCTCTAAATCAAATAAGAGAAAACATATTTTCTATTTTTCTTTTAAAATTCATTTCCCTCGAGCGACAGACGGCGCCAGACAAATCACTGGAAATTTCCCCTTTGATTATCTACGCGATCAATATTGGCTAAAGGTATGCAATGTTTAGTCGGAATTCAGAAACATTTCAAGATCATCAGATTATTTCCCGGGTTTTCCAACCGTTAACCGAAATTTCCCTTAAGTCCTGCCCAACTCCCTAATATGGATTCCGGGTTTTTTCCGCACACTTATAATACGTAATAGCAAAGAAGGCCAATCATTTGCCTAGGGCTGTCACGTAACTAACAGACGAAAGCGCGCGTAGCATTTTAAAAATTCAAATTGAGAAACATTATTCTTGATTTCACGGACGACATGTTTTCTCTTCACTTAGAATCCCGTGAAAACATGTTTATGAAAATGAAATCAATCCAAAGTACATCACATTTTTTTTTTCTTCGACCGAAGGTTTTACCTGCTTGAAATTCTACTCCAATGTAAGCTATAAAAGAGGCGTGAGAAGGTCATCTCTTATCAATCCTATTGCAGTATTCGAGTGTCCTAACGATTGATTCCTTTCTCATAACGTTATTTTGTTAAGGTGACATATATCTTATGCACAAAGAATACGTCCTATATGATGGTTTTTATAGTATACACTTATAAAAAAAAGTCAATAACTCAACCTTGGCACGTTATTTTTTTTTTTTTTTAAGCGCTTTCGTAATAACTGATATTTAGCGGTTTGATTGAAATCAGTTTAGCACGACTTGAATTTTTATGAATTTCCGAAAACAGCTCCTTATTAGCTTGATGTTTGGATTCGTTGATGAGACGATCGTATTTTTATTTTTAATATTAGAAAGTTCATTAGAATTAGAGACTACTTTCAACCGGTCCAACCTTTTTTTATGATTCTCTGACTGCATTTGGCACTATGGTTAGAAAACGCTGTTTGGAATTACAATCAACATGTAGTATACTAAAGAGAACCAACTATACACGACTGTATCCCTGGTTATTATCATATTTACCGACGGAATTCCCCATCATAGACGGCCTTGCATTGGGGCAGGCGGGTTTATTCACTCAACAACACGGAACTTTCTTCGGGCAATGCTGACCACATCGCCAAGTCAGCACTCTTTCAATTGGGCTTAGTCGTCGTACCATCTCGTACCAGGGCTTATATTCTTTCTTTTTTTAGTTTGCTTTCGTATTTGTTTTCTCTCTCTCTTTTTCGCACTCACCACCAATAAACATGGAGAGAGTGCCGTTTGTTAGAATCTATGGAACTTTTCATGTCTTATCTTATGAAAGGTGTCATAACAATCTTCAATTATTTAAGGTTCAAAAGTCTAATCACGAACGAAGAAACTACTCAGAAAACATTATAGTGTATTTTTAAAAGGAAACTAAAAGATGCGCTTATATATTATTAATAGAAAAGATGTTTTCTGGAATCAGACATGAGCAGAACGAATAACAAATGGCCGCTAGAACATCAACTGAATGTCGATTGTGTTCATCTTGTAGAAGAAGAATTTGGATTGTGATTGAGGATTGTGACAAGCTGAGCCCGTATAAACCGGCTTCTCTGCTTGTCTGTAAATCGCGCCTCCAATTTCGGATGTTATCGTGCTGAACGAAATGGGGGCTGCAGGGGTTTTTATATTTAATGTGAAACATGCAATGCAATGAAAATCCAAAACTTTCCGCAAGGGGCCGGACTAAACTCTGTCGTTTATTTCGTTACAGGTAGGATGATGAGAGCAGCAGTCTTCTTTTAACCGCACTCGGAATAAAAACAAACTCAAACCAGGCTCCCTTGAACCAATTTATTTTGAAAAATGTCTTCCAATCCGTCGACTTCAGAAATGCCCGCAATTGTCGTGACAGAGACAGCCCCTCGTGCGCGCTTTATATTCTATCATTTAAAAATAGATGTGTGGCATACTCATTCATATGATTTATTGCAGATATGGGCCGTAGCCCTGGAACTGCCCGAGTTCAACCACCTACCCGCTCACCGGCCGGGAAAAGGCGAATTAGGAGGACATCTAACCGCCGCTCGGATACTATCGGAGGTGATTTTTTCAAAGATCTTCTCAATTTTTTCTTCAACATAATTGAAATATTTAAAACTTACAGATCTTCCGCCCAGTATGAGGGTTCAGTTTATCTTGGGTGTAGATGCGGATCAATCGGGACTCCAATCTCACCCTATCTTCTCAGAGATGGAAGAGTTTAACTGCGAACATGGATCTGAAGGTGAATGGAAAGAAACAGCTCGGTAATTAAAAACGATCAGTATTGGCTATTGGGTTTTGTATGGTTAATAATCTATGGTTCGTTAAAGTTGGGTCAAGTTCGAAGAAGATGTAGAGGAGAATGGAAGTCGATGGACAAAACCATTTGTTGGGACGTTGTCGCTCCACGCCCTTTTTGAACTTCGCTCCTCGTTCCTTAACGGTACGCTTTTGTTTGACATACCGGCCGTTACAGTTACTGGCGTGATAAACGCCATCGTTGACGACATGGTCACAACTAAGCAGCTTGATGAAGAGAACCGAGAAAAGGTATGCGAAAAAAAGGATTTAAAATGAATAGTTTTTTTTGTGACTATATCAAATGTAATACCGATGAAATAGGTGATCGAAGTATTGCTTCGTCCTCATCGACATCTGTACGAACTCCAAAGATCCAGTTCTATACTTCTAGGAGACAACAAATCACGAAATCCGTCTTCCAAAAGTACACAATTTCTTTAATACTGCTGCTTTTCTTTGTTAAAATGTTTAATCATCATCTGTATTCTATTAGATTTAACTGAATCTCGTTCCAAAGTGGGTTTGAACAATTTGGCACTCCCTTCGGTCCCAAGCACTGGCGAGTTGAGAAAAGTAACTTTACGAAAAAATGGATGCATAATCTTTTTTTTTTCAATACCTTAATTAATTAATTTTTATTTTTAGGGGAATGCAACTTTTATGAGAAAGCTGCCACCCGGAGCCGAGGTGACCAACGTCTTAGTGGGTGAAGTGGACTTTCTGAAGAAGCCAATTTCAGCCTTTGTTCGCTTGGCAAACGCTTCCATCCTAGGCGATTTGACTGAAGTACCCGTTCCTACTCGATTCGTGTTTGTCCTCTTGGGCCCAAAGGTTTGTTAGTGTCAAAAATAATTTCATGACATCATTAGATTTTTATTTAAAAGAAATTAATCTATAGGGAGAACTTGAAGGCTACCGTGAAGTAGGGCGAGTAGTTGCCACTCTTATGTCAGATGAAGTATTCCACGAAGTAGCCTACCGGGCCAAGCATCGAGACCATCTTTTAGCCGGAGTAGACGAATTCATGGACGCTGTTACTGTTTTGCCGCCAGGTGAATGGGATCCAGCCATCCGGATCGAACCACCGGATAAAGTGCCGTCTCAAGAGCAAAGAAAAAATCCCGATAAGCCACCAGAAGAGAAAGAGGATCCAGAAGTGGAGGAAATGGAATTCTTGAAGAGTCAGGGACTGACCCGAACTGGCCGTCTTTTCGGTGGACTCATCGACGACATCAAGCGCAAAGCTCCGTTTTACAAATCTGATTTTACGGATGCTTTCGCCATTCAAAGTGTGGCTTCTATCACTTTCTTGTACTTTGCCTCCCTGTCTCCCATTATTACTTTTGGTGGGTTGCTCGGGGACGCGACGGAAAACCGTTTGGCTGCACTCGAGTCTCTTTGCGCCGGTTGCATTTGCGGAATGTATGCAACATTATATTATTCTATTTCGACAAAATTTAGGAGATCTAATCTTACAATTTATTTTCATCATTTTAGCATTTATTCGCTTTTTGCTGGCCAACCACTTGCACTGCTGAACGCTACTGGACCTGTTCTTGTCTTTGAAGGGATCCTTTATAATTTCTGCAAGTAAGGGTTTTATTGTACTTAAATTGTTGAATCCCTTTTAATTCTGGATTTGGGCTATTAGGAATAATGGCTATGACTACTTGGCTCTGCGTTCTTGGGTAGGGCTGTGGATCGGTGTCTTCATGATCATCTTATGCGCCTTTGAGATGTCGGCAGTGGTGGCGTTTATCACTCGTTTCACAGAGGAGAATTTTGCTCTCCTTATCGCCACGATTTACATCTACAAAGCCTTTGAGAAGATGATGGAAATATCTCACGATTATCCACTAGATCCGCCGATACCTAAAGTGAACGCCACCGACTGCTATTGTGTCCCTCATAACGACACGTTGAACGAAACATCCTGGAAGGACGCTCCTTTTAACTGGGTCGGACAGTCAGCCAATAGTTGCCAAGAGGTCTCAGACGCATTTTAGCATATATCTAGCTTTCAACTAAAATCCTTTTCCATTCGTAGCTTTGGAACGGGAAATTGGTGGGCGAAGATTGTTCCGAGCGAGAATGGTATCCGAACGTCTTCCTGATGTCTTGCCTTCTGACTATAGTCACTTTCTTCTTTTGTGTTATTCTTAAAGGCATGAAGCGGACTCCTTACTTTTCTTTCAAAGTATATTCAAACAGACGACTTATTCATTATTTCATAGTTTATACTAAAAAAAACTTTCTTCCAGGCTCGAACTATGATTAGTGACTTTGGTGTCTTTATTGCAATTTGCTCCATGACGGCTCTAGATTATTTCGCTGGCGTCCACACCCCAAAACTACACGTAAAATCTTCTTTTTTAATTCTTTACATTTTTACTGGTACAAGATTCTAATTTTTTAATTAACAGGTTCCAGATAACTTTAAACCAACCTGGGAGGGACGCGGATGGATTATCAACCCAATTCATCCGAACAATCCGTGGTGGATCATTCCGGCAACGATGCTCCCTGCTGCTTTGGCAACTATCCTTCTCTTTCTCGATCAACAAATTACGGCCGTTATTGTCAATCGCAAAGAGAATAAGCTTAGAGTAAGTAACTTTAGTACGAATCCCTAAAATGATTTATGTTTATATAATTTATATTTTAGAAAGGATGTGGTTATCACCTCGACTTGTTTGTGCTAGCTATTTTAACTGCACTTATGGGCTTCATGGGTTTACCGTGGCACGTAGCTGGAACGGTCATTTGCATCAATCACATCAACTCGCTTAAAGTTGAAACGGAAACGGCCGCTCCCGGTGACAAACCACTCTTTCTAGGAGTCAGGTAAGGATTTACAAATATAAGAAAATCAATCATATTATATTTATTTTGTTTCTAATTGAATTACAGGGAGCAACGATTGACCCACTTTTTCATCTTCCTGTTGGTTGGTCTATCCGTTTTTATGGTTCCCGTTCTCAAATTCATCCCGATGCCCGTCCTCTACGGAATCTTCTTGTACATGGGCACGGCTCCTTTATCCGAAATGCATTTCTACAACCGGCTTCGTATCATGTTCATGCCACCTAAATATCAACCAGATTACATTTATCTTAGGAAGATTCCTCTGCTTCGTGTTCACCTCTTCACCTTCGTTCAACTCTGCTGCTTCGCCATTCTTTGGGTTGTCAAAACCAACGAAACCATCTCCATTTCATTCCCTCTTATGGTGATTCTTGCAAAATCTTCAACATAAATTATTTTCTATAATATTCATTGTCTATATAATCTCAGTTGGTGATAATAATTTTCATCCGGAAAGCTCTTGATTATGTGTTCTCCAAGGATGAGCTGCGAGTGCTGGACTCAATAATTCCACCTCTTCGGAACAAGTCTTCAAAAAAGAAACCAAATCTTGAAAACACCGAATTGGGGAAACCGGAATCAAGCAACGTGCTTCTCTCAACCAACCAGAATAAGGCGCTCACCCAAAAGAGTTCGTCGGTTAATATAAGTAACGAAGTAGTTAAATCCGGAGTATGGATACATGTCAATCAGAAAAACGCAACTTTCCAAATGATAGAGTAAGTTGTACATTATATTTTCTTCTTCAACCAAGAGTATACTTAACTTTATGCTATATTTATCACTCATTAGTGACAAGGAGGATGAGTTGAAGAGTTATAGGAAAAAAGATTACTCTTCCGACGATGAAGAAATGCAGCCGCTTACATTTAGCACTGATGGGACCCACAAACGTCACTGAGAATTATAAGAAATTCATAAAAACAATATTCATAAACAAAACAACCAGAAGGCGACGTTTATTATAGTTAATTTTCCTTATTTACAAAGAAAATGCCAATTATAGATCCGGTTATTGTTCAAATCACTTATTAATAGATAAAAAAAAAAAAGCATTTACCATACATAATATTACTGCTATGAAGGGGTACCCTTTTTATTATAAGAACGAGGTGATATAGGTTTATCTAACTATCACTTATGTAACCATTCAGTGTACCTATACTTAAAAGTCTATAACCAGCAAGTAGGTAAATTAACGAGAAAGTTTGTAAACAGAAACGCTTTTAATAGAACCAATATATATTGTTACATGATGCATTACATTACAATCTACATTGTCAGCGGAATAGAATATACATATACATATTCCACATATCGTCATATGTTCTATAGACTTCAAGCCGTCGAGAGTTCATTGAATCGTTCTATCTTTACTATAAAAATGTGCTTTACAGCAGGTAGGTAGATTATTACTGTTCGATAACATAATAGGCATACATTTTGGGTTTATTATGCTAAAAAAAACTAAAATGTTTATATATTGATTTGAATAGCACAGATTTTATTAACTTTGATGGTTATCGACGTCCGGATTTGTTGGTGATGCGATCTCATTTTTATTTCCAGAAAGTTCATCAACAGCCATTTTTCATCACCTTTACCGGTTGTCCATTTTTAAAGATGATTATCTCAACTGCGTTATTAGCCTTGAGTCTAAAAACGCATGCTTTGAATTTCAATCTAGATGTTTTATACCATGAGAACCAACCATATGTTCTCCGTATTGATGAACGACCTTGCGTTCTGCGGCAAGCACGTTAATTTACATGCGTAGGCGGTATGGAGTACCGGAAGTTTCGGCCAGATTTTTGTTAGCCTCAAAAAAAATTCTGTCTATCTGGGAGTTTATATCTGTTTGCTATGAATAAAAGAGAAAGGTGCTGGATGCTTTGAAAACGGAGCGCGGGCTAGTTGCTAAGACGGGGTAAACCAGGCTTTTCGGCCGCCACTTCCACCACTTCGGCCGCATTCATCTGATCGGAGAAAAGAAAAAGAAGAAATCGCCAATTTCCTCCAGTCAGTGTCTTTGAAAGCGGAAGATTTGCTATTGTACCACAGCCTGGATACGGGCTTATTTGGTACCACATATCTTTACTTAACAGTTATTGTTGTTCAGGTAGTTTAATGCTTACGGTATAAGTATATCTAGTATTTGGCTAATTGCTATTGAAGTTTATGGGCGCGCACCACAGGATTAAGGGGTCATGCCAGGACGCTGGGAAAAAAGGCTTGCTTTTTTAATTTATTTTCTTTCTCTTTTTTTCGCACGCACCACCTATAAAATAAGTTGTCAATGATCTTTCCTTACTTTTGGGTTCAAAAGTTTAATCACGGACGAAGAAATAACTTAAATATATTGCTGAGTTTTGCGAGGAGACTAAAAGTAGATGTGCTTATTTATTATCAACAGAAAAAATGTTTTCTGGAATCAGACAGGAGCAGAACGAATAACAAGTAGTCGGTAGAACATTTACTGAATGTCGATAAAAGGGAAAAGCCAAGCCCGTAAAAACCGGCTTCTTTGCTTATTTATGAACCGTTCCTCCTAATTTCAGATGTTATCGTACCCAAAACTTCACATACAATCATTTGTTTCAAATCAATGAAACCTATGGGTAATGCAGCATCTATACTCCAAATGTTTAGGAAACGTACATGTACCGTAAATAGGTTCCGAGTGATTTTAAACCGACTTGGGAGGGACGCGGATGAATCATCAACCCAATCCATCCGGACAATTCGTGGTGGATCATTCCCGTGGCTAGGTATATACCCAGAAAATGGTAGTGTTAGCAAACCAAATTTGGAAATTGTGGAGGCCAGTGCGAAGGGCTTCCCTCACTTAGTCAGTTTAATTCAGTAGCACTTTCTAAAAGGAGTTCATCAGTTAATTGGGGGCCAGCGCCGTTTTTTAAGCGGAGCGGAAAAAACGTGATTGGGCCTACAATAAACGCCATTAAAATCCATCCATCATCAATATAGTAAAATACGGTTCTCATGAAAAGCTGCTAATGAGTTCTTATATGCATGAAAATTCCACGCACCGCAAAAACAAGTTTTTGCTTAAATATTTGGGTACTTTATAAAAAAAATTTCGATGGTCGCTAATTATCCGAATGACGGAAAAAAATTCCGTTCTAAATGAACTTGTTGCGGTAACCTGCAGTCGGCACTATAATAATATGGAAAGTTTTCCTTTTTAAGAATAAGTAATATATGAGATATAGAACAAAAAGGTGATAGGTAGTTGATAACCATTCTTAATTAACATTCAGAGTACAGATATAATGGCTATTGTTTATATAGCATTATGTTATTTTCGACATTGTTAATTAAATTGTGCTTATAAAATATATAGATTACAATATAGATGCTGCATAATTGTCTCATATCACCATTTCCTCGTTCTTTTTGCCTACCCGAACGGAAAATGTGCGGTGTCAAACCGGATTTAACTTCGTTTGTATTCTGGATCCATGGGTAAAAACCGGTTTTAGAAACCAGTCTACAACTCCGTTGTTTGGAGCTTAAACCCGTCTTAAGACCGTTTTAAAACGACAATCCGACGGACTAGACCTTTAGACTCTGGAAGGTACGGAAGGGTATAAACACCAGTTTAAAACCAGATTATAACTCCATTTAAATCGAAGTTTGAAATCGAGAACAAAAAGAAGTAAAAAACCGAGTATATAACCGGACTACAACTCCGTTAAAACGGAGTTTTAAAATAAAATTTTTCGATGAAAATCCTATATGATATTTTAAATTAATATATTTATAGTCGGTTGTTTTATCGGAAATTTTAAAATATGGGATAGTTTACATAAAAAATTAGATGAATAACCCATACCCTTCAGAAAAAAGCACACTTATACTGGATACACACCGAAAAGTTTAACCAAGGTTTACTTAAATCTGAGTTTTGACACTGCATAAACCTCGATGTGAACAGTCTCAGTTTTGTCTAAACCTTGGTTTTATTCTGCTTTTATCCGCCATTTATGACAAATCCTTAAATCTGATCTAACAGATTTTAGCAAACCGAGGCTATTCCTTGAATTTCAATGGAATGGATGTGAACGCATGTAGTTTACGGCAAGTTTAGAGCCTTTATTCCGCGTTTAAATATAAAACCAGGATAAAATTACGTTCACACCAAAAGTTGAAATTTTAGGTTTTAGAATCATTTTGAGCAAAATTTAAACTGGTTTTGCGTTAAACCTGGCTAAAGTCGAGTTTTCGCTAAACACGAGTTTTGGCGGTCGGTGTGAATAGGGTATTATAGGTACAGCATCAGGATCCGCTATAAAAAATGGGTTTATTTACTTAATATATTCTACGCCTGTCAACGATTATCGGTATTAGGTTTATTAGGTTTATTAGGTGATAGACGTAAAAAAGCCATTTCTTTTATAAATCCGATCATATTCGATTTGAGACATATAATAACGACACATTCTTATTTTTCTAATACAGTAATACGTACGCCTTAGGAAAGGAAAAGGATACAAGGATTAATCAAATGAACCAAATAACAGCGAATGACGGTATATAAGCTATCCAATTTTTTTTAAATGGCAATGATCAAGAAGATAAAATATACCAAAATAAAGAGTACAGATAACAGATCTAGATAATAGCAGAAAATAGTAATATATCTATAGTGGAGTGAAAGTACCCACTCTGTTACAATGAAAACAAATCAGTCCTACAAAAAGTAAAACAGAAAAAAATGAAAATTCAAACGACACTAGCCATCATTTCGTCGTCATCATCATTGGATGCAAACGATGTAGGATAGAAGCCGAAATGCTTTTCCATTTCTTCCACTGTTTTCCCTTTAGTCTCAGGAACAAAAAAGTAGACAAATCCGATACTGAGAAAAGTTAAAAAAGCAAACAGGAACCAAATGCCATCTTCGCCAATGAGTTCCACAGTGGGCATGAAGAACCGCAAAACCACAAAAGCGAAGAGAAAATTAGCAATTGAGCTTGTCGTCCCTGTATAGGAAAGATGCAATTGAAGATATTATTCTAGCTATCATGCGAAAATGGAATCTTATTTTGCTTACCTAGAACGCCTCTAAATTTGGATGGGAACATTTCGCCCATGATTATAAATGGGATGTTGGAATAACCGCACGAAAATGCCGAGAAGAAAAGCATCAAGGAAATGAGAGGTAACCAACCGAGGCGTTGAAAGATTTCCTCGTAGCCTTCATTTTTCTTCAGGTAGAAAAATATGCCCAAAGATGCCATAGAAATGGAAATGAAGAAACTCGAAGCCATCAAAAGATACCTCCTCCCGATATTAGGCAACTGCATTAAAACAGAATTGAATCCAATAATACAGTAATTTACTATTAGAGCATATGAACTTACACAGATAAAACCAGATGTAAAGGTGAAAATAAATTGTACTATCCCAACGATTATAGTCGCATAATGTGGTTGAACTAATGTTATTCCAGTCCACTTGAAAATATTGACAGTATTGCAAATGACGGCATTGATTCCAGTTGCCTGTCGGAAGAACATGATAGAGAAAGAGATGAAGAGTGGTTTTAGAACGGGAAGAGAAAGTAGTTCAGAGTAGTTGATTTTCTGGTCTATTTCTGCTGCTTCCCCGCTGCAAAATGCTTTGTTTCGTTGCAGCCTTTCAATGATTCCATTTATTTCTTTCTCTACATCCGTTTCTCTTTTAATTTTAATTTTTTAATTTTAAAATTGAAAATTCAATAATTTAGCAGTATAATACCTGCCACGAAGTCGTTTAAGGGATTCCCTTGCCTCATCTTTCCGACCGTGCATGAGATACCAAGTGGGTGTTTCGGGCATGCGGGACGTCCACATCATAAAAAAGATGGGTATGAGCCCGACCAGAAAAGCTAGAACGTACCAATTGACAAAGGCTCCGAAAATGAAAGTCACTAATATGCCCAATGCTAGGGAGGAAGCAGAAAGTGATCCCAAGCGACCTTTAATTCTTGGGGACGAACATTCGCTTACCTATCAGGTTCATTACAATTCAAATTATAGTACGGTATTATTTTTATTTAAGAGTCAATTTATATGGTATACTATTATTCAGTACATAAATTTGTGCTGCTGGAGTTGTCATCCCGGTTCCTATACCGGTTATAACTCGACCAATGTAAATCATGGCTTTGTGACGACCAAAATAGGTGAACCCAATCATTAAGAAGCCTGCAATGTAGCAAACGTATTCCCAAAACAAAGCATTTTTTCTTCCACGACTTTGCATTGGAAAGGAGATTATGATGGCCCCAGCAATAGCACCAATCATTGGAAGCGAAGCTGCATAATTTATTTTTTTTTCAATGGAATGGTATTTAGGCAGTTTTATCAATTATCTATAAGTACTGCAAGGTTATTTCAATTTTATAAACATACATAACCAAGGATAATCTGAGGGTAGAACGTCAAAGGTTCGAGTGGCATTGAGCGACGGAGCACCAAAAGAGGACCAGCCTCGAATGGCACCAGTGCAGAAGTAACCCAAAGTTCCCACTACCGACACTAAAAGCTAAAATAAAAAGGATGAAAAAATGATCTAGATGATAGTCGATTATTAAAATTACATACCTGAGGTCGTACTTTCTTAGGATTGTCCATTATCAGGCTTTCTCTTCTTGTAGGGTAATTAGCATTGGTCTGGGGAAAAGAGCCAATTGTTCTTCCTTCGTTATTCATTTTCTCGAGTTCTTCGTCGTTCTCGGAATCTTGTAAACTCGTCCCTTCATACCCGTCTATTTGGATAGTTACACGCCGTTTGGATAAGATCTCTTCATGTTCTTGTTTACCCTTTATTGAAGGCAGCGTATTTGGATTGCAGTCCGACATAATAATAATCTGCAATAGCGTACAAGGGACTGGTGCACGGAACTAATACTGGATTATATGGTTGAAGCATCCCGTATTTATAACGAAAATTTTCTTATGTAACCTCATTTTTAATGATGTAATATATTCAAAATTACCTTCCCAAGGTTACTTTAGATAAATACGGTACTAAACATTACACAAATGGGTTAAATTTATAGGCTTTAGCTGATTGATGAGAATGAACAGGAATGTTCACACTTTCATAAAAGGGCTGCTGGCTGTCAGGTTACACTGACAGCAAAACTTAAACAAAAACAGCAATTTTTAGCGAAACTAAGCATATTTGTGTTGGAATTCAAGACAAAAACAACACCTTTGTGACATTGTTTGCACCTTTAGTGCTCATTTTGTACAAACGGTATACCGGTATTTCATAAAATCTTGATCAACTCCTGCTTTTAAGTGCTGTGGAAACTGCCATCAAAACTGTACCGTCTTAAATCACGTCTCAGTTTGTAAACGAAAATTAGAACAACGCTGTTACCATACTCAATTTCGATGCGTGAAACTTTTTAATTGTATTCCGAGAAAGATCTTAAGTTTTTTTTAACCTGCTTTAAAATAGAATTCTGTCAAACGCAGCCCTGATGTTAAATAGGGGGTCCTGTCTAAATTTCAAAAGATGGTAGAAGGATAATGGAGACGGCTAATAAAAAATAAGGGAATCGCTTCAGTTTTGCTAAAGTAGTTAAGTTTAGGTTTTTTGTCGTTGTTGTTGTTGCTGAAAAAAAAACTAGTCCCACGGCTTTGGATTACACCCCATAAACTACACGTAATTTTTTTGGTTTATTTGGTTTTTACATCGTTGTAACCATTGCGTGATCTTTACTATAGAAACCTAAAAGTACGAACTTGGGTCGTAAAAAATCCAACATAATTTCCTGTAACTATCTATTTCCATCATAGATGTGTTAACCAGTAGGTTGCACATTATTACTGTGCGATATAACATAATAGAAACATTTTCTGTTTATTGTGCAGATGAAAGTTTAAATTTTTAGCTTATTTTATTCTATGTTGATTTGAACCTTATGAAATGTTATATATGTAATAAGACGTATATATATATGACGTTCGGATTTCTTGGTAAGACGATATCATTTTTATAGCCAGAAAGTTCATCAAAAGCCGACGAACATCTGCCTTTTACCGGTTGTCCTTTTTTTTTAAAGATTCTCTTGACCGTATTTGTCGTTGGGTCTCATAATGCTTCTTTTGAATTTCAATCAAGATGTTTTATAGCTATGAAAACCAACTACACGTTCTCCGTATTGAATGCGACATTCTACTGGGGCCAGGACGCTAATTTACGTGCGTAGTAGGTTATAAGGAGTTCCGGACGTTTCAGCCATTATTATAATTTAATTGTAAATTTATAATTGATTATTTTTATTTTTATTATGATTATAATATTTTTTTTTAAAATATATCTGTTTACTGCGAATAAAATAATAATAATAATGATAAATTATGCGTGGGAAACGGAGAGAGGGTACTAAGTTGCTATGAGTTATGGCGAGATGAAGAGGTGGCCGACGCATCAATCCGGACGGAGAAAGCAGATTTTCAAGATGAGTAGAGGGATTTTCAATGCCTTCCGTTAAATAGCGGAAAATGCTGTGCGATTGTGCCACACAGACTGGGTACGGACTTGTATAGTAAAACATGATACATATCTAGTTTAAGATTTTTTATTAGGTAAATAATTAAAAATTAAAGGTAGTTATTGATTGTTGTTGTTCAGGTAGTTAAAAGGGTAAGTTAGCTTATAGCTAGTAATAGCTAGGAGTGTATACGGGGCATGGCCGCCCTATTCAACGCTGAAATAAGGGGTCATATGGACCCACTATTTTACTCTTTTAGATTTTCAGACTAATGACTATTTTAAGCGATGTGTGCTAATACCTATTTCATCACTATTTTTAAATAAAATTTTAAAGCTGGAAAAAAAACTTAACATAATGAAAAAAACATTATGTTGTCTGTTTTTTCCTGCGTATGGGTTCGCTTTTTTAAAAGCTGTTTATAATTTTGGTTTATTTTTCCATATCTATTCAATGTTTTGTGTTTTCTTTAACTTTAAAAGCACAGCGAGAGTATTTACCTGCTTGGGTTTGATGCTCAGACAATTTTTTTTTCTCACGTCTTCAAAAATATATCCAGAACGGGATTTGAATTGATGACAACAGTTTTCCAGAATCAGTAGTTACACAGGCATGAGCAGAAAGAATAACGAGTGGCAGACAGAGCGTCAGCTGAATATTGAATATGCTCAACTTGTGGAAGCGAAGCGAAGAAAACTGAGCTCGTAAAAACCAGCTTGCTTGCAAGTTGAGCCATAAATTTCGGACTTAATTGTGCAGCTGAGCGGAATGGAGACTGCGAAGTGAATTTTATATCATGAAATTACAAACAATTGAAATCAAAACTTTTCTAAAAAGGGCCGGGCTAAACTTTGTCATTTATTTCGTTGAAGGCAGAAAGATGAAATAAGCAGCAGTCTTCTTTCAACCACCCTCGGAATAGAAAAAAACTCAAACCAGCCTCTTCAATAATTTTACTTTTAAAATGTCGTCCGATCCTTCCAATTTTGAACAACCAGCCATCATCGAGACAGAGACAGCACCAAGTGCGCTCTTTATTATTACATTTAAAAGAGTGATAAAGTTCATTTACTCATCCTGTGATTCAATGTAGATTGCGCCCGTTTTAGCCCTGGAACGATGCGAGATCAACCACCTCCCTGCTCCCCAGCCGGGAAAAGGCGCTCTAAGAAGCCATCTTACTCTTACTCGGATACTATAGGAGGTTAAGATATCGTCTAAAATTTGTATTGCATTTTTTTTTATTGCTTTCGAATTTATAGATCTTCCACCTAGTATGAGGGTCCAGTTCATATTGGGTGAAGATCCCGATCAACCGGGGCAACAAATAAGCCACCCCATCCTCTCAGAGGTGGGAGAGTTCAACTGCGAACTAGGCTCTGAGGGTGGATGGAAAGAAACGGCTCGGTAATTTTTAAAAATCCAGAAATGTTTATCATATTGGTTCTATCATGAGTGCTTAATGCATAATGATTTGTTCAAGTTGGGTTAAGTTCGAAGAAGACGTCGAGGAGAACGGTAATCGGTGGACGAAACCGTTCGTTGGGACGTTGTCGCTCCACGCTCTCTTTCAGCTGCGCTCTTACCTCCTCAATGGCACGCTTTTCTTTGACATACCGGCAATTTCGATTACTGACGTGGTCAACACCATTGTAGAAGATATGATCGCAAATAGGCAATTGGATGAAGAGAACCGAGACGAGGTATTCTTCCAAATTTTAGGTGAATCAGCGTTTTGTAACTTTTCAGATTATAAACAAATGAATTAAAATCCTAGGTGATAGAAGTGCTGCTTCGTCCTCATTGCCATGTACATGAGCTCCAGCGATCGACTTCCATACTTCTTGGAAAAACAAAACCACCCAATTCGTCTCCTAAAAGTAACTACTGCTATTCTCCTCGCGATTGAAATTTTTTTACCGTCATTACCTCAGGTCCTCAGTCCTAACAGATCTAACGGAATCTCGTTCCAAATTGGGATTAAACCGACAGAGCCTCTCGACACTTGCTTCGGAACCAAGCAATTTAGAATTAAGAAAAGTAATTAAAAAAAAAAATGAACCAATAATTGAATACTTAAAAAAAGATTTATTAATTTATTTCTATAAAAAGGGCAATTCAAATTTAATGAAGAAGCTCCCAAGTGATATTGAGGTGACCAATGTCCTAGTGGGCCAAGTGGACTTTCTTGACAAGTCAATTTCGGCCTTCGTTCGCTTAGCAAACGCTTCCATCCTAGGCGATCTGACTGAAGTGCCCGTTCCAACTCGTTTTGTGTTCGTCCTATTGGGACCAAAGGTTCGATACAGTTGAAATTATTGCATATAAAATTAATCATTTCTAATCGATAATGCATAGGGGGAATTAGAAGAATACCGTGAGGTAGGGCGAGTAGTTGCAACTTTGATGTCGGATGAAGTATTTCGAGAAGTAGCTTACAGGGCTAAGCATCGAGACCATCTTCTAGCTGGAGTGGACGAGTTCATGGACGCCGTTACTGTTCTACCGCCCGGCGAGTGGGATCCAGCCATCAGGATCGAACCACCGGATAAAGTACCGTCTCAAGAGCAGAGAAAAAATCCTGACAAGCCCCCAGAAGAGAAAGAGGATCCCGAAGTGGAGGAAATGGAATTTCTGAAGAGCCAAGGACTGGTGCGAACCGGTCGCTTCTTCGGTGGACTCATCGACGACGTTAAGCGCAAAGCTCCTTTTTACAAGTCGGATTTTGTGGACGCTTTCGCCTATCAAAGCTTAGCATCCATCACTTTCTTGTATTTTGCCTCCCTGTCCACCATCATTACTTTTGGTGGGTTGCTCGGGGACGCGACGGAAAACCGTTTGGCCGCCCTTGAGTCTCTTTGCGCCGGATGCATTTGCGGAATGTAAGTAAAACTATGGTTAAATTAATTATTGATCTTTTTAAAGAAGCAGTCTTCAACTTAAATAAAGAATTACATCACTATTTGCTGGGCAACCACTTGCACTTCCAGACGCAACCGGACCCGTACTGGTCTTTGAAGGGATACTTTATGATTTTTGCAAGTAAAGGTTTTTATTACCTTATTGCGGCTAACTCGTTAATGTTAATATGGTTATTTTATCAGGAAAAACGGTTTTCACTACTTGGCCCTGCGTTCTTGGGTAGGGCTGTGGATGGGTGTCTTCATGATCATCTTATGCGCCTTTGAGATGTCGGCAGTGGTGGCGTTTATCACTCGTTTCACAGAGGAGAATTTCGCTCTCCTTATCGCCACAATTTACATCTACAAGGCTTTTGAGGAGGTGATGGAAATCTCTCACGACTATCCACTAGATCCGCCGATACCTAAAGTGAACGCCACCGACTGCTATTGCGTCCCTCATAACGAAACCATGAACGAAACATCCTGGAAGGACGCTTCTTTTAACTGGATCGGGAAGTCAACCAACAGTTGCCAAGAGGTTTAGTAGCTTCTAATCTCACCTCGCACCTCCTTTAAGTTGAGTAAAACTTTCTTTTATTTGTAAAGGTTTGGAACGGAACTTTGGTGGGCCAAGATTGTTTCGAGCGAGAATGGTATCCGAACGTCTTCTTCATGTCCGTTCTCCTGACAACTTTTACATTTTTCTTGTGCCTTATTTTAAAAGGCATGAAGCGGACTCCCTACTTTCCTTTCAAAGTATTGCTCTATTTCATCGAAACATTAGCTTTGTTAATCTTAAAGGATACACTCCTTTATAGGTTCGATCTTTGATAAGCGACTTTGGTGTTTTTATTGCTATTTGCTCCATGACAGCTATAGATTATTTCATCGGGATTCAAACTCCAAAAATTCATGTAAACCAAATACAATGTAATTCCTCTATTCACCAAAAGTTTAGAAATCCTACGTCTACCGCAAATAGGTTCCAAGTGATTTCAAACCAACCTGGGAAGAACGCGGCTGGATCATTAATCCAATTCATCCGGACAATCCGTGGTGGATCATTCCCGCGGCTATGCTCCCTGCTGCTTTAGCCACCATTCTTCTCTTCCTCGATCAACAAATCACCGCTGTTATCGTCAATCGCAGAGAAAATAAACTTAGAGTAAGATCTAAACATTTGCTCCTATTCGTTGCTCGTTCTTAAAATAGTTTTAAATTACCTCGATTGCAGAAAGGATGTGGGTATCACCTCGACTTGTTTGTACTGGCTATTTTGACAGCTCTGATGGGTTTCATGGGTTTACCTTGGCTCGTAGCTGGTACGGTCATTTGCATAAATCACATCAATTCGCTCAAAGTTGAATCGGAAACGGCGGCTCCCGGTGACAAACCACTCTTTCTAGGAGTGAGGTTAGAGTGAAACTTACTAATTTAAGTTTTATTATAAGCGCTTCTAACATTTATCCAATCATAGAGAGCAACGGTTGACTCAGTTTTGCATCTTTTTGCTGGTTGGCCTATCTGTTTTCATGGTACCCGTTCTCAAATTCATCCCGATGCCTGTCCTCTACGGAATCTTCTTGTACATGGGCACCGCTCCTTTGTCCGAGATGCAGTTTTTCAACCGAATCCGTATTATTTTTATACCGCCTAAATATCAACCAGATTACATTTACTTGAGGAAGGTTCCTCTGCTGCGAGTTCACCTCTTCACCTTCGTTCAACTCTGCTGCTTCGCCTTTCTTTGGGTTGTCAAGACCAACGAAACCATCTCCATTTCATTCCCACTTATGGTGATTCATCGAAATTAGTATTTAAACATTATTCATTTTCTGTTATATATATTTTTTTTATGATCACAGTTAGTGATAATGATTTTCATCCGGAAAGCTCTCGATTATGTGTTCTCAAAGGATGAGCTACGAGTGCTGGACTCGATTATTCCTCCTATACGAATGAAGTCGCAAAATAAATGTATCAGTCCGAGTTTAGATAGTGCTGAATCGACAAAGCCAGAGTCAAGCAACGGGATCCCCTGCATCACCAATCAGAATAAGCCGCTCACTAAAAGAAGTTCGTCGGTAAATATAAGTAATGAAGTTGTTAAATCTGGAGTATGGATTCATGTTAATCAGAGGAACGCTCCGTTTCGAACGATAGAGTGAGTTCTAGGCCTACATATATTGTTTCACCTGCATTTACTGTTTACTAAACTCCGTGTAACTTTCATTCATTACAGAGAGAAGGAGAATGAACTAAAGAGCTATCGGAAAAAAGATTACACCTCAGATGATGAAGAATTACAGCCACTTACAATCAGCACTGATGGGGCCCGCAAAAGCCATTGAGATATCAATCCAATACATTTACAATCGACATTCGATTCCTGTATTGAGAGCGGTCTATAGAAGTCGCATTTTTAGGAGGATATTTTTATTTGACATTTTTTAAAGGCATTGCCATTTACTAAAATTAATTTTTATAATGTATGTTATATTATCACTGAAACCCATATTTTTTATGATAGCTCCGTTTTTTAAGGTGTAGGTGTATATTGTCACAAATATTCTTGCATGTCGATTATTGTGACACGCAATTTACGACATAGAACGTAATTTTTTTCATAATTAATAAGACATAACATTGAAATCCGTTCTTAAGTATAGAGCTCTTTTTGCGGTCTTTGAGTATTGTATTGTAGAGAACTGAAAAATTGATTCAAATATACGAAAACCTCTGAGAACCAACTGCGATAACATTGTTCTAGAGGCCTTATCACGCTAGACATTTTCAGAGCCGAAAGTGGTGACGCAGAAAGGGGCCATAATATTGGACAGCAGGCAAGATTTTCATTCTATAGTCAAGGCCAACTTGGAAGCTTATTTCTACATGTAAAGTAAGAATTTAAAGTAAGAAATTGTGTTTGAAGATTTCATCCTAAAAATTATTTCCCCCTTTTGAAACCTACAATAATGGATAAATTTTAAAATGGGGACTTCCTTTCGTCAATTCTTGTTCTTCGTGCAATTGTAATTCATTGAAATTGAGCGGTGTATTAATAGAGACAAGCGCAATAAGTTATAAGTTTTTGTTGTTCTCTATAGCATATGTTGTATTCTTTGTATATTATCATTAAGTTTTATAAATTTAAATGGGCATTTTTTCATTCTACTCATATACGTGTAAGATATAGCACATCACCTGAATGTCGATGTGATGTTTAACTTGACAACACTTTTTTAATATTAATATGATAAAAGTACCAAGCTGAGCCTGTAAGAACTAGTAGCTTGTCTGCGAAGTCCGTGCCTACTATCGTGATTCGTGATGAACGAAATTAGGGCTGTAGGTTTTATTCATGTTGTGAAACACATAATGAAAATACTTCGTTCTGTCGTTCATAAGTTCATAAGGAACTTTCTTTACGGGACTGTATTCTCTATATAGTTTATTTTGCCACGGTCAGAATGATGAATGCACCAGTTTTCTTTCAACCTTAAACAGAATAAAAACAAAACTCAGACGTCTGCAAAAATGTTTTCTGATCCTTTGAATTCGGAATCGCCCGTCATCATCACGGCAGATAAAGCACGACGTGCGCTCTGTATTCTACAATTACATTGAAAATTCAAATATTTTAATACACAAAACGGCTTATTTCAGACTTTGATTCAAATCATGAAGGGACCCAACTTCAATCTAATCTCTTATCACCAATCGGGAAGATCCCAACTAGAAGGACATCTATTCGCCCTTCGGATGCTATCGGAGGTTTTTCTCTTTCCAAATATTCAGATGTAATCGTATTAGATTGGTTTTTTGTTAATCATTTAAAGACCTTCCACCTAGTATGAGGGTCCAGTTCATATTGGGTAATGATGCGGATCAATTGGGACTCCATCCTCACCCCATCTTTTCAGAAATGGGAGAGTTCGACTGGGATCTAGGATCTGAGGGCGAATGGAAAGAAACGGCTCGGTAATTTTAGAAAAATAATAAATTTAAACAAATTCAATTTTATCATAAGTGCTTAATCCATAATGATTTGTTATAGTTGGGTAAAATTCGAAGAAGACGTTGAAGAGAACGGTAATCGGTGGACGAAACCGTTCGTTGGAACGTTATCACTTCACGCTCTCTTTCAGCTGCGCTCTTCCTTTCTTAATGGGACACTCTTGTTTGACATACCGGCCGTTTCTGTTACTGGTGTGGTCGCCACCATCGTTGACGATATGATTGAAAATAGGCAGTTTGATAAAGAGAACAAAGAAAAGGTATTACGTAAAGCTTTTGGCCTTTTTAGGACTCAATCAAATCATGTTAGAATATGTCACTGAAATAGGTGGTCGAAGTATTGCTTCGTCCTCATCGACATCTATATGAACTCCAAGGTCCCAGTTCTATACTTCTAGGGGACAACAAATCAAGAAATCCGTCATCTAAAAGTAATAATTAAAAAATTGTGATAGCCTTATTTTGCCATCTTTTATTCTTATTACTGGTAACATCCTTGTAGATCTAATGGAATCTCATTCCAAAGTTGGTTCAAACATTTTAACGCTTCCTTCGGTCCCTAGCGCAGGAGAATTGAAAAAAGTAAACCAAATAATAATGCCAAAATATCCGATTTGGTAGTTGCAATTTACTTTTACTTGCAGGGTAATTCAACTTTTATGAAGAAGCTCCCAAGCGATGCTGAGGTGACCAACGTCCTAGTGGGCGAGGTAGACTTTCTGAAGAAGCCGATTTCGGCTTTTGTTCGCCTAGCCAACGCTTCTATTCTTGGCGATTTCACAGAAGTTCCTGTTCCAACTCGTTTCGTTTTTGTCCTCTTAGGTCCCTTGGTATAATACCTTATTCAGCTGTTTTCCCCTCTTAAAGAAAGACTATTTTCCACTTTGAATTATTCACCTATATAGGGGGACCTTGAAGACTATCGGGAAGTTGGAAGAGTGGTGGGAACTCTGATGTCCGATGAAGTATTCCACGAAGTAGCTTACCGGGCTAAACATCGGGACCATCTTCTAGCCGGAGTGGACGAATTTATGGACGCCGTTACTGTTCTTCCGCCCGGCGAGTGGGATCCAGCCATCAGGATCGAACCGCCCGATAAAGTGCCGTCTCAAGAGCAGAGAAAAAATCCTGATAAGCCACCAGAAGTAAAAGAGGACCCTGAAGTAGAGGAAATGGAATTCTTAAAGAGTCAGGGACTTACCCGAACTGGTCGCCTCTTTGGTGGACTCATCAACGACATTAAGCGCAAAGCTCCGTTTTACAAGTCAGATTTCACGGATGCTTTTTCCATTCAGAGTGTGGCTTCAATTACTTTCTTGTACTTTGCCTCCCTGTCTCCAATCATCACTTTTGGTGGGCTTCTCGGGGATGCAACGGAAACCCGTTTGGCTGCGCTCGAGTCTCTTTGCGCCGGTTGCATTTGTGGGATGTAAGTAGCACTATAGATCTATATATTTATCCCTGATGGGTCGAATTTATTCGATCCGAAGGTTCTATACCGTCTTATTCCTCCTCTTTTCTCTCCCCTTTCTGGAGCGAGTCTCAAAACCTTTATTCCCCTAGTCGTTTCTGATTGGTCGAAACCTACAAGCCCGTAGAGAGGGAGCTGATCCATAGCAGCGCCACCTTGTGTTCCCCGTCTGAAATCGTTCTTGGGTCGCATGCAGTCTGTGGGATTTCAAGCTGTGGACGGCAGGGGCGCTGGGTGTTAAGTCCGTCAAGGAGTGAGCCCTTCTCTCTATTCTTTGGTTGGCCCTATCGATTCTATAGACTCTGGTGATCCTATAGACTCGAGTGATTCTATAGACTCCAGCGATTCTATAGACTCTGACGTTTCTATAGATCGTGTAGCCTACGGCTAACAGCTGTCGTTCAAGAAATCACAACCTATTGGAAGCATAGTCTGCTTATGTTAGATTTATTAGTTTTAATCATTTTTCAACAACATGTTTGTTGATTTCTCATTTCTTTTCTCTTTTTTTGAAAATATTTTTTGTATAATATTTTTTTTTTAGAGAAAAAGGTGTTTGATCGTGTTGGTAGATTGTGTTGGCGGGTTGGGCCTATATGTCTATTTTGTTTTTCAAACCTTAATGCTTCAATGGTTGTATTAGTCAATTGATGAAGTGGGTAAAATCTTTTCTCACTATTAAGTTACACAGTCATTATTATCCACTATTAAAAATTTCGGGTCAATATCATCGTAAAATTACCGACTTAAAACCTTCTAATTTGGAATTCTTTTAGAATGTTTCTTTCATGATATTATTGTGTGATGCTAAATATATAGTCTGATGTTTCATAGCTTCCTTTTATATTTTTGTATCGAGTCTTTAAGTTTACTCTATGTGTGCTTTTCTACCTCCCACTTTAATTTTTTTTTAAATCCCGTTCCATCCGGTCGATTCGAGGAGCAGATCTTATGTTATTTTAGGGAGCTAAACCAGCTAGGGTAGTTTGTGTATGCCTTTTCTCTTTTATTCTTAACGTTACAAAGTCTGATTTCATATCCCAATCCTATATCGCTTTAAAAAAAAAAGTCAGAACCCATCAGGTCGATACGAGGAGCGGATCTTGTTACTGGTCTTTATTAAAAACGCCGTTTTGAACGCAGAATTTATTCTCTATGTGCTGGCCAACCACTTGCACTACTGAACGCTACTGGGCCCGTCCTCGTCTTTGAAGGAATCCTTTACAATTTCTGCAAGTAAGAGCGTTTTTTCTATTTCTAATTTGGAACGATCAATATATGAAGTACAACCGTTGATATTGCAACAGGAAAAACGGCTTTCATTATTTGGCTTTGCGTTCTTGGGTGGGCTTCTGGATCGGTATCTTTATGATCATCTTATGCGCCTTTGAAATGTCAGCGGTAGTAGCGTTCATCACTCGGTTTACCGAAGAGAACTTTGCTCTCCTTATCGCCACAATTTACATCTACAAGGCTTTTGAGAAAATGATGGAAATCTCTCACGACTATCCACTAGATCCACCAATACCAAAAGTAAACGCCACCGACTGCTTCTGCCTCACAACGGCACGTTGAACGAAACTTCTTGGCAGGACGCTCCTTTTAACTGGATTGGACAATCAACAAATAGTTGCCAAGAGGTTAAGTCGATTTTATTTACACATTAATTTTACCTTTTTCAAAATACAAATATTCTTCCATTAATAGCTTTGGAATGGGACATTGGTGGGTGAAGACTGTTTCGAGCGGGAATGGTACCCAAACGTCTTCTTGATGTCTTGCCTTCTGACCATCATCACTTTCTCGTTGTGCGTTTTTCTGAAAGGAATGAAGCGGACTCCTTACTTTTCTTTTAAAGTATGTTACATACTACAAAATGCAATTATTGACGAAGCATTCGATTCGGTATCATTTACTTAAGAAGCAATTTCATTATAGGTTCGATCGTTGATCAGCGACTTTGGTGTCTTTATTGCTATTTGCTCCATGACGGCTCTGGATTACTTCACCGGTGTCCACACTCCAAAACTTCACGTAAATTCAAATATTGTTATCATTTTTCACTGAGTTTTTGAAGGAGATATTTCTACTCCCAAGGTTCCAAGTAATTTTAAACCAACTTGGGAGGGACGGGGTTGGATCATCAACCCAATCCATCCGGACAATCCGTGGTGGATCATTCCCGCGGCAATGCTCCCAGCTGCCTTGGCAACTATCCTCCTCTTTCTTGATCAACAAATTACGGCTGTTATCGTCAATCGTAGAGAGAACAAACTAAGAGTATAAAGTTCTGATTTATTCCGTACCGATAACGTTAAAAATACTGTCAGTACCAAAAAAAAAATTAATATATATATATTAAAATTATAATTATTATTGTAGAAAGGATGCGGATACCATCTCGACTTGTTTGTACTAGCTATTTTGACTGCACTTATGGGCTTTATGGGTTTACCGTGGCACGTAGCCGGTACGGTCATTTGCATCAATCACATCAACTCGCTTAAAGTTGAAACGGAAACGGCCGCTCCCGGTGACAAACCACTCTTTCTAGGAGTGAGGTTAGAATGAAACTTTCTAATTCATTTTATTGAAAGTGTTGAAAACTTCTAATTTAATTATAGGGAGCAACGTGTCACCCATTTTTGCATCTTCTTGCTGGTTGGCCTATCCGTTTTCATGGTACCCGTTCTCAAGTTCATCCCGATGCCCGTCCTCTACGGGATTTTCTTGTACATGGGCACGGCTCCTTTATCCGAAATGCATTTCTACAACCGACTTCTTATCATATTTATGCCGCCCAAATATCAACCGGATTACATTTACCTGAGAAAGATTTCTTTGTTTCGAGTTCACCTCTTCACCTTTGTTCAACTCTTCTGCTTTGCCATTCTTTGGGTCGTCAAGACGAACGAAACCATCTCCATATCATTCCCTCTTATGGTTGTCTTTTTGTTGTTGTTATTGTCCAAAGAACTTCCTTAACATCTAATTGCTTTTTAAACACAGTTGGTGATAATGATTTTCATTCGGAAAGCTCTGGATTATGTTTTTACCAAGGATGAACTACGAGTGCTCGACACAATCATACCACCTTTAAGAAAATCAAAAAAGGAAAATGGTAATAATAAAGCAAGTTTGGAAACTGCTGAGTCGTTTTCAAAACCAGGCCCTACCAATGGACTCTTTTCCGTCGATCGGAATAATACGAACTCATCAGCATCGGTAAATATCAGTGACGAAGTAGTCAAGTCGGGGGCCTGGCTTCATGTCAATCAGAAGAACGCTACTTTCCGAACGTAACTCTCAAAATAATCGTGTATTACTTTCACTACGGTGAACTCATGATTTTTTTTTCAATCCCATTAGAGAGAAGGTAAATGAATCGACGGATATCCGCGGGAAAGATTACAAATCTGCTGATGATGAGGAAATGTTACCTTTGACCGTCAGCACGGGGATTCACAAACGCCATTGAAAACATAATCAATGTAATTGGTTTATATTTTTAAAATGTTGAAGCTTTTAAAATTATAGAACACAAAACCCAATAAAAGAGTTCGTTTAAAGAACACGGCGCGCAATTTGAATTCAGAAAATTCAACTTACGTTACCGGCTACGTAATCGTTTTCACCGCACATACATTATTGTGTTAAACACTAATTATTATTACTGCTAAATGATGGCATTTATACCAGAATACACGCCTAATCTCGAATAAAAATTTTATTGATTTGATTCTGCCTAGTGGGCTATAAAGTTACATCTCCACATAAATCTAATCAAGTGGAAACACGTTAACGATACTTAAGGTACGCACGGTACCGAAACAATTTAATCCACTTAAACCGGTCTTTTTGTTTGTAAAAACAAATTGGTTTTAAAAGCAACAATTCATTATTAAATTACAGAATTCTTTGCCGCACCTTGTGGAACTTGACTGACAGCTTAATTCGTTTAAAAATAGTGATATATTAATAGGCGCTTAGACGAATTCTTGTTTGCCGGTTATTGTGACACGCAATAAGTTATATGGTTTTGTTTCTTTAAAAATATCTAGATCTAATTTCAATCGCCCTAGATTGTTCTATTTAATGAGATAAAAAAGAAAGAGCTTTCTATTTCACGCCCTCCAAAGCCCGCATAAGGCTCACAAGGCGACCTCATTACAAAAAAAACAAAAATGAAGAGCTGGTATTGACCGAGAGGCAGGACCTGGGCGACCTGGTTAACACACCAATACAAAATGTGAAATCAGGACAAGGTGTTCAAACAAGTTACTACTTTATTGTACCTTTTTTCCAGAAGCGGATGACGGCGATTTGTGAAACTTTTCAAAAAATATTGATTTAGCGCTTTTTGCTCATCTAGAAAACATTAGCCGGTTGAAATGTCAAGTCATGCGAATTTTCGAAGAGAAATGGTGTTGCGTAAGCGGCAAGAAGTTGCAATATCTTGTTTGTAAACAAAAAAAAAATGACTAAGTGATTTCGCTGTTTAAAAAATATATGAAAACTAAACTTTTTTGCCAAATATTATTTACCGTAAACTTTCTAGTGCCTAGATACGGTACGATAGCTGATTTGATAAGACACCAATAGACAGAAAATGCAGAAAGACTTTCAGAAATGTGGCATGAATGAGTTCATTCCAGACATGATTTGTCATTGTTATGATGTGAAACTAGTGCCAATGTCATCTATGATGAAATCAATGAATAGCACGTACGCAATAAAGAACTAGAAAACCTTTTAAAAAGAGTGGTTGACCCTCGGGATTTTACTCCTTTCCATCAGTCTGTCGACGAGACCGGGGAACCAGCTAGCAAGTCCATTCAGCTTTTCATCAGTCTTCATCTGATCGTCTAACTGAAACTGTAAACCAATATTGTGGGTGATCGAGTTTCATCTCCTTCACGAACCGCCATTCATATAATAATGTCGTCCGACGAGAATCCCACTCCGAGTACGTCAACATTCCCTGAACTTCTTGTGACAGAAATTGATGGTAATATACATATATTTTATTACATCATTTTAAATTTGAATAATAACCGTTTGTGCTTCTTTTGAGAAGCGGAGCCCTTTGAAGTAACAGGTCACGCAGCAGAGCTTTTGAATGTCCAACACCCCGGCTTATTACTGCCACGCCATAGAAAAACGAGTCGCCGCCGCTCCGACCTCGGAGGTAATTTTTTTTTCATTTTTATTTTTACCTTCACAGTGAAGTGTTATGTATAACAGAACTTCCACCGAGTGTGAGGATTCGTTTCATTCTGGGTGAAGATGCTGTTGACCAAGATAACCACCAAGAATCGCATCCCATCTTCTCCGAAATGCAAGAGTTCCATAATGATGAGGGAACGGACGGAGAATGGAAAGAAACTGCACGGTATTACATAACCAATTAAGAGAAATTTTGAGATTGGTTCTAATTTGATCATGACCTCTATAAACATATTAATTCAGCTGGGTCAAGTTCGAAGAGGACGTTGAGGACGGAGGGAACCGGTGGACCAAGCCCTTTGTCGGCACCCTGTCCCTCCATGCTATGTTCGAGTTGCGCAGCTTCCTACTAAATGGGGTCATACTGCTGGACACTCCCGCCGCTACAGTTTTAGATGTTGTTGACACGATCGTGCAAGAATTGGCTACCTTCAGCCATTTAAATGGGGAACAGCGAGATAAAGTAATAAGATATTATGGTAATTTAGAAATTCAAAAGGGGTTGCTGAGGTGATAATGGATTTTATATTAGGTGACTGAAATTTTACTTCGTCCACATCGACATCTTTATGAAATGCGGAAGGCTAACCCGCTTCATTTGATAGATAAAGCACGAAGAGACTCTTCCAGAAGTAATTTTTTTTAATATTAATTTTTTAAAATAAAAAATATAATGATTACACATTCATTAGGTTTAGTTGGTGAGTGTAAAAGTAACGGAAATCGCCCCTTGACACTTCCTTCGGTTCCAAGCAGTGCAGATTTGAAAAATAAGGTAAAACTGAAGATGTATACCAAAGATATATTTAAATAGAATTGAGAACACGTAATAAAACTGTACGACAAATAGGGAAATTCAACTTTTATGAAGAAGCTTCCAAGTGATGCTGAGGTCACCAACGTCCTTGTTGGTGGTGTCGACTTTCTTGATAAACCAATTTCGGCTCTTGTTCGACTGTCAAATGCATCTATTCTGGGTGATTTCACCGAAGTACCCGTTGCTACTCGATTCGTCTTCGTCCTCTTGGGCCCAAAGGTATGTTCCCTCTTTTTTATTAAGATTAACAAAGAAAAATACTAAGAATCGTGAACCAAATATATACGATTTAGGAAGAAATAGAGACTTACCGTGAAGTAGGCAGAGTAGTAGCCACTCTTATGTCGGATGAAGTGTTCCATGAAGTTGCTTACCGTGCCAAGAACCGGGAGCACCTTCTTGCCGGAATAGATGAGTTCATGGATGCCGTTACTGTTCTACCGCCAGGTGAATGGGATCCAGCCATCCGGATCGAACCACCGGATAAGGTGCCGTCTCAAGAGCAGAGAAAGAATCCCGATAAGCCTCCAGAAGAGAAAGAGGATCCAGAAGTGGAGGAAATGGAATTCTTAAAGAGTCAGGGACTGGTGCGAACCGGTCGCTTCTTCGGTGGACTCATCGACGACGTTAAGCGCAAAGCTCCTTTTTATAAGTCGGATTTCACGGATGGTTTCGCCATTCAGAGTGTGGCATCCATCACTTTCTTATATTTTGCTTCGCTGTCTCCCATCATCACTTTTGGTGGTTTGCTCGGTGACATAACCGAAAACCGCTTGGCCGCTCTGGAGTCTCTGTGTGCCGGATGCATTTGTGGGATGTAAGTACCATTATAGTTTTTAACACGAGTTTCATATCTCATTTTTTTTTTACATTCTATTTTTTTTACGAAGTATTTATTCGCTATTTGCTGGTCAACCACTTACAGTGCTGAACGCAACTGGACCTGTCCTCGTCTTCGAAGGAATCCTATACAGTTTCTGCAAGTAAGTTTTATTGATGAATTTAGAAGTTGAAATAAAAATCAATAAAAAAAATGAAAACAGGAATTACGGATTCGACTATTTGGCTCTGCGCTCTTGGGTGGGCTTCTGGATTGGCGTATTTATGATCATCATGTGCGCCTTTGAAATGTCGGTGGTGGTGGCGTACATCACACGTTTCACCGAAGAGAACTTTGCCCTTCTTATTGCCGCAATCTACGTGTACAAAGCTGCTGAGAAGATCTTTCACCTAGTTGAAGAATATCCACTGAATCCACCAGCTCCTAAAGTGAACGCAACCGACTGCTTTTGCGAACCGTACACCACATTGAATAATTCTGGATCATTGAACTGGATCGGACAAACAAAACAAACCTGTGCAGAGGTTTTTTTTTATAACCATTTTACTGTACTTTTTTATTTATTCTAAAAATATTTTTTACTGCGTATAGATTTGGAATGGTACATTAGTCGGTGAAGACTGCTACGAATCGGAATGGTATCCGAACGTTTTCTTGATGTCGGTCCTTCTCGCTATTCTTACTTATATTCTCTGCGTGAAGCTCAAAGCTATGAAGAGGACTCCCTACTTCCCTTTCAACGTATTACTGCTACGATTTATTGATTTTGCCTCGTTTTAGCTCAAAAGCCCCATATTGCCATTACAGATCCGGGCTTTGTTTAGCGATTTTGCCGTATTCATTGCCATCTGCTCCATGACTCTTTTGGATTATTTTTCCGGCATCCCCACACCAAAACTTCATGTTAGTTACTATATCATTAATTTATTTCCATAAATGGTTAAATTGATTTTTTTTAAATAATAAGGTTCCGGGAGATTTCAAACCGACTTGGGAAGGACGCGGATGGATCATCAACCCAATCCATCCGGACAATCCTTGGTGGATCATTCCAGGGGCTATGCTCCCTGCTCTTTTGGCCACTATTCTCCTCTTCCTTGATCAACAAATCACTTCTGTTATCGTCAATCGTAGAGAGAATAAACTTAAGGTATTATATCATCAGTTTAACATTTAAGGGCATCCATTCATCTGCCGAGTTCCCTTAATTTACAGAAAGGATGCGGATACCATCTGGACCTATTTGTACTCGCCATTCTGACTGTTATGATGGGTTTCATGGGTTTGCCTTGGCACGTTGCTGGAACGGTCATCTGCATCAATCACATAAACTCTTTAAAACAAGAATCCGAAACGGCCGCTCCCGGTGACAAACCCGTCTTCCTTGGTGTCCGGTAAGAGTCAATCAAATTCAACCTAATTTGAAATCAATAACACTTTAAGTTCTGGTATAGAGAGCAACGTTTGACCCATTTGTGCATCTTCCTTTTGGTGGGCCTTTCCATCTTTATGGTGCCGATTCTCAAATTCATCCCAATGCCCGTCCTTTACGGTGTCTTCCTCTACATGGGAATAGCTCCACTGGCTGAGATGCAATTTTTCGACAGGATCCGGATCATGTTTATGCCTTCCAAGTACCAGCCGGACCTTATCTACCTGAGGAAGGTCCCAATAATGCGTGTGCACTTGTTCACAGTTATTCAGCTCATCTGCTTTGCTGTCCTTTGGATAGTCAAAACCAATTCGGTTATCTCTATTTCTTTCCCACTTATGGTACTGATTTATTATTTAAATAGGTACATTTTTAGATATTTAAAAAATAAGCCAATTTTATTCCTTTAGTTGGTCATCATGATTTTCGTACGAAAGGCATTGGATTTTGTTTTTACTAAAGACGAGCTTCGGGTTTTGGACACCGTCATTCCTCCTTTCCGTAAATCTCAAAAGAAGGACGATAGCACTAATAACAATGAAGTAATATTTTTTTTATTAAAAAAAAAGTTTTATTCTTATTGTTTCGTTTTAAAAGCTGGTGGAAATGGAATTCACGCTCAAAGGACCACCCAACGGACAACATTTGTTGGTAAAAAAGAGCTCTTCAGTCAACATAAGCGATGAAGTAGTTAAATCTGGTGTTTGGCTCCACGTGAACCAACAAAAGAAAGCTTGTTTCCGGCTGATGAAGTATAACAATAAGCACTTACCTAATTTTTAGAAACAATAAAAAAAAAATCAAATTATTTCTTTTAGTGAGGGAGACAATTACCGCAAACAGAACAATACCGATGATGAAGAGATACAGCCACTCACTTTGAAGGCTTACAAGCGAAACCCAACTATTACGGAATAATAATATTATTGTATTTAAAGATTTTATTAGATGAAGATGAACTTTATCTGTAAACTAGAATGCTTATTTGCTATTTATTATTTTTGTAAATGAGATATGGATTATGGGATTGTATTTTAAACTATAGGCTATAAATACAATATATTTATATACTAAGGAGATTCATATAAAAAAATTAATTTAATATTTATTCACGATTCATTTTAAATTTACCAACTTGAGACTTATATTTAATAACATGGAAACCTCGTATGTTCCAGCCTAAGTCTAGCCGGAAACATGCTTTTCGGCCAGAACGATATTTTATTTTATTGTTTCCTTATTTCTCCCTAATTTCCAGAGTTCACTAATCTCTGTCTACAGGGAATACTTTCCTGCAAAAGGATAGTTTCTTAATAGGTCTCTGAAGATTTAAGAGTGTCTGACTGTCTGTAGCGGTGTAGCCGATATCGGCATATTGGTTTTCACTCGACATGATTTAAAACATATAATTAGACACTTAATATGTAGGAATTAAAGTTTTATCCAAAAAAAAAACAAAGAAGACTTAAAAACAAAATGAGTATTATAGCCGCTTTCGGTTGGAATTGAAGCATCGTATATATTCTATTTATGTGTAACTGGAAACAGCGGAGATAGAAGCATTCACGCGAATCGAGAGTCCAGTGCCGCAGTCTATTTTTGCGCTTCTTTACTGTCAGTTTCATCGAAATCACGAGAGCAATGACCGGTATATCCCGAATAACATATATTATAAAATATTTAAAACTATTAAATTGACAATCCCACATATTTTTAGAGTTGTCCACAGGAGATGACAGAGTTTACCAAATTCTGCCTTTCAAAAAAGGCTCCAACGGTGGAGAATCCACGCTGATTTTCGACGTCAAGTGTCGCAACGACGCTCACATTGTTCTACTCGGGAGTGAAACTGTCGCTCCACCGATGATCGAAGTGTTTATCGGTGGATGGAGGAACCAGAAATCTGCTATACGCCACAATCAAAGTCAACCGGACAAGGCGGTAGAAGCCACATCTGGGATCGTCAGCGAGCTCGAGTACCGTCGGTTCTGGATCCGATTCAATACACATTCCGTTAGTGTCGGAAATGAAGGCGAATCAGAGCCTTTCTTGAATTGGGATAACATTGAAGATCCTTTCGAAGTGACTCACGTAGGATTCGCAACTGGATGGGGCTCTACAGGATCGTGGATTATTGATGATGGTTTATTATAGCTTTATAATACTTTACTTGTCTGTTAAATATTTTTGATTTATTTTTTTTTATAATTTGAAGAAAGTGGAGAGGAAGTGAAATCACAGGAATCATGCTGCTTGGCCGAGGAAGAAGAGGATCCAGAAAAAATTCGCCAGAGTGAAAATATATATATATTTTTTATCATACTTAATACTAAAATGGTTGATGCTTATTACCAATGGTCTCTTATTTTCAATAAGGAGGTAAAAGGCCTTTCTATAAGCGTCCCGGAATCTGGTTGGATGTTAAAGACGGGCAAATGCCGCTAAGAGCGGTGATGGGCGGAAGGGACGCTACAGGAGAGAAAATTTACGTCGGCCGAACAAAGCACAATGGGGCTCTATTAACTGGAAAAATTGTTCCATCTCATCAAACATGTTACGTAGCTTGCGATGGAGTTGAGCAAGGCTCATCAACATTTGAAGTATTATTACCAATACAGTTTTACACGATTTGAATAAATGTATGTACTAGAATTGCTTTCGATATTATTGCAAAGGTTTTGGTCAGGAACAAGTACTGTGAACTGGTTTGGATTCAAGCAAATCACGGTGACATCCCTCTAGGAGCTCTCCAAGGTGGATTCACTGCTGATAAAGAGCCGGTTTTTATCGGTCGGGTTGTTCACGATGGAGCTACAACTATTGGCACGGTATTGAACCTAAGAAAATTTCTCAATTTACTTATTTAACATTTTTTATGCAGGTTTGTTCAAGTCGTAGATTGTGTTCTTGTCCTTATGGTGGGGAAGAATTGTGTCAACAAGATTACGAAGTTCTCGTCGTTAAAGTTCTTCTATTATAAACACATGCATTATAGTACCACCTAATTTGGAGCTGTAACATCGTTAAGATTTTACAAACTAATTACATGGGCGCGTTATCGTGTGCATATAGTTCTATAATAGCGCTCTGCTATAGCAGAGATACTGTATTCAATTAAGGTGAAGAAGAGTTTTTGCTGATTTTTAAAGAACATGTTTTCTAATGAATTTCACTCTATTTTGCTGGATTGCTTCAATATCTATATAGTTTTTTTTTGGCTTAATCTCACTTGTTCATATTATAATTGGCACCATAAAACAATTCGATCTTTCTCGCAAAGAGAGGGCTGACTGTTCCCTTCGATTGAGGTAGAAAATAAGGAATATAATTGTATAACCATAGATATTTTGTACTGGCTTATAAACGTTCGCTATGCTCAAAAGCTAGCTTTGTGAATCCTTGCTAAATAGGTAACCAAGTTCGGTTTCAAAAATAATATGTTTGTTTTAAAAAATACACTGATGGTTTAAATATTTTGTAAATTATTTATTATTAGTGAAAAATATAGATTATTGTGCAGCGAAACCCATTGTGAAAAACCATTATAATCTTCAAATCACCGTATTAGAAAGATAATGCAAGGCTTATTATTGCAGATAGTTTTTAAATTGAGCTAAGATGAAAGGGTTTCACTGCATAGAGCCTTTGAAAAGAACGTCGATTGCTTGAAAAAATACTTTTTTTAAGCTTGACATGTTGAATTCTTTGTTATCAGATGACTGGACGGTGGAAGATCCCCAACGTCTAAGGATGTGACTCAAACGAGGCTCGATAATTTTATGCCACATCTATCACCAAAAAATCGAAATAATATTGCAATTTTGGAATAAGAATTTGAATAAAACCTATTACTTGTTGATTTTTCGAGTCCCATGGTTCAACAGGAAGCAAGGCTTTACTCAATAAAACAGCTTGCTGGGTCCTTTTAGGATCACTTGTGAACAATGATGTGACGCAACGAATAGCTGCCTCTAGTGAGTCGCTTGAGTCTTGCATTACTTCCTGAGTCCGTTCGAGTTGCTGGATACAGAACAAGACGTGATCGTTTGCAAGTTGCAAAGCGGTAAACGATCCCGTCGCATCGTTAGTCTTGGTTTGCAGGATCTTGTTATGAAACACTCGCTGGATGATTTGGAATTGCAGGCTCGCTTGATTCAATTTAGTCTACATAATAAATTCAAGCGTACTTAAAGTTTATTCAAACACTAAAGAAAATGAACGTTTTACCATTTCATTTTGAAGTTCCATTTGTGCTGAATAATGATGCTCCACCAAATTCCAAAGTTCTTGAACTGGAGGTACAGAATCAAGAGAAATTCGCAAATCCGACCGAATGTGGAGCAGCAACCGTCTTTGAAGTTCAGCAACAGGCAGGGCTAGCGCTGCTAAACTATCCGACTGAAGGCGATATTTATTTGCGGCTTTAGAGAATAGAATAGATACGATCACACCGTTCCCTACGTGTGCGAAAGCCACCACATTCGACATTGATTCATCGACACCATTGAGATCTGAATTTTACATTTAAAATTCACGCTTTTGATCTTCTCATTTATGTCTTTTAAACAAATGAATACCTTTGAATAACAATGATAAGCTAACGGCCGGTTGATCTACTGCCAAAGTAACTTTAACCAGAGCTTCTCTGACTGGTATGGCTACGCGCATAGCTAATTGCAAAGGCAGAGAAAACGTTCTGCTTTGAGATTGGTTGGCCATTACTGCTGTGACTTTGCAATCCAATGATGAAGCTGGGGATCGACCGGCCTGGTGGAACTGAACGGGAACCCATGCTTCACTTTGATCTAGTTAATGATTGGTTGGTCAATTTAATAACGAAGATAATTAAATAGAAATATGAAACCTTCAATGAAAGTTGTTGATGGTGTTGAAAGTATCATTGATCCGCAACAGAGACCAACGTGTAGCTCACCCACGGATGTAGTTATTATTCGGAGATTTCCTATGAAAATGAAAGTAACAAGACTATTCACCGCGAGCGCTGTTATTAAAATTGTATCTTCAAGTACCTTTGAAAACGTCTATAGCCTGATGGCTAACTTGAGAGAATTCCGGACTCGGTTCCTGATCAAGAAGAAGAGCTATTTCTATTTTATTGCTCGACTCTATTTCCTCTGTAGTCGGCCAATAAATGAAATGTAAAGGATTGTTTAAAAAGAAAATTTCAAATAAATATTTCTTACTTTTTCCAGGATTTGCAATTTGCCTCTTTAGCTGTTCAATTTCCTTTAAACCACGTTGGTAATTAAAGGAACGTTGTGGAGGCAAACAGAAGCTGTATTGAACTTGTTGCGTGCCCATGTAACAAACAGACAGTCGTCCCGTTTCAGATAATAAAACTATCAGACCTGGTATAGACTTTTTACCAGTAATATTGTGTAAAAATATAAATATTTGAAAACATTAAAAAAATTTAATTGAGATTAAAATTTAATGTTACGATACCTGAAAAGAACCGACTTGAATAGCTAGTGGAGTGACGGGCAGTTTACAGTTCCATTCGATAGCGTTGGATTTATAGACCAACAAGGTGCTAGCATCCGAGCAAATCAGGACAACTACATTTTCAGGCTCGTTTGCTGTCATTTCGGGGCATTTCCCAATTAAGTTGGCAATCAATTTCAAAGATTCTTGTTATTATTTCAAAAATATTATAATAACTCACGCGGGATTTGAAGCGTGCAGCACATGGGGTGATAATCGAGTCTCTTTACCCAATGAATCAAACCGGAATCGTTAAGGCAAAAAATGTGTCTTTCTCCAAGCACGACAATGAAAGAACCGGATTGTTGGATATCTAGGGTCGGTTCGCCCAGCTCTAATTCCCATTCGGTCAATATCTTATTTTCACCAGCTGCCTGCAGTTGATGAACAGCCATGTTGGCCAGGGAATGATAACTTATTCAAAAAATGATAAGCGGTTTATTTTTTAAACATTATATTTAAAAAATACTATTTATTACCTGTAACTAAGAAGATTCCAGGTTGAATCGACAACAACAAAGCTGTCAGTGGTTTTGAGGTAGCAAAGAGGAGAAGGCAGGAAACCAATAGCGGATAGTCGACAAATCATTCCGGCTTGCTCGTATTCGAAAAAAGATAATATTCCTCCTGACAGGGATTGAATACAAACCCAAAAAGGTCCGACGCACATCGAGTAACTGTGTTGCTTTAATTCGTGCTCGTACAACTGATCTAAGTAGCAATGGGCATGAAGTTGCTGCTGATCGCTGTTATCGCTTATCACATTGATTCGCATAACGCTGAGTTTCCGAGGATGGAGAACTGCTAAATGGGTTCCGTCAGTGCTGTACATAAAACACAAAGTTGCATTCTTATCAGCTAAATAAAAAATGAGATACAATTCGCTTGAATAAGAATTCGCTACTTGCTAAATCGCCCCGACTGAACGGAAAGAATGGGAAAAGTAAGTTGAGTCTCTAGTAGCATATCTGATGAATGGGCCGCATTGGTGTCGATGTCTGAGGAACGTAGAGGATCGTAAATGCGGAGGTATCCTTCCCTACTCCCGACGATGATGAGCTGTTTTTGCTTGTTTTCCGAATATGGAACACTGGCTAAACACAAATGGGAGCCATCAAAAGTTTCTTCGCTTGTCCCACAATCTGTACTCCACCATTCTCGTGATTTAAACAAGGACATTTAGATCGGTAATATGGGAAAGGAGCTGCTTAAAGAATCAAAATTCAAGAATGTTATGCAGTTTCGACCGATCCGTATCTATGGCAACGCTGGTTGTCAAGGAGATGGAGCCGTCAGCTGAAAGTTTGAATCTGCCGCAGTGCCGCTTTTGTTTCCGTCTGCTATTTTTATGCTCTTCACGCCATCACGCAGTCCCTGTCAGTCACCCACTCTTGTCTTCGGCATTTCTCTTCGTTTTGGTTTTACATTTTAAAAATACTATCCATTAATTGAGTTCTAACCTGTAAGAAAAAATATCCATGATGGAGGACGAAGATTTATCGTCTTTGGTGCAAGCTGCAGAACAACTAGCTTCTCAACTGGATGATGGAGGCTTGGGTGAGCTTCCCCGAGTTGAACGCAATTTGCGCCAAATCATGGAGGCCAGTAATCAACTTTGGATTAGGACTTCCCAGAGTGGTGGACAAGAAGCCCATGGGTAGACTTTTATGAGCTTTTTATTATAATGTTTGTTTTATTCATAATTCTGTTTTGCAATAGAGCTGCCCTTTTGGGGTCGATTGGTCTGGATCTTCCACGTGTGGCCCACAAATTGGATGCTTTGAGCACTATTTCAAATTTTGAGCCACTTGAACCAATTCGTGAGACTGACATCAAGGGTTTTCTGAAGAATGAAAGGGAAAATGCCATCCTCTCTGTTATTGAGGAAACTAGGCGAATGGTATGCAAAATTTGGATTTTAACTGTATAAATGTTAACTTATAGTGCAATAAAAATTCTACTTTTAATCTTCAGAGCTTTAGTCATGCACAGCAAATGTATTGGGATTCTGTGAAAAGTGACTGGGAAAAGGAAAAACAACAAATCCTCAGTGTCTTGACTGAATCTAGTGATGAATTGCTGGATATTTCTTTGCCAATTGCTGAGGTAATCATTTTCTGTGATTTATGATGATGAGACAAAACTGTAATTGTAATTTTTACTATTTTTTTTTTCAAACTTGCAATAGATTACGTCTGGTGGAATGCTCCCAGTTTCTTCTAGAAGTGTTCTGGACCACCAAGAAATGGCTTATGTCAAAACTGTCATGGAGTACAATGACAAGGTACTGAAAGGTGGCAGCATCAAACCCAGTTTGGCAAGCAAGTTTGCTGAAGCTGCTCGCTTCTTCAACGATCAGGTATAATGAAATTATTGACATGTTAACGATTGTAATAACTTAAGTTGTTTTCTTTCTTACTTTATGTTGTAGAATGTTTTGGATATGTGGGATATGGTTTGCATGATGGTTGAGGTCCCTGTCAAAATCACGGCAGGTGATCAGTCTAAATCACGTGGCAGTCCCGCTATGCAAAAGGCTCTTATGAACCAAGCCCGCCGTTATTTGGAAGAGAGGTATGTATAGTTTTTATTCTTTTTCATGTTGAGATTTATGATCAACATCTTAATTATAGATTTTTGGTCTGTTAGGTACAAAACATACATCCGACAGACAGTCTACAGCAACTTGGGAGCCGCGAAACTTGGCGGAGTTCCAGGGACCCTCCCCCTTGTGCGGAGCTTCGTATCAGCTCGACAAATTTCCCGCACTACCGGCCTAGAGGATGGTCTAGTTGAAGGAGAACCTGTATGGCCTTTGATTTTTTATTGCCTCCGTTGTGGTGACGTGAATGCCGCTCTCCAGGCTGCCAAACAAGCTGGGTATTCATAATTTAGAAATTATTTTTTCTTTTAACCGCAATATTTCAAAATTGAAATGTATTCCGTGAAGCGCTAGTGTTGCTGACTTTGGGAGGCTGCTAGAGGAACTAGTACACAGCGATGATCGCAGTTTAAGCCCAAGTATGGAAACCAACGCTAAGTTGATGTACAAGAAAATCATTCGTACTTCCACGGATCCTTACAAGAGGTGCAATGAGTTTTTATAAATACATTTGGTTATAGATATGATCTTCAACTATTTTCTTCATCTAACAGAGCTTCTTACTGTGTCGTGGCTGCTTGCGACGTGAACGATGACCACACGGATGTTGCGTTATCGACAGATGATTACTTGTGGATCAAACTGTGTCAACTGAAAGAAGACGAATTGGCTGGAAACGACACATCTCACGATCGCGTTACTTATTCTCAGTTTCAAACGTTGGTGCTTGAGGAATATGGTCTCTGCTTACAAAACTTGTTAAATTATTCAAATAAAATTGCTTGAATTTTCTTTTATTTTTTTAGGTGAACGTCACTTCAAAGCTTATCAAGAGCCGTTTCTCTACTTTGAGGTTCTCTTCCTTACGGGCCAATTTGAAGCAGCGATAGATTTTTTCGCCCGGATCGAGCGCCTTCGTTGTCATGCCCTACATGTCGCTCTGGCTATGTATGAGAACTCTTTCTTGGCCTTGCCAACGAACGTTCAATCTTCATTGAGTAATGAATCTAATCTAATCGAACTGTAGTTTAAATCTTTGTACATTAATCTGATTTAATTTTGTCCCCAGTTTCCAAAGAGCCTTCCGACAAACCACCATTGAGACGTTTAAATATAGCTCGTCTTATCATGCTTTACACGAGGAAATTCGAAGCTACAGATCCTAAGGAAGCTCTCCACTATTTCTACTACTTGCGGTATATTTATATTGATTTTTTTAAAATTTTATAATAGTATTCGAATGTTATTTGTTCTTCGCAGAGCAATCAAGGGCACAAAGGGTGACTCACTTTTCACAAATTGCGTGAGTGAATTGGTGCTGGAATCTAGAAACTTCGATCTGTTGCTTGGTCGTCTTGAGCCAGATGGAAGTCGTACCCCCGGAATTTTGAATCACTTCAAAGGAACTCAGGTATATTGCCTATTATATATGGATTCTTACCTATTAGTTTGGCTCCAAAGTAACTCAATTTATTCCGCTTGCCTTCTAACTAGGTTGACATACAAAAAGTGATTGAGTTGGTTGCTAGAGATTCGGAAGCCAAAGGTCTGCACGAAGACGCTGTTCATCTTTACGAGCTAGCTAAAGACGAGCCCAAAGTGATTGAGCTACTGTGCCGCCTTCTAAGTGGGTCCATTTCACAGCCGGCTGCTGTTGAATCAGAGAGTTGGCGTGTCCAGAATCGAGCCTTGGCGTTTGCCCAGCGCCTCAAAGCGTCGGGCTCCCTGTTACCGAATATCGCTTCCACGTTTTTCCTGCTGCTCGATCTTGGCACATTCTTCTCACTGTACCACGAAGAAAAATACCACGAAGCATTTGAAGTGAGTTTTTTAATAACATAATTTATCGAATATAAAATAGTTCAAGTAGCTAAATTGAAAATAAAATCCTTGTTGAAATAGACGATTGCAAAACTTCGGCTGATTCCACTGTCACCGGACGAAGTGGAAGCGCGCGTTTCCAATTTCCGGAACTTGAGCGACGATATCCGACGCAATATCCCCGACGTCCTTCTAGCGACGATGAATATTCTTCACAAGAAATTCAAACAGTCAAAGTATTTCATCAGTTATACGACTTAATAGTGAAAAATATAACAATTCCTTTTTTTACATCAATTTCTGTTGTAGGGCGCCAAGAGGATTCGGACAGCCTAACCGCAAAGAAGATGGCGATGTCGATGAGGTTGTAACTTTATATAATAAGATGTCTTAATTCCTCTTATTTTAACTTGATTGTTTATTTCTTTTTACTAGTTTTTGGATCAGATTCGTAAGCAAGCCCGTGCTTTAACTACTTTCATCGGAATGATCCCTTACCGAATGCCAGGAGAAACTCATGCTAGACTTGTACACCTACAGTCGCTGATGATTTAATTGATGATCTACAGATGCTCTGTATTGCTCATTCAACACTGATTTTCTCTTTTGCGCCAACGCATACTTAATTGCTGTGTTGGAATATATAATACAATTTTCATTCCGTCAATCTTGTATTGATTATTTTAATATTTTTAAAAAGATAAAATTATTTTTTTATGAATACAATTATGAACGTTAGATGGCTCTTACGTAGATTTTTTACATGCTAGCTCCTAGCAGACGAGGGGAAAATGACGGTTTTGTGCAGGCAGATACGACACGTGCAGTTCTATTTAAAAACTGCCCACTTTTATTGCAATAAAAAGTTTTGCATATCCCCACTGTTTCACCTGTGCCCAACGTATCGATTAAAACGTAAAACCTTCTTGACGTCATTTCCGCTGCACACCGAAATGGCCCATTTAGGCGAATTCAACGTCTCTGCTGTCGAACAAGACGTGTTGGCAATTGGTACCGAAAATGCCAACATCGCAATGGAAGCTTCACATCCCGACACAGAAAACCGAGTCGAATCATCCGAGACAAATGATGCTGTAGAGACTGAGGTAAGTTTTACATGTTCTGTTTTTGTATCTTGTTATTTTAGGGTTATTCCATGTTATGAAAGTATATACAGTCAATAAGTATCCAAGTTCATGTATTGCTGAAGTTTACCTACGTCAAGACTTGATGCAACTTTAACAGTTTACCAAAGTAGAAACTAGCAAACCTAACACCTTGAAGTGTTATGTAACATTCAAAGTTTAGACCAGCCCCTATTTTTCCTAGAAATTTCCTCACTGTATGCTTAAAAAGTGTTTAAGAAGCACTAAATCCATAGTTTTCATGGGGCACTACAAGTCTACCAGTCCAAGTTTATAGCGTATACAAGTGAATGAAACAGGTCGACAAGTACGGTTGAGTTCCCGTAAACGTTTCCGCCGCAGACAAACCCGAAAGGGATGGTGTATTTCGAGCCAGCAGGAGGCAGTTCAGACGAACGGGACAAGCGAAAACAAACAGTTACTGCACTTTCTTCTCTTGCTTCCAAGTCGTACATACTACAGCATCTTTAGCGGTACGGCTTATACGACCTGTCAAGTCCGGAAATACTCGAAACACCCACGCGAAAGAGCCGGTTGATTCACGCCCCTGCTCCCTTTCTCTCAAATCTCTCCTCACCAGAGCTGGTGCCTTTTGTATGACAGATCCTGTTTGGCACAGGATTTTTGTCTTCTCTCTCTCTCTAATCCCTCGCTGTTGCTGCGCACAGGAATTTAGTAAACAGGTGCAGACTCCCAATGCAAAGCAAATAACGCTCATCAACCCTTGTTTCCTAGTGCCTCTCATTGTGGATTTAAACACCTCCGGTTTGTGGACTTTGTTCGAGTTTCCGAGCGAAATGTCCTTAATATTTTGTCTCTACTCTCCTTATATGTTATCGTCGAGTACCTGTCGACCTCCCGTACTACAGCTTTGTACGCGGGAAAGAAGAGATTGTGGCACTTGCGGAGAAAAGGGTCCGCAATAATAATAATAACGCCTGGTTTAAAATGCCGTCTGCATCCAGATCGATGTCTAAAGTCTGTGGAGGGCTTTGCAAGGATTTA
Organism: Chydorus sphaericus; assembly: GCA_030141595.1. Taxonomy (NCBI): domain Eukaryota; kingdom Metazoa; phylum Arthropoda; class Branchiopoda; order Diplostraca; family Chydoridae; genus Chydorus; species Chydorus sphaericus. The sequence goes on from CM057931.1 coordinate 5,552,882, forward strand.
CTCGACTGTCTTAAACTCTTTTTTTTTCTTCAAGAAAAGATATATTCAGATAAAATAAGGAATAACTTAGGCAACGGTTCGTTTCCTTGGGAGAGACGGAGGGGAAAGATAAGTCGAACCGGAACGAGCACCCATTTTCGATATGGGGACCTGGAGGTGAGTGGTTTCTTTTTTTGGCGCTACGTATCGCAAATTAGTGTATCGTTTGCGCCTTACCTCGATCGACGAGTGGTGGGGTGCACGTCCACAAGGTTTCTGTCATGGAGAGTAAATTTAGACCCTCTCTTTCTACAGTTGGCAGGTTCCCCTTTTTGTCGTCAACGGCCAACTTCAAGGATTTTGAATGGGATAGGCGAAGTGACGTAACAGCTTTAAAAGAAAAGAAAAAAAGAGGGAGGGAGAAATAGAGTTCCTTCGTGTGGGGTAGTTGTCGGCTGTGTTGTTTTTGTCGGCTTTCTGATATTTCGGGCTGTCTCCTTTGCATGACGCGATATCCTCTAGTGTTTTCTTGTTCGAGTGCAGTAGACGTCCCGAAACGAGATTGGGTAGAAGGAAAAGGAAGAAAGTTGTACGAATGATTGGATCTTGATGGATCAAGGCGAACACGAGCCGACTGTCACCCCATTCCATCGATCTTGCCTAGAAAGAAATACAAACAATGCAATAAAAGAAACTTCACTTGGCCGGCCTACACTCCCACCTCTAGTTTCTCTTTTATTTATTTGTTTGTTGGTGATAAAGAGTTGGGCAAGACGATCCTTATTACATACACTTTGTCTAGATCACCGGGCCAACAAGTTTTTTTTTCTTCTTCTTCTCTGATATCCTACGACATTATAAATACATGTTGTCCTGTTGTTGCTAACAGAGCTCTTTTTGATTTAGATCATCTCAGTTATGATGAATCTCTACAGCCTTGTTGCTCATATCGTCGTGTAGTGACAGCTCGTTTTTCTTTCGTTGCCCATCTTGCTTTGCACGCTTGTACGGTCCGGCATCTTCATCGTCGGCCATTCTTTTTCTTTTATAAATAGACCTGGCGTGAGCTCTTCGATGGTCAAAAGAGTTGAGAGTACACTACTCTAGGTAACCTATAGCGTAACCTCAGAAGGGAACTGGACATTATCAATGTTCGATACCACTCTTCTCCATTGGACTGTTTCCCGACTTCTGGATTATTTTTACTCGCTGGCCCTTTTTCGATCTGTAGTCGAAACACTTCTATTGGAATGATGTGTCAGGTTTTACGATTTTTTGGGTTTAATTTTCTCTTTAATCCCAAAGGGAGTTCATATGATATGGTATCTAAATAAGATTTTCCTCCCTTTCTCGTGCTACCCGATTCATCACGCACGCGCCGACCACGTGTGCGTGCTCCTACGAAAAACCTCAACGTTAGGCTCCCCTTCGGTTGCGTGTGTATGGGTAGGAACGAGGTATATCCCTTTCTTGTATATGTGAGATTCAGAGGGGAGAGCACTGGGTCTCTCTGGCTGAGCCACTCGACTCGACCAAGCTTCAGTTTGCACGCCGCTCTCGTAGAGGAAAGACGACAACTTTCCCTCCTTCGCTTCCGTACTGAGCGTGCTCGCCTCCTTAACCTCTAGTTTGCGCTTTTTCTTGTTTGTTTTTTTGTTCAAATTGAACACTGAATTTGATCCGAATCGGCATGCAGCACCCGTGGCTCTTACCGTTTTTGCACCCGTTGACAACCGGTTCCGGGGCACCCAACATCCAGCTAACCCTTCCACCTCCTGCGGGTCATCATCATCACCCTCATCAAGTCCACCCTCACCCTCATCATCATCATGTCCACCATCCTCATCATCAGTTGGCTTCCAATGCAATGGCAGGACTTTCGCTCCAGCCCATGTTGGCCGCTCCATCGGGTGCGCTCCTTCTGCCGGCATTGCAACAGAACGCTGCGGCGGCTGTAGCCGCTTTTGCTGCCGCTGCCGCGGCCGCAGCGGCCGCTGCTTCTCAGCATCAACAGCAGTCGGCTCCGGGCACGACCTCTGCCGTATTTACCATGGCCGGCTCTCCTGTTATTATGTCTCCTTTTCAGCCACGGACTCGCCTAAAGGTAGTTTCAAGGACCTGCTAGTGGGATCAATAATGTTCTGTTTTTATCCTGTATTTTTTTTTTGGTTGGGGGGTATATGTGGACATGTGCGAAGCAAACAAGTGTCGTCCGAAGATGTCGTAAGAGCCTAGATGAGTCTTGATGGATCGAGGGGCGCAAACCTACCGAGCTGAAGGATATACAACTTGAGGGCCGAACCCCTACCATATAGTATTGAAGGATGTTTTTGTTTAGGTACACATGTTTGTGAGGTTACAGTGGTCTTGGAGTTATTAAACGAATCTCTGAAAAGAGGGATTTGTGGCCTGGAATCCAGGCCTCGAGAGGATATAGAGGCGTTAGAGAAAGAGAGGAAAAAAGGAGCTGTGTGGATCTAATGTTCTTTGGGGAGTTCTTAATCAACACTACTCCCGGGGAAAGACCGGATGGTCCAGCTCCTTCTCCTCTCGCGTGCGTGGGTGCCAATGTGTGCATGCGGATGAGTGGACGACGAAGTAATATGTCTATGGCAGTTTTTTTCCTTCCTTGCTCCATGCGTGAAAAAAAGCTCTCCATTACGAGGGAGAAAAAAAAGAGATCGATTGGAGGAGGCCGCATACGGAAAGGATTCCGTCTGCGGGACTTGAGCGGGTCACACGCCCGACCGAAGTGGAGGATGGAAAACAAATCAACTTTTTCTTTAATTTTCATTAAAAAATATAAATAAACTATGACGAAGAAAAGAATTAACATAAATATTGCACTATGGCTTTTTTCTGAAAAGAAATGAAATCTTTAAATTGAATTCCTAAACTTGGTGGGAGTAATTTTTTTTATTACCACCAGATTCCACTATAATAATAAATTTTAGTCTTAATATTTTTCCCATAAAAGCTGGAATTAGTGAAGAAATCAAGAACGTATCTTTTTGCGGAATTATGGGGGACTGTATTAAGTGTGGATTATAACTTGCTGCGAATGCTACGCCCAAGATGTCATCTGACAGATAGAGTCTTCACCTTTTTTTATATCCTCGAAGTTAGTCCTAAATCCTCTAAATAGTTGTCGATGGCAATGTCTTTTAACCAGATTTTCTTCCTTTTTTCATAAACAAAGAAAACCCTTGTGAAAGGAAAAAGAAAGAATTTCCCGAGAATTTCGGCTAAAATTGGACTGCACCGTATCGCACACACAGAATGCGTTCCCTAATGGATAACACATCAGCCTCATTTGAATCGCTCTGTAGCTGTTTTCACGCTGCTTCTACCTTGTTATTTTTTAATTAGGTATTCGATGAAAGGCCCCATTACAAATTTAGTTGCTTACAGATGTCACCTTTACCCATTTTCAATGTAGCCTTTATAATGAATTTAGAACCTGTTAAAGTATATTAATCAAAACAACCTTTTTTTTACCGGATTACGATGAAAACCGGATGCGTGTCCGTCCGCACGATCACCTAGTTTTCCTTCCCTTTTCACGGAACATTAAAACATGAGTATTCTCGTAAGGTCGTAAATCGTTTGACCATGTCGATAGAAAAAAAAAAAATTTCTTTCCACCACCGTATGCCTAATCGGATGAACTGTTGCGTGCCTTGGTTAGTTCAAGTGGGATCCAGTTTTGTTTTCTTCCAGCGATCCATTCCTTTCTTTGTTTATTCAGACAACTAGACGCACTCTCCTTGTTAAATCGACCGCTAATGAAGTGAGGTTTTAGAGCCCACGAGCTATGCGGAAATTCCAACTGTAGTGTTATTATTATTGCCTTTATTTTTCCTATACTACGTATTTGCATAACCTGAAATACATCCGGCCTCTAGTTCCAAACAAAACACGAAACTGAAACGTCAGTCTCGGTAATAGATTTTTTATTCTTTTTTTGGTTCTCTCTGCACTGCATCTGTTGTTGCGCTTCTCAAATGGTGCGCTCCGCATTTTGTGTGTAGGCTATCCGCCCTGCAGTTTGAGCGACTCGCATCCAGCTGTCAGTTCCACTTGAATTGAAGCCCGTTTCGTTTCCCTAGTTTGGAATACTGGGACTAACAAGGTTGGCTACCAGGTTGAGAGGTTGTCTTACGTTTGATTTTTTTTTTCTGTGTGGAGTGCAGGAGTCAGTTGTCTGAAAGTTAGTATTTTTTCTAACTGATGGATTACCGAGATAACTTGCCTGTCACTCCAGCATCCCTTTTTTCTATCCAATTTAACAAAACAAAAGAATAAATATCTGGAAATAGAATTTTAAAATAAGGACCAGCGAAGTATCCTTTTGGCGAACTGAATTTTTTTTATTTTATCGTTGGTCTCTGATTGGTTTCGAGTCGAGGCTACTTAAACACAAATTGACGATTCTCTCTCTCTCTCTCTCTCTCTGTCTATTTTTTATTTTATTTTTTTATCAACAGCTTCTAGTAGTGATGAGAAAGAGTTTCTTGGTCAGCGGATCAAATAGAAGTGGTGCGCTGATGCTTTACGACCGAAGAGACGGAATGAGTAGGGAGGAAGGAAGCGATATTCCTTTTATCCTCTTTGTCCGTCTTGTGTGTACGGAATGTGCAGTACAGTACAGTACGCACGCTCACACACACTGAGAAACTTGATTGCAAATCGTGTAATTGAATAGAGTGGGGAGCGCACACACACCCCTCTTCCTCGCTTCTTTTAGTACTGTCGGATTGTCTTTCTCTTGCGTCCATGAAGTTACTGGAAAAGAGAGGATGCGGCTAAAGACCGATCCTCGCATCTACCCCCGCATAAATCTACGATGAAAATAAGTTGAGAGAGTGAGAGACATCAAGTCTCTTTTGAAGTAACCTTTAGCTCTTCTTCAGTTCTTTGACGAAGGTGCCGTTGATGCTAAAAAGCATTACGCTCCATTGAATTATTCCTATACATCTGACATCTTTTTTGGGGGGGGTGTATAATGGATGCCAAGTTGGATCTAGTTAAAGGCTCCGCTGCGGTGGTAACTGGAGAAAAAGGAAAGAAAAAATCTATGTCTAGAGGAACTAGGAACCGCCTGCTGGAAGCGAAGTCCGCCTGGGAGTGGGTGATGAATACCAATCCCTTTTTTATATGCAGAGAGAAGGAAGGATCCTTCTACTTGCAACCGAATTGATTATGCATACCCTCTTTTTAGTGAGCTGGGAAGGAGGGAGGGGAAACCGTCGTTTTCAGTTGTTTGTTGTTTTGGGTGAAAGGGGATGAATCATTTAGTCGGACAGTTGCCCAATTTCGAGCATGTTTATGCAACCCATTTTAAAAGAGACGAATGATCGTGACTGAGCTGCTAAAGCGCTTTATTTTCTGTAATATCACACCCGTTACGAGTATTAAACAAAGGGGAAAAGTTGGGCTTACTAGTGTTCTCGGCTCTATTTGACTGAATTTCATCACATTTTTATAGTTAAACCGCAAAACTTTTCTCCTTTTTGAGGGTATTTGAGACGTGCTTTCACTAAAGTTTTAGATGACATTCTTTTCGCTGTCCTGTTAAAGGTACTTGAGCCACTTGGGAGTACTCGAGTGAGTCGAGTAATAATGGAGTGAGAGTGGATATATAAGAGAATTAAGGAATTTCAAGTTTACACCCACGATCCGTGTGTATGAGTTTCAAATATAGTGACTGAAATATGCATTTTCTTTCTTTTTTTTTGACGCGGGTAGCTGTCAGCACTCAATTAGGACGTCATACACTATGATCAACAAAAGTTGACATGTTGAGTAAACACCATCTCCTGAGGTGTTTTTTTCTGAGCTGCTTTTCAAGGCTATTAAGCTTGAATAGTGATAATGTAATTGACTGGAACTTGATTGCCATTGAAATTACAAAAAAGAGACGCCAATTCTAATTTAAATCTTCTATTTCTGTATAATTTGAGGCGACTTGCTTTTTATCATTCCCTAGACGATGCACTGAAACGATTTTTTTTTTGCTAACGTTTCTTAAAAAAAGTTTTCTCTTGCAACTTGAAATGTGATTTCCGTCTCATTAGAAAACATGGCTTAATTTGTTCGAGTGCGCTTAGAATAACGACCACTGAGTCTTCCCGAGGGATGGTCGTTATCTTTCAACATTTCGAGCCCCTTATATTACATATTTGGTCTTCCCTCCTTTCTCTAAGAGAGGCTCTAATAAGAAAGTCATTTTCACAAGGTTCCCAAACGAAAGTGATGACATTTCAGGTTTATTCTCTTGTCTCCTTCACATTGTCCTCTGTCTGCTTTTGTTTGCTTTTGGACTCTCGAATGGTCATAACACGGGTCGATGTTTCATCTTTTCTTCTCTACTTTTCTTTTTCAATGTTTACTCGATTCGTTGTCATCCTCTCGCTGTCCCCCTCTCTTGTCATCCGAGAGCGTGAGCCCACTGGACCGTTGGTCGGAAAGCACACAAACTGAAGGAATCACGACGAAAAGGGCGCCTAGCTGTTTGTTTAATGTCTTGTCCTCCATACTGGAATTGAAGGGACAGTCAAAGAGAAAGAGAAAGAGTAGAAAATAAAAGTCAACAACGCACTGCCACTTGGATGTTGGAAAGTTTTTCCTTCTTTTTTTCTCTCTCCTCTCTTATGTGTACACACGGCATTCGTCGGTGAGGATGTGAAAGGAGAGGGGAAAAGTTTGGGTCAATGGCGGAGGCCTCTTTATGTGGTGCCAAAGTTTGACTAGCTGGACGAAGCTGTCCAGTTTCTGGCGACATAGGAAGTTTGCACCCCCTTTCAATCATCTTTAATGTTTATCTTTCTATTATAATATTGAAGCTTAGAATCTTTTTAGAACTCTTGTAGCTGAGCTTTAAAACGATAATGCTATCATGTCTCTTCTATTGTGATGAAGAGGGAGAAAAAATAAGCGCTTTTTGCGTAGGAAATCTTTTAAGTATAATGACAGGCCATTGTGATCGCGAATTTTTAAAGGACATGGCGGGAGATCATTTCATATATTTAAAAAAAAAACATTTTGTGCGTGCTTACACGGAATAACGAACAAACTGGATAAGTCCCTGTCTCTTTTGTTGCCCTAAACCAATGGTTTGTCAGGGTTCCTATTGTGCAACTTCAAGTCTATTACCGGTGCCCTTTCGTGAGCAGGAAAATTATGTTGACCGGATTGAGAAGAAGAAGCAAAGAGTCGTGATTATTTTGCAGGGCTGTATAGTTACTGGATAGCTGAGGAGCACGCCACTAGCCGTTTCCTGTTTCATTCTATTCATTCTTTATTTTTTCTTTTCCTTTGATAATCAGGTTTCGGAGAGGGAGAATCATCCAGCCGAGGCTAACAACGGGGCTGCCGGTTCGTCCGAGAAGAGGAAACACCATGATGAGTTGGAGCCCTTCAAGGATGTGAAACGCGTAAGTGACTTACCAACATCACAGGAATACCAAAGTTTCTATTTAAAATAGCTTAAATGGCTCTCTCTCTCTTGCCTAGCGACGTGCGCTCAAACCGCAGCGCTCGAGACATTCAGAATGTCGTAGATAGACGTTGAAAACGTGTTTGGAATGCATGAAATTGATACTGTACCTTAATTTCTAATTTTGTCGAAAAACCTAACTTTGGAATGCGTATGCCATATATTGAATTTCTATGAAAGAAAAAAGTAGTGTCATATGATCCATCAAACTATTTTATTATTTTGTTTCATTCCACAGGCCAAAATCGAGACGAGGGCATTGAAAGCTAAACGGCCAGGATTCTCCGAAGAGCGCTACAATGAGACTGAATACTACTTCGAGAACGGTAAGCCATCTCCAAGTTGACGAGACATTTGTGGTGAACAATCCCTACTCCGTGACTGGGGACAGACGACGGGAATAGGGCCTCTCGACACTCATTTGAGGAGAAGCAGACCAAGATGATTATGGGGCGATGTGATGATGGTTGGATTGCCTTGCTAACGAGAGGACTCGGATTTGTTTTGATGGTGCAAGCTCTGGGAAACTGGGCCTGCCCGTCCATTAGTGCCTCCTCTTTCTTTTTTCCTATTCTCGTCTTTCTTCCGCTTAGCCCGGATGCTCATTTGTGGAGCAGCACGACCACCACCGTCTCCGATAGATCCGTTAAAAAAAAAGGAAAAGAAAAGAATAAAAAAAAACTTGTGACACACATATGTGTTGCTCTTTGGTGGTGGGTCGCTCACACACAGCCACACGCCACTTGATGCTACCGTTGTTGACTCGCTCTGCCGGCCCCTTGTAAGGGGCTCCCTGCTGAGGAAATATTGGCTGTCTTTTCCTTCTTCTCCTTTTCCATCTGTTTGTTAGCGCTGTCCTTTTGTGATGACTGGACGGATCACTTGATAACGTCCCCCTCTTTCACCAGCAGCATTGTTTTGACAGCCATTTTGCTCGTTCCATAATTGAAACCCATCTTAGTCAAACCGAAAATGGTTTGGAGAGTAAATCATTCATAGAATATATATGAGATGTCAGCTTTTGGAGACGCACCGCTCCTTACTTGCTCGTTTTGATTTATTCATCAGAGTTGCTGTTTCTGGCTTCTATTTTTTTTTAGTTACAGCTAGATAAATGATGGGTGGAGTCAGAAAGGGAAGCTGTTTTGTGTGTCCTCGCTATTGCGTGACACGTCGTCCTCTTCTCTTTCGGTCTAACCACACGCACGCACATGTACACCACCTTAATTTTGTAGAAGGAAGCCCCAAAGGCATCCTGCCGGATCGGAGACGTGAGCGTGCTTACGTTTGCGTCCGGTAGGTTCGCCTTTAAGCGCCGTCGGGGCCTATGAGGAAATTCACCGAGTCAGCAGCACTTTGTCGTTACAACGGAAGGGGGAAAAAGAACGATCCAGAGGAATAGAGGCGTGTTGCATATTAAGGCTCGTGTGTGTGTGTGTGTTTTCACATAAGAGACGGCACTTATCGATAGACTTCTCAGGAGTAGGAGGAAAACACGATTTCCCCCTTTTCTCGCCTCTTTTCCAAACAACACGCTCCATAGAGTTAGATCCAAGGATTGAGAGGGAAAAAAAATCTTCCTTAAAGATCCTTTAGTTTCCTCCTCCCTTTCTGGCTGGATGCCTGCGGATGATGATGATTCCGGTCGATGTTGTTGATGTGCTTTGTAATTACCTCCAATCAAGCACAAGGGTCTTTGAACTAGTCCAATAGGAAGTTTATTAAGGAGAAGAGCGGGCTCTCGTTCTCTTTGAAGTGGATCGACTAATCGAAGGTGGACTGTTGGGATCGGGTCCATCTTCAGTTAGGATCTAAAAGACAGCTAGCTCCTTATTTTATTCCTGAATGACAGTAGAAACCGGAAGAGTCGCGCCCTTTTCATTTTGTACACTCTGTTCCCTGTTGGTGACATGGGCGTTTTTTTCTTTTCTTTTGGCAACTTCCCTAGAAATCCTGAAATCTTGTGTTGTCGCCGATGGGCGTGGATTTCAGGAGGAAGCGATTGTATCCTTCGTCCCCGTCTGCTTCTTTCGTAGCCTTAGACGGGCCTTGTCCACATCGTTCGTGTAAATCAACGACAGAACGGGGAGTAGCGTTTGCATGCCGAAAGTATGAAAGGTGATGATGCGTGACCCTTATTTTCTTTGGAACGGGACCGACGATACGCATCTCTATCTTTGTTGAAAACATGGAATCTTTCCTTCTTTTCTTTCTTTCCCTCGGTGGACGTTGTGTTCAATGGTCAATGGGTGGAAGAACCTTATGGGACTGGAAGGATGCAATGGGGACGATGACGACGACTACACGGCGTTGAATTCCCTTTCTTTTCTTTTCACACCATGTCATGTTTACAGTGGAAAAAGTCTGATTCTTTTCTTCTTTTTCTTTTTTTAATGTAGTTGGTTTTGTTAATTGTTTTCTGCTTTATTGACGTCGCAAAATATAGCAAGGTTCCGTCTTAGTTTAATGTTAATCATTAAAAATTGGTTAATAGTTTGTGTCCCTTCTTGTCAAAAATTTGACTGGCACGCAATAAATACTAATATCTCATTAAAATGGGTTATTAAGATCCAAAGAGAGACAACGGAGACGCATAATTTTGTGCTCTATTTCTAGGAGTTTACGTGTTTAGGAATAGCCTCATTATATTCATCTGAAAAAGGGGCTCTCTTGTTTCTATTTTCTGGTTTGAAACACATTATATAAATAGAAGCCCTGCTGGTGGTGGTATCATTATGATAAGCAGGAAGGCTTGGATTGTGGTTTTCTCTCGCTATAGCGAAGCTGTTGGCTGCAAGTCGCCTTCTTTAATCACAATTGGATTTGGCTCCAACCTCGACCCAGTTGTGGTCGTCTTTTTCATTTAGAAATGTCACTGTTTTTATAGGATTATATTAAATTTGTGGTATTTAAATAAAAATATTAAACACGGTTGGAATACTAGATCCTTTTTTAGGTTTTATTCCAGTTCCCCCCTCAATTCTATATACAGCGCGGCAACATTGTTTAGGATTCCCTTTACCGGTCCGCTTCACGATCTCTTTTCCAGCATGAATGGAACGTTACTGTGTGTTGCAAGCCGTCTGGTTTCGAAAAGGGGATCGAATGACTCGACAACAGAGACAGGAGGGATTCTGGAAACTCTTTATCGCCTGCCCAGTTGTTGCGACATTAAAACAGCCGTTCGATCTATAAGGAAATAATAAACAAGCTAGGGTTCAATTGGTTTGAAAAAACAAAGACCTTAGTAGAACTATCTTTCATTGTCTATTGCTAGTGTTGATGCTCCACCGGGATTCGTTCGTGTCCTAGAATGACTCTCTTGAGATCTGTGGTTTTCTTTTCCTCTACCATAGTTCTTTTTCTTTTAAAGATTTGAACCGCTCCCAAAATGAAAATGGTTTTATCTTCTGTCTACCACTTTTTTTAAAAACCTTTTGAGGTGTGATCCTCGCAAGGATTCACGCTGAGAGGACAATGAATAGACGCATAGACGGCCGTTAGTGCTTGGGAAGAAAGAAAGAAAAAAGCTCCGCTACGGAAGCTAAAAATACCATGTGTCTCTTGCTACCATGGTGCAACACTGTGGATGTTGCGTCACTCGCCCCAGTATCGTGAAGTGTACAATCTTCGAATAGGCAATTTAGTAAGAAGGAAGAAACATCTTGAGAATAGGGAGGAATCCTAAATTTGGACGACTGTATAGAGATTTTTAGTCAGTAGAAACATTTTACGAGATGTTACAGATACGGATGGAAACTAAAGCATATGGGACGGACATTTGTTACGATCACCCAGCCACAAGAATGACGACGACGACGACGACCCCGTCTTCATCGTCACCAAACTCACGATGTTTGCCAGCTGGCCCTCTTTTGAAATCTTCCCTTTTGTTTCAATTTTGTTCTTTGCCGGACGAGACCGGGGTGTCGTTATTTATCGGCTGCAAGTTTGCACACTGGCGCTAGGCCGTCAGCATCGGGAAAGTTGCCAGGCGAAAGATAAGGGGGAATCGCGAGAAGAAAAAAAGGGGGAGACCTTTAATTACGAGCCATTTGTATGGAGACTTTCTTCCCCATCCCAGTTTTCTTCGACCCTACTGGACATGAATGAGCCAGAGGGTTAGGCATTACCCAGACTGCGTCGCGGACGTGAAGATTGCGCAAAGTTTCTCGGTGAATAAAACGTAATCTCCCTCCCTCTCTATTCTCTTCTTCTTTGCTCTTCTTTTTATATGTTTTACGACGACGATGGATGCCCGGAAAAGAGACGTGCTTATTGCAGGGCCGGGGGTTCGTGTATGGAAAATGGCCTGCTGGACCCTATTCCTCCCAAAACTTTTATGTCGTTTGATGCATAAAAGGAAAGTTTGAACTTAAGAACCAAGTTTTTCGAGGTTTTTCTCTTTTTGTGGGTTGTTGAAGTGTTTCGTTTTATTTTTATACCTTCATCTCATTTGAGTTATTCCGAGTGAAACTATCCTGATGTATGTTCTTTTTTATTTTGGACGTTCATGTCTCAAAATTCTTGCTCGTCACTGCGTGTTGCCCAGCCAATTTTGAACTGATACTGGCGATGCATTATTGTTCCGTAATCATACACTAGGGACATTGGGCTTTGAAATCGCTGATCCATACCGGATTGGATGCTAGGCGACGGCTGACAAATCGAGCCCGGTTGATGAACTATGCACACCAGCTCTCTTTTTTCCCCTGGTTTCACATGGGCCAGCTCTCTTGAATAATTCGATCCCAGAAGGATCCGTAGCTATGGAAGAGACATAAGTAAAGGAAGAAGTAAAAAGAAATAAGAAGGAGGATCGCTTCACTTGACGCTAGTGGAATTAGACGGGCGCGCAGGAAAAGGGGCTCTTCATCTGCGTGTTTATTATTCCAAATGCAGTTTGTTAGTCCTTCAGCGGCAGCCCCTTTTTCGGGCAGAGAGACGTCCAGCTTTGTGTCTGTGTCCGCCTTCTGTAATATGGTTATTAGAACCGCTCCTAGGCTCCCTGGTGATTACTGATTAAGATCCTCCCCGGATGAAATGCCATGTATAATTCCTTGCGAGCGGAGATGTTCTTCAGAAGCTCCATTCGGTCCTTCTTTTTATTTATTTCTCGAGCGGTTAATGGCGAGTGCTGCACTATTTGCTCTTTTTCCCCCTCACCAGATACCAGAAGAATGACGTGAAGATGAAAAGAGTTACAACTTTTAGGGCTATGCCCCATAATGACCACCCGCACTCAATGAGTTACCAGTTGTGAGATTGGATCTGGGTCAAAAAAAAAAAGGAGAAGGAGAAGATGGGCACTGTGTAACGGGCAAACGGGCTAGAAGTGGGTAGATGAAATCAATTGTTCGGCGTCGTTTGATTTCCGTGTCAGTGGGTGGTGAACATTTTTTACGTGAACCCGCTTCTGACGGGGTCCCCCAGTTTTTATGGCTTCATCACGCTTTTTGCGTCGTCGTATGGCGACACGCGGGGGCCGCAGCTGCTAACTTGTTGGATCTTGTATTACATGTACAACAGCTCTATTTTTGTTTCCTCTCTGCTCGTCAATCTTCCGGCGGATGGACGTCCTCGTGAAAGTGTTTCTCTCTTTTTTTTGTGATTGGATTGCTCTGTTGATTCGATGTTTGGTGCTCCGGGACAACGTTAGAAGCGTACAGCTAAAAAAGAAAAAAAAAGCCTTATAAGTAGATGGGCTGCCAGCCGTGTTAGATTGCTTATTGCCCGTCAGCTGTGCTGATCCTTTTTTTTTCGTCTCCTTTTTACTTTTATACAGGCAAAGATGTTTTATTTGATACTCTTACTTTTCTCACCTGAAAAAGAATATCAGCCAGTTTGATCGATACAACATCCTGATTAAAAGAAGAGAAATAATAAATTCCAAGACTTTCTCTCCTTTTTTATTTTTTAGAGAGCGAGATCCCAGGGAATGTCACTTGCATCCATTTCGAGTTATAGATTGAGGGATGATGTCTTTCTTTTTTTTCCTTTTTTTTTGTGGACAGTCGTGAGGTGCGATCCATCACGTCTCCTTTCGAGGATGACGCATCTCCTCGCTGTCTCTCTGTTGATGCACAGCACCCCAACTGGAAATTGCGCTAGAGATAGATGGCAGGTTCGTCATCATGGTTTGTTCTGCAGTAGTCAGCGTCCATGATGGAACCGTAAGACGAACTCATCATTGAAGCCGTACTGGAAACGCACCAAAAGGGAGATAAATAAAAAGAAAAGGAAGGAATCGGACCGCTGGTGGAGCGTATGATGAGTTTTTCGGGTCCGTGTCTCGCTTTTCAAACGAAGGATCTGACACTTTCCGTGCCCATCAGGCGCCACACACACGACTTGACATGGGTTGGCTGAAAGTAATATCGCATCGAGTTGGTAGATGTGACGCGCGGTCGTGGTGTAACGTCCAAAGGGGATTGGATCCCCGCTCTCTCTCTCTCTCTTGTAAACAGACACACACATAATAATTCTTGCGCGCTCCTTTTTTTCTTCCTAGTTTTCTTTTGACGTCTCGATATGTAATAACAACATTTTGGTTTTGCGACGGCGGTGACGAACGGGGCGCGTATATTGTAGTGCACAAACATCCCTCGGCGAGAAAGAGTTTACTCACGATGTATAGTGCAATAATCCTCTTTTGTTTGTGATGCAATCTTTGGGAACCATTGAAATGTTATTGTGTTTTGTGCTGAGGAATGATGGCCTCCGTTAGCTCCGTTGAGACCCCGAATCCGCTATAGCTCCTCCGCTGCCGCTGCCTTTGATTTGGGACTCGGCCTCGCGTAAGGTTCCTGATTGAGGACGATTGGATTACCAAAGAAAAGGCAGTGCTGCTGTTCCTGCTCCTGTTCCAACTTGGGTGTGAACTGTATTGCCGAGTCTCTCTTCCTTCTATAGGGAAGCGAATATATGACGGAACGAAAAGAACATTTGGATGGTCCCAGATGAGAGACAGAGACTTTTTTTTCTACTCTCGCCCCTCGTTCATACTGTGTGCAGTCGACTCTGTTGGTGATGCCTTGTGTGTGTATTCATTTGTTCTCTTGTTCTCTCGTTCTCTCGCATCTCTGTTGAGTAGAGAACGCACACACACGCACACACAAAAAAAAAGCAGACGGATCGATGAGTTGGTCAGTACTAGCTCTCTCCGTAAGCCCCACTTTTTTTCCTCTCTTTTTTCCTTGTTGTGTTGCCGGACGTGTCTATTGTCTCCGGAAAAGAGAGTATATTGGCGCTTCTTCTTACGATCCTCATCGATAATCGAAGAGAGATGAACCTGTGTCGCTGCGATAAGATCTCTGATCGAACCCTGGCCGCTTACGCATAAATGAGCTCGACTCTATCTTCTCAATAAGGAGCTACGCGATAACCTTAAGAAGCGGGCGTCGACACATATTACAGTTTTTTTTTTTAATGGAAAGTTAATCTTTATTCTTTCACCCTTTAAACAAAATTATATAATCTTGTTTGCGTTAAGTTTTTTTTCTCTTCTTTTTTCCCTTCCCCTATGTATGAAACTAATGAAATCTGCAGCACCTTATTTACATTTGGGGTAGGGATGAAATGAGTTGATGTGTATGTATATATACATGCCAAAGAGTTTGTACCAATTTTGAGTTTGGTTTTGTTCCCCATACCTCCGGGAGAAGAATTGTCCTCTCTCTCTCTATACTGACGTCAGGGATCACGTGATACACTCCCGAGAGGATCGCTTCATTTCTGTGAGCCTAGGGAGGGGTTGTACTGAGCCGGGCTCAGAGTCAATATGGATGTCTCTCTCTTTCTCTTTTGTGCGTAAGGGTTGAGGAAGAACGGAGGGGGGGGGGGGGGGCTGCCTCAACAACAAAGATTCAATGGCCAAGACGTGGGAGGAAGGTTATCGAGGGATGATGTCTTCGGCATCCGTCTATGGGAGGAGGGAGAGGCTATCGCTTCCGCTTCAGCTGCCCCCTTCACAACCAGATCATAACGCCACCAGCCGGCCGATAAACCCTCTTGCATGTACACACCCATGTTAGCATGTTTTTGAAAGAAAAGATCAATTTCTCTTTTCATCTGAAACGAGATGGATGGATGGATAGATCGTAGATTCCCTCATCGATTTTCGTTGATATTATTATTTTTTGCCCCCTATTCTTATTTTTTAAATAAAAGATTTGGATGAGAAATGAATCTGGATGAGAGAAAACGGAGGAATAACAAAGTTGGATTTTCAAATAGCTGCTGGGCTGCGTAATCAACTTTCTTTCGACTTCCAAAAGTACATTGGAAGAAAACGCAGAGCTCGCCCTATTGATATCTATAGAAATACGTGAAGTGAGCAAACTCTTCACCGTGTGTTGTTGAGTTGAGTAGTTTTGAAATGGTGGGAGGATATAAAGTTTTTGCGGCTACGATCTGGATGAAATGGTACGTCGTCGTCTTCTTCTGTGTATGATATAACCTATTTAAAAGCGGGCTGCTCATCCGCTCAAAGAAATAAATGTATTTTTTTTTCTTCTATTCCGTCTCCCTCTTTTACGGCTCCATCCATCTGTGTCGGTGTGTGTGTGTGATTATCATCACGATCCCTACATATTTATCCTCCTCATACCCTCTCCCAAGACGCCCTCTGCCTGGAATCTATAAGAAGCTGCAGGATTCTCTTGATATTATATTGCGCCATCGATTATTGATTCCGACTGCGTCCGTTAGCAAAGAGCATGAAAGGAGAGAGAGAGAGAAAGAAAGAGAGAAAGGCTTCCGGCCGTTGCCTTTTTAAACGTGGGATCATTACCTAGGTCGACTGTACGCACAGGAGCTCGGCTTCCCTTCCATTCTGCGGTGGAGCATTAAGGGTGTGTCACTTACTACTAGTGCACGCACCATTTTTCTTGTTCCTGCCACTGAGGAATACTGTGTTCGTTTACGACCTTTTATAAGTCTTAATTCGATCTTATTCAAGATAATCATCTTACTTATCTTAGGAGGATAATAATTTATTTCTCGTAAGCAATATAAGAATGTGATAGACAAAGGAAAGAGTAGGAAGATTGACATAGGTGAGGAAAGGAATCTCCTTAATGTATGTTCAACCCCATGTATCGAATTCCTTCTTGCTCATTCCTGTGTTGTCCGCGTTTAGTAGCGGCATGTTCTGCGGGACGAGTAGACCGGAAGGGGTGAGGAGGAACGTTGGCACGCGCGACAACTGCACCCCTCTTTCTTGCACCCACGTTTCTCCCTTTCTTACTCTATTTTCGCCCGTTGCAGATGGATCATTCATCACGGAAGAGGGCTGGGACGAGGGATCCGGCTTGATTGCATTGCGACATGAACCGCGTCTTCAATGAATAGTTGCGGGTATGTGAAGGGGAGGGAAAAGAAAAGGCGTCGCACAAAAGAGTTCCCTTTCTCTCTCTCCATGAAATCCTAAGGGTTGCCCGGCGGTTGAGCTGCTGGACTCTGAAATTGCTTCACTATTTCAAACGGATTGCAAAACTTTCAACTGCGCCAGACAACATTTGAATAATGCATTGAATCCTGTTCCTGTTCCTTTTTTTTTTTTTTTTTTTTTTTTGGTTCTTGCAAATGCTGCAGACAAATATATGTATAAGAATAAGAATAGGAAGAAAGAAAGAAAGAAAGAGTGCTGACCGATGATTAGCTGCCTTAAAGTCCAGGCGCTTGTTAGCGTCTGCGGCTGTCAGCGTTGGCTTATGATAAGTAAAGCTCATCCATCCGGAAGCCGGATGGACGTGAGTATAGAAAACCCCCCTCTTTCTCTGGGTACCTCTAGCTGTCTTGCATCTCACTGAGAACGTCAGGAAATGAATAAGGCCTTCCCAGTTAAAGCTAGGCTCAGCAGAGATTCCTTTTATAACAACACATATGGTACGGTCTCTCTCTCTCTTCCGGGCGGCCTACGGTACACTATGGTGGGCGCATCGTCATCCGTCGGTATTGAGAACACACGTCGTCCTGTCATCTCTTGCCCTTCTCGTGTGATCCCATTATCTCGGTCGATCTTTGTTGGAGCAACGACGTGCCATCAGACAAAAGGTCGATCTCTTGGAAAAGTGCAGTGGCTTGCACTACGTATCCATGCATCCACGAGCTGTAGAACGGAATCGGAAATGATGAGCCAGCACATGCGAGGGGAAAGGGGAATAAAAGAGAAAGAGAGGGGAAAAAAGTACCATTTTTGCTTTGTATAATGATTGGGACGGAAGCTGTCGCTGGCTGTGCTGGTCATGCCCGGTACCGAGAGAAAGTTTGCTCCCTAGTGGCGTCTCTCAGCTTACCCGCCCTATCAAAACTGCAGATCGAGCGACTCTAATAGGCTAATGCTCCTGTAATAACAATGAGAATCGATCCTGTTACCCCACTCGCAGAGTTTCTGTAAAACTCCTGACTAACGAGGCAAAAGCGCTGCTCCCGTCTCTTTTGAAGACTTGATCCAATTTTTTGTGTTTGTTTTTTACTTAATGTTTTAAAATCGTCCAACTCATCTCTTTTTTTATTTATCAATACAGGTTTGAGGAAAGTGTACCCTTACTACTTCACCTTCACGACGTTCACCAAAGGACGATGGGTGGGCGAAAAGATCCTCGACGTATTCGCCAGAGAATTCCGGGCTCACCCAGTCGAGGAATATGTAAGTTTTCATAAAGAGAAAATGAAGGATCGGGACGATATGTTATATTAGTACCCTTTACGGAAGGGGAGAGAAAAGGAAAAGGGCGGGGATATGTGTGCGGTGGTCGTAATAGAATGGAGAATTCCATTCCTTTGTCAAAAATGAATATATGGGATCCAAAGTAGGAGCGCACACTTGCTCCCTTTTCCCAAATAGCTGGCGCCCTGGAAAATAGAGGAGGGAGAGGTAGAAAAGGCACTACTATTACAGTATTACCTACGATCAAAACTATATGGCGAATAGTCCCTCGGATAGTTTGGTGGATCCCGCCCGCCCGGTTAACGTTATAACTCTTAGAAAACTTTTTGGGTCGGAGGGAATGATGGAGGGACATATGGATGGATACGAAAGCCTCACTGTTCTTGATGGCGATCATCAACAACGTAATCGCAGTGCCACTAGGGCTCGAGCTTGTGTTCCAAGTCTCATTAAGTTTTCCCCCTTTATATTTACCTTTTTGACTTTGCAGGAGCGATGCATTCGATCCGGCACGTTAACTGTCAATTACGAGAAGGTGGACATTGATTACCGACTCAAGCACAATGATCTTCTGGCCAACATCGTTCACAGGTACCCTAGATATTAGAGTTGGAGAGTGTAGCCTCTCTTTTTTAAACATGAAAACCCGTCTCGTTTTCGTTTATGAACGAATCAAACATTTGAAAAATGTTTTTGTCGTATTCTTATTTCGGCCCCTACCGCAACAGACACGAGAGGCCCGTGTTGGGTGAAGCCGTGAGCATCGTCCATTGCGACGACGACTTGGTCGTGGTTCACAAACCCCCTTCCGTCCCTGTAAGTCTCTTTAATCTCTCTTGTTCTCTGTCTTTTCTCTTTTCGTCATTCCAGACCTTATATAGTCTTACCTTCTTTTGTAAAAAAAAAATCCTATAATCTCGGAACTGGTACCTCGTTCGGAACTTGATGCAATCGAGCAGTAGCGCGTACAAGTGGGAAAAGAAAGAAAAAAAAGAAGAAGGGGGGGATCTATTTGCTCCATACTCTCGTTTCCACTTTGATCGCGCAAGGGGAAAGGAAAAGTCGCCCCAGATTTGCTTCCTCAAAGACGCGGTGAGGAGATAAAGAGGAGAGGGGATGGAGAGACGATGATGACTTATACCTCTCCCCCTTCTTCCGTGACACCGAAAGGCAAATACGTAATCCCAAATGTGGAAGTACCGCTATCGATCCTGCTGGGCCATAAGCAGTGGTACCAGTCAGGATGGTGGCATCCTCTCCGCATACATATTCATGGGAAAAGGTGACGGGATAGCATCGTTGATCCTGAATGATGGCGGCGTAATCTAACCTATAGTTTATGGTATTGAGTAGACGGGGAGAAGGAAGAAATAAAAAAAATTAAGAAAGTTGCCCTAATCGTTTTATTTTTATAATGTAAGACAGCGAATTGTCTAATCCACTCTCTAAATTGAAGAAGGCCTTCTAGGCTGCGGTAAGCTCCAATTTACGTTCACTATCCATGGGATTTGTTAGGTATGTGATTGAAATGTTGTCATGCGTAATCCACAGAAACTATTTGCGTAAATTAGGAGAAATAGTGGCTTATTTCACACTACTACCATTCTCGGTTGAGTGAACAAGAAAAGGGTAATATATATTTGGCAGGTAGAGTGCTAGTCGTATTTTTGTTTACCCTTCCGTCGAATCTCATTGGTTGCGGTCCAATTTTTTCCGGTCCGATTCTTTCCTATTTCTCACCTGCGTCCATCGTTTTTTTTTCGCTCTCTCTTTCTTCTTCTTTGCATGACGCCCTCACACCTCGAGGCCCCATCGGGACACGCTTCGTATCGATCCTCCGCTCTCCTCATTTGTATCCTAGTTTATGAACGTTATTAGGTTGTACATGATGATGGAACGGGCCGGAATGAAGTGTATACTTGGGTGGATGAAAGGAGTCCTCGACTCGGCAATTGATTGGTTTGAACTCTTTCCTCTCGCCCGACTTTTGGAGGATCTCATTCCGCCTTTTTATTTCTCTAATTTCGAGCATGCCAAGGTCTTCACAAACGGGAGACCCCACGCATTTTGTTTTTACTTTTTTATTTATGCTCTTAGCATTTTGTTTTTTAATTTGTGGTTCGTTTGTTTTTGTTTACTCTGTTGATTAGCGGTGCATCAGTGCACCTCACCTTTTGTAAACCTGTATTCCACGCCAAATAATGTGTTATGTTTATATTCATGCATGTTTGTTTTTTCATAATACCTAAGTTAATGCCTGACAAGCTTTTCCCACCCTGTTTTATTTTCTATTTTTCCCTGCACTGTAGACACGAAGTACCCGTGACTTTTGGGACGATTACAGTCGTCCACGAGAGTGATGATCTTGTCGTGATCGATAAGCCATGTTCCGTTCCGGTACGTATACAGCACTGTCTAAATGTCTATATATAAACATACCTACGTATTGTCCCCTTACCCTTTTGTTCTGACCTTTTACTAAAACCAAGCATCCAAATCGAAACAAATCACGGGAACAGGAGTAATCAAAATCTCGTATGCTAGAGGAAAGCGGATGGAATCTTTGATTATCCACTTCCCCCACTACTGTCGATAATAAATTAAATAGGAAAGTGCGTTATAGAACATTTCTGCTTCGGATAAATGGGGTAGATTCGTTTACTGGAAACAATCAGAAACTTGTGAGTAATTGATGGGATATTGGGCTAGATGATGGATCGAGAGCTGAGCGGATCCGATACAACTTTTAGATGCTGCGACAGTTCCATCTGTTCTACGAAAGTGGTACCAGGTTCATCCTTTATGTCCCATTGTCCTCTTGTAGTTTTTTTTCCTTTCTGTTTGGTTTATTTATTTACTATCTTCCCGCCGGATACTTTCCTTGAAATCCGGCGCGGGATTGGCTCTATAACTTTTGGTGACCTTTGATCTACGTGTGAATTAGGTGCATCCGTGCGGCCGATACCGGCACAATACGGTGGCCTTCATCCTTGCTAAGGAGCACAATCTACGGAATTTGAGGACGATCCATCGGTTAGACAGACTGACGTCCGGATTACTCATGTTCGGTCGAACTCAAGAGCGGGCCCGTCAAATGGAGCAGCAGATCCGAACGCGTCTCGTCTCCAAGGAATACGTGTGCCGTGTGGAGGGCGAGTTCCCCAGGTAGTAACTGTAGAGTATTTTTTCTATTATGTACTACGCCTATTTTCCGTGTGTACAAACAGTAATGGATAACGTCAGTCCGGTCCATTATTTTTATGGTCCACACCTCTGGTGCCGCTAATAGATGCTAATGGTTTTTCCTTGTCTATTTTTTTCTCTATTACTAATGGCCGTTTTCCAAACGCAGCGGTGAGACATTGGTGTGCAACGAGCCCATCGAGGTGGTCAGCTACAAGATCGGCGTCTGCCGCGTCTCTCCCAAAGGCAAAGACTGCCGCACCGAATTTGAGCGCCTCTCCTACAACGGCAAAACTTCTGTCGTCCTCTGCAAGCCTCGTACTGGTCGCATGCACCAAATCAGAGTTCACCTCCAATATCTCGGTATACTGTGACGTGACATATAATACTCGGTGTTACTTGTTAGCTATAAAAAGTGCAAGCTCACAGACGGATTTTCTGCTCTGTCAGCTTATTGCTAGCCCATTATTTCTGAGCAGATTGACAGACGTAGCCTATTACCGTTATATGTGCCTTCTACTTGTCAGCTCAGAACCCTTTAATGTGATAAGCTTTTAAAAGACAGTATACATTAAGTCGCTCAACTCCTTCACTAATTAGACCCTTGTGATTAACGTTGTTAGGATATGCTATCAAATTTTATACTAGTTATTTGTTTATTTACAGGATTTCCGATAGTCAACGATCCGCTGTACAATCACGTCGTTTTTGGACCGACTAAAGGCAAAAATGGAGAGATCGGCAAGTCTGACGAGGATCTCATCCGCGACTTGATCACGATTCACAATGCAGAGAACTGGCTCGGAGGTGAAGGGGACGACTTCGCACCGGGCTTTTTCAGTAGCAGCGCCGTTCCTGCCTCGCTTGATCCTTCCTCAGTCGACGTCGTTCCTGACGAAACCGCTGTTACTCACGAAGCAGTCCAACCGGCTAGAATCAACAGCTGCGTCTCTGAAAACGACGAAACTACTTGTGATAAAGAGGTTCCCATAGTTCCCAAGAAAGAGGAGGCGAGTATTGGAGAGGCACTCACTGAATCATCTGTTACGAGTGATGAAACCAATAAGCCAGAGTGCCAAACATTGGACTCGAAGGAAGCGAATCCGAATGTCCTTGATGATGGTATACCGATCGTTAAGTTTTTAGCATCCTGACGTGTTTAAATTGATTTACCATTATATAATTTAGAAGTTCCGGACGCTAATAGTACCTACGATTCCGACAAGGTGAAGATTGATGCGCACTGCTTTGAATGCAAAGTTCACTTTCGAGATCCGAAACCCAAAGACTTGATGATGTTCCTTCATGCTTGGCGCTACCAGGTTTCATAACTTCTTAACTCTATTTTAATTGAAGTTTACTAAATTTGTTTTTCTCGTACTAAAATAGGGACCGGGATGGTCGTACGAGACCAATCTTCCCACTTGGGCCAATGAAAACTGGAAGAGTGACGAATATTGAAAAAGAGAATTTGACTAGAACGAGAAGGCGAAACTATTGGTTTCCTGCGATGAAACCATACGTTTAAAAATATCCGACGTGCTTGTAAAAAAAAAAACTAAAAAACTATCCGTTTTCAGAAATTTCTGGCAATCTTGTTCGTGTCATTGGATGGTTGTGCCTTGTTATTTCTTTTTCTTCTTCTTCTTCTTCTATGTTAAATTCATACTTCCGATAAGAGCGACTTGTTGACGGAAATTAACTGATTTTGAATCCCCGCACGTTCCACTAGGAAATTGTACAAGTTATAAAGAAAGTCCCTCTGTTTCCAAAACAAGCGGTTCAGTGCAGGCCACTGCTCTTTTTTATTTGTCTTTCTGAATAGAACCGTGTCGTCGTCTCTTGGAAATTCTTTCCTCTTCTTTTCTGTTTTCAAGTAATATCACTCGATTGAGTTTGCACAGCACTTTGTTTTTCCTCCTTTGGATTTACCCATTCACTTTCCCTACTACATGTGCTGTGCTATTTTCCCTTAATTCCCTGTAGTAGTTTCCATCAATACAAGACAACATTTAAAGAGAGATTAAACGTTTATAAAGAGGAAGAGAACATATTTGTAAGCTCTCGTCTCGACGGACATGAGCATTCTGTCATTGTATTTTCTTGTATGTCATCACCAGATTTCACAACGTTCATTTTCGAAAAATAAAATCAACTAAGAGAGCTGGAATGTCGATAGTTAAATTCGGACGGACAAACTGTATCTTCAACAGAGACCAAATAATAAAATCCTATTTCCTTCAAAATAAAAATAAAAATGTAGAAAAAAAATGAGGCTATTCGTCAGATCTCTCTGTCATTTATGCAGATCACGTCATTCGATTGGAAGTTGCGGCAGTTTAGATTCTTCCACGTCCAGCCTTTGTCTCAAAAAGTTTCTTCACAAAGTACACCTGTACCAAGAAACAAGCAATCACGACGATGCACTGGGCAATGGACCAGTACTGAACGTAGGCTTCGTTGTCTAAAAGTAAGTTGTAATCGCGGGCCTCGCGACCTCGACTCAACTGCTGTTGCTGTAGGATACTGTGGAGTCGCTGGTCAACACCGGATAAAATTTGCTGCAAAAATACAGGGATAAATGGTTACACAATGTGACTACGAAAAGCTATCCATCTGCTTACAGTGCAGTTCTCCGCGCTGACATCGATATCCTTCAATTCCTGGGCGAATTTTTCCCATTGGTCATATCTAATAAACAATTACATGTTGGTTAGTGACAATGAATTTTAAATATTACGCATGGATGATGCTCAAAGTAAGGTGCAAAGTAAACATATTTTTATTACCGGAAGGTTGTAATGTAGAGATTCACAAGTTTAGCGGCAAAGCGTGAAAACTGGTTGTCAACACAGATGCCGTAATAGCCGCCACCAGGAGCAACCTCTTGAAATTCAGATGTCGGTTTCCATTGATATGGATGAACTAATTCTCCTCTAGGGTTCCTAATCGCAAATCCTGCCATTCCATCACCACCTCGAAGCACCTTTTAAAAATGAGATAGTTCAGTTTTTAAGTAATTTAACTTCTATCAATGTTGAAAGTATGTTTTCTTACCTGGAAGCTCACATAAATGGTTGCACCCTTCTGAACAAATTGATAATAGCACTCCTCTTTGCCAGGATCAACATGGACCTTGTATTCCATGGCAACAGCAGGGGCATCATCAGCATTTTCATCAAAAATTGGCATCGTCATTGGAGGTGGTTGGGTTGGTGGAGGCCTCTGTCCAATTGGAGCTTGCCCCATGGGAACCTGCCCATGATGGGTCTGCTGCATGATCGGCACCTGTCCTGGATGGGGCTGTTGCATCATTGGAGGCTGCTGCATCATAGGAGGCTGCTGCATCATAGGTGGTTGCTGCATGGGAACTTGTTGATGCATGGGCACCTGTTGTCCCTGCATCGGTACTTGCTGCTTTGGAACCTGCTGGGGAGGGACTTGCCCCTGCTGGAATTGCTGCTGTGGGACTTGTTGGAACTGCTGTTGGGGTACTTGTCCTTGTTGAAATTGCTGCGGGGGAACCTGGCCCTGCTGAAACTGTTGCTGGGGAACTTGGCCCTGCTGGAACTGCTGCTGAGGAACCTGGCCTTGCTGAAATTGCTGCTGAGGAACCTGGCCTTGCTGGAACTGCTGCTGTGGAACTTGGCCTGGAGGTGGCTGTTGAAACTGTTGTTGTTGTTGCTGTGGAACCTGGCCCTGTGGAGGTTGCTGCTGTTGTTGAAATTGTTGTGTTTGAACGGGCTGTTGTAAATTAGCAAATGGTAAAATGGCAAATAAAACGGTCGTATAAAATAAAAACATTTTTGAAGTAGACAAAATGGATTGGGCCCGTTCCATATTGAAGCCCTCGAGGAATCCAAATTTGACGTGGGCTTTCTCTCTGACACTTGTCGGCACAGTTTCTCCAGTGTTGCATTTTTAATTTTAATAAACCGTTATCTTTGATATATTATATCATACTTTTATACAAATAATAAATAATTTATATAACTTAAAATAGTATTATTTCGTTATTTAATATTAGTTGGCACACAGATTAGTAGATTACTCGATCTCCGCCGTGACTCGAATATTTCTTATCATTGTCTTGGCAACGTTGCATTAAGATCTTCCACCAGGCGTCTCTAGCTGTTTTAAAGCTGTCATCCCCCTTATGTTTTGAAAATTTCGAGTTACACAATTCTCTGCCTCGTTGCTGAAAATGATGGAAAACACGAAAGCTACCCATCATCATTACGGCACGAGAAACAACAAAATTCCAAAAATTGATACTCACGAAAATGATGGAATGTACGAAAGTAGGAAGCCGAGTGGCTTGATTAAAACGGTGTACACCACTAAAAATGGAGGGTCCCCGTCATCACCGGCAGTCAGAGCCAACAAGCTGTGTTTGTTTTCTGGATATGCTAGTCCTCCTTGTCGCCCTATAATCTCATCTAGCCAAGCCAACGATAACGAAATCGAATGGGACTTGACCTCTCCTAGTGCTAGGAGGTATCAGACCCTCATGAGTGACAAGAAGACGAGCACACCAAACCGGACACCTACCAGGGGAGAACTTCCTATGAAGAGGGAACTCCCTAGACCTCGCCTTGCTCTCTGTAAGAAGAACATTGCTCTCAGCTCATCAGAGGATAATGGTCTTGACTTGATGGATGAACTGGCAGCCCTTGACAATTTGGTGAATTCAGAGCAAGCTAAACAGGGACAAGGTGTTATGACTCCACCACTTTCAGTTAAAGGCAATACAGACAACAGTGGCAACTCATCACCAGCATTTGTTCGCATAAAAAATAGTGAAGCCTGTGCCCAAAAAGGTAATTTTCACTTATTTCTTTTTATATTCTTTTTTGTTTTACTAATTTTATTTTGTTTAATAGGTGATGTGGACACCAGTGATGCATTTGGGGATGACAGCTTCTTCAGTGAATCAATGCTGTTGAGCACCCAAGCACTAGAAAAGGAAGCAGTCGATCCCGGGCTCCTCAACCATTCCAGTCCAGCACTCAGGAAGAGAAGCTCGCCGTCAGTCCCCTCCAGTCCAGAAAGTTTAGTCCAGATGAATCCTATTAGAAAGAGTTTCGACATTGAAACAAATAACGACGATGAGACGGGGACGGAAATTTCAACAAGAAGCCGCTCTTCGAACACTACCTCGACTCAAATTTCATCAACGGCGCACTCGGTTCGAAGAGATGAAAAGGTGATGCCCTCACCAATACCCAAGAAGAAGCCTGATACTTTTCTTCCACCAAACAAGATCCCATATCGACCGAATGCAAAACAGAATTCTACACCCAAGAGATCATGCTCAATCGTCGAGTCTAAACTTTTGAAACCGATTCCTCCACCCAGTGCAAACCGGCAGGCTGTCTCTCCTCGCCTTAGGTACCTTACCTCCCATCTGCATTGGGGTGAAGAGACTGCCGGAAGAGCCTCTTACAGCACCGGTTATTCCTGCGTGCAATCCACCTAAGGTTTCCAATTTATTTGACGACGGTGACGATGACTTCCTATTCGCCATTGCTGAACAAGTCGAAAGCCAATATAGTAATATTTTAATTATTGTTTTTATTAGTGAAAAAAAAAATTATTTATTTTTTAATAATGCATTCCAGTTCAGAAGAAACCGCCCAAGAGAGAATCGGAATTCAATGATGACGATATCTTCTTTCAACCAGAAGTTCTGGAATTCATCAGTCAAATTGAGCGATGTAATGAAATTATTCCTCCTTCTTCCTTTTTTTAGCTTCATCCTTATGCTAATATCATCATTGGTTTATTTAATAGCTCAATCTGTGCCTGCGAAACCAAAGTCAACAGCGGAACTGCTTGAAGAGAAGAGGCAAGCAGCTATCAGAAGGCGTGAACAGCGAATGATGAACCGTCGATGATTTTAAGTTAACGAGGATATTATTCGTCCTTTTTTTTTTGCAAGAGCTCCAGTGCCATTTTGCTTGCTTCGTGCCCCGAGAATCATCAAAAGAAGAAGAAACTTAATCCAGTAGATGCATGAATATCTATCTTAAAATCATTGCGTGCTACAGCAATATACGTTTTTCAGCATTTGATAATCTCTTTCCCCAGGATAATTATAGTCTTCTATCTCTCTCCGTCGCTCGAGATCTATGTAATGATGTTTCGTCTTTAGAAGTAGACGAGATAGACAATAATGATGCGTAGGCTGAGAGACGCATGTTTCTCCCAGTGGAGTCCAAAGACGGTGAGAAGAAAATCTACTGTATCGATCTATTGGTTGTTTGAAGTCCACAGAGAGAAAAGTATCTAGAGTTCTAAGTGGTGTTCTATGTAGGGCGGATAGCATGCCCGATCCTTTTGTTTATGTTCTTCAATTCGGGTCATTTTCGTAAGACCCTTAGAAATAGAGAAGATCAAGAGATCAGAGAATATGAGAAAGAGAGCGGAAACGGCCCGATTTGTGATGTATATGTATGTCTCCGGATGTGTTGAAGGAAAGAAGAGAATAGAAAGAAAGAGGTATACGTTTTGATCCTGGGGGAGTAATACGAGAGAAATATGGCCCAGAATATATCATGAACAGAGCAGGGAAGGGAGAGAATGAAAACAACACTGTCAACTCCAGCGTAGCTATAATATAATTGACATGTACGTTTACAAAGAGCTGTATAGAGATATATATGTTGTTTTTTTTAAATAGGCCGGTATATCATGTAACCAATCCCGGCGCCAGAAAAACGAAACGAAACCCAAAAGGATGGGTTACGTAAAAAAGTAGTATAACAGAATGGAACAACGGATGGCACATAATAGGGAAACCCTCCTATGACTCTTCTTTTTCTTTCTCTCTTCCATCTCTTAGAGATCGTGAATAGCTGCAATATTTTGGATGTCGGTACCGTGCGCCATCTTTCCCTCCTTTTTTAGGGATCACGAAGTGGGCTTTGTTGATATATAATGGATATATAATTTTTTTTTTGGTAACACATAGAATCGAGCAGTATATCTGTAAGTTACAATTATAATCATAGGAATGGTATAGTATATATCGGAGGGGGGATATTTTTTCCTTTCTTAAATAAGTAAGTTTGCAAGTGATGTGCTAAATATGGAATGAGGAACCGAAAAGGGAAAAACAAAATAATTAAAAAGAAGAAGCTCAACATTGGCTAGTAGCTAATCACCGCAAAAACAAGTATCTTTGGATCGTATCTTTCTTTTTCATCGCTGCGTTGTGTGTTTCAATATTAAATAAACGGAAGGGGAAAACCAACTCATTTTCAAGCCTTTTTGCGCTCTTCGTGTGCTTTCTTAACAATAGCCAGTTTTGAACGCTGATCGCTGACCGGTAGGCCGATGTAAGGAGCGTCCCGAGTCCCGTGCAACATGAGGGTCCACTCTCGGAGCCAACCGGACTGTTTGACATTTACATTGGGCGTGTTGAAACGAACCTATAAAAATCAATGTTTAGACTCGCCTTCTATATAAAAACTCTTTAAATGAGTGGAGCTTATTACTTCTAGCGTCCAGCGTCCTCGAGGATCCTCTCCCCAAGTGTGCGTAGTCATGAAGGGCCATTTGGTGAATCCATCGCGACCGTCGTCGTCGTTCGGCCGGCGGCTTAGGATCATCGATCTAACAGAATAAAAGTAAAATAAATCGAATAAGTCTTGGAAGTAATGAAAGTAAAGTTATTATTGGATGCTATACCGAGTGCCCATGGGAGACGTGAGGAACATTTCTACGTCCCCTCGACGCGTCGTGTTCAAGCTGATGACGGCCTGAACGTGTTCCAAATAGTTTACTTCCGTCTCGCTCCCTTGGCACGAACGAGTGTCAATCGTGAAGATGATGGAACCGTTGCTCGGGATCGCCCTGTAGAGTTTATTTTTTAATTTTTTTTTTTTTTTTGTTAAGCCAAAGTCAAATTTTCAATTTCAGATTTAAAGGCAAGTGTAGAAAAAGAAGGCAAAATGTAGAAATAGTAACCAATAAACTGTATTTTTTAAACACTTTATCTGATATAAGATATTATGGGCTCTATATCTCTTATACAATTCATGAAAGCGAGAAATTTCATTAGTTTCATCAGCTTAATTCAACGCTCTTTCAGAATCTCTGATTGCTTTTAAATTTTTACGAGATGAACTATTCAAAGACTGGCAATAATCCGCAAACTTTAACAATATCTGGTAATCCGGATTACCCTCCGATATTTTTAGACATAGTTTGCACTAGACTTTGAGACTAGAAAATTTTGATTCACTATGAAATTTCAGAATCAAATGATGAGTTGAAATAGTAAAAAAAAATTATTATCGGGTAACATTGCCACAAATTATGGAAATTACAGATACTAATTTTAATAAATTTTTTTTAATTGTGCCCGGGATACATGGACGTTCTAAATTATTTTTTTGCAATATTTTACAGCATTTTTTTTCCTTCTCCGACGAGTGTAGTATAAAGTTGAACTTCGCTGTGCTATTTGCCCATTTCCCCAAGGGTCAGACCCATATCCCGAAGTAGCGCTCCCTGTTAGCTATGATATATTTGCGCATATAAAATTGTTCCGGGTACTAGGACGTTATATATCATTGGTTGCACAGTCAACTTTTGTAATGATTTTTTTTTTGTATGAAATGTTCTTGTCGGATTTTTCCTCCCACAAGAACTCTCGATGGATTTATTATTTATTTTGCATAAACGAAACCCTGGAATAAAAGTTGGGTCGACGACGGAAGATGCTTGCACTGCAAACTTTTTTTGTTTGTTTTGGAATTTGACTCTCGTGTACAAGGAATTGAGAATTCAGTGGTTCTATGTAAATCTTTCAAAACTTATTTAGCTCAAAGTTCAAACGATGGGTAGGTAGAATGTAAAAAAGTAATGGAAAATATTATGTAAAGATATTCACCTGGGCTGCATCATTTGTCCACCCTGGCAGTGGAAGCGGGCTGGTACAGATCGCCACACTTTGGACAGCGACACCATAGATCCCGCGTCGAGGACCCCGAATCCAAAGAGGTGGTTGAACTCAAGACCCACCCCGTTCATCGTCCATTGGAAGCGTCGTTTGGCGTCGAAAAGCGAGTTACGCTTAGAGGTCAGCACCGTCAAATGTTGAATGTCCCTCCATGTTAGCGATGGACTGTTATTAGACACGCAAACAATATAATTCGTTCATATATAATTATTGTTTACATTCAATAAAAAATAGACATACTTTGCTTCCAGTGCGAGGGCAAAGACTCCGGCTGCTTCCGGAGCGGCTGCTGATGTCCCAGAGTGTGTTTTAGTGCATTTGCCGTACAGGTCCGTAGTTGCCTTTTGATATCGGAAAGAAAAATGGGGGAACATTCAAGTGTCAGTCAACTCTTTTCCTCAAAGTCAATGTCGGCGTGACTCCGCCCGTATCTATGGTAACCACGCCAAAGCACCAGTGGGACCAAGAAAGAGAATAAAAGGGGTCGACCCCCGGCTTTTGTGCGAACCCTCGCCATTTCCTCCATTTTTTTTTTTTTTGTTCGTTGGTTCTATTCGGATGTGCGATGCCAAGGAAACAGCATTTTCAGCATTAATTACATCCGTTGTGGGCTTCAATAGTGTATTGCTCTGAGCAATAAGAGAACCGGTGGTGTGCTTGATTGCTTTCTCCTTCTCTCGAGCTTTTGTAATTTGGTCTTGTGTAATAATAAAGGCTTTTGCTTAAGAGGAACTAGCTCCTACGTTGTCCAAGGCGTTGATTGCACTCGAGATCGAATGTCCGTGCGGTTGCGAACGGAACCAACCTGTTGGTCGCAGCGGAACCCAACACCCACGCAGTCTCATACATATATATATACATGGAACGTATTGATCCATCCTAGGGTCCTGACTTTTAGCTTTAAAAAAAATGTGCACGCTTTCTGCGTAAATTATTTTTATATAAGGGTAATTTACAAGTGTCAAGACGTCTTTGCACGTTCTTTCAGATAAGATGTAAAATTTACTACGGTACGTGGGTACGCGTTCTTGTTAGAAAGGAGTTTAGGGATTCTGAAACATCTGTTGCTGAAAGCTCTCGCTACGAGCATAGTGGTCTCTTATTTTGTATGGATAAATAGTCCCTCTTTTGACCTATAACTTCAAAGGAGCCTACTGTCCGTTGAATGTCATCCCGGCAATCCAACTTTGACGAGGAGAAAAGTTTCGTCTGCCGGAACGACGTCATGCAGATCAAACTTTTCCCTCGGGAAGGAAAAGTTTATCTTTTAGGGAACGTTAGAAATTTATTATCGTTCATATAAAACCTCATATGAAATCTTTTGGATTGACGTAGAGAAGAGAATGAAAAGGGCGCTCTTTGAGACGTGGGCATGGTATATCTCAAAATGGCCGCTGGATTGAAAGTGCACTTTGGAAAAAGTTGGCTAACAATAAGGATAAATCCCTTTCTCTACCTTTGAAATAACAATCGGGAGAGGGGCCTTCTCATTATACTTTCAAGAAAGTAATAACAAGCAGAGGATGAGACCTTGAATTCGTTGGATTTCGTTTACTTTTCCAGTCTCTCAAGTTTGCTTCGTGCTCTCTTTGATATATGAACCAGTATAGATTAGAATCATATAATACTACATCTGGTTCGACGAGCTTTCATTCCGTGATTACTTATTTATATGAATATATGGCTGTATATATGAACAGAGTCAATCGGATTGGAACGCCGCGTAGACTTGGAAGAAATAATGAGGAAGGGAGCTTTCCCGTATCTACGTGCGTCATCGCGTCGCGCTCCCTTCCCAAACATACAAAATTCACCAAGCTCTAAATTTAAGAGTGTAAATCAAATTATGTAATATACCACTCCCGTGTTGGGATCCTTGGCTCCGTTGCTGAAGGTCGAGGCGAGGGTAGAAGAGCAGCTCTCGTCGTAGTGAGCGTTCTGTCCGTCGTTGATAGCCGAATTGATGGAGATGGTCCACATGGAAGCTGCGTATCCGTCGCAATTACAGTCGTCGTCTGATCCACCGTCTCCACTAGCCCATACGTAGATGTTGCCTAATCCTCGTCGACCTTCATTAACCCCTCGGACGATAGCTCGCATGGTGGCATTGCGTGGTCCGTCAACCGTCTTTCCGTCGTCCGTCGGACCCCAGGAAGCACTATAGATGTCAATCAAGTGCGGCTCGTGACCCATCGAATTGGCCTCGATCAAGTCCGTCATGTACGGCTGGTCCAGCATCCGAATACCTTTTAAAGGAAAATAGCTTTAAATTCTATACGCACATGTTAAATGTAGTTAATGTAAATGGCCTATTTCCATATTTGAATAAGCTTTAAATTAGCTTAAAAGCTTAGACCTTCTCCTTGCTTAGAGAGACCTCATGTTTTCATAAAGACCCGGTACGTTTGGACTTGTCATAAGGCACTCAGCTTAATTGAACTCCGCTCCGGAAGGCGATATGTATATTTGGCTGATTGTTTCACTTTGATGTATGTTCTCTTCCAAGAAGGAGAGCCGGGTAAGACTTAAATCTTTTATGATATGAGAGCGTTAGGGACGTGGGTCGCTCAAAAGATCCTGTGGACAGCATCAGGGGCATCACAGTTTGTGAGATAGATGGAAGACGGAGGCGTGAAATGGATCGATATTCCTCGTCGCTCTCACATGCCTATCTAGTCGGCCCCATTCCCATCAGAATTACGATCCCTAAGGCTTCCGCCCAGCTGTCAGCTGATGGGCCACTTCAAAACCTCCAGTAGCTCTGCTACTCCCGGCCCACACATACGTTTTTTTTTCTCTCTTCATTTATCTATTTATTTACTATATTTAACAATACAACAGAGTGGAGTGCGCAACAGAATATCCTAAATTGGAACTGACAGTCCTCTCTTATTTTCTTTCCTTTCGTCCTTGGTTCCATTCCGACCCGCTGAGAGAACTGTTGCGCAGTGTTAGAGCACCAAGATGGCCGCCCGGCTTGTTTCACGCTAGGCCGGCGTCATTGCGAGTCCACACCCCTCGATAGATGAGCTCACTCTCTTATATATAAATATATACACATTTATACGATTATTTGAAGGAGAAATAGATTTTTTGTTGTTGTGTCAACAAGACGCGTGATTCTCTGACTTATGTTACAATATGCTCAGTACTTCCAGTTGCTCTTGACAACCTTTGGAAGTAAACATCTAATTGAATGCACTTGAATGACATGCGATACAAATGTGTTGACAGCGGAAGGTACTATACCTGCCACTTTGGAATCGTAGGCGACGCCGACGCCGCAAACGTCGTTGTCACGGGCTGCCGACACTTCACCAGCACAACGGGTTCCATGGCTACCGTGAAAAGATGAAGAGAACAAGAGTTGATATCATTAGTTTCCCTTTTTTTTCGTTGTGTATCATATAACAGTTTGATGGGCGAGTGGGAGGGATCTCCTTGATGAGATGTGATGTAGAAAGGTTATTTATACGTTGAAGGCCTATATTGAGTTTTATGACTCATGATTGAATGAATGGGAGAGGAGGCAAGCGGATGGAGGAAAAGCTATTCAATTTAGTCTTTTGAAGTCTGCTGTGATGGAGGAAAAGCGGATTTGAGGCAACATTGACAGGTCCCTGCTCCGTCAAGAAAAAAGGATTTTATTACCCACTCTTCCTACTTGTTATAAATTCAACGCGCAGAGAATTAAGACGAGCGCTCTGCGGTTTGAAAAAGAAAACAACATGGACGAAGATTTAGGGTGGAAAAGAAAAAAACAGGAAATGTAAAAAAAAAAAAGGAAAGTAAGTAGGATTTTAGCAAACAAGATCCCGT
Organism: Chydorus sphaericus; assembly: GCA_030141595.1. Classification (NCBI taxonomy): domain Eukaryota; kingdom Metazoa; phylum Arthropoda; class Branchiopoda; order Diplostraca; family Chydoridae; genus Chydorus; species Chydorus sphaericus. The sequence continues at coordinate 5,587,001 of CM057931.1, forward strand.
CTCCTGGCTTTCAGTAAACTTTGATTATATAGCGTGCATGACGCAAGCAACGTCAGGAACCTTGTCAACCCCAGTTAGATCAGAAACTACATAATGAGTAAAAAAACAGAGAGAAAGCTTGATGAAGTCACTATAGCCGGATTAATTAAGACTGTTGACACGGTTACCTTCCTGTGTGATAGTGATCTTTCATTATATCTGTTAGCTCCCTTAATAAAGCCCGTTGTGTAACAAAAGATAAAGAGCGTGAAGAGTAATAAAGTATACCTGTTGAACCAGTCGTCCGTGTATCTGGGGTAGGGAAAAGGATCGTTGCTGCTAAAGTCGTAGCTGGCCTTTGCGTTCTGTCGTTCATATATCAAAGCAGAAAAAAAGAATCAATCGATAAGATGGCAGCAAGAGCTCAACAGACTCCGATTTCTCAGTTCTTAGCGTCAACTAGGATTCCCCAGTGGGAACTGGGATCCCTTCCACGTCTCTAAGATGACAGTGATGCATCTCATTTTTTTACACATATATTTATATATTCTGGTATTATCGTGCATTTGTATTCAGAGGCAGCAGAATAAGGAGGGCACATCACATTCATCTCAATGAGCAAGATGGAAACTTACGTAATTATTCCGGAGATCTGGATGCATGTAATCCACGCCTACACATAATACATGAACATAAAGTTAGCATTTGAAATAAGTTAAGTTTAGATTCGTAGCAGTAAACAAGCGACATGTAACAAAAATATTGCCGTTTCAGTTACGAGGAAAAGAAACACGAGAACAGTAGAGTATAAACTTTTCCTTTTTTAAGGACATGAGAAACCGTTCAACTGTGTAAAGTGATACTTTAAAAATAATGATGTCAAATATTGATTCCTCGAAGATGTGTATACCCATCCTGGAATCAATTGAATATATTATATATACACAAGAGTCGACGACAAGCGATCAATCCAATAACGGATTATTCGTGGAAGTAAACTTTGTTTCAACAAATCCAATTGATTCCCCTCCAGTAATATATAAAGTTTTCTGGTAATAGAGAACTCGATATTATGTTACCGTCATCCATGATGGCCGTCGTGACGTTCTTTCCTGTGACTCCCTGAGCCCATGCCGCCTCAACGTTCAGATCCAGTCGGGGCTTTCCTCCATTTTGTCCGGTATTTTTCTATTATTATGCACAAAGAGAAAATGGTCTGAATGTGAGCAATTCCCTTTTTCTTCTTCTTCTTCTAGTTTTGAATTTCAAATTCCTCTTTTGGCGCAGTAGAACGAAATAGGGGCCACGTACTGGCGCTAAACGAGTTGCCAATACATAATGACATTTTTTCCCTTTCTTCTTGTAAACAGGGGAGCTACAAGAATGCCCATTTAGGTGGGATGATGTGGAAACGGGAGCATGCAAAAGGAAGATACCATTTCCTAAGAGCGCGCCTACGCATCCTTCGCATCTATTACGGGAAGCTGGTCGTAAGCTCATTACACACGATAATTCACGTGCACCCAATCACTTGCAAGTGTACGTCAAGGGGCGATGTATTGCGGCGCCTAAAGGTCATCAATCCTCCTAAACTATAGAGGTCTTACACGAAAATAGGTTTATATCCATACCCAAGAAACCTTGATCTAGATCCCTGTCTCATCCTTTCGTATATTTCGGTAAACTAATGCCAAAAGGAAGAATAACAAGGGGTGGTAAGGGTATAAGGTTGACAGCGGATTTGGATCAATACCGCGGTACTGCAGATGGTTTTTTACACTTTATTTATGACCCCCTTTTTTATTATTACTATTATTACCGCACATGTTATTTTTTATTTTTTGTAAAGAGCACTTACCAGATACCACTGATATGTAAAGTAAGGATCGGTGGGGTCCTTGTGGGTTTTAGCTGCCTCTGCGGCGGATTCGGGGGCGATGGCGGCGGATTTGTAGCCGCGCTTGAATCGGCGGAATCCGAGTTGTTGCACTGCACTGTGAATCTGTCACGCGGTAAAAAGAGAATGTGATGAGTATCATTCCATTCTTACTCTTTGCACTTGAAAAGAGAGAGAAAGAGAAGCTCAAGTGATCCTTCAACTCGTATGAATGACGCGAGTGCGCATTATGAAAGGTCATCCGAAGCGCTCGCATGCGAACTCGAAACTCCTTTACTACTCTTTTCGTGATCGTATTGTTGAAAGAGCATGCACTTTTATATCCGAGATATATAGGGCGCCTAAATTGAGTGCGGGAATCACGAGCTCAGCTTCATGCTGTGGTGGAAAAAGAGGGCTTTGTAGTAATGGTCTATCCTTTATGCCCCCGTCAGCCAGGTCAGTGCCAATATACTATATACATCGTTCATCACGGCACTAAAGTACTCTTGCCCTTTTCAAACCTTTTTCATCAGAGTAAATAAAGACTTTTTCATTTTAAATCTTTAGTATTATTACTGTATTTTTTATATTAATTAAATCTACCCTTTCTAGAATCTTTTTCAAGGATCCTTGACGTAACTCGTCTTCTTCTTGTGATCCTCATTACATGCTGGCAAGTCTGTCTACTAATGAATCCCGTTGTGCAGAATACATTTCAAGGGGCTTAGAGAAAAAAAGAAGACGACGAAGGGCTCTTCGTGCTTATTTTCTAGCAGTATGAACACCATATAGCACGTTCTCAGCAGCATCGATCCTGTCTCTATGGATTCATATAACTTTGAAGTTTTACCCAGACTTTGAGAATCAAGCAAAGACCACTCGCTCCTGAAGTGGAAAAAAATTAGCCCTGCTGCACATCCACTTTTGTATGCTTTCAGTGCGTTGGACCCATTAATGTTTTAAAACTCGAAGCACGTATAGCTATATATTCTCTCTCTTTGTGGGTGTGTGTAGTGGGTAGCTGATGTGGTGCGCAGCAGTTGTTACACCAACGAAACAATGGAACCACAGCCACATACAGCATCCATTTACGACGCTGTGACGGCGGAAGGAAACTAGCGGACTATCTCGAAGAGTGGTTTCCCCGCACGCCGCTCTCAAATCCAACTGGTTGAATAGGACTTGGTTTCAAGAAGATCCCCTTGTCCAATACCAAAAGAGCTTTCCGGAGAAATGGGAATAAGACTTCCCCCCTTGACCATTAGAGAGAAATCCCCTAAGCATTTGATGACGTGAGAAGAAAACATTTTACATCAGATGCTCCATTTCGGATGGCGTCCTTCGGATCGATACGATACAGAAAGTGGTAGTAAAAGGGATATATAAACTCACCAGTGGATCCGCTTTGAGTTGTCTGGTGTGCAAAACACTCCTCTTAGTACGCGCGTGTGGTAGAGCGTGGTGAACGAAGTGGTAATCATGTTCTGAGCCGATGACCTGTCGAATACACATTTAAAAGATGTAAAAACAAGATGATAAGAAGAATGCATCAAATCAGCATGTGGGTCAATACTATATGACGGAGAAAAGGATCAAAGAAAAAAAAGGGATGGCAGCTTCTCTTATCAGCCGGTTCCAGCCCGGCATTGAAATATTTGCTCGAGCGTGTACGCAATTTCAAACAGAAAGGCGAGCGTCGTCTGTCAGATGGGATTCGGTCGATCCATCTCCGATCGATGCGTTCTGTCCTATTGAGTTTATGGGGTGGGGTATACTCTTGGTTAATATCGTTATATGCAGCGTTTAACGATGTCGATCTATTCGCAAAGAGCCTGCATAAACGACTGTAAACTACAAGCATAAGTGACGTCGTTTCTACTTGATAGAAACAGTTCTCAAAGATTGGGACAAACAGGAAAAAAATTGGTTATTGATTTTGTTTCGTCTTGTTGTGTTCTTTTCCTGACAACACGCACTGCTCTGATGCAGCGTGTTGCAGCTGTGCTTGAAAAGATCCTGATGCGGGTGACGTGCGCTGCTGGGCGAGAAAAGAAAGATGGCTACCTCTTCTCTCTCTCCTTTCTATCCTCTTGTTCGATGTATAAGACTACTCTTCGCTTGTATTCGGGAGCGCCTCGAACGTGTTGTTCCCTATACTGCTTTAGTGCGCGATCGATGGCTATGGTGGTCGACTGGGGCGCCACCACCATCACTCCGTAGTGGGGCTCAACTTCACACACCCCGGCTCCGCGCCAAAGAGGCGCGTGCGGTACAAAACAATAACAACCACGGGGTATAATAATAGCAACAACTTGACATTTAAGTAAATTATTAGCATTAAAATTACTTACCGATCCCCAATTTTCGAATCCGTTGCGCCGGGCGATCTCATCGACTAATGAAGGATCCCTCACCCTCACCAAGAATGAATTGGTGAAGACGTGTTGAGGTGGGCTGGAAGCGACTTGGACAGTCAAGTAGCAGCCGGCCAGGAGTAGAATGCAGCAGACGGGCGTCCCGGCCTTGCAGGATCGCGATGCTGCTCTAATCATGACCTCCTGATGTGATGTTTTTTGTTGTCTTTTTGCGCTACGGCCCCCTGATGGATCAACGACTAGGACTGCTGACCCTTATGCTCCTCTAGGTCTCCTCTCTAGTCCTCTATTTCCACACTAGAGCAGATGAGGAGAAAAAGAAGAAAAAAAACGAGGCGGATGATGAGGCTATATCATCCGCGCGCTCTTCTTTTTCGTCGACTTGTTCCGGATGACGGACGTGTGCGTACTGATCCTCCTTCCCTCGCAAACACAGCTGTCCAACTCTCCAGCACGGAACGTGTATATTGAAAGAAAACCAGTACCCTATGAGGGTTCGCTGTATAGTACGTCATTCCGAGGACCCGCAACGGGTCCGCCCTCTCCATTCCGAGCCGCCGGCTGGGCCTGCGCGCAACGCTCCGGCGCACACAAATAAATACCCCTATGCGGATCCTTTCAGTTTACGTGACTTTTTCATACTCCCTCTCTCATTTCCGAATCCGCAAAAGTTATCTTCAATTCAGCGGTGGAACGCCAACAGCACGACAGATAAAAGAAACTTTTGTAGAGTAAAAAAGAATTGGTCCCTCGCGATTACTTTTCTTGGTAACATGTAAATAAATCCATTCACATCCTTGTTATTTCCTTGTAAAATATACGAGCATTAATATTTCATGTATAATACTCTACATAGGGTACCAAAAACTTTAAACTACTCGGTGAAATCGACGAATAATCGAGATTGAAAAGTTTTAGCTGTAGATCAGAGGACGGCAGAAGGAGCATGGACAACGACGTCATCGTTGACGTCACCGCATTGATTTCTTGATATGTCTCTGCTTGTCAAGTCAAGATAAAGGTTTGTTAGATCACCTTCGTGAGCGAGCGAGCTCTTTCTATCGCATACCAATTCTACTTTTGCCTTCCTCTTGTCATCAGAACTGCAATCCATCGTCTCTATATACGCATCCAATAATAAAAAGAAGAGTCAGTGATGAACATTGCAGCCATTAATCCACTTGAAGTATCAGTAGCTCTATATACGTTTACTTTTCCCGTTATCAGCTAGAGGAAGGCACGGGCAGCAGGCGGACCGCCAGGAGCGACACTCTATATCAGCCGGAAATGATTAATGCAGTCCGTTACTTTCACATAATACACACAGGAGAGTTTATCGATCGCACCAGCTAAATAAAAATAAAAAATGCCTGATATATCTCCTCGTTATATAACTTTGCCGTTTTCAGTAGTCATCTCTTCTCTTTTGTTATATATTCTAAAAAACGGAATATAATGATGCATAATTCAAGAACTGTTAGCTGTAAATAGGCCCACGCAGTCTAGCTGCGTAACCTTGTTGATATATAGACCCCTATAAGTATAACTCTCTTTGTAGTTTTACTCATGGGCGTGTTCCGTAAAAAAAAAGTTTTCGAGAGTTTCGTGTAATTATGTAGTATATATGTACAAAGTTCACTAATGAACAACTTGTATGTATACTGTATTCCGAGCGAGTAAGAGCAGTAGAGCCGGTAAAGAGCTGCGTAGTGGAGGTCCAGCGCATAATAGCGTGATGATTATTTCCGTGAGATCGCGGAACTCAACTGGTTGTTAACACAGTTAATGCGTAGTTTATTGAACAACTATCTCTTCCTGCTTTACTGATTAAATAGGGAGAATTAGGACAAGATTAATATTGTATCATTACTGGATAGAGCCATAGTTATTTTTTAATAAATAAAGATGAATTAATGATGGTAGCCGGAAGTTTTTTCTTATTAAAGAGCCCCGTAGACGTCAGCAATAATTAGATGTTGTTGCCCTCTATTATTATCTCTCTCCCGGCTTTCGGATCTTGATTGACATATTTTGTTGCGACTATTTTTATTCTGCATCTTCTTGTCTGGCCAACGTAAAAAAAATCAGGAAGAGATAAAAGATATTTCAACGTTATTAAAAGTTCATTATAAACAGCCTTTGCAAAAAAGAGATTCATTAATGGGTCGACGGTTATTACGTAGGTGTGAGACTTCAAAGCTTTTCCTGGTTCAAATGTATCTTGTAAGAAACCCGGAAGATCAGCTGAGGTGTAAAATGTATGTACAAACATATATCTCTTCCTATATTGACAATTGGATTTAAATTATCATCACAGATTATTGGGGGCAACACAAGGTTTTGATGACTTACGAAACTCTTGACAAACTTTTCGATACAGGAGTATAAATTGTGAGGTGCCATACTTGAATCCGTGTCATTGCACAGTTACATCTTGCTCTAGTCCTAACGGAACCCTCTTGGAAGATGCTGAAAATCAGTTTCGCCGTTTTGGCCCTCGCTTTTGCAGCTCAAGCCGCCGTCTTCACTCCTTGCAGTCAGTTCTAGTCATTTAAAAAAACCAATATTCATATTAGATTCTTTAGTTTTAATTTATTCATAGAATGGAATGATGCGGATAATGGCGTCTTCGAGGTTAACGCAACGGATGTGCGAGTAGAAGGTTGCGTTAATCAGCCGTGCGTTGTCGAGAGGGGAAAAGACTATCCAGTTGAGATCGACTTTACTTCCTGTAAGTTGCATACCGTACCTTCTCTCTATAATACTCACTTTCAACTCTATTTTATTTTCTACTATTTTTTACTCTATTTTATTTTCTACTATTATTTCAGTGAAACGACGTGGATCATTTTCCCACATTGTGACGGGAGATGTATCTGGTGTAGAGCTTCCCTGGCCCGGTGTTTTCCCAAATGGGTGCGATACACTCATCAAGGGAAACTGTCCTTTGGCAGCCGGTGATGCAGCATCTGCGGGAGTTTTGCTGGAAATCGCGACAGCGTGGCCCGCGGTAAAAATTTGAGTTCTTTTTCGTTTTCAGACTACTTAATAAGTTCTTAATAATATTAGAAAAAAATCAGTTTAATGATCAATGGTTGTGTACTTCTTCTGAATATAGATTACCACTACGGCTACATGGAAGCTCGTCGATGACGATACAGATGAAGTTATTGTTTGCTTCACCGTCGGAGTTAGGGTTTTGTAAAAACTTTGAAAAGATGTAATGATGACCTTTTATTAATCGTTCACATTACTTGAAAACACTTTTATTTCGATTTGTGACAAGATAATACACTTCAATTTGATGAACAAGTAGTAATATGTAACTTGTTTCTGCTACATGATTAATTAATTTAGTACTAAAAGTAAAGTGCTTCTGGGAAGTAATGAAGAGAAGTTGTTGAACTTGTAGAGCTCGGTAGCATTAACTATACAGATGACAGCCGAATAAGGCGACGTTATTAGGAATTATAGAAATTTGATAGAGTGAAGCATTCTACGAATTGCGTCTGAAAGCTTAACCCCTGAAAATCTTGCATTGAAACACAACAGCTTTATACATAAAGTGTGCTTAGACTTGATACCGTGCGTCGTGAAAGAGCGTTATAAATAGGCAGCGTCATGACGCATGTAAAAAAATAAAGAGTCTCATAAACTGCTCTTACGCTATCAAACTTGTAAATTGAAAATTATGTTCGCGCCTTCTGTTAAACAGGGCATAAGCGATTTCTATTTTCTCTCTCTTTTAAATGCTGCACTATTAGTTCAAGATATAGCCTTATTCATAGTGCCCTGATGGCGTGTTGGTCGTAAAGAAAAATGAAATATGAAGAAATGATCAACGAGCCTCGGGAATTCTAGCGTTTATATCCATTAACTACCACTTTTTTCAGACGTTAATCGGGCAAATGGAGGAGCAGCGTGACATCTTTGTCTTCTTTTAGATAGATAGTCTTATCAAAAGTGCATTAGCGTCTGGCTAACTGTAGCCCAGCTATATTCCCTTCATCTAATCATTCAGCTCTACTCTCTAGGTTTGATACAACCATACCAAAACTCAGACATACATATTCGATAAGAACTAGACGCGACGCAATTCCCATGCCTACATCCCGTGAATAAGTTGCAGGCGGCCAGATGCTATCTCTGTCGCTAACGCAATTTCGGGACTGCTGCGCTTACTGTTTACAACAACCTTCAAAGCTTAGAATTACAGTAACGTAGTCTGCTAGTTTTATTGCACGACGTTTCTGCCGGTTTCGTTTCGACCAATGTTTTCTGAAATTTGAGTCCACTTAAATCTTACAGACGGTTCTTCAAGGTCCAAGTTGTTATATTGAGATTCCATTTTATTTAATCTTCTTGCTTTTTCAAGGATTCGATAAAAAGACTATTCAATGGGGGATAGAGCAGTGTTAGCTACTTCTCTTTTGGCCTTTTTCTGTGGTGTGTTTGTAGGCTACAAGTTGAAAGGCTGGCGAATCGACTGGCTTAAACGTAGACGAGAAAGACTAGCCGGAAAGTTACTTGAAACGCAGAAAGAAATTGAACTTTTATCCAAATCGTGTTAGGAATAACTCAATTGTGATTCAATATTGTTAGTATGAGTGCTTCTATTGATTCTAAAGTTGTTGAACCTGTTGTAATTATTCATGGTGGAGCTTGGGCCATCCCAGATAACATTGCTGAACCAAGCAGGAATGGGGTAAAGTTAGCAGCCCAAAAAGCTTATCAAATTTTAAATAATGGGGGTTCAGCCCTTGATGCAGTAGAGGCAGCTGTCATACTGCTAGAAGATGACCCAACTTTTGATGCTGGAAAAGGATCTTGTTTGAATGCTGATGGAAATATTGAAATGGATGCATCCATCATGGATGGGACTTCTCTCAAAGCTGGTATACATTTTTAAATCTTAAATTATTTAACCAGTACATATGATTAGCTTCCTTTATTTATTTTAAGGCGCTGTTGCAGCTGTAGCTAACATCCAAAATCCCATAAAGTTAGCCAGATTAGTTATGGAACGGACCGAACATTGCTTATTGGTGGCCGAAGGAGCCCAAAAGTTCGCTGAAGAGTGCGGAATTCAGACTGTGGACCCTTCGACTTTAGTCACCGCTGCTTGTAGGGAGGAATGGGAAAACTTGAGGAAATATAAAGTAGCTGTTGGGACCCTTTTCAACAATAAGTAACTTAATTTTTAATTTATAACGAACATGACAAATAATAATATATTTTCTTAATACTAGAATTTCTGAACTTGGTCATGACACGGTAGGTGCTGTTGCGCTGGATAGAAACGGTCGCATTGCTGCCGCTACTTCAACAGGCGGAATTACCGGGAAACGCGTGGGACGTGTCGGAGATTCGCCTCTTATAGGTATACTAAAGATCAATAAAACGAGTTCTTCCTTCTCAGAATTATTCCAATTTGTAAATCAGGATGTGGGACGTACTGCACCGATGAAGTCGGGGGTGTCTCTTGCACTGGGCACGGCGAATCAATCATACGAATTTGCTTAGCCAGGCACGTCATCGGTCTCATGGAAAATGGTATGATAAATTAAATTAATTTTTATTTTGTTTCAAAATTTGATTATGAACTGAACGTAGGACTTACTGCACAAACGGCAGTGGAAAAAGCCTTGGAAGATATGAGAGCCAAGGTAAAAGGAGCTGGTGGTTGCATAAGTATCAGCGCTACTGGCGAACCCGGTTTCCATTTTACTACCGAGCGGATGGCTTGGGCCATTGCCAAGGCGGGCGCACTCTCCTGGGGACTCGAACCAAGCGAATGCAATACAGAGCAACTTAATTGAGCTATAAACTTCAATCGTCTTCCACGTGAATTTTAGTGCATTTCTGTTTGCAATACACTGCGGGGGAATTTACATGACTGAATTCTCCGTACTTTTTAAAACTATAATGCTCCACCTCCTTGTTCCAGACTTCCAGTAATTGACAAATAAATAGGAAATATGTATATAAAACTAATAAGCTTTATTTATTGCCCGTAAACAATTTTGGATTCCCTTTTCTCCTTTATCAAACGTCAACGTATTTTGAATAATTAATTTATGGCTCCTTCACATGAGGAAACTTTTATTATGATGCGCAATGGTTTTTAATGACGAACACATCGTGATGTGTCTTTGTTTTATAACGTAATATACGCGGATTTGAAATTGCTTAACTACCAAATAGTTTCGAAATCAGTCGATTTTTTCAAATCCAAAATATAATGAGGAACTTCTAGCCGTGTTCGTAATAACTTGTTGTCAAGAATGAAAATCAGTTGCAAGAATGCGACTTCTACGTACCAAACAGCCGGTGGAAGCCTAGCTATTCGTGAGGCTTGGTCGGTCAGGCGCAGAAGCCTAATACTCTTAAGTACTGTGCTTCAAGCCCTCAACCTCCAATGGTCTCAACCATGGTCTCAACTATTAGTCCCTTAGAGCGCCGAAAAGCGGCGAGCGACAAGCCCAGGAATTGCACTAAGGCCAGCAGTTTCCACTTCCGCATATTAGACTTTTGTTAATCATTACAAATAGAAACAGTCCATGCCGGTTGTCGTGATGGCTGCCCTCGAATCCACCTTTCGCCTAGCTCACGTTCAAATCAAAAGTTAGAAAGCACCATTGTTTTGTTATTTTTACAAAATTGATATAATATTTTTTTATAGCACTCTTGAAACCATGGTTCCCAACGACAACGGCTGTAAGATGGAGGACGAGAAAACCAAATATCCAAGTATGAGTTGCAAGTTGATGGAGCTCACGTTATTATTGAATTACAAAACTATTTACCTTATCTTCATGCAGAGACCCATCCCTGACCACTACTTGAAAGCCAGATTTAAAGCTGCTGTCCAGCCCATCTATCCTAATGTGTTGGAGGGCAAGCCTTGGTATGAAGTCTGTGGAAATGTCATCAACCCGCAGAAAAAAGAAGAGGTGAGATTTATTTTGTCCTATTATTGATAGTTCACAATTATTTCTAATTTGTATCTAAATCTTTTTTCTCTGTAAAAGGGGGAGTACAAATACGAGCAACTACTTGCAGAGGATTTCTACCGCTTACTTTCTACTTCCAAACTGATAGCAGTCTTTCAGGAAAATCCTACAAAGGCTCTTGAAAAAATCAGGGTTTGAAGAACCACTTTTCTACCAGACATTTTCATTTTTTAAAGGTTTCTTAACTTTTGAATATCTTAATAGATTAGGAGAATGCTCCATCCTCATAATGCAAGAATGGTATTTGGCAGCACTAAGATTGCCAGAATGGCATTGACTGGTACAGAACTTGAGCCTGTTTTACAACTTCATGTTGGGTCCACATCTTACATGTGCTGCAAGGATAATAATGTACCTAAGTTGTTAAAATTCATCAAAAACATGCCCACCTACGTACTTTTGGGTTGGTTTCTTGTAGTTACTCTAAAATGTAATCGTTTTCTAAACTTCCAATCTCTCATTCATAATTGATAGGTGCCGTCTTTGAGGGAAGATTACTTACAAAAAGTCAACTCCTATGGGTCAGTACTTTGCCGAGTATAGACGTACTTCGTGCCGAGCTGTGCTCCATTCTGTCATCTTCGACCTCGCAGCTGAGTCAGAATCTTACACATCAGCAGCAGACCTTGTCGCGCTCACTAGAACTGCACGCTGGGGAGGTCGGTGATGAAGACAAGAACTCGTAGCGATCTTCTTGAGTGTAGCAAAACCAGGGAATACACATTGATGCAACTAGTATTTTTCAACATTCATTCGAAATGTTTCTTAAAAAAGAAAAACTACTTGGAACTGAGAATATTTGCCCATTTTATTAACAATCAATAGATAATTTATTCCAACAGTGCCCATCTCGTTAACTTAGCCAAAGAAAAATAAAATAAAGATGTTTTTCTTGTGGTTTTGCTCTTCGGGCACTCCATCGATCAATTTAGCATTTGCCAAGAACCATAGCAAGAATTGCCATTCGGACATACATTCCGGCTTCCGCCTGCCGGAAATAGGCAGCTCGTGGATCGCTGTCAAAGTCGGCAGAGATCTCGAAGACGCGAGGTAGCGGATGCATGACCACCATTCGGCGTTTGGCCAGTCTCATTAGGTGAGGTGTCACGACGTAATGTCCACAAGCCTAAAAGTTGTATATGAAAAATGATAAAATGATTTCCGGATACAATTGGGAGACAGCTACTGTATATCTTTACCTGATCATATTCTTGTTGAGTTGAGAAACGCTCGCGCTGGATGCGGGTCATGTAGAGAACGTCTGTTTCAGGAAGTGCGTCTTCCAGGGAGCTAAAGTTGGTTTGAGGTATTCCTTTGGATCCAATGTAGTCCATTACCTCTTTTGGCATACTCAGATTGGCAGGGCTCACGTACCGTAATTGAACATTGTACAGAGTCAACAACCTGAAACCAACAAAAGTAATGTATAATCAATGCCGATTTAGAGAGAAGTAGTAGAAAGAAACCTGGCGAGAGAGTGGACTGTGCGTCCATGCTTCAAGTCACCAACCATGGTGATGGTAAGTCCATTAACAGTACCAATCTCCTCACGCATAGTGAACACATCCAGCAGCGCTTGAGTAGGATGCTCTCCAGTTCCATCACCGGCATTGATTAACGGGCGACTGGAACGAACTGCTGCGCGCTATGAAAAAAATATAATGAGAAATAAAGTGAATTCTTGACCATAAAAATAAGTAGGTAATCATACTCCAACTGCGCCCGGCTCCGGATGACGTAGAACCACAACGTCACTGTAGCTAGCCATTACCGTAATAGAATCTATAAATATTTACAATTGAAATGAACCATAATAGGTACTTGCATTTGGATATCTTTATATAAACTACCTTCCAGAGTTTCTCCTTTTTTTACAGAAGAGCTACTTTCATCCATGTAGATTACACGGCCTCCAAGGCGCTGCATGGCAGCCGAAAAGCTGCAATTAGTGCGAGTACTCACTTCGTAGAAAATAGAAGCCATTATCTTGCCCTAAAAAATTTCCTTTTTTTAAAGATGAAACCTTGAGGCAATTATATGAATGGAAATACCTTGAGGATGTGGTCTAGCGAGCGTTCCTTCTGGACGCAGAGCCGGAATGTCTGGGCCAGATTGAATATGGCATTGAGCTGCTCCTTGGAGAACATATCCACAGTCAAGATGCTTTGACCACAAAGACCGTGCAAGTGAGCTGAAGCCGGCCCAGAGAGGCTGCTGCTGATCGGAGTTGTCGGTCCAACCGGTGATAAGGGACGGACTGTGAGGCCCCTTGGAACAGTTGGAGGAGAAAGAATTGCCGATCCAGAATCAAAGCTCCGAGGTGTTGGACTAATCGGCCGCTGACTTCCAATACTGGGCGATTCGGCAACGATCGGTTGCTGTTGATGTGGATGAGCGACTCGAGTTGATGTCGAAGAAGACGAAGAAGGTCCTACTGAGAGCGAGCGCATCTTGGGGATCCCCAACTCGCTAAACATCTTGCCGTACAGCTCCCGCGTCTCGCTTGTGTGTCGATGGAAGTGGACATCATCTCCTCCACCACCAGGCGACGTTTGTGAGCCAGAAGTAGTGCGAGTAACGCGCGGATCACCGAGATCAGAAAACTCCAAATGAGGGATGGAAAAGTTAGAAAGTTCTTGAGATTCGCGAACGTCTTGGCCAAATCCTGGAAGAGCGATAATCTGCATAGAAAGAGATCATTTAAAATTGATACATACAGTCTGGAATGTAATTAGATTATAAACGGTAGCCTACCGATCCGTCGATAAACACGACTTCTCCACGAAGCACAACGCGCTTCACGCACCCCTTGACCTTTCGGCCTGCAAATGGGGACCACTTGGCTTTGGAGAACATATTCGTATCTGGCAAGGTCCATTCTTCTTCCAAGTCAATCTCCACGTACGTGTTGGATTGGTCGGGTAGTCGGAAGATCCTTTTTGGATTGTAGTGGCACTTGTTGACTACATCCTATAACATTAAATAAAAAAATTAGATCGAACTTGAAAATAACAACTTATATTACAATAGTATACCTGAAGAGTCAATTGGCCTTTGCTGACAGCAGTAAGCAAGAGAGGCAACATAGTTTCCAGCCCGGGAAAACCAGGTGGGCTCGTGCTACTCATTTTTTCATCCAAAGTGTGAGGGGCTAAAAAACATATCAATAAATTGTAATTATCTAAGGATTACAGATACAGTACTTGATTTTTGTATATTGGTCATTAGAATGACGAGCAAAAAGTAAAGTTCTAAAAAGCCGATATCGCTTCTAATCAAAACCACCAAAAAGCGGTAAAAAAGAGCGCGAGTTTGTTTATCGACTTTTTAATGGCATGTGATTTGTCACAGCACTTTCAGGCGGCGAGCGGCTTTCACGTTGACAATTTTTCGTAATTACCCATTTCCGTCCTAAAAAAAAGTCGCTATCAATCAGACCCATTACAAAATTTTTGAAAATCGAATCCAAGTTTAAACCCTGAATTAATGACGTGATCTTTCTTTATCACCATTACTCATGAAGTCATTAGTTATGACGTAGAACTCCCCCATTATCAACCAGGTATGCGGCTACTGCGGCCTGCCGGCTTCTGCAATCCTTAAAGGCCGCTTATTTGTCTAGTCGAGTCATTTGTTCTCTTCCAGTTGAACTAATCAGTCAAGGGCGCTCTACTATAACTATACCGTGATCCGTAGCGAAGCAGTCGATGACGTCTAGATTGTCCCACAAAGCCTGTTGATCTTCAGGAGTGGCTAAACGAGGACGGACTTCACCACGACTTCCAAGTACTGCCAAATCTTTGCTGCTCAGGAGCAAGTGGTGTGGACAGACCTCACAAGTCACGGGCAACCCCTGCAACAACATAACAGTGAGTAAAACAAGCCTTTTTAAAAACATGTTAAAGAGTTTGGGACCTTTTTCTTTGCCGCTTTGATGATTTCAATTTCATCTCGAGTCGCAACATGACAAACGTGAACGGAACGATTGCTAAGAGAAGCCAAAAGGATGACGGCGGCCGTGGTTCGTCCTTCGGCGTGAACGCAGATTGGCACATCTTTCGGCCAGTGCTCAAAGTGCTGAAAAGAAAGTCATACATTACTCAGTAGTCGAGATAGAACGTGTCGGTATATTCTTCCTTTATTACTTTGAGCCACTGTTGGATGCCGTCCATTTTGAGCGTAGTAAAGGTCTCGTTGAGATACATCTTGAGTCCAACGACTTGGGAGGCAAGTTCGACAATCTCTTCGTAGTTGGTAGACGAAGCTCCCATGTAGATTCCGTAATCGCAACGAGCTCCTTTTTTAGCAAGCTATAACCATAAAATAGAATAAAGTCATAGCATGAAAATCCTTTAAAAAATATGTTATACCTCTTTGATCAAACTCAAAGCATTTTTATCCGTGATGGTCGGCTGAGTGTTTGGCATAGCCAGGACCATCGTAATCCCGCCGGAAAGAGCCGCAGCCGTCCCAGAAGCGAAATCCTCCTTGTGGGTACCTCCGGGCTCCCGAAGGTGAACGTGGATGTCTATCAAGCCTGGAATGCGGACGAGGCGGCGCGACGTTATGCAATCCACGTGAGGCTTCATTTTGGGAGCTTTGCCCACCAATCTCAAAGCCTTAAGAAATATGCAAAAGCACGAACCCAAAAACTTGTGATCAGTATGCACAATGTTTTATTACCTATAATATTACTTAAGATAAAACAGTTTTTAAATTGTCCTATAGTTTAACAATCTCTCAAAACAATGCAAAAAAAAACTTCAGGAATGCAACTCATTTACAATGGGAGAGCTTAATAGATCGAGCCTCTGAGATTAAATTTTATAAAAGGAAAAAAAAAAAACTATCAAAGAGATTTATTAGGATCAAGACTCACTCGGTCCACAGCTGCATTCCCTTTATCCCAGACCCAATGGCCGGCCGTTGCAACGACCGGCGCCGTAGCCCATACAGCGTGAAGTAACATAAGGGTAGGAGATCAGAGTTTGGTACCATCACGGACTACGGACAAGCCCAAACTAGTCATTCTTAGAGGCCAAAACAGCCTCTTCAAAGTCATCAAGCCGGGCAAGTTGCCACAAATAGCTATTTTCATCTGCCAACTTTATTCTCGTGACAAACAAAAGTTCGTACCGTAGCGCAAGATTTGTCTTCTTTTTTAACTATATGAACACCCCCCTCAAAAAAGGATTCCTTTCCATATTGTTCAATTGAAGAAAAGGAATTCCATTAATTAATAAAATCTGCAATAAAAAAGCTCCTTTAATCTCCAGGATGCACGATGTACGTCAAAGAGATTTACACATTTATATATTGCTACATAGGTACGGTAAGCGTTGATACTTCAACTTCTCTTTTAGCCTCAAAAGTTGTAAATTGTTTGCACTTAATCTTGACAGTTAGTTTATCAACTCTTATGGGTGTTGTGAAATTCGATTCGAATCAGAGGCGCCAGTATGTTTACATAATCATAGCGATGGATACGAATGACGTTATAAATACCTCAACCAAAAGTTTGGCGCATTTGATATCTGTAATCAGAGGGACAGAATAATCAACGGCCATTCGTCTCGTTCGGTACCCATGCGTTGAAAAGGATGAAACACGTCGAGCTCCTCCGTGCCTCATTGGCAGGTTGATAACTAGATCTAGTTGTTTGTGGGCCAAAAAGTCCGCCATGTTGTTGAGCTGTCCTTTGCTCGTGATTTCTCCAATATTCTCATAGGCCCACTCGATTGGCTCCACCTTGAATATAGAAACAAAAATACACATACAGATAAAAGTTAAGGCCATGGTGCAATTAAGTTCAAGTCCAACTATCAACATCAAGGTCCATTTTTACTTGATTCTGTCTGCGCGTGCAGGAGGTGGCTCCTACCTAAAACGCGATAAGCCGCCTCTCTATTTTTCATTTTATACATTACAGGTCCTGACGCACTCGTGAATAGCTCGACTTGTTCACACTGATAATAAGAAAATTCAAGAAAAAAATCCTTCAGTCTTGTACGGCTGATGGAGGTGGCTACATCCCTCAAGTAGAAGACTCCACTCGACTTCTTCCAACACAAACTACAAACATGGGCAACGTGTGTTGTCCAACAGGATCGGGAGAAAACAAAGCGGCCCTCGATACGAGCAGAGTGGGCGCAAATGCCGTACTCCACGATATACCTAAAAGCCGAATCAGGGCCGATACGTCTCCTTCAGAAAGTTCGATGACACCATCGGAACCTAAGAACAAACTAGAAGACTACTTAGCAATCCTAGACGAAGCACAAGCAGACAACCTCATCAAGATGCGCGAGCAACTTAAAAAGAAACCCGAACTCTTCGTTCTAAACAACCTCATTCTCTCCATCCAGTTTTTCGAAAATTTCGACAGGTTAGTGATGTTTAAGTTATTTTAAGAACAACAGATCATAGTGACACGTGTAATCAATCCTTTCCTGTTGTAATCTTTCTTCATTTTGTTGGCCTCAAAACCTTAATTGTTAGAAAACAAAAAAGTGAGAGGTGTCAACAGGGATACACCATGAACTATTTACACATTACAATTCCATCCAGATAAGAACACATTTTTTCCGGGGCTTAATTGCTCAGAAAACTAAGCCTCCTTTTAATACTAGCATACGTCACGCAATGAGGATTAAGTAAGATAATGCAATAATGGCCATAATTAAATTTTTGTTACAGAGACAGTATTGAGATCCGGGATCTAAAAGTGGAGCAAGAGTCCGTCATTAACGGAGCCCTATCCGACATCCGGAGACGTTGTCACTATGAAGGAGCCCTCACAGAGACCATCGGTCGTCACTACCGCTATTTGGGGAAAGGAATGGGTCTCTCCGAAGTGGTGCCCAGTAGGCGGTACAACATCATCCACAAGAGCATGGAAGTTTACCCAATGAAGCTATACTCAAGCTTGGTGAGTAAAGAGTACACTTCAGTCGACGAGCCTCTCTACCGTTTCTGCATGGAAGATGTGGAAAAGATGCCTGGTTGGGTCATGCTCCGCTGTGTTGATCTTCCGGCCGGATTCCGCAATCAGAGGAATTCCATCACCAGCAATCGCATCGAGTCTCTAACATACGATCACGTCGATATCGATAGCGATGGCTACAGCAAGTACAGTGATGGATATGGGAAATCCAGTGGATACGATAGCCTTCCTGGAGACGCCAACGATAGACGAAAATCATATGGGGAGTACATGGAATCAAATGGGGCTGCTACTGGTGAACGGTATCCGGGAATGATCGCCGGTCGGCCACCAATGAAAACTCCTGATCATACGTCGGGATCCTCTTCGGAAGAAGCTGATATTGCCAATAAAAAGAATCCGCAAACGGGAAAAGAGCTGATGAATGGAATTGAAACACAAATGAGGATCTACAACTCGAAACCGGCCGGTAAACGTCACCCTGGACGAGCGAAACAAGCGAAATCCTTGTACAGTGACAGGGGAAGCACTATGTCCGGGGATGATGACTACGATTACACTTCCATCACTGACCTTCCGAGGCTTTTAAAACGACCTACGAGTAGGAAAGAGTATCGCAACTCAACATTACCAATGGAGTGCTTCCAGTCTCTGAAGCTGACAACTGTGGATACTGTCGACAATCCTCTTGGACTCGGCGCCCAAGTTGAATGGAAAACGTATTTCTCTTCTACTGGATTCTTCAGCTTTTTTGAAGATTCCTTTTACGAGTGGAGCTCCCGAATTGATCGGGGTCAGTGCCTTGAAGAACCCAAAGCTTTTAGGGCTTCCATCTGCTGCTCACAGATCACTGAGACCCCAAACTGCAAGTACCGATCTAATCTTGAATTTGTGCCCGTCATTCCAGTCCCTCAATGGCCTGAAATCGCCAAAGAGTGGACTACTCGCCCCAGACCGGCTATTTTGGATAAGAGAACAAACTACGAGTACCGTTGGCCGCGTTCATCTCAAATCGATGCCATCAGCAAACAGGTAAAATTTGAAAATTTTGAAAATAAGAGGGCCAACTAATCAATATTCAAATCATTAACAGGGATGCCATTTAATAACGGAAGGCGGTAAATTCAGAGGACGCAATTCGGAAAACGTTAAACTGGAATGGCAGCTTAGTTTCGGCGCAGCTCAAGAAGCCCTGTTCTCCTCTCTAAGTCAATCCCATTTAAGAGTTCTGCTGTGGGCCAGGCTCGTCTTCCGCCACGTTCTGGTGCCCACTGGCGTCCTTTCTCCACAACATCTTGACACAGTCTTCTTCTGGTTGGTAGAGAGCAACTACATTGACTGGCCCGAAGCTGAGCTAGGCGAGAGACTCTTGGCCATCTTCGAGACATTGTATGACTGCATCAAACGTCGTAAGCTACCTCACTATTTCATCAGTAAACGAAATTTACTTCACACCAAAGCGCCCCGCGACATCTTCAAAGCCCAGGAAAAGCTATTCCGGCTAATCGAGAGCTTCGTCCCGCTAACGATTCAAACTGCTAAATACATCCAGACAAGTTATTCAATCTATCCGATGCTCGATCTCAACCGACTGTGGGAGATCGTTACGACGCCCTTATCCCTGGAACTACTAATGAATCCATCACTGTTGGATGCAAGTCGGAATTCAAAGGCCCCCGATGCTAATGCCAATAAAAAGAGGAACAGGAAATCAAGCGACGAAGGTTTCTGGGATACGGTACAGAAACAGCAAGGAACTGGTGATAAGACGCGTGATTATCTACGAAAAGAGCGAGCTCGAATTGAAGCAGAAGAGCGCGAGAAACGACCAGTTTCAATCGAAGAATCCAGCCTCGACAAAGCGGAGAAAGTAACGATCGGAGCTTTCAACATAACTCAAACAAAGATGTTGTTAGAATTTTTCATCGATCATTTCATTTCCATGGCTCGGTGCTCCTTGAAAGTCCGAGCACACTCGACAACCATCGTCCTCCTATCCCAAGCAGAAAATATGGTTCAACTACTGGATGAAGATGGATTCTACGAGCAAGCTGAAAAGTATCAAGCGGAGATTGATAGTCTTAAAATCCAGCCTAAACCCTTCACGGAACCATTGGTTGATATTCCTGGAACTCCTTGCGTCTTCCCAACAGGAATTCAACCGGGATCCTATCGGATTAACGATCGAGTCAGTCGTAACAGCAGCAATTTCGCCCCAAAGATCCCAGTGCCACTGCCAGACACTCCCGATGATGCAAATCAGAAAACTACAGCAAAAGCCAACGGGAGTGCAGTAAAGAGACAAGCGCCCACCACACCTTATGATCCTGATAAAAGTAACAATTTGAAAGTACCACCGGCAAATGCTGTCAATGCTAACGGCATCGGTAGACCTGGTAAAACGTTTACGACTCAAGTAGTTCTCGAGCTTGACGGACAGAAGTCAAGTGAAACGGAGCCTACCGATCAATACGATGACGGCACTCCACCTCCAATGAAACTTAATACTAGTAATAAATCCTCTTTCATCATCCGAAAACCTAAAGTTCAAGAAGAATCGGACGATGACGAAGCGACGGATTTTTAACTTTATATAGCTAGTCCCAGTGTAAAATAACCGTAAAAACCCTACACAAAAAAGAAGCCCTGATAACTCGAATGCTCTTAATTGTCTTAAAAAGTATATTAATTATTGTAATAAAGTGCTATAAAGATGCTTATGTGTTATCTTTTAATATGGTAACCTTCTGTGTTGTAAAAAGTGTTATCTTTTGGCTAAAGTATACCAATATCTGGTTATTGGTATACCTTTTTTTGTACTTTGAAAAAAAATGCGGTAAGTGAATACATACGTGATGAAATAATAATAATAATAAAAAGAGTTGATAACGAGAAAATAGTCGAAGTAACTCACCATAATCCCATGATCGTTGTAAAAATCCGCCGTGCCCGAGCTAGCGTATAGCTTGTATCCCAATTTTTCAAGGGTTCTCACACTGGGAAGCATTTCATTTTTATGCTGCATTAAATATAGTGTTTTTAAAATATCATTCATCACATTTTAAAAGTTGTAGATAGGGATGATTACTTTATAGCTTCCGACAGACAACAGAATGCTCCTTTTCGGAATGGCCATGCCTGTGCTCATTAACGCCTTTAGGTAGGCCTCGTAGCGGTTCTCACCAAAGCAAGCCACTTCTCCAGTGGAGGCCATCTCTACGCCCAACATCACATCGGCCCCTAAAAGTCGTAAACAGCACGAAACACATGCTCGTTTATTTCTTCAGACTGGTGCAATAGATAATGTTTAAAAATAAATACCTGCCAGACGAGAGAAGGAAAATTGTGGGACTTTAACCCCCACTTTATCGGTCCCACGAAGGACGTCAACCGGCTCTACTCTTTCACCGACTATCACCCGAGTGGCCATGGCGATAAAATCGTGATCGAGCGTCTTCGAAACGAAAGGGAAAGAGCGGGACACTCGCAAATTGCACTCGATAACTCTTAACTCATTGTCCTATAATATAGATATAGAAAAATCAAAAGGGTATTAATTCTAGCTCTTTAGCAGTTAGTATAACCAGGTTAATATACCTTGGCAATGAGCTGCATGTTGAATGGTCCAGAGACTTCCAGGGAAAGAGCGATGGCTCGACAAATATTCTGGATTTTACTCAGCGTCTCACTATTCAAATCCTGGGGTGGAGTGACGAGAGTAGCATCGCCGGAATGAACTCCAGCGTTCTCAACGTGCTCGGAAACAGCCATGCATAGAAGCTCACCATCTTGCGCTACAGCGTCCACGTCAATTTCCTAATAAATTTGAACATTTAGTAGGTCTGTAATCGATTTCAGTAATTAAAGTTACCTTGGCTTCAAGGATGAATTTGGAAATGACGACCGGATGCTCCTTGGAAATAGCGCTAGCTTTACTTAGATAAGTCTCCAAGTCTTGAGGTGAGTGGGCCACGCTCATAGCCGCTCCACTGAGGACGTACGACGGCCTAACAAGGCAAGGGAATCCAACATCATCGCAAAACTGGATGGCCGACTTCAAGTTGGTCAATTCTTTCCACCTATTGACCAATAAAAATGAAATAAATATGCTTTTAGTTTCAAAAACTATATTTAATATACCTAGGTTGAAGAATTCCAATACGATCCAGCATGCGAGAGAATTTGAAACGGTTCTCCGCCATGTCTATGCTCTCCGGCAGCGTTCCCAATATTTTGGCTCTCTGTCGATGCAGTTCCATTGCGATGTTATTGGGTAATTGTCCTCCCATACTCAAAATGATGCCTTCTGGAGCTTCCATCGTATAGATGTCCATGACGACCTGTTGAATTTAATCCAGGCAATACTAAGTAAAGAATCCATGACAATTAAAATGAATGAATGTCAGAGTACCTCGAATGTGATTTCTTCAAAATAGAGTCGGTCACACATGTCGTAATCAGTGCTGACAGTTTCCGGATTGTAATTAATCATAATCGTCTTCCGGCCGAGATTGCGGAGCTCACGTAAGCATCCCACAGCGCACCAATCAAATTCCACTGAACTACCAATACGATACACTCCCGAACCTTAAGTTTTGTAAACATATTTAAGTTCTAGAAACAATTGAAAAAATTCCTATGTAAACATACCTATAACCATGGTGTAGCCGCCGGGGAAGGTCAAGTCATGACTATTTCCGTTGTAGGTGAGATAGAGATAATTCGTATGGGCCGGCCATTCAGCAGCAACGGTGTCGATTTGCTTTACAAAAGGAATGATAGCTAAAACAATAATTTCGTTGAATTAATCACGTCAGAAAATTTTAATTGCATGGCGTAATACCGTGATCTTCGCGCTTGCTCCGGATGGCTAGCTCGGTGCTACCGATGCACGAGGCAATCTGCTTGTCAGAGAAACCCATTTGTTTGGCTTCTAGGAGCAAATCAGCTGTGAGTTCCTTCACACTGAGGGATTCCAGCTGTGTATAGCATTTGATAATGTTCTGCATTTTGACCAAAAACCAGCGGTCGATCTTGGTCAGATCGTAAAGCCGGTCAACGGTGTAGCCCCCTTTAAGAGCTGCGGCCAGGACGAACATTCGCTTGTCGGTGGGACTCTCGAGCTCATCATCCGAAACCAGGTTGAGATTGGGATCTAATCCTAGAACGTTCTCATCCACCATTCGCAGCGCTTTCTGGAAAGCTTCTTCAAAGCGACGGCCGACGGCCATCACTTCACCCACACTCTTCATCGAACTGCCGATTTTAGCGCTAACTCGGACAAATTTGCTCAAATCCCATCGCGGGATCTTGACGACGCAGTAGTCCATACTGGGCTCAAAGCAGGCAGTCGTCGATTCGGTAACCGAATTTCGCAAGATGGGTAACGGGAAACCAAGGGCCAATTTGGCAGCTATGTAGGCGAGCGGGTAGCCAGTCGCTTTACTGGCTAAGGCAGAGCTTCGTGATAGACGGGCGTTGACCTCAATGATGTAGTATTCCTGGGAACTATGATAGAAAAGTGACTAAATTAATTTATGACCCTGTCAACATTTTGTAATAAATTTTTGTAATGTACTCTACAACGTAAAACACGGTAACCAATTAATCTAAATTATTTTACGACATTTATGTTTGTTTTAAATTTTAAATACGACACATTCTTTTTTAAATAACTGATTTCAAGTCATGAAGGACATCTAGTGATCAGATAAAATACAATCAAGTTTACTCACTTTGGATTGAGTGCGTATTGAATGTTGCATTCTCCTACAACCTTTAAGTGGCGTACCACTTTGATGGCCGTCGTCCGCAGCATATTGTACTCTCGATTCGTCAGCGTCTGGCTCGGTGCCACTACAATGCTCTCACCCGTGTGGATTCCCAGCGGATCCACATTCTCCATGTTGCAGACCGTCACGCAATTGTTGTACGCGTCCCTCACCACTTCGTACTCAACTTCCTTCCATCCCTTGAGAGACTTGTCGATGATGAGCTGACTGGAATGAGCAAAAGCTTGCTGAGCCAAAGATCGGAGCTGTTCAGGATTGTTAGCAAATCCAGAACCAAGTCCACCTAGCGTATAAGCGGCTCGAGCCAAAACAGGATAGCCAAGCTTTTCGGCAGCTTCCAGTGCTTCTTCTAGCGAAATGGCAGCAGCGCTGGGTGCAACGCGCTCTCCAACTTCCGCCACTTTCTCAGCAAACAACTTCCTATCTTCTGATTCGATGATGGACTTGATGGGTGTACCCAATACAGATACTCCGTACTTCTCCAACACTCCCGATTTGTCCAGCTCGATACCGCAATTGAGGGCAGTCTGCCCGCCAAAAGTGAGAAGGATTCCTTGCGGTCGCTCCTGTCGGATGACTTGCTTGACGTAATGCGGAGTGATGGGTAAGAAGTAGACCTATAATGAAAATATATCAATAATAATTATTGGATTTGAAAAAAAAACTGAAAGAAATATAGTTCAAACCTTGTCCGCCATGCCTTTGGATGTCTGGACGGTCGCGATATTTGGATTGATAAGAATGGTATGGATGCCTTCTTCTTTCAAAGCTTTGATAGCCTGAGAACCAGAGTAATCAAACTCTCCAGCTTGACCAATAGACAATCCACCAGAGCCCAGCAAGAGCACTTTCCTCGGTCGGACAATGTCCGCAAGGGATGCTGGAGGTGGTAGACAATCAGCCGATAGATACTGCTGGATGCGTTCTTGAATAACAGGAACCATGTTGCCTTCACGTGAACTGATAACAGCATCAAGAAACACTGTAAACAAATCTTCCAGATCTTCTGGTCCAGCCATGTGTTCTGGATGGAATTGCACACTGAGAGAAAAATATAAATAATATAAGTTAACTAATTACATAAATTAAATAAAATAAAAACCTGAATATTACCTGAAGAAAGGAAGAGTTTTGTGAACGATTCCTTCATTTGTTTTGTCGTTGGCATTGGTGAAAAGAGGGCACCATTCAGGATCAGGTGGCTGGTCAGCGTTGACGGCAAATCCGTGGTTCTGAGAGGTAATGAAGCAACGACCTGTGCCTTCGTGGGTGCAAGGTTGGTTGACACCCCGGTTACCATATTTCATCTTAAAAGTGGTGAACCCGGCTGCTAGCGCCAGAAGCTGATGACCCAAACAGATTCCGAAGATGGGCTTGGTGCTGGTGGAGAGTATACGTCGAAGTTGGGTAATCGTCTCGGCGCATTGCAATGGATCTCCAGGGCCGTTGCTAATAAAAAGGCCATCATATTCGGCCGGGTTGAGAGGATGATTCCAAGGCACCAGATCCACGCGAGCTCCTCGCGAGAGGAAGCAACGTAACTGATGATATTTAAGACCGCAATCTATGGCGCAAATCCGTGGGCTCCCGCCAGCATTGTAGACTTTAGGAGCCTACAAACGTTTCAAAATCAAATGAGAATTCTGAGAATTTAGAAGGAAAAAGAAAAGTTTACCTTAATAGAGACTTCCTGAACCAAATTACGCAAATTGGGATCTTCAAAAGGCCCCAAATTCTTGTGGAACGTCGTCACCCAGAAAGATTTTCCCCAACAATGTACCCTTCTCTCGAATAATTTTGGTTAATTGGCGCGTATCGATACCACTGATACCAGGGATGCCCTCTCGCTTCATCCAACTGTCCAACGTTTCCTTGGAATTCCAGTGGCTGGGAGTTTCGCACAACTCGGAAACTATGAGGCCTGCTGCCCAAATACGCCTCGATTCGAACCATCTAATCGAATTGTCGAGTTAAACTCCATTTACCATCTGGAAATTATCAGTTAGAAAACTTACTTGGAGAGCTGATATTCGTCGAGCTCGTTGCCGGGTACGCCGTAATTACCGATGAGGGGGTAGGTAGGGACGAGAATTTGTGCACAATACGATGGATCCGTCAACGACTCGGGATAGCCGACCATGCCCGTTTGAAAGACTGATGTGATATCAAGTTAATGCCTTTCTATCAAAATAATAATTTTTGTAAAAAATTGTGACTTACCAACTTCTCCTGACGTGTTAACAGGAGCGCCGAAATGCTGCCCGACAAAAGATAAACCATTTTCCAAGACTAAAAACGCCTTCATAATGATGGACTGATAGATCGTAGATTAAGAGAACCACGTGCTGCAACTTGACGTCTGACTGTCTCGACTCTTCGAAAGTCGTCTGACGACTGTTAACTCTGCGCACTTGCCTACGGGCTACGGCTCGTGAGACCCTCTTTGGTCAAATAGCCTCAAGAAATACGTACTGACCTCTACGGCTCTACGAATCAAATTCGACCTTCGATTTTTTAAAAATCCAAAACAGGCTGTTATTACTATGTTTCCTTAATCACATGTTGACACTTGATATGTGTATAACACATTTTAAAAACGCATACGAAGTGAATTGAAATATTTGTCTTTTATTTACGAAGCTCATACGGAAGGTAATTTTAAATTGAATTTGATCCTCACAAACTTTCATCAAAACGACGCACATAAACATCACTCAACATCACTTTTTCAAAATGTACTCAGTCAAGGGCAAGCAAGCTCCTTTTTCAATGCAGTCCAAGATCCAAGTTCCGTTAATACATGGTACGCTATAATGTGACTTCACTTGACCGATAATTAATGAGGCATATTTCGAATTTGTGGCCACTTGTCCACCAGCACACCGAATCAGATCGTGAATATCTCGTTGAGGGACAAGAGATTTGGAGCTAACATAAATGGATGAATATTCTTTAAAGAGGCGTCTCGTCTTCTTCCCTTGGCGATACTGGGCTGCGGCAGATGAAAACCTCTCCACGGGATATTTATCTTCATCGAGCCAGAGACCTGCTCTCTTCGAGTCCAGTACCTACAAGAGAGAAAAAAAAAAATGAGCACATCTCTAATTGTATTACTCTACTGCGAAATCAACTTACCCATTGGTACGTCACTAGTTTAATGCCACGCACAACAGCGCGCATAACGTTCATAGTCCGCCTGGGATCACCGCACACCACAACCGTAGTTGAATCCTCGACGATTTCCTGAATTTTGAAACCTCGGAGAGCTTCAACCGTCTGCTCCACCACTGGAAATGCCCTGTAGTAAATAAATATTCACATGATTAAAAGACTGTGGATTAATTTATAGAAAGAAAAAGACCGACTTACTCAGAGTGCAAGCTCGTACAAACGAGGGAAGGATTTAATTTGGCTCGTAACTCAGCTCGTTTCCGAGGAGAGCTGAGACGGAAGTCGGCCAAACTCTCTCTTCTAGGGGACTTCCTGGTCACACGGGATGAAACGGCCGGTGGCCTCAGCAAACGTATTTCTGACGGCTCGGCATCGATGCCAGCTTGAGAGAAACAAGGATGATTTCGTTTAGTTGCTTTGGGACTATCATCTGGAGTAAGCGCGACCAGCGGTTCTTCCGGACCAAGATGTTTGAGACGGTTTTGGAACAGAAGCTTTCGCCTCGGTATCTTTTCCCCAACATCCTCGATGTTCTCTTTCCTCTTTTTGGAAGTGGTCACAGCGGAAACAGACTTATTCCTCTTTCGCTTCTTACCCGTTTGAATGGCATTATGCAAAGGAGAAGCTAATGGAGATGGATTTATTTGATCTTCTTGGTCCAATTGTGGACATGGGCGAAGCTTGGGGCTGCTCCCCACAGCTGGAGTACTTGACTGGCGCTTCACATCAGATAAAATCCTTCTGATTGACTGAGGGGGTGGATCACAGGGAGAATAATAGTTCCTATTATTTTGAATATTTAAAAAAGGTTATTATTTTAAAAACAATATATATTTTAAATTCTTGAATTACTGAGCGATAAACTTTATCATCAGAGGGGTGTCCAAATAGTTGTCAAAATCATCATCGTCGCCTTCTTTCAAAGTGAATATGTCGTTGTATGTTTTTCCGGCTGCCAATGCTTCATGGATTCTGTAATTTAAAAAAGCCTATGAATTACAAATTATATAAATTAATCAGTCATTCTTTTACATACCTCTCTTGGACCATAGGGGAACTTTCTATCAACATATCGATTGCTGATTTGCGTTCTACTACCGGCGTATAAACTAGACTTAAATCTTCTTTTTTATTGCACTCAGCGATGAGTCCCCTTTTCTTTCGCCTTCGGGCCAATCTTTGCTCGACCAATCTCATTTCTTCATCAAGATCTTTAGGCTGCATTGATTTGACTTTCTAAAAGTGAAATGTAAAAACATTTAATAGAGATGAAAGGCAAACATAAATAAAAGAAATAAAACAACTTACTTTCCACTTGAAAAATTCTGAATCATAATCCTGAGAGTTGATTGAGGGAAAGTCCTGAGTTGGAACTATTTCCCCTTTGTTTTTACAAGCCTCAATCCATAAGTAAGATACAATAGGGATTCCCAGATTCTTAGCTTTGTCATAGATGGGCTTAGAACCATCTTTAAACACAAAATGTGTCACTTTTTTACAAAAGTTCTGAACCACAGTTGCACCCATTCTCTCCATTTCCATTTCAATGGCCCTGGAACGATTGTCAGAGCCGGTTCTGACATCAACATAAGCCACAACTCCTGGAATTATAGATTTTTATTAGTAGGAGTTAATTAAAAGAGCATATAATGAAACAGTCATTGCTGATTTGGACTTGATGACGTACCATTAAGCAGAGTTTCCCAGCTCTTTGGAAAGAAATCCGATTTCTTCAAACGCATCAAAGGGGTAAGATGTTCTGCTTTCGACGTAGAAGCAGCTTCCATCTTGAAGATAGTTAAGAACAACGATATCACCGTTGATGAGGTTAAAGTTTAAAATTACGATCACATAACAGCACTTTCGAGAAAAAAAAACGGGATGAGTATCAAATATTTACTGTTTTACTGTAATTTAGTTCAAGGTGTTTCTCTTTTTTATCGATACCCTTACCCTCCTTCCTTCCGAGTAGCCTTTGAAATATATTTTTGCGCTGTTGCCAGATGGGAGGCTTCTTCAATTTAATTTAGTTTTAAACTATTTTAGGGGAAATAATACATGACAATAATTTTAAACGATGAAAATATTTCAAATAAATGTCTACGCAGTTATATTTACAATAAATAGTAGATACTTTTGCTTTAAATAATTTTTTACTTAAACTTAATGCAACCGTGTTTGGAACTTTGGACCAACACCTTCGGCATGAGGATTCATTTATAATAATAACACCGAAGGTTAAAGTGGAGTTAAAAAGTAGAAAGAATGTCAAGTTTGTGTACTCGTGGTTGTGTTTTATTATTTATCTGGTACAATCATTATAATTAGTTTTTCGGCGTTCAGCTGACAAACATCATTATTTTAATTTGAAGTTAATGAACGAAAAACGACCGAGTGGAAAACTGGAAACGCGGAAATGCTCACTGAAAATCAACAAAATGGAATCCGAGAACTGCTTTCGCGGTTCGATCAAGAGTTAATCTTGTCGATTGCAAACACGACTACAAAGAAAGCTCTGGTCTTAACTAGTATTGAAGGTTAGCTAATAGTTGTGCCATTAAAGTATAAAGTTATACAACATAAATTCTCTATTTGATTACAGAAGCTGTTCAATGCAATTTTGCTGCATTCTGAATCTGTTTCCTGGTTTTTGAATAGAAAGAAAATCACCAGAACTATACTCTTTGAATACCTCAGCTGGAAGAGAGTTCCAATTTCTGGCCAGGCTGAAAAGCATACCATTATTGAAAAAGTGGTTGAACTGTGGGATCAAATTCCAAATGGGAACCTCATACCCAAGACAGAGTCATCAATGATCCCCAGCCAGCCTATCAACTACAATCATCTAGAATGTTCAAAACCTGTTGAAAAACCAGAAATGGGGCTCCAGTTTGCACAGTGGTTTTATGGAATTCTTCTATCTATTTACAATCAGTCACCTTTGGAAGGAAGATTATCAGATCAATTTTGGAATGATGGCACCATTAAAATCACAATCAACACTCCAGGAAATGTGGAGCAGCAAAATGCCCTTGGCTCTGAAGAGGTAAATTATTTCTTTTTACAACTTAAATAGTGTTGGCTCTCATTTAACTTTCATACATCATTCTAGGCAGCCAACTTGATTCATACTTTGATAGGTAATCAAAATCTTCTGAACCCTAACCTGACCACCGAAGGAATACGAGAAAAGAAAAGCCCTCACGGATTTACCATCATCGGTGTTTGTGGTACCGTTCACCATCAAGGGAATTGCAGCGGGATCTTTGAACAAGTTTTTGGGCTTCTACAAGATCCCGCTTCCGAGTTTCGATGGAGAATCAAATGGACTGAGTTGAGGATGACGCAAGCTACCGTTAATAGACTTCCGTGCGTCAATGACTTGCCGGAACTGCAAGCCATTTGTGATAGTCATGATGTGTGAAACTTATAAACTATACTTTACATTAAAAATTATTCTTTTGCCATTCCGCCTTTTCCTGGTGTGCCACTACTTGCTGTAAATAAAGTAATAAATAAATCTGTGACCTAAATTTCACCCATCCTGGTTTATTTTTAATGAGGTTAAAGTAGTACGCGATCAACTACACCTGTTAACGCCTCTGTATATGGTACTTCCTTCTCAGTTTCACCTTATTTAACCCATTTTAATTTGAATGGTTCCGAAGAATTCTACATAGTTTCGCCAGTTTAACATTGCCACTGTTAATTAATAGAGGCATATTCATAGAAAATCTAATTGAAATAGTGTATTTATGATTATAGTTATTACTGAAGAAGGAAAAACGCTTGTGAACTTCGAAGACAATAATAAAGCTTCTCTAATACAAGGATAGAATGCAATATGCTTGACAGAGGAAAACGGTATGCGTGGTCCGCTGCAGGAATAATAAAACAAGGGGCAAGAGGAAAAAAAAACTGACGAAGCCAGTAAAAAGAAGAAAAAAATTGATTGGCTACGTTTGCCGAGGATGATACATGGTAACGTATGAGAGGGTCCCCAGCACCACTAAACAGATAAAGAGAAAAAGGCTGTAAGTGAAAGAGAAAAAAAATGCTTGGCTATTCTCATCATCAGCTTTTTAGATGGCATCGATGTCAAATTCATCCTCTTCGTCATCTTCATTCTTGGCAGCCGATGGCTTGTTGGACGGAGCCGTAGCAGCTTTGTTCTTCTGTTCGATGAGGGTATCAGGCCGAGCGCGGTCGTCGTACTCGATCTCAACGTCTTCATCTGATTCCTCGTCCGACTCTTCCTCCGCCTCTTTCAGCCACTTAATAAAAGGCTCGGCCTTGGCAATCATTTCAGTGCTCAACTCCTTGCTGACGTATTTGCGACTGGGCTTCGAACCCCACTCTATCATAACCTCCTCATCGACTAGGTCCAAATCGTAGAGCCCCTTAAGAATGTGAGCCACCTTGGGTAGCAGAGTGGCTTGATGGAGTCCGATGATACATTCCATGCCACCCAGTAGGGCTTTCTGGGCCTTGGTGTTCTCATGGGTGAAGCGGAAGAGCAAATTGCGGTAAGTTTTCATCTGAAATAAGAGATCTCTTGTCAAAATGCAGCTCAAAGAGATGAAGGCAGTCATTAATTATACCTGAGTGAGGATGCTACCATCAAAAATGAGCTCACAGAGAATGAGAGGAGCCTTGTCCTTAACTTCAAGACGTTCAGCCTCAGTTACGATGTCTTTGTCAGTTCCAGCTTTAGCCAAGACTCCTTGATCGCGACGCTGTTTGACATAAGCGTAGAACAGATCGGCTCGTTCCTTCGGTGTCTTTTCTAGATCTTGCGAGATAGTAAGTCCTTTAGCGCCCGAAGTTAAGTCCTCCATACGAGCTTTCACGGCCGCTTCACTCACATCAACAGCCCAGTCATCCTCGTCAACTTCCTGTAGATACCAAAATAAGATGTAAATATTATAAAAACTAAAATTTACATTAAAATAGGCTATACATTTTCTCCTGGAGCATCGACATCGTTGTCAGATCCATCTGATCCTTGTTTCGGGCTTCCTTCTTGCTTCTTGCCACGTTTGGCCTTCTTTCCTTCAGTCAGAGAAGCTCCCTGAGCAGCAGGGCTCACCTCTGTAATATAAGGTTGGGAAAAGTTATTAATATTCAATGCAAACAACAAGTTAATCTAAGTATACCAGGTGGATTCTTCAAGATAAAAGTAGTTAGCTTGTGACGCATGTCCAGTTGTCCGTTGTAGCCACAAGCCTTGCACGACTGAGAGATGGTTTGTTTTTTCGTATGGACCTAATCAACATAACAAAATGGTGTCAGTGATGTGATGCTGATGGAAATATTCTAAAACTTTTCCATGTACCGTGAGAACCGTTTCAGGATTGTCGCAACCGGGACAAAGAACAAACTTTTTAATGAAAACATCCAGCATCTGTTGGAGTTTGCCAGCCTCGTGCGCTCCGTTGACAATGAAGCGATCATTCTTAATATCAAACTGAGTCTGCGCTCCCAACTCGCAGCCGAAAAACTTGGTTGGATCTATTAAAGATACAAATGGTTATTAACATTTCCTGAACTCTTTTAAAATCAGAAGCTTACAAGTCGGTGGACGTCCAATCGCTTTGGCAACGTCGGTCATGTTAACAATGACTACAATAAGAAAAAAAGGGTTATCAATTATTTTTATTTTAAGTAACTGTTAGTTGACAATTTTCCGAACCATACCGGTCTTGATGCCATTGCCTTTGCCTTCCACCTTGGCCAAAAGGCGGGGCATTTTGTAGCGGTAGAAAACATCCGAGACATTGCGATTCACGTTGAGAGCAGCCATGATGGCAAAGAAATGATGATGACCTTGAAAGCAAAAAAGAAGAGTAAGTATAATTGAAACTTTGTCATGATAGTCTGAGAGATAATACCTGGGGAAAAGCTAAACCAGAACTAAAAGAAGTAGAATGGTGGGATGATGGATGAATCCCGACCTCGCGGAAGGGAAAAGACGGCGTAGGTTTGGAAACCGTATGATTACAGATGTTGGGGAAAATGGAGCTTGAATCCACCATAGATTTCAAATCCAGCTCTCTTGATGGTGAATGATGAATGACATGAACTCGAGCTGCAACATGCAACACTCCTCAGGATGTGCAAACTGATGGGGATTTCAGCTCCTTTAACTTCCAATGACGGCCACTGGAAAATTTTGATATCCTGGGGAAAAGAAGTCACATTTCACAATCAAGCTCAAATAGAAAGTTGCACACTGAATACCTGTGGGTTGCCAGTTGGCACGGTTTGGAAGTCAACATGCACGATGTCGTTTTCTGGGGCTGAACAACCACTGTCAAACAACCTCCACAACTCTCCTCTGATGGTAAAAGATCTAAATTGTTGGAGAGAATGTTTAGATAAAGACATGATGCAACACATGGTAACTGATTTAAAAGGCATCATACCTGACTGAATATGCAAATTCATATAAAACTGGTAATGCCCTTCGTAGGGACCTAGCACACAGAATCTTGAAGATTGGATTGGAATCAAGAGAGTCACCGTCGTGGTGCACAGCGAAATGACAAGAGAGAGAGAAACGAGAACTCGTTTTCGACGCGAGGTACGACTGATACGGACCAAGTTAACTGTTCTGTATCCTTTACTTCTACAAGCAATTGAACAAGGAAAACAAGAGTTAAAGGGTTACTAGGATGACATGAATTGCGATTGAAAGAAACTTACCACAAACTTATCTAATGACTCGACGTATAAAGTTGCCAAATTTAACGTTTCTAAATGGAGAACATCAGCAGCGAAATGAGTGGGTGAGAGAACAGCACGACTGACCGACTACGAGGAGAGATTACATACAATCGATTTGTGAAAGTCTTCCCCTTCACGGCGCAGTACTACCAACTAGGCGCAATCCTATTTCCGTTTAAATTATTATGCTTAATTTTCCTTTTTGAGAGATATTGATTTTATCACAATAAAATTTTTAGATTAATGCTGAGTTTCTAATAAGATGTATAAAAAAAACTTCCAGCTAAAAATTCCAATTAAGTTGCTACTATTTCAGTCTAGTGTGTTTAGGGAGTAACCAATCCGCATTTCTCGCCGTCATACAAAGTGCACAAGGTACACCAACTCTCTCTTTTACTTTTTTTTTCATTTCTTATTCGTTTTCAAAGTTCAAATTTCATCTATACTTTTATTCTTTTCCTAATCAATTGCAATAATACTTAAATAACTGTATTTATTCTTTATTCACGTGATCTTTCTTATCTTATCAGATATCTGAGATGTTCAAATAAGCAATATAACATGACAATTGATGGATAAGAAATAGTTTATGAATTTATGTCCCATTATTATTTGCGCATAATTGCGAAATCACGCATGGCCGAAGATTTAAATTACATTTACTTCTCAGGAAAAACCAGAACCATCTCGAATTCCCCTTCATGAGCAATCAGCTCAAGTTCCAGAATACTGAATGGTAAGCAAAACACGCAGGGATGGGCTACAAAGTTCAGCCACTATCATCATGACGGTGCCGAAATTTGAAGTAGCACTGTTTTACACATGCGCTAGTCGGCTGTTTTCTCAACATATATATATAGACCTTCACAAGACAATGATAGTGAGATGTGTACACCAGCATTACTGTAGTCTGTGCGTACTGTGAGCCCGTGACTTCTAGATTTTGAAAGTAAGTAGCAGACGTCTCTACGAAAAAGAAGAACGTTGTCGTTGTTGTGACTCGTGACTAGTGTTCTCTGCTCGACTGCTTGTCTAGTCTTCAACGTCTACTTCGACTTTCCGATTCTTTACTCGTGTGACTTGTAAGTTGACACAGTTACGAATTCAGTTTATGGGCTGTTTGTTTTCCCTATTCATCATGATGTATTATGTAATTGGCTATTACATACTTTTTATTCCCAGTTTTGCGAGCAGTGAAATTCCTTAAATTTTACTCGGTAAGGTTTGTCTGATTGGGAGACGAAGAAATCATCATTTATGTCAAAAAGTCCTTGAAAAAATCCAGTTAGGATCCAGGTGTCTTTTTTATACATGCAATGATATTCAAGTCATAATTTATAGCTACTAGGAAATCTCATCCAGAAAATCAGTTGTCCAACTTATTATTTCATTTTCATTGCCTCAACATAATTTTCTTTGAATGGGCTCATTCAAGCTTAATAGAAATATATAAGCTGATCACTTATTTTTAGGTTTTAAAAAAAACTCAAATTGGATATTCTATTTTTATTATCTTTATTATTATCAGTAATCAAAAGGTGAACCCATGGGTCTTCTATCTGAGGGAAGTCCTTTAAGCTGGCCGGAAACGAAAGCATTGGCCAATCACGTTCGTAAACATGGAATTATACAATTCATCAACTTGTACAAGCTGCTCCGAGACCGGCAAGGCGATATCCTCAAATGGGGTGATGAAGTGAGTATTGACGTTAACTCAACCTTCGAATATCTCACGCAGTATCAATTTATTAATTCTAATCTTCTTTTCTTTCATTCACTTACAGATCGAATACATGCTCGTCAAGTTTGACGAAGAAGGAAAACGAGCTCAGTTGTGTCTTCGAGGCCAAGACATCTTACCCATACTTCAAGTAACAGAGAAAGAAAACCCCGAGTAAACATTGATATGCACATAATAAAAATATGACCCCACTTGTAATATGTGTTGTTGTTTTTCGTCAAACAGGAAGGCCAAGTCCTTGTGGAGGCCGGAATATGCCAACTATATGATTGAGGGAACTCCAGGAAAGCCTTACGGAGGACTATTGGCTCATTTCAATATTGTTGAAGCCAATATGAAACATCGTCGAGACGAGGTTCCAATTCTAATAGTATCCTTCGCTGACCTCTTTTTTTATTGATTCTAAAATATACTTTTAAATTTTCAGGTGACTGCTTTACTAGGAGAAAATGAACAAATATTTTCCATCACGGCATTCCCTCGTTCCGGGTGCCCAGATTTCTGCACCCCAGCCGCAAAGCCGAATCCAGAGAACGGTGCATCTCGTTCACTTTTTTTCCCTGACGAAGCCATCTATCTTGCCCATCCAAGATTCCGCACGCTTACTCGAAACATTCGCGAAAGGCGAGGCGAAAAAGTTGCCATAAACGTTCCAAGTAAGTTCTTCTTATATGCATTACTTCAAACTTTTATTTATTCTCTTTACTCTTCCAGTCTTTAAGGATGTCAACACTCCTAGTCCATTCAAAGAGGATTTTAGTCAACTTGGAGATGACGGCGAAAGAGGGAAAGCTGCCCTTCCGGACCACATTTACTTGGACGCAATGGGCTTCGGAATGGGTTGTTGCTGTCTACAGCTGACATTTCAAGCCTGTAATATTAAAGAGGCTCGCACACTCTACGACCAATTGACACCGCTGTGCCCTATTATGCTTGCCCTGACGGCTGCTTCACCAATTCATAGAGGTTATCTAGCCGATACAGATTGCCGCTGGAATATAGTAAGCTGGTCCATGTTCGTTCTAATTGCAGTTGTGCTTATTCCATCAAATATAATATTTTACCATGGATAGATTTCGAGTTCTGTGGACTGCCGTACTAGAGAGGAAAGAGGATTGGAGCCGCTCAATAACGATAGGTTTCGCATCAACAAATCTCGTTACGACTCGATTGATTCTTATCTTTCACCGGAAGGAGAAATGTATACGATAGTTAAAACGCAGTTCTCTTAGCTGCTTGTTTTTACATTCATATTTTTGCTATCGAACTAGATACAATGATATCCCATTGATTATCGACCAAGAAGCCTACATCCAGTTGCGTGAAGCCGGTATCGATCACCTTCTGGCACAGCACGTTGCTCATCTCTTCATCCGAGATCCTGTTTCTCTCTTCAGTGAAAAAATCCATCAAAACGATGAAGAAGATTCCGATCATTTTGAGGTATTTTATTGCATTAGTTTTTAAAATATACTTACTTCCACTAATTCGTTTAATTTAAATGAGGGCAGAATCTGCAGTCGACCAACTGGCAGACGATGCGCTTCAAGCCACCCCCTCCTAAGAGTACCATCGGTTGGAGGGTTGAGTTCCGACCTTGCGAGGCCCAAATAACAGACTTTGAGAACGCTGCTTACGTTTGCTTCATCGTTCTTCTCACCCGAGTTATCCTTACGTACGAGCTCAATTTCTTGATCCCCATAAGCAAAGTGGATGAGAACATGCAGCGGGCCCAGAAACGAGATGCGGTTCTTAACCAAAAGTTCTGGTTCCGCAAAGATCTTGCTGCTCAGAGCTCCAATAGTACTGCTGCTCCTCCAACAGCTCCTGAAGATTCTTGCATCGAACTATCTATCAACGAGATCATCAATGGAAAGGTATAATCATTTGTTCAATTTATGAGAAAATCTATCAACTTTTTCTTTTTATAAATAGGGTGAGGAATTTCCCGGACTTTTACCGTTGATCAGCAGCTACTTATCGAGCGTAGAAGTTGATGCTGATACCCACTGCACCATTCACCAGTACCTTAGGTTGATCCAGAAGCGGGCTAGTGGTGAATTGTTCACCGCTGCCCACTGGATTCGCGATTTCGTCGCCAATCATCCCGATTACAAGTAAATTATTTTTTGTGTCCTTTTCAATTTAGCAGTAATGTAATTCTCGTTTATCAATTTTAGGAAAGATTCCGTAGTCAGCGAGAAGATAAACTACGATTTACTTAAGGCAATGGAAGGCATCCAGAATGGTACGCATGCCTGTCCTAAGCTGCTGGACCACCCACGTTCCAAGACTGCGGCAAGCATCCCAGATTCCATTCGAAAAGCTGAAAACTGTTGCTAATTTTTAGATTTAAATCTACAGCTCTTCAACCCCTTTAGTACTACACAAATTGCTTACAAGCTAGTTATTTTTGTTAGAATAGAAGAGTATACTTAATTATCTAGGGAAACCGTTTGCAGCTCTATTACTGTTCTTTTTTGCCTGCACATTTCCCTTGTATCCTAAGATACACTAGAATCAAATAATAAACTCATATGATCACCTAGTCGAACATTTTATGTTCATCAACTCGACTATAATCAACTTACTATAGCAACATCAGTGACGTATAAATCGCAACTGCTGATTTAAAACAGGTTTGTCTACTTTTCCAGTTCAGTGCACCAATAACTTGTCGGAATTCTAATCAATCGCAGTCGTTAATAAATTATGAGTAGTATTTCTAATCGGTATTTTTTTTAAAATAAATCGTATGAGAATAAAATAAACAACAGTAAGTTTTAAAACGTAGTCCATCAATTGAACAGAGGATGGTCATTTTTCTAAAAATGGACTTCTAGAAAAGAACGGACACACCCATTCATCCTAACAAGAATAGCGAATAAGAGTCTGAAACTTGAATAAACAGCGTTAATGCGTTTTTGCTTTCGTGTCACAGTACATTATAATTCGTGTAATCTGCGTTTCTTCACCTATCGTGTAGAAGGCTTGACTGACTTATTCGGTTTACATTTGATCATCCCAATCAATACAAGCAAAATGACGCTTCAGAAAATTTTGGTAACTCAATTTTATCCTGTATTTGTTTATGTATTTATTCACATATTTTTCAATGGTTTTAACCTGACGTTCATTAATATATTACAGAGAAAATTCCCTTGGGCTGTACTGGCATTGCTGGTAGTTGTGGAGATCACATCCGCAACAGGTATGAAACAAATCCATTACAATTGTAGCATTGTATAATATACTTTATCCCGGATGGAATCGAATTTATATTCGTGATCTATTCCGTTCTACTGACATGGCCTGCACTCGTAGTCAATTGTGTTCAGCAGGAACGAGCGGCGAGGGACAGACCTCGGCCGCAGAGGAGACAGCAGCGAAACGATCGAGTAGAATTCATCCCCCAATTTATGAAGAGGAACGGACAACTTGAGGGCATGGTTCGCCTGGTCGATGGTGCTCACGATTACGAAGGTTTGCATACAAAGAATACCTTTCTCAATTGTCTTTTCGTTTCTCTTTTTCTATTATGATCGTTGCTAGGACTGTTTGTTTTGAGTGTATAGGCAATGTTGAGATTTTCCATACCGGAAAGTGGGGCTCGATTTGCGACGACGAATGGGACATTCGTGAAGCGACCGTTGTTTGCAGGGAGCTAGGCTTCGCCGATGTTGTCCGAGTGACGCATAACTCCATGTACGGACCAGCCAGACGTGAGTGTGTCGCTTTAGAATATTAAAGCTGCTTTTGATTTAAAATGACTTATGAAGTCAAACATATAGCCAATAAGAGAAAAGGTCCAAAAATGATACTTGTTTTTATAATTTTTTAATGTTATTTTTATACCTTCATGAAACGTGAAATGTCGATGATTTAGCACGCTCTTAAACTTTTCATACTTTAACATAACTTTTATTTCAATAGATTCTTTCTGGATGGATAATATGTATTGCAGCGGAAGTGAAAAAAATCTGACCGAATGTCGATTCGATGGCTGGTCTCAGAACGACTGTCATGAAAAGGAAGCAGCCGGAGTCATTTGCAAGTCCGGTCCGGTCTCAAAACTAGTCGAACCGGTGATCCAACCGACGTCGACGACAATACCAACAACATCCCCGACGAGCTCGACGACAACATCAACGGCGAACCTCTCGGGCGTCACAAGGGGCAAAACGGAACCAGTCGCCAAAGAGCTTGAACAAGACATGGCGCCCAGGATGCGTATCAAGGTACCAAATAAAAATAGATCCATACTGTACTCATTCGATAAGCAAAAAGGGAAGGATGATCTAGACCCCAAAGGGAACACACTTGGATTTATGTTTCCAAAAAGAGAGACGAAGAAGTACAGAAAAATATCTTCAGTCGTTATGTACTGTATATAATAGACATGGGGGAAAGTCCTTTATAGATTCCCTACGGTAAAAACGATCCTTGCAGAAGATGGAGCGGAAAAATGTAAACTTAAATTTTTTTTTAAACTTAAAATCGTTTTACTAAGAATGCCGTGGTGGGATCGGTAAATAGGAAAAGAATAATGATTTTGACACACTTGGTAGCTCGTCAGGACGTCAGGAAAAAGAAAAATCTACCTATAAAGACGACCTATGTGGTCTCACCATTTTCCCTTCATTTCTTTCTCACTTTATCTTTGTAACGTTATATTTTAACAGGATTCTATTGGGACGAAGGTGAAGATCCGCTTACGTAGTGGTCAAGCCAAAGATGAAGGGCTAGTGGAAGTGAAGATCGGTGACGACAGTAAGTCAAATCTGCACAAGTTAGACATCATACTTGTTATCATTTGTTTTCTTTCGTGAGGACAGCTTGGGGATTGGTTTGCGGAGATGGATGGAGTCTTTTCGAAGCCGGAGTTGTCTGCCGTGAGTTGGGACTTGGTTTCGCTCAGAACGCTTTGCAAACAGATTTTGTTGGAGGAAACCGTTCTTCTATCGCTCTTAGCCAAGTTCAATGCCACGGCTCAGAAAGATTCCTAGAGGAGTGCTTCCACGTTGGGATCAAAACTGGAGTGAGTTGCCCCGGCAAACGCAACAACATAGCCGCCGTCGTCTGCGCTTCAGGTTCTTTATAGTCCATATAAAATAGCTCTTTCCTCCACCTATATCACATCCCATCAAGAGCCGAGAGAGACTAATGATGATAGTCTTTAAGCCATCATCATCAGTCTCTTTACTCCGCCTTCAAAGCCGTTTTAAGCATCCTTTATTGACGTTATTGTCACCAGACCGCTCCTTCGATATTTCAGTTAAAAAAAAAATATACTTTCTTTTTCATCCCTGTTTTTCATGTGAAGAAATGGCGGATTTGGTACCGGATCACCTCGAAATGATGCGTTCGGCCCATCTGGAATATCGTCAGCTGTTCTTCTTGCAGTGCGCAATGGAAGAGAATTGTCTGGCTGCCTCTGCCTACAAATTACAGAAGGAAGATCCTTACGGCTGGCTCTTGAAGACGAGGCGTTTGCTCCGGTTCAGCGCTCGCATCGCCTAACCTGGGCACGGCTGACTTCAAGCCCTTCATCCCCAAGCACAAGTGGGAGTGGCACGCTTGTCACAAGTGAGCTTCTTCACTTCTTCGCTATGTTAACAGATCCTCGACGTTCTCAATTTCATTCAAAGAGTATAGGATATGCGACTTTTTTATGTAGACCAGGACATACACAGATTATCTACCTT
This sequence comes from Chydorus sphaericus, assembly GCA_030141595.1. Classification (NCBI taxonomy): domain Eukaryota; kingdom Metazoa; phylum Arthropoda; class Branchiopoda; order Diplostraca; family Chydoridae; genus Chydorus; species Chydorus sphaericus. The sequence continues at coordinate 5,628,325 of CM057931.1, forward strand.
GTTAGTACATAATTTATCTAGACAGTCTTCTGCAGGCTACGCCTGAGAATGAAGTCGATGTCGAACCTTTCTCGTCCACTGTACATTGTGCGCTCTCTCTCTCTCTCTCTCTCTCTCCATCTATTCTTATTTACTAGACGAGGCAAGAAATTAAAGGGAAACTGGGATTTCTCCAGATTCGATAGCCCTTCTCACCATCAGTACAAGCAAACTTATCCATCCACATATTGCATCCGCTATGGTTGCCGGGATAAGGGGACCCTTTTCCACTGTCCACTACAGAAGAAATTTCAATCGCACCCAATCACGCAAAACGGGTCTAATAAGGGAGGAAGAAGCAGAGCACTAAGGGGCATCGAGATCATTGATCATACTGACCATCGCACGTGGGGGCTCCCTCTCGCTAAGCTCTGTATATTAGAATAATGCAAGACCACTTGATTACTATAGTCAATAGTGATTCGTTTAGTAATGGTGATGGTGTGTTTTCTATATAATCTGCTCCCTCTCTATCTTTCTCTTCTAGGCACTATCACAGCATGGAGGTGTTTGCTCATTTCGACATCATCGATCAGAATGGCGTTAAAGTGGCGGAGGGTCACAAGGCTTCCTTTTGTCTAGAGGACAACCAGTGCAGCTACAACGCTCAGCCTGTCTACAAGTGTGCTAACTATGGTGATCAAGGCATCTCCGTCAACTGCACTGACACATACGCCTACGACGTCGACTGCCAGTGGATCGACATTACCGACATCGATCCCGGTACCTACACGTTCAAGGTGAATTTTCTCATGTGTGATCCCTCATGATGTGCTGTTCAGTTAGAGTCCTCGTCCGGTGGAGTCCAATAGAGCAATAGTAGAGTATAAGATAAATGTATCAATACAAACCTAATTTAGCTTTATGTAAGATGTTGCGCGTTTCCGCTCGGAATCTTGCTCCTTTTAAAAGATCTTTTGCTTTAAATTAACCAATAATTCTTCCTTTATGTAGGTCGTAATAAATCCTGAATTCAAAGTGGCTGAGCAAACCTTTGATAACAATGCCGCCGTTTGTACGCTCTTCTATGGACACCAGTACGCATCGCTCTCCAACTGTTCCCTCCAGCGACCTTGATTGATAGCGAATGTGAGGAAGAAAATTAAAGGAAAAATACCCGCCCTTTGTTTGTCTCAACTCGGCCTCTCATTTTTATTTTCACTATAAAACGTGTGTCAAATGTGCATGTCTGTTGAAGGACGAAAAAATCATGGTCTCCATTCAGAAAGGAACTTTTTATACTATTAACTGCGATACTCCAATATAGAGCGGAAAAAATTCAATCAAAACAAAATCAGATATTTAAGAACTTTCAGGCTGACATTATTAACCGTAAAACGTGACCTTCTTTTAACATAAATCTTTCCGTGTAGTATCTATATAATATAGCTAGCAGAAAGTAGCTCAAAGGAACAAAAAGTGTATATCGACTGATCATCAAAGGTACGTCGTATGATAGGCAACTTTGTCTTATAATGCGCTTTGGCAAGGCAGGCGTACAATTGCTGCCGAAAATTACTGTTAATTTTTTAGACCTAAATCTACAGCTCTTCAACCCCATTAGTGCTACGCAAATTGCTTTAAAGATAGTTATTTTTGTCAGAATAGAAGAGTAAACTTAATAATCTAGGGAAACAAAATTACCGTTTGCTGCTACTCTATTACTGTTCTCTTTTGCCTACTCATTTCCCTTGTATCTTCAGATACATTAAAATGAAATAAAAAACTTATAAATGATCATCTAGTCAACCATTCTATGTTCATCAACTCTATTATAATTAACGATCATTAAAGCAACATTAGCGACGAATAAAACGTAACTGCTGTATCAAACAACAGGTTTTTTTTTTAACTTTTTTAGTTCCTTGCACCTAGCTCGGTCATCGTTTATAAATGATAATTAGTCGAGGTTAATGCTAATCAGTAGTTTTATTTTCTATAAATAGTAAGATAATATAACAAACAACAGCAAGTTTTCAAAAAGTAATCCATCAACTTGGTCTTTACTGGCATTGCTGGTAGTTGTGGAGATCTCATCCGCAAAAGGTATCAAGCAAATCCATTACAATCGATACATTGTATATTTACTTTATTTTGAAGAACCAAAATATGACACATTTTAGAGGGAAACGCACGGAACTTAGTTCAAGAGATGACTCCGCTTCACTACACAAGCGGACTTGACGGGCAAGTTATTACTCTGACGTGTCCACGAGGAGCTGTAATCAATGTAGTGTTTTCCTACATCGGAGCTCCAGCCAACGGTGAATGTGGCGCCTTACTGACTCCCTTAGTCACCAGAAATTGCGAAGGCAGGCAAATCTGCAGCTTAGTGCTCGACGGCAACTTAATTCCTATTGATCCTTGCTATGGTGTTGTCAAAAGAACGGATGTCTATCATCACTGCACTCGCCCTACTAATGGTCTCATCAAGAGTCCAGTATTGTTTTCAAACAATATGCAGTTTCCATTATTTTAGTAGGCGACTGAAATATTTTGATTTTTCTATACCTACTTTTTATTTGTAGTACTGAGTAAAATATACAAGCATATTTTTGTTGGTGTTTGAATATCATAAAACAATATTTCTTCATGTAATACTGGTGCACAAAATAAAAGTAAAATTTTCTTTGAGAGAAATTTGTTGGGTTCATTCATCGCGCTTAACCAACCGGATTGTGTGCTGATTTAATGCGAAAAAATATGAGGAAGTGCGTGTTTTGGAAATAATAAATGCTATCGCTTTTTCATACTGCCTTTTTATAAAAAAAATTTTAAATAAATTATGTCGAGAGAGGGAGCAGTAGGTATGCTTTTCTATCGTTTTCAGGTCCATTGAAACTTTTTTATTGTTGTGTCAATGAAGGTAGTTATTCTCAATATATAATTATGGAAAATGCGTCACTAGCTGGTTAACAACAGTCCAGGAAACAGGTGAACAAACATAGCAATAAGGTAACGTAACCACCTTTTTTTTTGTTTCGTCTCTAGTTTGGGTACGTGTGTATTTTTTACAACCATTCAGATGAGTTATTGTAGTTTGGATACTGCAACAGTTTTAAGCTCTTCTCTCCTGATGGGCAGACGCATTTGTCACAGGCGCAGTTTGTCGAGTCACCAAAAAGCTAGAGAAATAAAACAAGTTTGTATGTTCATATTTGGAATACGAGTCTTCGTGGCAAACCAAACTGTACAAAAACTTGTATAGAGGTCGCATTCGGACGAATTCAATTGAGACAGTTCTATGCATTGAGCAACAACAACCAACCACCGACGTTGTCGGGAAAAAATGTATTACCGTAACTGACAGGCTGTCAGTAAAGAATCACACGGAAACCGTTACCGAATCTATGGACTAATTTAGATCACTCAAAATTGCTGGGTAGTTCAAGTAAAGCTGACAAAACAAGTTTTTAATATTTTAAAAAATAAGTTTTAAATAAATCGAGTCGGCAACCTCTTTAGCATCATCACGCTGTCGTCCCTCTTAAACAAGCTACACGTTTATTCGCAGACGTGCGCCACAGTGTGCTCCCGCCAGGCCATGGAGCTGGTTAGCTACAGGAAGAGAAACAGCAATCCGTCTGCCTCCACCTTGAGTACTGCAAGACCAAGTGTTAGCAGTAGCAACGATGGTGGAGACTGCGGATGGTACTGCTGGCAGCCAAGATGTCTTCGCAATTTTGCAACCTCCAAATCTTTCTTATTTTGGATGTGTTTGGCCGGTGGATCTCAAAGTAACTAGTTACGCAATAATTGATTATTCTGAAGATATTAAGTGATCCCTTATTTTCGTTTTAGGCTTTTTAATTAATGGTTTAATCAACGTTTGTGTAAGCACCATCGAGGTAAATAGCGTAATATTAAGATATATAAAGTTTTAAATTAGTTGAAATGTGGTTTCTTTACAGCGTCGATTCGAACTGACGTCGGTAGACAGCGGATTCATCTTGGGAGCCTTCGATATTGCCTCATTTTTAACAGTATTATGCCATTACTTGTGATCAGTTAAATGATTTCTGAATTTATTTTGTTTGTGAATAGGTGCTGCCGATTTCTTATTTTGGAAGTCGGAAAGGTGCTTGTAAACCACGATGGATTGGTTGCGGGGTTTTTCTCCTTGCACTCGGATCTTTTATTTACGCCATTCCCCATTTTGTGGCTGGGCGCTACCAGGTTCTAATTTCAAATCGCACCTTCAAAATAGACGATTCTCTATGTTATCATTGTGAGCAGGCTGAAATGGAGAAGCAGGTGATTGGAACGTGCTCTTCAGAGCCGCTGCATTACAGCCGAAATGGAACCTGCAGTGAGCATTCTCTGACCAGATCGAATGGTTTCCCGTTGCGTGACTTTCGACACATATTTTTCTTGTCACAATTCATAATGGGAATCGGAGGAGCTCCTCTCTACACGTTAGGGACCTACTTACATCGACGATAATGTCAGCAATAAAATGCAGCCCATATACACCGGTTTGTTTATTATGTTTTAGTTCATGTTTTAAAAGAAAACTTAAAGACATTAAAATATTTAGGAATCCTATTTGCCAGTGCGGCTTTTGGTCCAGCAGTTGGGTTACATGGCAGGTGGACAGCTGTTACGGATATACGTGGATTTTCCTGCTCTTTCTTCCAAAGAGTATATACAGCTTTCGTTAATTTTGTTTTCCTTTAAAAATTATAACCTGAACGTATTTTTAAAATAAAAAGTGTTGGGATCGTACCTGGAAGTAGTGTTTGGGTAGGCGCTTGGTGGCTGGGCTTCATTCTCATCGGCATTGTGCTTACCATTACTGCCATACCACTGCTGGCCTTTCCTGTCGAATTACCCGGTTAGTTTCTTTATTACTATAACAAAATTAACATGAAAACAGTCTTTGATACAGGTGCGAAAGAGTTGGCAGCCGCTAAAGAAGCTGAACTAGCTGGATCACCGGATACCTCGACAACAAGAGTGATACCAAAACTAAACGGTACTACCAAAGCAGTATGAATCAAACAGAATTTAGGATAAAATTTTTAATATTGTCTAATTTAATTTAAGATTCCCCAGATAAAAGTGTGAGTATAGGTCAGAGCTTACGAGAATTTCCATGCGCCATCAAAGAGTTGGCTCGACAATGGACTTTTCTGTTTGTGTGCCTGGAACAAGCCTGCGAATCTCTACTGGTATCTGGGGTGGCCGCATTCATACCAAAAATCATTGAGAGCCAGTTTAGTTTGCTACCGGCGTCAGCCGCACTCATCGTCGGTATGTAACACTTTCTGTTCCAGGTGTGCTTTATGTATTAGACTATAATGGATTAATTTA